>OX336391.1:374450593-375650593 GCA_946902985.2 Meconema thalassinum
ATGCTTACAAAATGCAATTGAAATTGAAAATGCTTACATAATGTATGGTAGATTCAAACTACTCATTTGAATGGACAATACTTACAAAATGCAATTTAGATTGAAAATACTTACAAAATGTAATTTAGATTCAAAATACACACAGAATGCAGTTGAGAATCAAAATACTTGCCTACCATACAAAATGCAATTTAGATTGAAAATACTTGCAAAAAGCGGTTTAGGTTGAAAATACTCACAACATGCAATTGAAATTCAAAATAGGCTACTCACAAAAGTCCCAGCCCCTGTATTATAATAATAATAATAATAATAATATCGTATGGCCTCGGGTGCCGGGTGCAAGCTTTGTTATTTGGCACCCATAAGGTAGCTTGCATGTCGAATTTCGTTGTTCCTTGAAGCACAATGAAAGTCAAGGAGATTACATACCTAAGCTCCTTGAACACTATAGCGCTTTCTAGTACAGAAATAAGGAACTTCGTGTTGGAGGAAACTCCAGAGATTAATTTGACATTATGAACACGGCCTACTGAATTCAAATGGGTTCTTTGACATGCCAACATCGTATGACATGCGTGTCGTAAATTTTTGCCGCCTTTCAAAAATCGCTTACCACGGCCAGGAGCAAACCTGCAAGCTTGGGGTTAGTAGACCGACACGTTAACCACTCACTCACCGTGGCAAGTAGCCCCTATATTGAAAGACTTACTAAAAAGGCAATTTAGATTGTGAATCCTTACAAAATGCAATTAAGGTTAAAACTACTCGCAAAATGCTATTTAGATAGAAAAGACTTACAAAATGCAACGTAGATTGAAAATACCTACGAAATGGAGTGTAGATGCAAAAAATTTGCTGAAGGGAATTTAGATACACCGGGAGCCAATTAACAAAAACAGTGCGGGATCTTAAAAGAGAAAAGGAAATATAGGCTAATGAAAAGAAAAAAAAGAGGTCTGACCCCTCGAAGAAGGAGGGATCAGGAAAAATGAGCCAAGGGCCAATTAAGGGTGTTAAAGAGAAAGACTCCCTAGGCCTCGGATACCCTAATACCGTCGGGGCCGGAAAAGAACAAGGGTTGACCAAGGGAGGTCGACAGGAGAGTAGAGAGAGAGGAGCCCGGCACAAGTAAGTGGAAGCAATGCCGGACTCGACTGGGGTTCCGTGGTCGCTAACCCACGTCCCACTAGATGTGAGCCCCTGGGGGATGTCCAGTAAACGCACCGTGAGGATAAAACTACCGGTATGAACGTATTAGCATGAGATGTCGGCTGGACAATGCTACAGTAATATGTTTTTTGAAGCGTTGTCTAATAATACGGCAATCTTGTTAGTTAGGTTGCAAGGAGAGTTTACCTAACGAGATGATGCCAGACATGGAGGATAGGCTGATTAGAGGTGCTTGCTGGCTGTTCCACTGCTGCTTCATTTCCAGCGCTTTCAACCGCGACAGCCTTTGTCAACTCGTTAGCGAGCCTAAACTTTGTTATGCCTTGCCTTGCCTCCTAGCGCCAGAGATGAGTCAAAACCCATCCCCCTAATTGCTAGTCGCATTAAGCTCCAGTTGTGCAGTACCTATCTCAAGCGCGCACTTCATTAGATACACATCTGCAGGTGGAACCGTCCTCTCCCTTACCTTTCCATAGAGCTCGGATGTTTAATAGGCAATCATAAAATAGATGATGGTGGCGCTTAAACAGTGAATATTAAGTTTCACTTGGGATCACGGTGCTGTTACACGATGCATGCGCTCGTCGATGTACAATTGAAGCACCCAATGAACTGTTCTGTTCAAGTAAGAGTCACTGGACATCTGCCTGTTCAGGAACGGCGGTAAAACACTCGACTGATGATTCGAAGGTAACAAGTTCGAGCCTTGCTCATGTAAGAGAGGCGTACTATATTGTTTTACACTATTTTTTCTACCCAAATGAAGTATATTACACATCAGTTGTTACGTCCACCTTCTCAACATAATCTCCTTGTAACTTTATGCACTTTTGCCATCGATGTGTCAGTCTCTCCAGACATTCCTGAAACCATTCTTTCGGAGTGGTACGTACCCATGCCTTGACAGCTGTGTCCAGAGGTTTCTTCATGTTCCCGAACAGGTGATGATCACTTGGTGCCAAGTCGGGAGAGTATGGTGGATGTGGCAGCACCGTGAATCCCATTTGATCAAAGGCAGCGATGGTCTCTCGGCTAGTGTGGGGGCGGACATTGTCATGTTGCAGAAGCACACCTTTAGCTCATTTTCCTGGCCGCTTAGTTAGAATGGCACGACGTAAGCGCTTAAGGGTTGCCACATTTGCTGCACTGTTAATCGTGGCCCCTAATTCCAGCCAGTCAATGAGGATGATGTCCATTGTGTCCCAGAACACTGTCACCATTCGCTTGCCAACTGATAGCACTGTTCGAAATTTTTCTTTGGTGGTGGACTGTCCCTATGCTTCCTTTGTATGGTCGCCGTTCTGCGGATTTTGCAGAACTGGACACAGCTGTCAAGGCATGGATACGCAGCACTCCGAAAGAATGGTTTCAGGAAGGTCTGGAGAGACTGACATATCGATGGTAAAAGTGCACAATACTACAAGGAGATTATGTTGAGAAGGTGGACGTAACAACTGATCTGTAATGCACTTCATTTGGGTAGAAAAAATAGTGTAAAACAATATAGTAGCCTTTGCCATCCGTAATAAATGTTATTTTATTTTACAAAAGATAGTTTTTCTTCGTATACAGTGAGGACCCCTATCGAACGGAGACTCGCGGTGGTCGCTGAGGCTTGCCGCGTGTCGAGCAAGGCACTGGCGCTAGCACCAGCGTAGGGCCCAATTGGTTTAACACATGTACACTTTTTAACTTATTTAATAATCATCAGTACTTAGATAAGCCTCTGTGGCTTAGGCAGCAACACGCTGGCCTCTCACCGCTCGGTCCGTGGTTCAAATCCCTGTCACTCCATGTGGGATTTGTGCTGGACAAAGCGGAGGCAGACAGGTTTTTCTCCGGGTACTCCGGTTTTCCCTGTCATAAATTTCATTCCAGAAACACTCTCCAATATCATTTCATTTCATCTGTCATTCATTTAATCATTGCCCCAGGGGAGTGCGACAGGCTTCGGCAGCCAGCACAGTTCATATCCTCGCCGCTAGATGGGGGCTTCATTCATTCCATTGCCTGACCCGGTCGGTCGACTGGAAGCAGGCTGTGGATTTTCATTTATTTTCAGTACTTAAATGAATTTCAGAGTAGTTGTTGTAAATGCTGTACTTAAATTTCTAAATAAACAATGCACCGACGTAGGCAGTTTTGGTACACTCGAAGTAACTCACCCTCACTGATATTTCGTATCAGTGCAGTTATTTCGCTCTCGAGAGCCTCCAGAGTACGCGGATTGTTTCTGTATACCTTTTTCTTTGAGATTCCACCTCAAGTAAAAGTCAATAAACTAATAATGTTATTGGTTTTACGTCCCTTTTAACTACTGTGGCCTTTAGAGACACCGGGGTGTCGGAATTTTACCCCGAAGGGGATCTTTGACATGCCAGTAAATCTACTGACAAGGCTCCCTCGCATTTGGTGCACCCTCACATGCGAACTGCCTGCTGCACGGCGCAGAAAGTTACGCACACTGCAAACTACTTCTTGCTTTGTTCCATACCTAACCATGTCGACGGGATACGGGGTATTCTACAGTAGCCTACTTCAACACAAGTCGTAATTATCTCAACTAAGGTATCTTCCCAGCTGCATATGTAATAAATGCAATGCTAGCATTCGGAGCTTTCCGTCGTGCTCTTGTGTTATCGGCAAATACTAGTCCACTGGCGGTTACTAACACTTCCTGCCCGCCCCACAGCCCGGCAAAGCTCCGTTCCATAGGGAGGGCTCTCACTCTATAAGCCAACAATAAATATTTTTCATTAACTTACACTATCATGTAACGAGATAAGATGAAGAGGAGTGTATTGATATGAACTTGACACTTTGGCACTGCTTCTAATGTTGGGCGCTCACTTGTTTGTGAGTGTGGGATGAGACAGAGAACTAGGCGTTGCTATGGCAACCTGCTTACTACTCGGCAGAATCAATCGACCCGTTGCGCACTCAGTAGGATGAGTAGACACTGTTCAGAAGTTATGGCAAAATGTTTTTGGGAAGGCAGATAACGCTCGCTCTCAGCCAGACAACCAGACAACAAGGCTCCACATTCTCAGCGACTACATTCCTCTTCCTAGCATTCAAGTGAACTAGACTATGGCGACGTTCTTCCGACTGAGTAACACGAGATTTACTTCTTACAGAGTTGCAATTCAACGCATTTGAAGAAACAATAGATGAGATTAATAAATACACTTGGATTTTATAGTGTTGTGTACGTTTTCTGCTCCACTGGGATGGATTCCAGAAATTACTTAAGTCTAGTTGAATGTCGTACAAAATTGTTGGTTGATTATGAAAAAGGGAGGTAGTGCACAGTTCGCTACTCCTGAGGGGGTCCGGGCACGGAGCACCAAGAGCCCGCTGATGAGCCCACTTGGTGTTCCTGGGCGAAACCCCACACAAGACACGGCATAAAACTAGAAAAATTTCTGAGTTTTAATTCATGGGCCGTGAAAGCCAATATACCATCAAATTGTTGTTGTTTGAGTCTTCAGTCTTTCTACTGGTTTGATGCAGCTTTCCATGGCTCCCTGCCGTGAGCTAATCGTTTCATCTCGTTTCATTGCCACATCCGAAGCAATCTGTTTAACATATTCTAACCTTGGTCTACCCCTATAATTCTTGTCCTCGACCCTTCCTTCCATACCTTTGCTATTCCTGGGTGTCTTCGTTTGGATCCTACCAACCTATCTCTTCTCTTCATTAGCAGTCACCAGAAACATTTCTCCTCACCCTCACGTCTTAATACCTCTTCATTTATAACTTTAACTACCCATCTAACGAATTGAGTCACCCGTCATAACATCGGCTCACATTTTGTATCCCTGTGTCATAAAAGTCTGCCGCCTGGGAATGGAACCAGTGTGTAATATTCGTCTTCAACTCTTCGTAAGTGTGAAAATGCTGACCGGAGGACAGGAATTTCCTGAGGCTCAAGGAAAGGTGGAAGCCGCTGGGAGTAAGATCAGGACAACAACTGTTCTGCAGAAATTTGGTTGGGAGCTGTTTGATCATATAGTATAGTATAGTATACAGCGATTTCCACCTTTTCTTGCACCTCAAGAACTGTTCTCCGGTCAGCATTTTCACACTGACGAACAGCTGAAGACGAATATCACACACTGGTTCCATTCGCAGACGGCAGACTTCTATGACACAGGACTACAAAAGTTGATACCACGCTATGACAAGTGTATCAATTCATTTGGTGTCTATTATGTCGAATAAAAGCTGTCACATTGTTGTACCTGTTGCTAATAAAGTCTTGCATATAACTATGTTCGATATTATTAAATAGGGAAATGTACTTTCTGGATGCACCTCATACAACAAGCATATAGGCCTACCTCCTCTTCCCATTGCGCTGGTGACGTTGATATTATGTCAATTAAACTTAATTGCCCGTAAATGATTTACAATATAATTTGATAAAATTATTACAATAGCCTAAATTAAGGAAGCTGTGCTGATTTTATGTCCAGTCACTTGAACTCAAATAGTTATAGCTAATTAATAATTTAATGTCTTGATATTATTGTAACGGGTGATACCGAGCTCCGCTAATGAGTACTCTCCATGGGGGTCAATTAGGAAAATCCTAACATGGGAAGTTGCCTGAGGCGTGTTTCACTGCCCCCCCCCCCCCCCACTCCAAACTGTACGTCAAGGTAAATATATTTTGGAATGTGTCAACCTGCCCTGATCTTTAAGGTGTTCGCCACTATCTAGTCTTGTTACCTCAAAGACGTAGGCTATTCGATACTACTCATTAGCAACGTTCGGTATTGTTCCAGGTTCCCGGTTTTCCTTAGCCTTGCAATTGATAAGATAAGTTTCAGTCATTTTCTTTGTGTTTTACAGTTACTATTCAGATATGCACATTTTAATTTTTATGTTGTGGCTTCGCCAACATGCAAGTTATAGCCTGCATTATGAGCTTTAAAACGATATCGTGGGAACCAAAATGCTTATATGTATTCTGCTACAAAATAAGGTGCATTCGTAAATGAATTCCTTGTTGGAACACCTCCAATTTTGGCCCCGTTATGACAACTCAAACTTACAACATATTTTATAGTTTCCCCTAACTTGCAATCCTGCACTTCTATGACTGTACATGGATAACATGTTAGCTGTACTACGGTAACTCCAGGGGGTCCAGGTGTAAATAGCTGTCAGTCAACTCATGGCTTAACCAATATTTCAGGAGAGGTTGCCTACCCCCACTCTCTTCCCAAACCCATTAGCGTGAGCTGACAGGGCTGTTTGGGTTCAACCTAATTAGCGGAGTTCAACCATCTCGATTGTAACTGCCTAAGCTTAAGGAAGGAAGGATGCTTGTTGTTTTTCGAGGCTTTTAATCTCGCGATCATAAGCCACGGAACTCCTTTTTACGTGGAGTCCCTATAATCGAAAGTGACATTTAACCTCGAAAATTCCCGATTTATTAATCGGGAATCGAACCCCCACCTTGGCGAGAAGCAAACAATTTTTCTGCTGCAACCCCCTGATTTCAAGAAGAATGAAATCATCCCTATACCAAAGAAAGTGGGAGCTGACAGATGTGAAGATTATCGTACAATCAGCTTGATTACTCATGCTTCAAAGATCCTGTCTAGAATAATTTACAAGAGGATTGAGAGCCAGATAGAAACGGAGTTGGGTGAAGACCAGTTTGGTTTCAGGAGAAATGTAGGAACAAGGGAAGCTGTACTAAGTCTTAGGCTGATTTTGGAAGGTAGAATAAGGAAAGATAAGAGAACGTTCATGGCTTTTGTAGACTTAGAAAAGGCCTTTGATAACGTTGATTGGACTAAATTGTTTGACATTTTGAAATCGATTGGAATAAAGTACAGGGATAGGAGGGTGATATACAATCTATACAGAAACCAGACAGCAGTCATTCGAGTTGAAGGACATGAGAGAGAAGCTGGTATTCAGAAAGGTGTAAGGCAAGGCTGCAACTTATCACCCATACTTTTCAATCTTTACATTGAACAAGCAATGAAGGAAATTAGAGAAAAATTTAAAGTGGGTGTGAAGATTCAAGGAGAAATAATTTCAACTCTGAGATTTGCTGATGACATCGTCATCTTGGCCAACAAGCCTGAGGATTTGAATGAGTTTTTGAATGGTATGGACTCCGTCTTACGGAAAGAATTCATGATGAAAATTAATAAATGTAAAACAAAAATACTGGAATGCAGCCGAAATAAATCACAAACCTCTATGGAGATCAAATTGGCAGGTGAAAAGCTGAAGGAAGTAGGAGATTTCTGTTACTTAGGAAGCAGAATAACCAGTGATGGACGAAGCAAAGAGGATATAAAAAGTAGGTTGGCTCAGGCAAGAAAAGCATTTCTACAAAAAAGGAATCTGCTGACATCGAATATAGATTTAGGTATTAGGAAGTCATTTTTGAAAGCCTTTGTCTGGAGCGTGGCGCTCTATGGAAGTGAAACTTGGACTATTGGTGCAGCAGAAAAGAGGAGAATTGAAGCATTTGAAATGTGGTGCTACAGGAGAATGATGAAGATCAGATGGGTAGATAGGGTTACAAACAAAGAGGTATTAAGACGAGTGGGAGAGGAGAGATGTTTCTGGCGACTGCTAATGAAGAGAAGAGATAGGTTGGTAGGACACATACTAAGACACCCAGGAATAGCAAGCTTAGTTATGGAAGGAAGGGTCGAGGACAAGAACTGTAGGAGTAGACCAAGGTTAGAATATGTTAAACAGATTGCCTCGGATGTAGGGTGTGGTAGCTATGTAGAGATGAAACGATTAGCTCAGGACAGGGAGGCATGGAGAGCTGCATCAAACCAGTCAAAAGACTGAAGACTCAAACAACAACACAACATCATTCCACCCAGTATAAGCAAATAACTATCGGATATTAAGTACGAAAATAATGAGCCTAGGATCCCCGGAAATGTTATCAACCATCTATGTAAGTAGGCAATAGCTACACATCACAGGACGATTCCGTTTAAGGCAACGAAAGAAGTCGGTGACCAATAAATCGGGACTGTGATATAAAACATGCATTCCTTGCCACGGTCGGGTTTAGTAAACATCTTTATTTGTAGCCAAAGGCAGGAGCAGCAGCTTTCTATCCCTCACCCCAAGGGAATCGAGCTCCCCTCTGTCCTTTCAACGATGCGAATCCATCAATAACTCAGGGGCTGGCCAGCTCTGGGAGAGGGTAAGTGGCCATCCACACTGCTCAAGAGATCAACTCTCTTTCAAATCCCCATCAACGAATTTTATCCTTGTTTTACCCCAAACACATACAAGAATTGCGACTTTAAAGAGCTGGCAGTGATATTCAATTTACCCCCAGTCAGCGAGATCGACGTTTGAATTATGGCGATCAGAGCAGCCATCCTGAACGCAGTTTTCCCCCAGGTTTACCACACACCCATCAGGCAAATGCAGGGATGGTACTTTATTCAAAGCAGTCCTGTCAGCTTACACTAATGGGTTTGGGAAGAGAGTGGGGGTAGGCAACCTCACCTGATATGTTGGTTAAGCCATGAGTTGACTGACAGCTACGTAGACCTGAACCCCCCTGGAGTTTCCATAGTGCAGCTAACATGTTATCCATGTACAGTCAAAGAAGTGGAGAATTGCAAGTTATGGGAAACTACAAAATATGTTGTAAGTTTGAGTTCTAACAACGGGGCCAAAAGCGAAGGTGTTCCAACAAGAAATTCATTTACGAATGCACCTTATTGTGTAGCAGAATACATATAAGCATTTTGGTTCCCACGATATCGTTTTAAAACTCATAGTGCAGACTATAACTTGCATGTTTACGAAGCTACAACATAAACATTTAAATGGGCAGATCTGAATAGTAACTGTGAAACACAAAGGAAATGACCGAACCTTATCTCTATCAAGTGCAAGGCTAAAGAAGTCCAGGAATCTGGAATAATACCAAAAGTTGCTAATGAGTAGTATCGAAAACATATTTGAGATTTATTTATTATTTATCGTAGGACATACAGACAACAAGCATGCAAGATAAATATATACACACATAAACATTGATATATACATATTTACAGCGACACATGACAAGGCAGGCTCATATCTTTAAATCTAAATTCTGTATCCATTGCAGTGCTGTAGGTTTTGCCAACAGGAAGTCAGACCGATTACCCTGATATGCTCTTCTATGGCATTCGTGAACAATGTGGTGAACTGACTGTGAAGGAGCACCGCAGTCACATTGGGGAGAAGACATTTTACCCCATTTGAAGAGTGATTCAGCACAGACCCCGTGGTTAGTCCGGATCCTATTGAGGGCAGTCCACTTTCCTCTTGGCAGGTCAAAACCGGGTGCAGCGCTATCTCCAATTAAGTCACTCCAAGCGTCAAGGTTGATGTTGGTGCTCCATTCATTTCTCCATTGGACATTCGGCTTAAAATTGTTGCCTGTGAGATCCCTAGCATATTTGATGGGTGGATGTCTAGATTTCAGTCGGTTTCTATTCAGATCAGGGATGTCGCAGTGAATAGGAAGAGCTGGATTACTCATCATTTTCTTATACTCTCGGATCAGGGCAGCTTTCCTGCGTAGGTCAGGAGGCATGATGTTGCTGAGGACAGGAAGACAATAAGTCGGCGTAGATCTAATAAGGCCACTGATCAGTCTCGTGTTATTGAGTTGGGTATTAATTATCTTTACATGGGGGCTGTTCAGCCAAACTGGAGCACAATATTCAGCAGCGGAGAAGACAAGACCTAATGCAGAACACCTCAGAGTCGTAGCAGAAGCTCCCCAAGTAGTTCCACAAAGCTTCTGCAGGATATTATTCCGGCTTCTAATTTTGGCGGCTGTATTTTCAAGATGTTTTTTAAAAGATAATGTGCGATCCAGAGTGACACCTAAATATTTAGGGTGTTTATTATTTCTCAGCACAGAACCTTGAAGCGATACATGAACTGCACTATCAGCCAATCTGTTGTTTAAGTGGAAACATGATACTTCAGTTTTTGTTGCACTTGGTTGGAGCCTCCATTTGTGGAAATAACTTTCAAGCCTAGCAACGTCATCATTGAGCACATTCTCCATGACACTGATGTCCTTGTGCCTTATAGCCAAAGCTATATCATCAGCATAACAAAACTTTCTGGACTGAGTATCTGGTAGATCAGAGAGATACAGATTGAAGAGAAGGGGAGACAGCACTGAAACTTGTGGGGGCCCGTTGTTCAGCTTTCTTTGTTTGCTCATTCTTTTTCCTAGAATGACTTGGAAAAGTCTGTTACTGAGCATGTTACCAATAAGTTGCACGGTAGTTTTGCAAGGTATTATTCGAGACAGTTTATAGAGTAACCCCTCTCTCCATACTGTATCATAAGCGGCAGACAGATCGAGAAACACAACAGAAGTTTTCAGCTGGAGTTGAAAACCAGACTCGATATGCGATGTAAGAGCAAGGACTTGATCACAACAACTGCGATTAGGTTTAAAGCCAGCCTGTTCCACAGGAATGTGTTCTAAGATAGTCGGACTGATCCTGTTATAAATCAGTCTTTCAAGAAGTTTGTAGCAACAGCTCAGCAATGCTATAGGCCTGTAGCTTTGGGGAGCGTCTTTTGGCTTACCAGGTTTCAAAACAGCTATAATTTTAGTTTTCTTGAACTGATTTGGGAGGATCCCTGTGTTTAGAATATCACTGAAAAATCGAGCAAGCCATTTTCGAGCATTTTGGCCCAGATTTAACAGAAACTCAGGATGAATGCCATCAAATCCGGGGGCTTTCCCATGTTTGATGTCTTTTATAGCCACATTGACTTCTTCAAGGGTGAATATTTCGGAGTAAGACGAAGTTGGTGAAAGGGATGCTTTTATTTTTTTTAAGTTCCTGTTCAGCATTCGAGTATGGTATTTATCTTGTGCAACCATAGAAGTCGATACAATGTGGCTGGCAATCTTATGAGGCATAATGCAAGGTTGCTCTCTTTGACCTATAGAATTTCCTCCAAGCTTCCTTAGCAGACTCCAGGCTTTTCTGCTTGAGTGTTGAAAATTCAACTCCTCAACAGTCTCTGTCCATTTTTGCTTGCGTGTTGCATCCAAACTATGTAAGAGCTCATCGGCCACTACATGATTACCTTTGAGATAGCAAGAGTAGATAGTGGCGAACACCGTGAAGAACAGCGCAGGTTGACACATTCCAAAATATATTTACCTTCACGTCTAGTTTGAAGTGGGGGCGGAGGCGGCCGTGGCACTTCTAGGCAGGCTAGGCTAAAGAGAGAAATGCTTCAATAAGCCGAGTGTAGTCGTTCTAGCCCTCAGATCAGACTAACTTTCTTGGCAGAGCCGGGAATCAAACTTGGACCTTAAGAGTTAGTTATTGTTGTTTCAAGGGAGCGGAACAGCGAGGCCATCTGCCCCTCTTAAATATAAAATTATACAAATTTTGATGAATTTAAAATTTAGAGGTGGGTGCCTAAAAATGATTTTAAAAAGCCTAAATTTAATAAAACAAAAAATAAATAAAACGAATAAACAAAATATACGGAAAACAAAAAATTCAATTTTCAAAAAAAAACAAAAAAAAAAAAAAAAAAAAAAAAACAAGTTTTTAGAGTAAATATGCACTTTAATACTTTAGATTGCTGACCCTAACCCATCCTCACTCATAAAGCGGATGGCGAGATCAGCAGCCACCACGTCGTCGGCTAATATACACACATCAAAAAAAGTTTTGCATCACCTCGGTTCCAAGAGTTCCGGAACCGTTAAATACAAAGGGAATAGAGATCAACACAAACAACATTTCAGCTCGTTTTATTGCTCATGAGACCCACACATTGCATGTTGTACCATCATACAGCTAGACTTTCAGCATTTGTGGTCCAGATTGCAGTACACACCACTACCTCTAATACCCAGTAGCACGTCCTCTTGCATTGATGCATGCCTGTATTCGCCGTGGCATACTATCCACAAGTTCATCAAGCCACTGTTGGTCCAAATTGTCCCACTCCTCAACGACAATTCGGCGTAAATCTCTCAGAGTGGTTGGTGGGTCAAGACGTCCATAAACAGCCCTTTTCAACATATCCCAGGCATGTTCGATAGGGTTCATGTCTGGCGAACATGCTGGCCACTGTAGTCGAGCGATGTCGTTATCTTGAAGGAACGCATTCACAAGATGTGCACGATGAGGTCGAGAATTGTCGTCCATGAAGACAAATGCCTCTCCAATATTCTGCCGATATGGTTGCACTATGGGTCGGAGGATGTCATTCAGGTATCGTAAAGCCGTTTCGGAGCCTTCCATGACCACCAGTGGCGTACGTCGGCCCCACATAATGCCACCCCAAAACATCAGGGAACCACCACCTTGCTGCACTCGCTGGACAGTGTGTCTAAGACGTTCAGCCTGACCAGGGTGCCTCCAAACACGTCTCCGACGATTGTCTGGTTGAAGGCATATGCGACACTCATCGGTGAAGAGAACGTGATGCCAATTCCGTGGGGTCCATTCAGCATGTTGTTGGGCCCATCTGTACCGCGCTGCATGGTGTCGGGGTTGCAAAGCTGGACCTCGCCATGGACGTCGGGAGTGAAGTTGCGCATCATGCAGCCTATTGCGCACAGTTTGAGTTGAAACACGACGTCCTGTGGCTGAACGAAACGCATTATTCAACATGGTGGCATTGCTGTCAGGGTTCCTCCGAGCGGCAATCCGTAAGTAGCGGTCATCCACTACAGTAGTAGCCCTTGGGCGGCCTGAGCGAGGCCTGTCATCGACAGTTCCTGTATCTCTGTACCTCCTCCATGTCCGAACAACATCGCTTTGGTTCACTCTGAGACGCCTGGAAACTTCCCTTGTTGAGAGCCCTTCTTGACACAAAGTAACAATGCGGACGCGATCGAACTGCGGTATTGACCTTCTAGGCATGGTAGAACTACAGACAACATGAGCAGCGTACCTTCGTCCTGGTGGAATGACTGGAACTGATCGGCTGTCGTACCCCCTCCGTCTAATAGGCCCTGCTCATGCATGGTTGTTTACATCTTTGAGCAGTTTTAGTGACATCTATGAACAGTCAAAGGGACTGTATCTTGGATACAATATACACAGTCAACGTCTATATGCCGGAGATCTGGGAACCGAGGTGATGCAAAACTTTTTTTGATGTGTGTAAGACGGAGTGTCATCTGCAAACCAAGGTTTCTTCGTAGATCAACAAGATCCACACACTCGGTTTAAGTATGAGCCATAGTGAATACGGCTCTTCCCTTCTCATCAGGTGTGAGTGGATGGATGTTGCATGACCTATCCTTAGTCTATTCAAAATTACGGACTCCCTCCGTGACCAGAAAGAACTCCGCCACACGAGTGTGTGATCGGTCTTAGATTATTGGTCATTGAGTCAGCTAGCCACTGATTCTCCCAGAAAGCCAGTAGTTAAACAGAGAGCGAATATCTCTAGTTGGTACCTCAATTGGTATCACACCACCTCTTTTGAAGCTTGATCCGCTAACTCATTTCCCGCAATTCCCATGCGGCTTGGAAGTGACAACCAAGAATGCTACAGGATATTTCACTCAAAATGAGGCCGGCCGCGCGGCGCGTGGAGGGTCGGACGAGCATATGGCAACTCACTGAGCTTGGGGTCGAGAGAGCGCCCGAGCGAATCGCGTGTAAATAACAAGCACACATAATAACACATAATCAAAGTAAAATCATTGTCACAGAAGGTGTTTGATAATGTCTTCCATCTGCATCTACACATTTCTGACATCTTCTCAGGAAATTTTCATTCACAAGCATAGTTCATCTACCGAGCTAGCCTCAATTTTTCTCATGATATGTAGTTTGAGTTCATCTAGTATGTTGTTGCATAAACCTTCTTTTTCAATTGTCCCCATAAATAAAAATTGAAACAATAGGCTTTATCACTCAGCGATACAATTTTTAAACACATTAACAATTAAAGAATAACCACGTACACTCGTTATAAACTTATAACACGTATAACTTAAAATAGGCTATAAACGAAATAACGAAGTCAACTTTACTCGTCAAATCCTGCGTCGCAACTGTCTCAGCTCCGTGTTGCAGCGTACTCGTCTGACCTTTGGCTTGACCTTCTACTTGCAGTGCTGCGCCAGCCATGCGACTGGCCCCACTTTGAGTGAAAGACCCTGTAGTTACTGCCCCACGAGGTGGTCTGTTAGATAGTCTGGCTGAAGGAGGGTTGGTTGCTTGTTTATAAAGCATCACTCGAGGTTACGCGGGCAGAAACCCACAAAAACTCAAGGCAGGCTGGAAGTGAAATAGTTTGACATTGCTTTCCTCACTGAGTCAGCGCAGCAGCACTGACCCCATGAGTTGAATCTTCCAAATCATCCACAGGCGCCAGTGTTTCCTCCTGAGTCACATTACTCAGCACTGCTCGTACCTCAGTATAGTAAAGCCAGGGCGTGTAAAGCGATTGTTACTTCCGACCAGGGGGTGTCAACCAGATAGGGATCATTTGGCACCATCGGTGTAGTAGCACGTGCCAGTCGTATGGAGGGCTGTATATCGTGTATATCGTGTTGCCAACATATGCATGATACAACGTTGTAATTAAATTGCAAACATATCACTATATTTAGTCAATAAATATACTCATAATTCCTAATTGACATTTCCTTGCAATTATCTTGCTCACAGATGATAATTACGGCACTTATCATTAAATAAACATTATTTCTACTGGGTTGGCGGCACTGACCATGCCATGGCGGCTCTGTTGATGTGTTGTATGTAATAATATTGGCCGTATACAAATAAGCTAAATAAGCTAATGTTGTGTTCTATCTCATCTTTCTTATATCAAATTGTCTTCGTGGTAATGAGAAGTGAACAGTTCTTCTGCTACGCCAAGTAAGTACGCTTATTTTAAGAATTTAAGTAAAAACGTGTTTCTGCGTGAGCAAAATATACCGTAGCCTAGTTTTGAATTTATATTAGACGCAGTGTACAGGTGACATTCCACTTGACATATTAATTAACTTTCACTATTATTTATCCCACAGGTAGGCCTACCAAATTCTGGGAACAAACAAATCGTAAATTGCTGTTCTCGAAATAGCAGAGGAATGTGGCAATTAGGCCTACTAACCTTAGAAATGACCAGGTAAGAGTCTATGTTTCCGTAATGTTTTCAACTTGATTACATCTTGCAGAGATACGTCCAGTACCATGAGCCTATTGCATATGTGTACTGAAGTTCTTGAGGTGTGTTAATAATTCATTTTACATTGCGGTAGATTAAAAATGTCATGATTCTTGACAACGTGTCGAAGCTTTAATATTTTCCCCTTCCTTGAATTTCAAATTATTATTGGTACCGTATTCAAAAAAGATCAGTTCTTGTACATGTTAGCTACTGGTGCTGTGGCAATTCAATTGTGACCTATTCAATTGGTGGAATAGGTAGTAATGCCATTACTGATGTAGAACTGTAATGTTCTGCGACCCAAATACCATTCAAATGCACCTGTCCTCCTCTAATAAGCCAAGAACAAACAAATGTGTAGATGTGTTTCCTTGCATATTCATGCTATGGGCACTTTGTATTTATTTTTGTAGATACACAGGAAAATAAGCTGTACGGTTTATGTTATGGTAGGAATGCAGTGTTTGGGCTGGGTGTTCAGTTGGTCGAATTGGTAGTAATGGCAATACTGATGTAGGACTGTAATTACAGGTTATTAAAACTTAACATTCACCCCCATGGCCTAATAGGTTTAATGGCCTAGGATCATATAGTCTTACCAATTTGTAACTATATACATTAAGTTAATGTGTTCTTGTCCTGTGGAACGAAGTCCAACGTGAATATACTTTTGCTAACTCATGGTGCTAAAGTAGTCGACTCGTGTAATGTTCTGCGACCCAAATACCATTCAAATGCACCTGTCCTCCACTAATAAGCCAAGAACAAACAAATGTGTAGATGTGTTTCCTTGCATATTCATGCTGTGGGCACTTTGTATTTATTTTTGTAGATACACAGGAAAATAAGCTGTACGGTTTATGTTATGGTAGGAATGCAGTGTTTGGGCTGGGTGTTCAGTTGGTCGAATTGGTAGTAATGACAATACTGATGTAGGACTGTAATTATAGGTTATTAAAACTTAACATTCACCCCCATGGTCTAATAGGTTTAATGGCCTAGGATCATATAGTCTTACCAATGTGTAACTACATTAAGTTAATGTGTTCTTGTCCTGTGGAACGAAGTCCAATGTGAATATACTTTTGCTAAGTCATGGTGCTAAAGTAGTCGACTCGTGTAATGTTCTGCGACCCAAATACCATTCAAATGCACCTGCCCTCTTCTAATAAGCCAAGAGCAAACAAATGTGTAGATGTGTTTCCTTCCATATTCATGCTATGGGCACTTTGTATTTATTTTTGTAGATACACAGGAAAATAAGCTGTACGGTTTATGTTATGGTAGGAATGCATTGTTTAGGCTGGGTGTTCAGTTGGTCGAATTGGTACGGTAGTAATGGCAATACTGACGTAGGACTGTAATTACAGGTTATTAAAACTTAAAAAGGAAGCTTGTAGTTTAACGTGACCGTCAATCTGTAGATCATAAGCCACGGGACCTCCTTTTTACGTGGAATCCGAACCACAGGACATGGCATTTCACTTCGAAAATCTCACATGCATTGACCGGGAATCGAACCCGGACCGCCTTGGTGAGAGGCATATAGCTAGACCGCTGAGCCACCACGCCCCTAATATTAAAACTTAACATTAACCCCCATGATCTAATAGGTTTAATGGCCTAGGATCATATTATAGTCTTACCAATGTGTAACTATATACATTGTGTTCTTGTCCTGTGGATCTAAGTCCAACGTGAAAATCCAATAAAACCTTGGAACCATTGGCCCGATAACCCCACCCTTATCTGCCAATTTTTATTTTATACTCTTGGAAAGTTAATAAGTGTTAGGTTCTGTCGATGATATTCTGTAACAGTGAGATAGATACAAGACAAATATAATTGATTTATTGTATGCCAATGTAATTGTTGATATACCTATAGGTAGTATTTTATTCCCACACGTTATTTACAATATTTTTCAACACGTAGGATGCCAATGTCTAAGCTTACATGGAGGGATTTTTTCATCAATTGATTCTGTAATAAGACCACCTTGTGGTGTGGTTGCTGCCACTCCTGAGGTCCTGGGCTAGTCTCCAAGCTTGATTAAGTAATTTAATTCTGGTCTGACTGTTGGAACGGCGCACACTCATCTTTGTGAGGCAGAACTGAGAAGAGGTAGGTTCGATTCTCACCTCGGCCATCCAAGAAGTGGTTTTCCAAGGTTTCCCCACTTCCACTCCAGGCTAACGCTGGGATGGTTCCCAACTTCAGGCTACGGCTGCCTCCTTTCCAGTCCTCACCTGAATTACAGGAAGTATACACACTACTACAGATACCACAATAACACAGATTATCATACAAATCATACACTCCCCCAGGGGTTCACATCTAGTGGGACGTGGGTTGGCGACCACGGGGCCCCAGCTGAGTCCCGCATTGCTTCCACTTACTTGTGCCGGGCTCCTCTCTGTCTTCTTTCCTGTCGACCTCACTTGGTCAACTCTTGTTCTCTTACGACCCCTACGGTATTAGGGTATCCAAGGCCTAGGGAGTCTATTCCTTTCCCGCCTTAATTGGCCCTCGTCTCATCTTTTCTGATGCCCTCCTCCTGCGAGGGGTCAGCCTTCTTTTTCTTTTCTTGTTATCTCCTGCCTTCTGCTCAAGGCTCTCAAGGGGCAGGGTGTATGTAGCCCCACCACCTTTGGTGCGCCCTGGATATTGATACACCCTCAGGGGCTCACGGCTGGTGAGTTCGGGAGATGGCGACCCCGAGGGATTCCTGAGCTGGGTCCGGTTTTTCCCCTTTCTTCCATTGCCTCTGGGGCCTTTCGTGGCTCTTCTTCCTTCCAAGTCCCTCGATCCTAATTCTTCGAGGGTTTGAGGGCATTTCTTTTCCTCCTGTCCTTTGTTTGCCTTATTCTCCTTTTGTTTTCCATTTCTTCTTCTAGTAGCCTATATAAGTTTGTAGTTAGTTTCTGTTATAGTTTACTTTTGATTTTCATCTTCACGATCACCCAAACCATTAGGGGCCGATAACCAAGATGTTAGGCTCGTTAAAACAACAAATTTCATCATCAACAAATCATACACACTTCCAAATACATGGGGCTAAATGAATATGTTATCGAAAGCCCTAAATGAATTAATATCAAAAATACAATGATTCTTTTAAAATGTAGTTAACTTACAGTAGGTGCAAACATATACATGTCAGCAAATTCAAGTTCCCCGTTTCAAGCATTAAGTTACACATTTATTAAGTTTACTGTTTCAACATACACACTGGTATGTGTTTGTAGGAATTTGCGGTTCATCGGTGTCAGCCATTACATCAAGGAGGAACTAGGTCCATTATTATGTGCTGGTCCCTACTGTTATACTTTGGCAAGAAAGAAGAAAGGAACATGCCTCAACACATACTTTTAGGAGGACCAGATTTGATTACTGTTTTTTGCTAAGTTTGATCTTGGCTCTTGCTGTTATCTTCTCTTCATTGACAACTTTTTAAATAAAACATGATGAATTCTAGCAGTATTGAGTGTTTTTCTTGTTTTTCATTGATAGTCCTATTTCTCCTTTCCCCTTAACAGCACGTAATGGAATGTAATGTATTAGTGTGCGATGTTAATTTTTGATGAGCCTACTTACTGCATTTCACCCTTCCAAATTTTTAACTGGATATATTTTAAAGGGCATATGAAATGAACTACTGTATAGAAATTTTGTGATATCCAATTCTTTTTCTGTCCCCTAATGTATTTGGCACTAATTACACTAACAATTTTAGTGTGTTGAGGATCTGGTTACACCACCTGATTCCTTAGCACTCTCTCTTAAAATTTTAGTGTTATTGCTAACAGCATCAAGCATTTTAAAATATGAATTTTCTCCCTTCCCAGTACTTTTCCTTTGTAGTTTTTTCTAATAACTAATTGGTTATAGGCCTAATTGGGCCATTTTTTAAGCTGAGTAATAATATGCTGCAGGCCTTGTAGTAGCCTAATTTTTGTCACCAATGCAATATGCTCCAATTGCAACTGAAAGAAATTTAAACATGTATATTAGTGATGAGGTTATGTTCTAAATGCTGTGATTGTTTATTTCAAAGTTCTGGAATTCACAATTTCCCACTTTGTTATTATTTTTATTAATTTTTTCTGTTATTGGTATTTAGAATGTGATTTATTTATTTATTCGTTAATTCCCCATAAGGAGAGCGTTACAACACAATCAATTTTCATGTTTCATTCTGGACCTTTCTTCTTTTTTCCCAAAAACCTCTCATATACACACTATGTTTCCTCTTTCTCTCTTCTGTCCACCTCTTTGCTGGTTGTCTCTCTTTGGGAGTTTGCTCAAACTTCTGTAGTCTAAGTACTTCCAAGTGTGATTTATTACTTGTAGATCATATTATTATCTCCACACTTAAAGACGTGCCATAAGTATAGGGAGATTGTGATTTTCGGAACATTGAAGTGGGCTGAGCATTTAGGACGGGAATATTTAGCGGAACGAGGGGAAGGGGCAGGGTGGAGGGGAGGGGGCGGGAGGGTTAGTGTTTACGAGATCTGCTCATAGGTGGCGCTACCGGTCGACATGTTGCTAGTACATCAGTCAACCACCAGACAGCGCTGAAGTCTTAGGTACCAAGAATTAGCATGGCTGTTGGCCATCTGTAGTAGTAGGTAATCTGTGCTTCCGACCAACGTTCCCGTTCTACACTAGAGCCATCTAGCGGTCAGAAGTGAAATCAGTTTAACTAGCCAACCACAGGCAGCCATTTAAATCAATATATCACGACAAATTGAGTTTCGGTCGCGAATTTGGGACTTTACTTTACCCTCCATATAATTAGTCATGAATGAGAATGATACATCGGTGGAAAGCCAGATTTTAGTTAGTTATTGTTGTTTTAAGGGGCGGAACTACGAGGCCATCTGCCCCTCTTAACACAGATTAAAGAATACAAATTTGGAATTGAATTGAACATTTTGAGGTGGACGCCTAAATTAAAAAAAAACAGAAATTAATAATACAAAAACAAAAACATTAACTTAAATTAAAAAAAAACGGAAAAACAAAACATTATCATTCAAAAACGAACAAGTCGTTGAGTCAATTTATGCTGGAAAATTTAGATTGCTGGCCCTAATCCACTCTCACTTATAAAGCGGATAACGCGATCAGCAGCCACCGCGTCATCGGCTAATATAAGTTTGAGTGTCATCAGCAAACCAAGGTTTCTTCGTAAGTCAGCAAGATCCACACACTCGGTGAAAATGTGGGCCACGGTGAAAACGGCTCCACAGGTACAAAGTGGGGGGTCTTCCGTTCTCATCAGATACGAGTGGGTGGATCTTGTATGACCTATCCTTAGCCTACACAAAATGACGGACTCTCTCCGTGGCCGGAAAGAGCTCCGCCACACGCGAGTAGTTCCCTTGATCGCTCTCAGTTTACTGGGCAGTGGGTCAGCTAGCCACTGACTCTCCCAAAAAGCCAGAACTTGTAGGCGTAACTGAGAGCGAATATCTCTAGCAGGTACCTCCATTGGTCGAGGTGATAGCGACACCGCCTCTTTTGCAGCTTGATCAGCTAACTCATTTCCCGCAATTCGCATGAGGCTTGGAAGCCACAGAAAGGTGATTCGAGTGTCAGCGTGGCACAGCCCGGCTAGTAGGTCATGGATTCGCTGCACTAGGGGGTGTTGCGGGAAACATGTAGCAATTGACTGCAACGAACTCAAAGAGTCGGTACACACGAGAAAGTGGATTCGTGCATCCTGTAGTGCAAACTGCAGAGCTTCATAGATGGCAACGAGCTCCGCAGTAAACACACTACAGACCTCAGGCAAATAGATCTTGGTATGTGCACCATCAATAACGTAAGCACAACCCACTTTCTCGTCCACCTTCGAACCATCCGTGTATAGAATGCCAGCGTCCGGAAATTGGTGAACTATGCTGTGGAACTGCCTCCGGTAAACGGACGCATCCGTGTTCACTTTAGGACCTCTGAGAAGATCTAACCGAATTTCCGGACGCGGGACTTGCCACGGAGGCACCTCGCTAGGTCTCCGGATCATACAGGGACCTACAGCCACTCCTATTTCAGTACACGAGCTATCAAGTCTAATACCAACCGGCCGAGTGGCACGAGGCCGGTTGGCGTACCCCTGGTGGTTTTGGGTACCGAAGAGATCTTGATAGGTCGGGTGTTGCGACATTTGACGCACATTGGCAGCATATGCTAAAAGCATTATGTTGGCGTCTATAATTTAAAGGTGGAACACCCGATTCGGCGAGTAGGCTGGGTATCGGGCTGGTCCGGAAGGCACCGGTAGCCAGCCTAACGCCACTATGGTGGATACTGTCCAGCATTTTCAAGGTTGCCGGCCTTGCTGAACCGTATGCCGCAGAACCATAGTCTAGCCGGGACAGAACGAGGGCTTGGTAGAACCGTAGCAGCACCGATCGGTCAGCCCCCCACGTAGTGCCACTAAGAAACTTGAGCATGTTCAGTTTCCTGAGACATGTCATTTTTAATTGCCGTATATGGGGCTGCCACGTTAATTTCCTATCAAAATGGAGCCCCAGGATGCGATAAGTGTCAACCAACGGCAACGCAGCATCCCTGAGATGTAGTTCAGGGTGTAAATGTAGCCTTTGGAGCCGACAAAAATGGACGACGGAGGTTTTCGCTGCTGAAAAACTAAAACCCCGGTCGTGAGCCCACCTGTCGACCCGGTTGATAGCTAGCTGCAATTGCCGTTCCACGACTGCCATACTTCCAGAGCTGTAATGCAGAGCTAAATCGTCTACATACAGCGATGGAACTACCGCGGACCTGGCGGCGGCAACAATGCCATTTATGGCAATCGCGAACAAGGTGACACTCAGCACTGAACCCTGAGAAACTCCATTTTCTTGAGAATAGTATTGCGATAATGTCCTACCGACCCTTACACGGAAGAGTCGGACGGACATGAAATTCGCAATGAAAGTCGGTAGGTTACCACGGAGTCCCCACTTATGAAGGGTGGAAAGGATCCCGTAGCGCCATGTGGTGTCGTAGGCTTTCTCGAGGTAAAGAAAACCGTGAATAGGTGCTGCTTTCGGAGAAATGCCTCCTGTATGGCGCTCTCAAGTCGCACCAGATGGTCAGTGGTGGACCTATGAGAGCGAAATCCACATTGGTACTCAGACAGGAGACCTTTCTCCTCCAAGAACCACACCAGTCGACGATTCACCATCTTTTCGAGCAGCTTACATAGGCCATTTGTCAAACAAATAGGCCTATAGCTGCTTACACACTTGGGATCCTTTCCAGCCTTAGGAATCGGTATCACGATCCCCTCTCGCCATTGAAATGGAAACTCCCCTTCAATCCATATACGATTGAAGAGAATCAACAGTTTTTTTTATACTGGATTCGCACAGATGTTTTAACATTTGATTATGTATGTTATCCGGTCCAGGAGCCGTATTCCTGCACAGTGCAAGCGCACTGCGCAGTTCCCATTCAGAGAATGGTACATTATAGGACTCCGAAGCAGCAGTGGCAAAGGACAAGGGGTGAGTTTCTGCCTGCCGCTTCAGAGTCAGAAATGTAGGATCGTAACTCCCGGAGCAGGATACATCGGAGAAGGGCGAGCCAATGCTGTTGGCAATGGCGAGATGGTCCGTGATGATGTCTCCATTGATGGACACTCTGGGTATCGACAGTGATGTCGGGAGTCCGGAGATCCGACGAAGCTTAGTCCACACTTGAGATGAAGGAGTATGCGCCGTCATAGACGACACATACTTTTCCCACGTCGTTTTCTCACTCTCCCGAATCAGATATCGGGCTCTAGCACGCATCCTTCTGAAGGTGATAAGGTTGGCCATAGTGTTTTGCCTCCGATAGCATTTGAAAGCACGTCGACGATCTTTAATGGCTGCTGCAATCTCGGCTGTCCACCAAGGGACAAGCTTCCGGCGTGAGTTGCCGGATGAGGAAGGTATTGTTTCCTCAGCAGCAGCCAAAATACCATTCGTTATGTGAATGGTATGACCGTCGACACTCTCAAAGGTATCTTCGGCAAACACCGCACGTGCCGTGAAAGTTGGCCAATCAGCCCGACGGAGAAGCCATCGACTTGGTAACTCGATGGCTCTCTGGTTCGGAAGAGTATCGATAATTGGAAAATGGTCACTATTACAAAGGTCATCGTGTACACCCCACTGTAGCAGGGGTACCAGCGCACGACTGCACAAGGTAATATCGATACTTGAATAAGTACCGTGTGCAATAAAGAAGTGCGTAGGTTCCCCTGTGTTCAACAGACACAGGTCCAGCCGCCTGATCAGCCTCTCAAAATCTCTCCCTTCACCGCTAGTGGTAGCGGAGCCCCAGATGGTGTTGTGGGCATTAACATCTCCCAGAAGAAGAAAAGGAGGGGGGAGATGAAAGACTAGATCCACCAGCTGGTTGTAATCCGGTTGAGAATCAGGCGGGATGTACACGTTACATACTGTTGCCATTACTGGCAACGAAGTACGAACTGCAACTGCCTCTAGCTGAGTACGCAACGGCACCTCTTCACTAAAGAGACTAGAGTGGACGAGAGTGCAGACGCCACCAGCGGCCACAGCTCCGTCCACCCGGTCTTTAGAGAAGAGTTTGAAGTGACGCATTGTTGTCTCATGTCCAGGACGAAACCTGGATTCCTGAAGACAGACAATGGTTGCCGAAAACGAAGATATTAATTGACGTAACTCAGCGAGATGAACAGAATAGCTATCACGTTTCCATTGTAATAGTGCCTTGGTGTGGACTTAAGTGAAGTGGGTCTTCTACTTATGCTTGACTGCTTGCCACCCTTCCCCATCTCTAGTTGGAGATGATGGGGCAGGAGAGCACACCTCAATCTCCACATCTCCATCCGAAGCCAGATTTTACTCTAGCCTGTGCCCATAGACAAATGCAAAGGTACTGTAATCATCAAGAGACGGCAACAGGCCAGCAAGAAAGATAGGATTTGAATAAGCCCCTCACGACTATGTTACTTAATCGCTACATACATCATGTTAATCATTTCCTTGTGTAATGGACATTCTAATACGGGTACACTATTTCTTGATGACTATGCGGTGCAATGGGTAGCTTAATATGAATAACCTATAAAGCAGAGCAACACGATGCCCCAAGACCCGAAATGTAATAATGACAATGATTAATAATAATAATAATAATAATAATAATAATAACAATAATGGGTCCTGGGAATCAACCTAGGAATAGTCATTGTGGCTCTGGCAAATGGGAGTGAAATGCGTCATTGCGTACATCAGAAATAATAAAATATTGGATTCAGCAAGAGAATCCAACTAGCCTCTTTCACTCCAACTCCAGCACGTAACCTACAAGAGGTGCCCCTGTTAAGCTGAGTAACCCAGTGGAAGGTTGGGTAGCCAATCCCAGCAGGAAGCTGGGTCAGCGAGCCGATCAGTGCTGAGGGAAAACTCTACGGCTCATAATCGTAGTTTTAACCTTGGAGTGGTCCAAAGCTACTCCCCAAAACTTTCAAGTAACCTATAAGTTATGCATGTTGCAAACTTACGGAAATACTACTCCAGGTGGTAAGTGGAAACGAGAATCCACCACGGCACGAAGCCCTGCAACTGGGCCTGATGATTCTGGAGAGCCCAAATCAACGTGCGAGAATGAGTCGGAGCATTCTACTGGGAACTCAACAGTAAAACTAAGACCGAAAAGAAGATACATTTTTGGTACTCTCAATATTAATTCACTTCTCAAAGTGGGAACATTGAAAGAACTCACCAAAATTCTAGATGATCAACAAATTGTAATACAGTACTAGCATTACAGGAAACGAGGTATATCGACGATAGAACAATAGACTCAGAAAATTACTGGATATATAAAGGAAAACCAGGAAAACGAATAATGAATAATGTCCCGCATCTTGAAGCTGCTCTCGTAGTTAACAGGAGCATAGTGGAATCATCAAAACATTTTCATTCCCATTCGGACCGGTTATCCTTTTTGACAATAAGATGTGGAAATAAAAATTACACGTTGATTAATGTTCATGCTCCCATCAATGAAGATAACAAGAGAACCCCAGATAAAGTAGAAAAGTATTGGGAACTATTAGAAAATTCATAAATTCCAAAGGATCATAGGCTATCAAAGTGTCAATTGGTGATTGGAAAAAAGAAATGTTACAGAAGGATTGTTGGAGATTTCCCAGCTCATAGGAGAACGAACAAGAATGGACTACGCCTAATTGAACTGTGTAAGGCCTTTAACTTGCAATTGATGTTTACCTACTTTAAGAAACTAAACAAAAAACATGGCGGTCACCTATTCCAAACCTAGGAGAATTCCAAATTGATCATGTGGCTATTTCTTCTAGGAACAGGAAAGAAATTCAGAATGTTAACGTGAAGAAAGGGGCCAATATTGACAGTGACCATTACCTCACGACCATCAAAATGAGATGCATTCCACTAAACATACTCAAGGGAAGAATAACTAAGAGAATTAGATTTGACTAGCGGACCCGTGCGAGAAATCTCGCATGTTCATAAACCACACTTTCCCCAATAGGTTTATAATGAGAGACTGAAGGAGAAAGGTTGTTATGTTTTTATTTCAACCAAATGGTTATCGAGCAGTATTTACTTTTCAGTTAGAATTCCAAGTTGTACGTTCCCTAACTTAAGAAGGCAATCACTGAAAATTGGATCATCATAACACTCACCGGTTATTCGATATTGATGAAATTTTGCGATTTGAGTACTCATTTCTTTCATTTACTGTTTCTGAAATCCATGCAAAATGATAAAGGAAAGACCTCAGAATGTTAAAATGACATGAAACAGGCATCACAGTGACCAAAATGTGAAGTGGACAGCAATTATGGAGCATATTTTCCTACAGCAATAGTATCTGCAAATCGCACACTTCGTACATTTTCTTAAAAGTTTTTTTTTTTTTAGAAATTATAGATATTTATGAATTTAAAGTGCAATTCGTCACTGCTAATGTCTATTCTATTTTCATTTGAATGCTCATTTGTCACGATCGGTCGCTTGTGAACGCCACAGGAGGGATCTATACTACTGAAATAATATATACTAGATGAAACCCGTCAAAACATGACGGACAATGGAAAACAAAATTACTGAAGAAGCTTCTTATATAAGTTACATTCTAAGTACGATTACTTTCTAGCACTATTGAAATTTTAAGGGCGTCAAAAGATAGCACTCTCAGCATTGCAACATATTGCTGGTCATGACTGAAAACGTGATGAGGTCATCATCATATTGCACAGTTTCCAGCCACTGGCCGGGTCTGTTTGGAACACAAGCCTCCCCAACGTCTTCTGTCTTCCCACCATCTCTCAGCCTCCACCCTTGTCCAGTCTTCTCCTCTCTTCTTCACGCTTTCTTCCACCCCCTTCAGCCACCTGTCTCTCGGTCTCCCTCTTGGTCTCTTTCCTTCCCACTTCGTCTCGTGTATCCTCCTGGGTATCCTCTTCTCCTCCATTCGTTTTACATGTCCATATCATCTAAGTCTAGATTTCTCTATACCATCCTGTAATGGTTCCTTCTTCATTAATTCTCTGGTCCTCTCATTTCTTATTCTGTCCCTCTTTGTAGCTCCAATACTGCTTCTCAAGAACCTCATCTCACTGGCCTGTATTTTGCTCTTCACCCTTCCTTTCATAACCCAGGCCTCCAAGGCATACGTCAGGATAGGGACATAGTACGTCCGATATATGATCTTTTTGCTGTTCTGAGGGACATCCTTGCTCCATAACATGCTTCTCACACTCCTCCGGAATGCTTCTGCCTGTCTCCCCCGCTCATTTATTTCTCTATCGTTTCTTCCATTCTCTTGCATCAGGCTACCCAGATACTTGAAACTCTCCACTTCCTTCAGCTGTTCCCCACCAATTGTTATTCCTGTTGTGGTTCTTTCCTTCTTACTTGTTGTCATCACCATCTCACTCTTATTTATGCTAAATTTCATCCCATAACCTTGTATTATTCCTTCCCACACGTCCAACTGTTCCTGTACCTCCTCCTCCTTGTTTCCCCAAATCATCAAATCATCTGCAAGCACCATTGCTTTCATCTTTCCTTCCCCAATTACTTGTGCCACTCGGGTCATTATGTCATCCATCACCACAATGAAAAGTAACGGTGACAGTGCACTTCCTTGTTTCAGGCCGTTTCTCTGTTCCAACCAGTCCGATCTCTCTCCTCCCACTTTCACACAGCTCACGCTTCCCTTGTACATCTCCTTTATCCTCCTTATAGTCCATTTTTCTATTCCTCTATCCTCCAGGGACTTCCATACTTTGTTTCTGCATACACGTCATATGCTTTCTCAATGTTCAGGAAGGCCATCAGTAGATCTGTTCCATACTCATAGTGCTGTTCTTGTAACTGCCTTATAGCAAAAATCAAATCCACTGTGGACCTTCCTGCTCTGAAGCCAGATTGTTCTTCCCTCATCCCACCTTCTATCCTTGTCCTAATTCTCCTTTCCAAAACTTTCTCAAACAACTTTGCACAATGACTCATCAGTGTTATTCCCCGATAGTTTCTGCATTCTGTTCTACTACTTTTCTTGAAGATCGGGACAATTATTCCCTTTTTCCAGCCCTCTGGGGTCTTCCTTTCCTTCCATGCTGTCTTCATCAGTCGGTACAACCATTGTATCCCCACCTCTCCTGCTGCTCTCACCAACTCCACACTCAACTCATCCACACCCGGTGCCTTCCCTCCTTTCATCTTCCTCACTGCATCTTCCACGTCTTTCCATGTTAAGTCCTTTTCTGTTTGCAGTTCATCTACTGTACCTCTTCCCCGATTTCTTCCTCCTTGCCGTGGTTTCCATTTTGGTTCAGGAGTTCTTCAAAATATTCTTTCCACATTTTCTTCAGTTCTTCCCTATTTTCTATCTCTTTTCCCCTTTTGTTCACCATTCTAACATAATCCGTAGGATCTTTCCGCCTCTTATTCTTTACCATCCCATACAGGACCTTTTTTGTACCTTCACTATCCTGCTGGTCATGACTGAAAACGTGACGAGGTAAATAGCCCAATACGTTCAAGAGTTTCTCTTTGAGCTTGATTGATTGTGATAAAGTAGGCCGAGCGAATAGGACATTGTTGCCTATTAAAAGAAAATGTACTGTACCTGCAAGTGTTTTATCGGAAGGTGTTAAATCAAGTCGTAGGATTTGAGCTCTCTGCCTAATATTACTGCACCTATTATATCCGAATCCAAGCAATTTCTTACATATTTCTTACAATTAATATATTAATATATTAATATGAGTCCTTGGGAAACGTTCAGATTTCTAAGGAGTATAACTACGGCTCAAACGTTCGGAGTATGTGGAGGCGAATCACTTAATTCCAAGGAATTGAAAAATTCAATAATAGGGAAATGAAGTAGCTGACTTTCATCTTCAGTATCCAATCTGTTAACGCTGATGTATGTATTTGAACTACTGGATATAAGTTCAATGACTTTTAAATTAATATCATTACATTGTTGCAGCTTGGCAAATATTTTATATTCCAGCAGATCAATTTTACCCTCACAACAGTAAAGACCAAAGTAACCACGCATAGATTTTACGCAAGAGAAATCCAATGTAGAACAAAGTTTACATTTGATCGTCAAAGACCTTACAGTACACTGTACTGCATAATATCTGGAATTGTTTCTGAAATGGCCTATTTATATTGGATTTTAAATGTGGCTTCGTATTATTCGATAACACTATAGTTCCTGCAATAACGGAGCCGCTAAATATTAAATGGCAAATAATACTTCCATTGCCGAAATCAACTGCGTAGTTAGACTCAGTACTCTAAACAAATAATCATTAAACAATTGTCTTATACAATGAAGTTCAACATGACCGTCCAGAGACTGTCATACTCAAGTTGGTTGGTGAGGAGAATGCGATGAGACTGATCGCTTAAAATAAATTCCTTATAATTGTTCCTGCCAGCGAAATTTTTTGCAATGGCTTGAAAACGTAGCCCAGAATGACGTTCTTCATTTTGTTATAAACAGTACGAAACTGCTCTAAATAAGCAAATTCCATCACCTGTTATAGGTTATGGCAGTACATTTTGAAGGGGAACATAGAATCACTTCGCCAACTACTGGAATGACCATAGGCCTATACTCAATACTCACTTCGACAGTCACCCTAAAGGAGGCAGTTTTTGAATTCTATGTCCCGTGCATATCAAAAATCGTATTAACACATGGAGGCCCGCCTATTCTTGTCTATCGCCCCGGAGACCCGGGTTACATTTCCTGCTCTGCCAAGAAATTTAATTCTGGTCTGAGGGCAAAAACGGGGCACATTCAGTCTCTTGAGGTATAACTATGAAGAAGAAGGTTTAATTCCCACCTCGACAATCTTGGATGTGGTTTTCCGTGGTTTCCCACTTCCACTTAAGGCAAATACCGGGATGGTTCCTAACTTAAGGCCTTGGCCGTCTCCTTGCCATTTACCACCTTAATTACAAATACACACAGTAATGCAGCCATCACAATAACACAGTTTATCAGAGAAAATTTCACACATACACACCCAAGTACACGGGGCTGAGTGACCACGATGTCGGAGCCCTTCAAACGAATTATATTTGCCAAGTGTCTCTCATGGCGAAAGCAATTGTGGACACGCGCGAGTGCCTGGAAAACTACTTTTTTTTTATAATTTAAGAGTATATCGACGGTGCATAATTATAACTTTTAGTCTAGGACTCTAATAACTTGACCAGCGAAGCATTGGGAAGAAATTGCAATATTAAGGTACATAAACAACCTAGCCTACACATTCAATTGTCGGTTAATGTTCCTCAACATTTCCCTTCTTAAATATTCCCCTCCTTTATAATTTTCCATCACGTGAAAACCTGCCATGTCTTGTGTTTTTAATATATCGATGCAATGGTGTTGCCATCTGCTGTCAGTTATTGGAACTATATGGGCGATGTACTGCCATCTGTTGTCAGTTGTAGGAACTGATTGCAGATATTTAAACGGCGTACAGCGGACATCAGTTTGCTCTTTTGATCGCATGCTGTAATGCAATGGTAAAACGGAAATAAAACGTATTTAGAGGGAATGTAGAAATATGTATCTTTAACAGACATAAAACCTTACTAATACTCCTTGATTAAACAATATTTCAGTGGTAAAAAAAAAAAAAAAAAAATACTGGCGAGGGATGGGATCGAACCGGTGCTTCTTGGAACCACAGTCAGCCGTCTTAACCACATAGCTACTCGCGCACTCATGTTCAGCAGCAGACGCAGCTGTTCATTATATTCAAAAGCCGCTGTCTGAAGGAAATAATTAATTTCATTATCCAAATAAATCAATGTTGCACATTCGTATACGTTCATACTGATATTATATTTTATTGTCAGAACTTGGTTAATGATGTTTTCAATTACATGGAAGCTTATTAAATAACTTACATTTTAATGGACTTTTCACCGCCATTTTGTCATGACCCCAGGCGGATTGTGCGCATGCGTGAGGGGAAAGAATTCTGCTATTTTCTATATTAATTTAAAAATATACCGTAATATATTTGTTTATTTTAGAGACACTCTGCAAATCTCGAGGCCAAGAGCTTTCGTTAGAGTGCTCTACGAAGTAAATCGGTTCTGTCGTTCTCTCAATCTCGTGGTAACAAAAATCACCTTACTGTTTTAAATATATAGATGGTGTTGACAAATTGAGAAATAATAAGGCGGTAAACAAAGAATACAAGGAAAAAATTGGAAAATGGCCATACAAAAAATTGGAAGGACTTAATAAGGAAAATACAGAACGTTGCACAAGAACTCTGTCCTCTAAAACGAAACTGGAAACATAGATGGTGGAGTGAAGAATGTGAAGAAGCTATCACGGAAAGACCGGAATCATGGAAAAGGTGGCACTCATGTAAAACAGATGATAATTTTGAAAGGTTTAAAATAATCCGGAAGCAAGCTTGTAACACTATAAGAGCTGTCAATAGGAAGTACGAAAAAAGCCGACTTACCCAGATTGCGGAAGATTTTTCCAAAAATAATACAAGAAATTTTTATAAAACCTTTAAAGAGGAAATTACAAAATATCTATCTCCCAATCTTTGATTTAGGGATAAGAAGGGGAAAATCGGACTCAATAATAAGGACAATTGTGATATTTTGGCAAGATATTTTGAAAAACTCTTGAACTGCAAAGAGCCTGAAGAAAGATTAACATTGGGTCAAGCACAAACAAAAAGCAGAGATTCGGACCCACCTGATGAGATGGAAATGGATTCCATCATTCAACACCTAAAGAAAAATAAGGCCGCAGGAGAGGATATGATTGTGGCGGAACTGTGGAAGGAATCTGGAAGTCGAGCAAGAGAAGACCTGAGAGACATACTAAGAGAAATTTGGCAGTCGGAAAAAAATTCAGAGGAACGGAAAATTGCATTGAAACACCTATTACATAAAAAAGGTGATAAGAAAGATGTGAACAATTACAGAGGCATCTCCCTGGTACCAGCTCATCAAAACAGGATTGAGCCTATACTTGATGAACAAATAGGAGAATACCAAGGTGGTTTAGAAAAGGTAGGTCGTGTATGGAACACCTATTTTTAATTTGAAAACAATTATAAGAGATAGAATGATCAAGAACAAGAACTACGTCATAATATTCGTGGACTTCCAGAAAGCCTATGATTCAATAGATAGAACTTCATTATTCATTGTGTTAGAGGAATTTGGAGTAGACTCGAAGTCCATCAACATCATCAAAGATACACTTACAAAATCCAAAGTGAAATTTATGGGAGAGATCTCAAAGGACTTTTTAATTAATACCGGTGAGAGACAGGGAGACGGACTGTCTCCAACTCTTTTCAACTGTGTTCTAGAAAAGGTAATAAAGGAATGGGAAGAAAGGACTCTACCATGAAATAAGACTTGGATCGAAATTTAGAGGGGTAGGTGTCGATTGCTTGGCCTTTGCTGATGACATTGCCATTCAAACCTTTTGGGAAAGATAGCAGAGAAAGTTGGACTTCATATAAATTTTGAGAAGACCAAATTTATGACTAAAATTAGAAATTCTCCTACAGTTTTAATAACTGACTCCGGAAAAATTGACAAGGTAGAAAAGTTTAAGTATTTGGGACAAATGATTCAAATTAATGGACTAGACAAAGAAGCAAATAGAGCAAGAATACGAAAATTGGACCAAGCTTTTCAATTGACGAAGGATACCTTCAATAAGAAAAATCTTTCTATTGCAACTAAAATCCGACATTACAATACGGTAATTAAGCCGGAAAGTCCCTATGCTTCAGAATGTATGTTTTCCATTAAAAAAGGCGAAATAGAAGCGCTAGAGAAAAATGAAAGAAGGATACTTAGATAAAATATTGGGACCATTAAAAACAGAAAGTGGAGATTTCAGATACAGAAAAAATGACGACCATTACAAAAATTTATTATTCAGGACAGACCACTTTTCAGAAATATGATCAAAAATTTCAAGGGTTTCCAGGAGAAGGAAAAGAAGAAGCGGGTTAACATCTAGACGGAAGAGAGACGAAGGAGACAAAGTGAAGTAATGAAGAACTACTGGAAGGCAAGAAAGGATAAAGGAAATAAGAGACAGTGAATGCAATGGGTTTTTTACGCGGTCCAAAGATGGCCAAAATCGAGGAAAGAGGAAGAAGAAGAAGAAGAATGGAATTGTATAGGATTTCACGGCCTGTTGAGTATTCTTCAAAACGGCTTTTCGGGTTATTAAGTCCGTGTATGAAGGAACGTCATACACGGCATAATGACCTGAAGAGCCGTCCTGAATAATTATAATAATAGTAATAATAATGGGTAGAACGTCCAACTGAACTGCTGGGGATTTTGAAAAGTCAAGTTAGCAATTTTCTTTAAAGTGCTTGTAAACCTGGGGTAGACTTGCATTAAGCACCTAAAATTCCAATTAACTCAGGCAGGATTCGATCCTACAGCCTCCAGCATCGTAGGTGAGAGCCTTATTACCGAAGGCAGCACTCCATTGCCTGGTACTGCTTTGTTTACAGCGCAATATTCCTCTTAGTTATACTGAATCTGGGACTACTGTACTTCGGGAATAGCTCGAAGCAAATGAGCCAACAACAGACAAACGATGCCAAAGTGTGGTAAATATCAGTGGTTCAATCAAACAATCGTTTCTTCCTACGGCTAAGTATGGTAAACTTTGGCCCGAAGAATCCAGAGTTCAATTTCCAGTAGGACCGTATGGGATTTTAGTCTGCAATGGTTGATTTCCCTGGCACGGGAATATTAATATCTATTTCACAATCACGACATGCAGGCCACCAACGTGCGTCGACCAGAAAGAACTGCACCAGGCCTCCCCGCAAGCTATGTTATTTAAATAATTAATCTACTGTACAAATATACATCAATAATTTACTTATATTCAAAAATCAATAGATTTCGCAAGTCGAGATAGAAAGAAAAAGGGCGATCAGCGAACGAATGCAGAAGAGAAAGAGCCCAGAATGGATAGGCAACCAAGTAAGCAGCAAAGGAATGCAAACTGCCATAGCACTGGGCGAACTTACTCGAAAGCGAAAGCTGACATAAAATGTATCCGAATATATTTTAAACATGGACAATCTGTGATAAGCGTGGACAAATTTCCAACAATTAGTTACCATGGGAACAAGTATTCATCGTCTAGGCCTAAAACATATCCATGATTCGATGTTCTTCCGAGTAGCGGAGTAACTTTCCTGGGGAGTTTTGTTGTTATTTCGATTATGGAGCTTGGGACTTCCTAGTTATAGGCCCCGTGTATTTGAGTGTGTGTTAAATTTGTATGATAGCCTGTGTTTCTGTAGTGACTTTAGTAGTGTACGTAACTGTAATTTATAAGAGTCGGGAATATGGTGGGTGACTCTGGACTTGAAATAAGGTGGTACTATCCTAACATTGCCTGGAAGGAGTATGAAATAAAACACACACCACACTCAGGATAGCGGCTGCAAGCGGCGGGTTTCGATCCTCCGATCTTCGAACTTGTTGCAGCTCCCTACCTCAGTCCTGGTGAGCTATTTATCGCGCACGGCTACGCCAAAGGATTATCTCTACATAGTATAAAACAAATTCCCCGATTCTTGGATGTAACGGGTAATCTCGAGAACCACTGGATGGATTTTGACGCGGTTCTCGTCATTCTGTAAAGAATTTCTCGTGGAAGGTTTCTGTAGAAAAACATTCATTTATGACCAAAGGAAGCCGAGCAGTAACGATTTTAGTGAATCGAGTCGAAGAAAAACCTGCCGTCCGTGCGCCCTTCAAGCTTACGCTGGGTAAACCATTAAAAAATATATATATACTATAACAATCTCCATTCAGTGGAAATTTAAATTACTAGCTTCGGAGCGAGTTTACAAGCTATCGAGTGAGCCTATCTGCCTAGCTTCAGACATTATCAAACCATCGAGTCGTGTCGAGTTAAGATTTCAGAGAAGAGTAGGCTATATGTGTTTGGAGTTTCGCTGTTCACCTAGGTTTTTGGTTGGTTCCTCCGCTTAGGGGCTGCGACAACGCGGTCATGTAGTCCCGTGTACACTTAGGGTGTGTGTAGAATCTGTCAAATATTGGTGTTAATTGTGATGGCTGTATTAGTGTGTGTTATCTGTGATTCAGGTAAGGACTTCATACGATCAATTTCAAGTAGTTCCTACTTTTGCTACCAAATGCTACCATCAACGACACCTAGCTGTGAATTTGGCTACTAGATGCCACCGCAACCAGCACCTGAAGGCGAACGTAGGAACTTAGTAGAGCGTTACTCAAATCTAACCTTCAAATTTAGCATCACACAGTTGTAGTTAGTGGTAGATTCATTTATATGCCATAAATCTATGACATGGGCCCGCCGGCATTAACCTACTTCCCCTCCGAAGGAAGGCATACTGAGGGATTTTTAATGCTCTTAAATAATCGGACGACTTCGGCAAGGTTTGAACCCGCGATCTTGGGAATAGAAGCTCAGCATGCTACCAACTACGCCAGCGAAGCCGCGTACACTTCGGCTTTTCTGAATTGCGTCTGGGACCTGCCGTCCGTGCTTTTTTTTTAGTTTACGCTAGGTAAACCTTTAAAGATACCGGGCGAAGTCGGGGCGGGTTGCTAGTAATTTATAAACAAGGGAAGGAATTTAGAGTGAGGGACGTGCTATATCTCTAACGAGACAAGAGACATATGAGTCGTTACAAAGCAATAAACCGGTCGCCCTGCGCTTGTCAAGCCTCTCCATGATAAGTAGTCTAATATAGGCGATTGAAATGTGATGGCAATCGCGATATGATCTCGTTAAACCTAGTCCATTTGTTGGCAACCATAATTGTGCAAACCACTCAACAGTATCAGTCAGACAAGGAGGACGGATCAGCATCATTACGATATGAAATGTTATTGCCCGGGCGATGACTACAAAAAGTAAGTATTTACTAATAACAAGATGATTAAGCCGTGCAACTCAAAGGAATTCCTTTGCCTTTGAAAAGAATTTTCAGGAGTCGTTCGATTAAGATAACACTCCAGAGACGTGTACAATGAGAGCCATCGTTCAGTAGTTGAATCAACAGGTCACAGTGGGCTGGTTAGTAACGGATTCTTTTTAACATGGCTATTTATTTCGGTTGGAGGATCAAGCTGAAATTTGCGTGATACAAAATACGTGACGGTCTACCGCGCAAATCAGCAAATTTCTGGAAATTTAGTCTGTCCATTACAGAATCCAGATACTTCTTTTTTTGGCTCTTCCATTCTTTCCCAAAAGCTTTCCTTCGAACACGATCGTTAGGAAATTGTAGGTTGGTTGGTTCCTTAGTTTTGGGGCTGCGACAAAGCGATCATGTGCCCCGTGTACTTTCGGTGCATGTAGAATTTGTCTGATAACCGGTGTTAATTATGATCGCAGTATTAGTGTGTGTTATCTGTAATTCAGGTAAAGACCGCAGACGACCAATTTTCAAGTAATTCCTACTTTTGCTACCAAGTGCTACCGTCCACGGCACCTAGCTGCAAACTTTGCTACTAGATGCCATCGCAACTAGCACCTGGTGACGAACTTTGGAAATAATATAGCGTTATCAAATGTAACCTACAAATTTTAGCTTCACGCAAGTGTAGTTAGAGGAAGGTACATTTACATGCCATAAATCTCTGACATGGAACCGCCGGCTTTACTTACCCTTCGAAGGAAAGCATACTGAGGGATGCAATTTATTTTGTAAAATGTATTAAGTGTAGGTACTATAAATTTGTTTATTATAAAATTTCTCAGGATAACAAGATCTACAGTGTGCGGCAGAAATAACTGACGAATTTCAAACGTAAATAACACAGCAACGCAACACGATATTCACAAATCTATTGCGCAGTTTAAAAGAGCAGTGTTTGCCATTGTTGTCGCATAGATTGGAGCGGCAGATCTAACACCTGTATTGGCCACAGCGCTTAAGCAGGTGTTATTGTCGATGCGCGCGCGCCCTGGGAGGACACGTGCATCGCCTCGTCAGGTCTAGTCAGTCGCTAGCATGGCGTGGAGTGGTGAGCATCCATGGCCAGCCCGTTCCCCTGATCTCGCCCCTTGCGATTTGTTTCTCTGGGGAGACCTGAATGCTCGCGTCTTCTAACGTAAGCCGCGACCACTACACGACCTGAGGGCTGCTATCCGTGAGGGAATCGAGGCAATACCACTAGACATGACTAGGAGGGTTATGCGGAACTTAAGGGAGAGCCTTCAGAAATGCATCGAAAGGGCGGTCGGCATTTGGATGACATTATTTTCAAAACCTAGTGTGTATGTGTATATGATACAAATGGCAAACACTGCTCTTTTAAACTGCGCAATCCATTTGTGAATATCGTGTTGCGTTGCTGTGTTATTTACGTTTGAAATTCGTCAGTTATTTCTGCCGCACCCTGTACAATTATAAATAAGTTTTTTTTATTCAACGCTCGTAAAAAATCCGACGACTTCGACCGCTTTTGACCCCGCGATATTGGGCACATAGCAACTCAGCATGCAACAAACTACGCGACCGAATCCACCTATGAAATTGTTATGGCGTAGTGTGTGGCCAAGGAATATTGTTTTCCTCTTTTCTATAGTGTTGATCAAGTACTTCCTTAGGGACCTTTTGGTTTGACTCTCTCTCCATCAAGCTTATACAGTATTTAGGTTTTACTCGCTAACCGTTGGAGATACACGAAAAGTGATAAGGACCTTTCGGATAGAAAATTAAATTTTAAAGCTCGTAGTGCCATCAAAAGTTTGCTATTTCTTAGCGTTCTCTTTTTATTTGAAATGGAAATATGAAAATAGTCGCCATTTTTAAATAGTGCAAAATATCAAAATCAAAAGTATCCTATATGCAAACCTGGTAAATCAGCTACATCCATGCCAATTTTCATTTAAATCGGACCAGTGGTTCTTGCGTGATTGAGTAACAGACACATAGACAGACACACATCCTCTCATTTTTAGCCTATTTTCAATTTTGAAAAAATAGGCTTATGAGATCACCTTTTGTCCGCGTGTGTGTGTGTGCGTGTTTGTGTGTGTGTGTGTCCCCCTAATAAAATCTAAACGGCTGGAGCGATTTCAATGATACTCGGTAAGTTCATAGCACTATTCCCTGCGACCTCGACCGTGCCCTTCAAATTTTGTTACGTCTCACCAATCCAACATGGCGGCTGTGCGAAATGTTTCACTAGCATTCAATATCTCCGAAACTATTACCGATATCGGCCTGAAATTGTGTACGGTAATAAAGGGCACTACTAGAAGTTCACCTATGAGACTTTCAAAAATCTGGTGACTACAAAACCAACATGGCGGTCAAGCGAAATTGAGACATTTAAATAGACATTTCTCGCGATTTAACTATCCAAACGTAATGAAACTTGGTACAACAAATGTTTATACACATTGTAATGCACTGGAGTTTAATTTAGTTCAATTGTTTACATAACCTCAAAATGGCAGCTGTGCGAAATATTTCACTGACATTCTATATCTCCGAAACTATTACAGATATCATTATGCAATTTTGTACGGTGATAAAGGGTACTGATACAAGTTTATCTATGTATATTTCATAAACCTGTAAAGTACAAAACGAACATGGCGACCAAGCGAATTTGACATATTTTAATAGACTTTTCTCGGGATTTAACTCTCTGAGCGAAGTGAAATGTGGTACAGTAAATGATTTTGCAGATTGTAATGCATTGCCATCTACTTTAATTCAATTGTTTACATAACCTCAAGATGAGCTGTGCGAAATTTTAAAATTAAGTTTTCATTCTTGTGTCGTAACCATGTGATCGAAGTGAAAGTTTGAATAATGAAGCTGGGCAATAATTGTCCTTGAATGGTACATAACTCTATGGCCTATACATATAACAATCCTAAATGGGAGCTTCCGAAATATTTTTTCGACGGTTCTCAATATCGATGAATCTTTTACAGCAACCAAACTGATTTTTTTAATGTTCATAGAGACTATGAACATATGTTCACCTATAGGACTTTCAGTAACCTTGTGAGCATAAATCCAACATGGCGGCGACGCGAAGTATAAATATTTAAATGGACGTTTCTCGCGAATTAACTATCCGAGTGCCGTGAAACGTTGCACGTTAAATGCTTATACAAATGTTGATCCACTGGCATGTAATTTATTTCAATTGTTTGCATAATCACAAGATGGCTGGTGTGCGTACTTTTAAAATCTCGTTTTTACTTCTTGTGTTCTAATCATGCGATTGAAGTTTGAATACCACACGTACACAATGATCTTAATGTAATAGTACAAAAATAAAAATCCATGCTGGCGACCATATGAAATACTTAGACGGTTCTCAATATCTACGAATCTGTTACAGCAATTAAACTGACATTTTGTATGTTGATAGAGACAATTAACATAAGCAGGATATATGAAAATAGGCTGTATAGTTCTTCACGGAACTACTTGTTATATATTACAGTAGAACGTGGCTAATTCGAATTTCTATAATTCGAAATCTTCTTTAATTCGAAATTTTCTCTTGGCCCCTAGCATTTTATATACAATCAATGCTAAAAGTCGTGGTTAATTCGAATTATATTTTGGATAATTCGAGGTTTTTACGTGTAAAAAAGCCGATCCGGCCATCTCGTACGAGAACTTTGTCAACGTGGAAGAAAATGTCTCAGTTTGTGGTGAGCTGACCGACGGAGAAATCATCGCCGATGTACTGAACTTCGAAAAACAAGATGGTGACGACGCACAGTGGTCCGGATCCGTAAAAAAGCGGACAAAAATAGATTTTTCAACATTACATTAGAAAGGCCAAACCAACTCCCAAGTGAAGTATGTTAATCAGTGTACATTAATTTCACTTTTTCTTTGGAAATTGCTTCTGTGTTTCTCAGATATAATACTACAAAAGTGATACAACTCTTCGTTTCTGAATTCCGCGCTCCATTAAGTAAACTTTGAAATATCATTCTAACTTCAAAACGAAACTCGGGGTCTGTAATACTGTATCTGTGTGTAGCTTGTGATCTGATATATTTGATTATAGCATGATTTTCGATTTCAGATCACTTATAAGGACAGTTATACTTATTTTTATAGTGCTTTATTTTCTTCAAGAAAAATAAATTTTGCTTGACCTACAAAAAAAAAATGTATACATATGTATACCATGAAACTTATGCAAGTTTTAAAATGAAGACTGGAGAATATATCCTTAAAGGTTTCATCGCCAGAACCCGCCAGATGCGTGATTGAGAAGGGAGAGGACATTACTGCGCGCTCTCAGGATAAACACTCGCGCGAGATAGGGCCTGTTGAGACATTTGTTTATGCTACGCAAGGGATATCTCGAGGCCATGACACCAAAATAATCTTCACTCACGAGAAGTAATTGATTAATAGTAGTTGTGTGTGTTGTGAAGAGTAAAAAATGAATTTTCGTTGTTAGTCGCAGTGATCTTATTAACAAGATTCGAGAGAACAAAAATCAGTCTCGCGCGCGTCAAGGAAAGTTTGTGGTAACATATCTCCTTAACAAATTCCAATTAAATGTTGACGACAGTGTAGAGAAAACAGTGTATAGTAATATAAGAACCTTTTCTTTTTGCCGTATGTTGACCGGTGGAGAAAGTGTAACATCTTAGAACATGCTTTTTTTAAAGAAATATTCAGGCTGGTTGAAAATAGAAATTGTGATATCAATTCCGAGCATTCCTGGCTCCGCAAAATCAGTAGATCGAGGTCGTCCTCCAAAAGAATTTCAAGAGCCAACGGAGAGAAGCAAAATAAGGAAAATTAAAGACCTAAGGGAGAGTGCCACTTCATCAGAGCTTGCCTATGCGACCGTTATGAATTTAAGGGCAGAGGGAGACGATTCATCAGCCAAGCTAAAAAGAAGCTACCACGACTACACCAACAAGGGGCAAACGAATGGTGCGAAATTTTCAGAAATGAAAAATCTACATAATTGGCACAAAAGCTCGTCGACAATTTACAACTTGAGTTTGGAATTTCAGTTCCACACGCCCACTTTCGATTTTTTGAATGTCTCCTGAATATTTCGTACCGCCTGGGTTTTAAAAAGTGGAAAGTGAGCGTGAAAGATGGTAATCGAGACTTATTCGAAAGAAAGAAAAAATTGAGCAAGACTCATTCAGAACGAGATTAGGTCTCCTAGTTGATATTCCGAAGCCTGGATATGGAACAACCAGTGATGGCAACACTGCCCGAAGGTTTTTTGATCAACCTCAAGTAGCATCCGAAATAACAGGGGAAGACTGTGAGTTAATAACTCGTTTTGGAATAATTTTAAAAGCAATTTCCTCTGGTCATGAAATTAATAGTTCAGAGTTCAATTCCTACTGCTGCGAAACAGCAAGCTTATATGTACCGCTATATCCGTGGTGTTACATGCCTCTAACACTCCATAAAATACTTATCCATGGATCTTTCATTATAGAAGCAGCTATTTTGCCGATTGGAGAACTTTCAGAAGAGGTCTTAAGAGTCTAGAAACCAAGACGTAAGAAAATATAGAGAAGACCATACCAGAAAATCCTCAAGAATTTCCAATAATTTTGACTTGTTCCATAGACTATTGCTAAGCTCTGATCCAGTAATCTCAAGCACGGGAAGTCTACCGAAGAAGAAATGAAGACAGTTGCCTCAGGAGGTGTGTAATTTATTGTCAATACCCGAGGACGAGACGGAGCAGGAAGGGGTAGAAGAAGAAGTCGACTCATCCGGATCAGAGGATGAATAAGTAATTAATTTTATGTACTAGGACAAATTTACCTAATAGTAACATCTAATTTAAAGTTTTATACAAAAGTATTTCATTTCATTTAGCGGAAAATATTTTTGTCCGCTTTTTTTCAAATCCGGACCACTGTGCGACGCATCTGGCGATGAACTCGTGGAGGAAATTCCCTAATAAACTGTTCCGAGTGCAGCCCCGGCAACAAACCACATCACAGAACACAGGCGATTTTTTAAGTAGAAATGACGTAAGTGATTCTGATTTCGTTCCTTAAATTTGTTAAATTCTTTTGTGATGGCCGAGAGAATTAATTGTACGAAACAGGTAAAAAATCTCAAACATTTTTGAAAAACAGTAGATTTCTCTACTTAACTAGGTTGCTGGATTAAAACAGTCGTTAAATAGGTGAATAGTACATTTTGGTTTTATTTTATCCTTCGAAACTTTTAAGGTTATTCACGACGCAGTCATTATACAGTACCGTTGTCTGTTAATCTGCTTTGTTGAACGTAAATCATTATGTAAACGTAATACATAGTATATAATCACTTAACTTGTTAAAAACCCATGTAATATTATGTTTAATAACGGCTCTTGGATGAAAACGTAAAATTTGCATATGTTCTCTACCCTTTTCTTAATTCGAATTTTTGGATAATTCGAATTTTTTTACTGGTCCCTTGAGTTTCGAATTACCCAAGTTGCACTGTAGTATGATGATATACTGCAACATTGTGAAACAGCGTAAAGATCCAAATACTCACATACAATAACCGGCACAAAAAGTATAAAATTAGACTCAAAATCATGTCTCGTTTCGGACCCCAGAGACTAGCTCTATAAATAAAACAGTTCATGTAGAGACTAACATAGACTAACATCGCTCGGCGTTGACCGTGTTTTATAAGACATACATCTTCCTCCATATCCACATTTCTTAATTAGGGATACAAATAGTTAATTAATTTAGGACAATTTATTTTAATTCTAATAATTTTGGCCACGTGTGTATACAGCAATCTAATTAGGTGTTTTAGTATTGCATTCGAAACAAGTATTTCCGTGAAGAACTAAATAGCCTATCTTCATATATCCTACTAATATCATTTGCCTCTATCAACATACAAATTGTCAGTTTGATTGCTGTAATAGATTCGTAGATATTGAGAACCGTCTAAATATTTTGGATGGTCACCATGTTGGATTTTTATATTATAGGCCTTAGATTTATGTACTATTACATGAAGATTATTGTGTAGGCGTTTTATTCAAACTTCAATCGCATTATTAGGACACAAGAAATAAAAGCGGGATTTTAAAATTTCGCTCAGCCGCCATCTTGTGGTTATGAAAGTAATTTAAATGAATTAGATGCCTGTCGATTAAAATTTGTACAAGCATATCCCGTATCACGTTTCACTGCGCTCGGATGGTTAAAACGCAAGAAGCGTCCATTTGAATATTTAAATTTCGCGTCGCCGCCATGTTGGATTTGTACTCGCCAGGTTATTGAACGTCCCATAGGTGAACTTATGCTTATAGCCTCTATATACTTACAAAATTTCAGTTTGATTGCTGTAGTAGATTAATAGATATTGAGAACCGTCGATATATTTCGGATGGTCGCCATGTTGGATTTTAATATATGTAGGCCATAGAGTTATGTACTATTAGATGATGATTATTGTGTACGTTCATTATGCAAATGTTGATTTCGATCGCATGATTAGAACACAAGAAATAAAAACTTAATTTTCGAAATTCGCACAGCCGCCATCTTGAGGTTATATAAACAATTGAACTAAATTAGATACCTGTGCATTGCAATGTGTATACACATATGCTGTACCAAGTTTCATTGCGTTTTGATCATTAAATCGCGAGAAAAGTCTATTTAAAACTTTCAACTTCGCTTAGCCGCCATGTTCGTTTTGTAGTTAACCGGTTTTTGAAAGTCTCATAGATGAACTTCCAGTAGTGCCCTTAATCTCCGTACAAAATTTCATGGCGATACAGGTAATAGTTTCAGAGATATAGAATGCCGGTGAAATATTTCGCACAGCCGCCATCTTGAGGTTATGTAAACAATTGAACGAAGTTCGATGTCGGTGCATTACAATGTGTATAAACATATACTGTACCACGTTTCATTGCCTTTGGTTGGTTAAATCGCGAGAAACATCTATTTAAAAGTCGCAACTTCGCTTGACCGCCATGTTGGTTTTGCAGTTACCAGGTTTTCAAAAGTCACATAGGTGAACTTCTAGTAGTTCCTTTTATCACCGTACAAAATTCTAGGGTGATATCAGTAATAGCTTCGGAGATATTGAATGCTGGTGAAATATTTCGCACAGCCGCCATGTTGGATTGGTGAGACGTACAGGCCGGACGTTTGTTTTAGACGAGTGAAAATTCTTAATGGAAGCCTGGAGGCGAGTTACTACAGTACCTGTGTTGTTATCAGCTGCCCCAAGCGGTCCGATGATTGACAAAGCTCTTTTCACACTACTACTGAAGTACAGTCATTGGCAAATATAATGACGTTCTGTTCGTAACTACGTAACGTGTACTTCTGTGTCACACAATACTTCGAAGTGGACTGTACTGTCTGCTCAAGTCTGGAATTCCATTACATCAGGTCGGTGGTGACAAGTGTGAAGCGACAGGGTGAGAGAGTGAGTGAGTGTAGGCTCACCCACAGGCTTCAAGGTCAAGGGCAATCGTCTAAAACAAACGTCCGGCCTGTAACAAAAATTGAAGGGCACGGTCGGGGTCGCCCGGAATAGTGTTATGAACTTACCAAGTTTCATTGAAATCGCTCCAGCCGTTTAGAAGTTATTACGGGGGGCACACAAAAATCCATCACACACGCACACACAGACAGACACACGGACGATAGGTGATCTCATAAGCCTAATTTTTTCATAACTGAAAATAGGCTAAAAAGGATTTCCGGATGTTTGCGTAGCAGAGTCGTTTCAGTGAAGTGTGAAGGGCAAGCGATTCTTCCCGAGGAATATTCCGCCAAAATGAGCAAAACTTCTTTGGAAGTTATGCACCTTTAAATCACACCCTTACAGATTAGAGCACATGAAGCTAATGATTACGATATCCCACGCTCTTAAATTGAGCAGCAAGAACATCAAATGATGTCGTTTAGGATAAGATCTGCAAGAGAGGTGGAATGCTGCTTGGGACGTGAAAGTATGGCTGTTATCTCGCTCGTAATGGTTACAGCGGACTGGTAAAGCTGATCCAATTACGAGGTATGTCATGTCTTCATTAGTCTGCGGCCAGACACTAACAGCTTCAACTTCGTGACGGTCTCTCTTTAGGTCACTTCGGGTCATCATCGAGGCAAGAAGCGTTTCCAATACAAGTCGATCCACTGCTGAACAATGATGATAATGATCTGTTATGTAAAACAGAGTGTCCTGACTGACTCTCTAACTCACTCGTCATCGCCCAGCCAAGACTACTGAAGTTAGAACTATGAAATTTTGAGAACATGGTGTTTTGGTATCGCAAATGTCCATTACAGGGGGATTTTAGGTTATTCAGGTTTTAAAGGGGTGTCAAGGGGGTTAATCCTAAATTCTATGAATATCAATATCTCACGTGTGGTTTCATTTGGGGAAGTGATATTCCGCATATAAACTTATCGTTAAAAATACGCAGGCACGTGCCTGAGTGTCTTTCGATCTGCACTCACCGGGGATTGAGTAAGGCTTTGTTAAGTTGTTGGTGTTGATTATTTAGTTTATTAATAATTCTTGCAATATACTTAAAAATTGCAAATGATGCATTTTTTTTTTGTAATTTCAAAGCTACAAATGGTTCCACAACGTGTGGCTGTGGCTATCTTGCGCTTTGAATGTAATAGTAGAGCATAGATTAATAGCCAGAGCGTATAGGATCCGATGATGATCGCTTGACGATTGGAACTAGTAATTCAAGTGTATTAATTCTTTTTCTTCATCTTCTTCAGCGTTTGTCCCGCCTGGTGGCAGGGTCCGCTACATGGATTCGATGACTCCATTTAGTTCTGTCCTAGGCCATGTCAGGGTGGAGATTGACGATCTTCAGATCTTTGTGAAGGGTATCAGCCCATCGCTGTTTTGGTCGTTCTTTTTTTGGTCTATTACCGGCGACTTCCAACATGTAACCCGTCTTTGCTATAGTGTCAGCCCCTGTCCTCAGCACAAGTGTATTCATTAATCTCGTGTAACTTTTTTCAGGTTTAAGGAACAACACCCATTGTAATTTGGGTACAATTGTGTTGACCGACTGAAGAGCATTTCAAATTAATTTACTAAGGCAACACTGAAAAAAATTCCTTCCAACACGATAACAATAACTACAATAATAACACAGGTTATCAGAAAAAGACGCCCACTTGTCCCTATGTCTTCATGATAAACCATCGGATGGATGATTGGTAGCGCTGATTGCACTAGACAGTGACTTAGTCAAATGAGTGGGCAATCAAAGTCGTTAGCAGCACGCATGCTATTGGACACGCCTGGCTGGACACATTCTTACATATTTTCAACGCCGCACACAGTTAGCAGCGCCCGTTTCCTGTTCGGTGCCACAATGCCGACCACTTCCTGCACGGCTCTCATCCCATCCCACCCATCCCAACTTACAACCTCACTGACATCGGAGCTCCTGTCGTTGTCGATTCTTTAGGGACTTTGCGACATCGTAGTCAAGTAGCCCCGTGTAATTGGGTGTGTGTGAAATGTTTCTAGACCGCCTCGTGGTGTAACGGCTAGCATGCTTGGCTGTCGCCCCAGAGGTCCGGGTTCGATTCCCGGCTCTGCCATGAAATGTATTTCTGGTCTGAGGGCTGGAACGCGGTACTAAACATAGAAGATGTGGGTTCCAATCCCACCTCAGCTATCTTTGAAGTGGTTTTCCGTGGCATTCCACTTCTACTCCAGGCAAATGACGGGATTCAATCCTGCAAACTTGGGCACAGCAGGAGAGAACGTAACCACTGCACCACGCAGCCAGTTCGAATTCCGACTCTGCCAAGAAATTTCATTCTAATCTGAGAGCTGGAACGGGGTTGGTTTGAGGGCTAGATCGGGGCACATACAGAAAAGGTGGGTTCGATTCCCATCTGAGCCAGCCTAGAAGTGGGTATACGAGGTTTTCCTCAATTTTTATCCAGGCAAATGCTGAAATGGTACCTAACTTAAGGTCACGGCCACACTCTACCCAATGCCAGCCTCGCTTACAAATACACACAGTAATACAGCCACCACAATAACACAGGTTATCAGAAAATCCCCCCCCCCCCCTCCACACACACATAAGTTACCCAAGCCTAGGACACGGAGCTACATAACCACTATGTCGCAAAGCCCATAAATGAATCAACAAAAATAATGTTTTAATAACGAAGATGATCTCAAAGAGGGCTTTCATCACAGGCGGTATCGTTCTATGGCAAAGGCATACAAAACTCGGTGCCCCGTTGCGACAAGTCTCTTAATAAAGTAGGTGACAACGTGGAGAAATAATTTAATACCTCTCCCACGCCCCTTCATTTTTTTAAAATAAAAGTGTGTTATTTCAGGGATGAATGTTTCATGAAATAATTTTTTTCTGCTCAGGACGTTTAAATACTTGTTTTCCCGCCTAATGTAATTGGGCACAATTTGTGTTGACCGACTGAAAAGATTCCTTTAATTGAAATTTAAGGTGTGTAAAAACCAAGAACAATATTTTTGGAAAATAATATTCACGATCTTTGTGGTGGGGAATTCTTTACTTTCTAAAATAGTACACTATGCAACGAGCCTATAATGGCAATAATTAAGACGCGAGTATGTTTATGAAACGAGCGAAGCGAGTTTTATAATTTCCATATGAGTGTCTTAATTACCACTATAGGCGAGTTGCATACGACTGTTTATTTTCGACGATAATTATAACTTTATTTAATTTTATTTTATGTTTGAACAGAAATATTCATAAATATCTGTCGAGATTCAGTCACTTGAATTTAGTGATTGGAGTGCAAGCGCCGAGTTTGCTCTCTGTGCTTTACCAGTTCGCTGACCCACGCATGCGCTCTGTCTGCTTGGCAATGCCATATGTTTACAGCCTGCAATCTGCACCAGCATTCACTCAAACTGTCACCGAAGTTGTATGAAAGACAGCCCTGTGTAGAAATTGGGGTTGGGGAATTAAGGTACAGTGCTATTTCTTTTCTCATATTCGCCAGTTTATTTACGCGAACATTTGGGCCGGTGCACTATCCATGTCGGTAGTTTATATAGAAGGATGCTGTGTTGCAATCTTCTGGACGTAGATTCATAAATTTCTTTCATATGTCATAGTTTTTTTCTTATTACCTTAAAGGTTCGTGCTGATTTTGTCTTTGTGTTTGCCATTATAACTACAATGGTTGATCGGATATCTTTTACATTGTCAACTTTTAAATCATGTAATAAATGTCCGACATGTTGGATTCAGTGTTTAAGTGCGAAGCTATCAAGTACCTAATTGGTCACACATCATATATCTTGGGCTCTGATTGGTTGGAGAAACTGTATCATAATGAAAACTAGTACTGTAATGACTAGGGCTCGGATCGATATGCTCGATAAAATCTCCAGATATGGTCGAAAACCATTTGTTTTATGCTCGATAGATATGCTCGAAAAAAACATTATATGGGGTTAAATATACAGAATATGCTCGAAAACACCGATAAAAATATAGAAAGGAAAGTGAAACGAAAAAACCAATAACATACCTTTATATACTAGCTTTATTTTCTAATTGTATGTATGATACTCTGCAATATACTCGCATTCAAGTTTTTCAAGTATACCTGACCGGCAAAAAAAGTGGAACAGTTAAAAAAAGTAATATAAATAGTAGACTATAAATCTAGCCTTGAAAAAGATTTAATCACATTTTAAAAGCTTTTCATGCATTAGAACAAACATCTGAAACATCCGTGAATAGAAATTGATAATATGACATTTCTTAGGGTGGTTTATTACCACCAATTACCCCCAATCCTCGATGAGCCTATCTTAATGGTTTTATGGCGGGAAGCGGACTGGAAGCGTTTAAGGTTTATGAGTGTTGCCGCTCGCTTATTGTTGTTCTAGGGATAACAACTGGCACTTGTTGAACACGTGTGAACCATTGTCACACATATTAGCAAGTTATCCATTTGCAGTTCACACTAAAACATGCCTCTTAGCTGTGAAAAAGCTGCACAGGCAGTTGCATTGGTGGAGGATGGCTGCAGCTTCCGTTATGTTGCTGAGGTCATTGGATCATCTCTCGGTAGCATACATCGTGCAGTGCAACGTTACAGAGAGCTCCGAACATATGACAGGAGACGAAGGTCAGGCCGTAGAAGAAGCACAAGTGCCAGGGATGACAGATTTCTTACCCTCCAAGTTCTGCGTCATCGGCATACCACAGCAGTTCAGGCACGAAATCAACTGGAAAATGTCAGAAATGTGAGAGTGAGTGAGCGAACAGTAAGAAGAAGGTTTGAAGAAGCTCATCTTTCGTCCAGGAGACCTGCACGTGGACCCGCACTCGAACGGCATCACAGAGAGGTGCGTCTTCGCTTCGCAAGGCAGCATCTGGGATGGACCCACGAGCAGTGGGCCTCTGTTCTCTTCACTGACGAGAGTCGCTTTAACCTTAGATCTCCTGATGGATGAGAAAGAGTGTGGAGAAGGCGCGGGGAGAGGTACAGCCCTGTTGCTTTCTCCTCCAGGACTCCATTTGGAGGTGGCCCGGTTGTGGTGTGGGGTGGCATCAACGTTATGGCCCGCACTGAGTTGGTGTGCATCGATCACGGGACGCTCAATTCCCAAAGGTACATCGAAGAGATCCTGATGAACGATGTGATGCCCTTTGCGCCTTTCATTGGTCAGAATTTCATGCTGATGCAGGATAATGCCCGACCTCATACTGCTCGCTGTGTTGTACAATATCTGCAGGAAGTGGAGATTCAAACCCTGGACTGGCCAGCTCGTAGTCCTGACTTGAACCCCATCGAACATGTATGGGATACGCTTGGAAGGAACGTCAGACAGCATGACCACACCACCTTAGCACAACTGAGAACATCGCTGCTGGAGGAATGGGATCGCATCCCGGCAGATGCCATTCGATGAGTTGTGAACAGTATGCCTGAGCGCTTACAAGCTAACATAGACGCTAAAGGTGGAAACACCCGTTTTTAGTGACCAGTGTTCTCTTGCAGTGCAGTGCAAACATTAATACTGTTTTGTTTGGCAATACGTTTGATAAACACCAGCCCAAAAGAGCATTACTAAAAAAATAGAAAATTGTAAGATTTGCAAAATGTAACGAAATTTGTGAGTTAAAGCGTGTTGTAAAACATGATTCGGTATTTTCTGTAGCCAACCATCTAAATTTACATGAATAATGCAAATATTGGAAAACCTATACATTTTAGTGGAATACATTAAGAAATTACATAAAAAATTAAAGTGTTCCACTTTTTTGGCCAGTCAGTGTAAATGTTCAGAATTGGGCGAGTCAATGAAGTAGATGTGCATTGGTCAGTACAACAAGATTTTTTTCTTTTTCAGTTTTGAATGATTTCCTTCAATCAGTCAATAAAAGTTTCAATGACGAGAATCACCTCACTAAAGGTTAAAAACCTGCGGTTCTATTATTCGCACCAGATATGCTTTTCAATAATTATTTCTGTTTTCAAACCTTAAGGATGGTCAGGGTCCGAATTCGGAAGGGAATTCGAAGAAAAACAAACTATTTAGACGAAAAGCACAAGAATATGCATTTATATGCTTATACTCTGAAAACCGCTGTTTTATGCATTTATATGCTCGATAAATTTCAATTCTGTTGGTCCCAGAGAGGTGAAAATACCACCGAACGGCTTCTTTGAATGTGTACTATTCAGGAAAATAATCTGCAAATATGCTCGAATCCGAGCCCTAGTAATGACCATCATTATGATACAGTCTTCTGCAATATAATATTTACATCTCGGCATCGTCGAACATAAAAGTGCATTTTACAGTCAATGTGTCCCTAAATCTAATATTGTACATTTTCTTTTAACTTGTGAGATCGATTAATTATTCAGAGATGAATATGGACGTGAAACAGCCATAAGGGTTCACGAGACACCCTGTATGTGTGCATGAAAGGCAGGTTCCCACACAGTCATCAGACCATACCGATTGGGGTCACCAAAACAATCAGCACGAAAACGAATTTTGTCAGTCTGTAAATATAACAAATAAAGTGCTAGGGGTATTTAGCACGACACGACACGTAACATGACTGGGGAGGGGAATTTCCTGTTGTGCGCAGGCAGGCAAGGATCACTGGGACATGACATTCTAACGGCAACCCAAATCTGATTCTCCTCGCCCTGGTCGGCTAGGCACACTTCCTGACCAATGGTTCATGCTTGTGGCATGGCGTCTTGTTCACCAACACGCCAACTCCACACGAAATGGGGTAATCGGTCAATCGATTAATCGAAAACATATAATCGATTAATTGACTGGCTCAACATTCGATTAATCGACTAACCTAGAATCGATTAATTCATTAGAGAGATTAGACACGAGATAAGAATAGTACATTATGCAACGAGCCTATAATGGCAATAATTAAGACACGAGTATGTTTATAAAACGAGCATTGCGAGTTTTATAATTTGCATACGGGTGTCTTAATTACCATTATAGGCGAGTTGCATACGACTGTTTATATTCGACGATAATTATTATAACTATTTTATGTTCGAACATAAATATTCATAAATATCTGTCGAGATTTCACCAGTTGTATGCACTGAACAGAGCGCATGGGACGCAGAGAATACCTTGTATTTGACCATGGCCTCCTGGAATACCTCACTATGACACTCGCCACGCAGTGAAATTTAAAATACGGGGACATGGAAGTGAGCGCAGGTGCGATGCTATCCTTACCTAATTGGTCACACAACTGTTTCTTGAGCTCTGATTGGTGGGAGAAACTGTATCATAATATGACATATAATATTTACATTTCGCCAGGGTCGAACATAAAATAAGTTTAAATGAGAGGTCATCGCTTAAGTTGAGTTACGCTTATTTACGGAATGATGTACAGAAGTTTATAAAAGTTACTTTTTGCCTAAATATACAAAGTTTCCCTCCTTGTTTATGTTAACCATAACCAAATAAGAGCCAGTGACAGTGGAAGGATAAACATCAATCAAATTGGGAAGGGTTTCGAATTAAGAAAACGATGAGATATCAGCAAAGATTTTGAATTCTTGTTCAATGTTTACAATTTAGGACAGTAACATTTTGTTTTACTTTCTTTCAGCCTACTTTTCACTAAGAAGGTACATTTAAAAATATATCTACACAATATATTTTAATTAATTAAATGCATGTTTTGCTTCTGTAAGAGCATAGTGAAAGAAGGAAAGTACATCGATTAATTGATTATTCGATAACTGTAATAAACTAATAGATTTATGTTCGACCCTGACTATTATATGTCAGAAAACTATATCATAATGATGGTCATTATAACACTATTTTTCATTATGAAACAGTTTCTCCCACCAAGAGAAAGTTGTTTGACCAATTAGGTGAGGATAGCAACGCATCTGCGCTAACTTTCAAGGCCTTCTAATTTAAATTTCACTCCGTGGCCTAGTGTCATAGTGGGGTAATCGAGGAGGCCATCGTCAAATACAAGGTATTCTGTGCGACCCATGCGCTCTGTTCAGTACATAAAACTGACAAAACCTCGACAGATATTTATGAATATTTATGTTGGAACATAAAATAGTTATAATAATTATTGTCGAACATAAACAGTCGTATGGAACTCGCCTATAATGGTAATTAAGACACGAGTATGTTTATAAAACGAGCGTATGCGAATGTTATAATTTCCATAGGCTCGTTGCATAATCTTATATATTAAATTAGTTTTCAAAAAAATTCACCCTTTACTAAAACTGAAATATCTCGGGAAGTATTTGCGCTACGACGACGTATGTTGTCTTAAAATGTAATGCCCGTCAAGCACCGTCGATTGATATCCACCTTACTTGATTACATCATTCGAGTATTAAAATAATTGCGAATATTACTTCCTTCAAGGTCTCACGAAAATAGAATCGAATGACTTGACGGACATATTGTCGCTAGGCGACAACGACTAACACTGTATCATGATATTCAACGCCGCCCTAATAATAAATCTAACTTGATATTAACAGAGAGTTCCCTAATTACGTCATGATATCGTTAACTTCTACCTGCTCCTCTCGGGCGCTAATGTCGCATGTATCCATACATGATATCGTTAACTTCAACCTGTTCCACTCGGGCGCTAATGTCGCATGCATCCATACAATAAGTAGAAGGGGATTCTGTTCACATAATTTAATTAAAACTTCTCAAAGAATGGATTACTTTGAGACTGAAAGGCTTATGCACAATCAGCAGTCATTTTGCTAATGACACTGTCATGTCAACATCTCTTTGAATGACAGCAAATACTGTATACGAAAGACAACTAATTTCACGAAGATGCCGCTACAGTCGAATGTTGGAACCGCCATTTTGTATTGTGTATCCGAACTTTCTGTTATATAGTCTTTGGTCTCACCAGCTACAAACTGTCTTCTTTTCGTTTCATCATTCGTTCTTACAGGTTGTGTGCTCAATCAATACAATGAATCATATTATGATGAATGAGAGGCGACACTCAATTACAAATGTTATAAAGATTAAAGGTGACGGTAATTGCCTGTTCAGGTCATTGGCATATTGTGAGTACAATAATCAGAGGTTTTTATTCACAGGTTAGAAAGCGAATTGTAAAACATATTACAGACAAGTGGAATAATTATTCTTCCTTTATTGTTGGCAACAGCGATATGTACGAAACTGCTATCAATACGAGCGATGATTACAAAATGTATATGTCTATGAATGGTGTTCATGGAGGTCATGTTGAGTTAGTTGTCGCTGCTCAAGTTTGCAAAATGGATATTTATTCGTGGATTACTACTGTCGTATGGAAGGTGACCGGTTAAAATATATACGTCATCAACAAACGAAGTTACGAGTTGATACAAATGCCGGTTTAGCAGACGCCTTGCATGTACGAGCAGTAAATGAAAATCTCAGATTCGGTCGTATTGTAGTTTTGCCATCTTCTTTTACAGGTAGCCCAAGGAAAATATTGCAAAATTATCATGATGCGATGGCGATAGTGAGGAAGTTTGGAAAGCCAGATTTATTCATTACGTTCACCTATAATGCGGGCTGGCCAGAAATACTTAACGGCATTCATCTCTGGGAAACGGCTAATAATAGGCCTGATATTGAAGTGAGTGTTTTCCATTACAAAGTAAAGGAATTGCTACAATTGATTAATGTTAAGGAAATGTTCGGTAAAAGCATATCTATATACAGTGGAATTTCAAAAACGAGGTCTCCCGCACATCCATTTACTCTTAACATTAACGGAAGATTGTAAGTTTCGAGAAATTTCTGACATTGACAGTGTGGTGTCAGCCGAAATACCAGATCTCGAGTATGAAGCGCTATACTAGTTGGTAAGGCGTCATATGGTGCATGGTCCTCGCGGTTCTTTGAATCCTTCTTCAGTCTGTATGAAAGATGGCGTATGGAAGAAAGATTTCCCTAAACAGTTTCAGGAAGAGACCAAAGATAATGCCATTGGTTATCCTTCGTATAGGAGAAGAAATAATGGACGGATTATTATAAAAACAATTCGAGGCATTGACATTAAAATCGATAGTCGATTCATTGCTCCCTACAATCCATTTCTTTTACTTTACTTGCAAGCTCATATTAATGTTGAAATATGCTCAAGTGTTCGGAGTGTTAAATACAACCACAAGTATCTTATATATTAAAATCCACAAGTATGTGTATAAAGGTCATGACTGCTGAATTGTTAAAATATGTCCTGAAGGCGAAACGGTGAACTACGATGAAATTACTTCTTTCCTAAATGCTAGTTATGTTGGTCCAACAAAAGCCGCATTCAGAATATTTTCATTTCACATGCTTGAACAGTCACATTCTATCGTGCGATTACCAGTTCACTGCCAAACTTGCAAAATATCTATTTTAAAACTGATAACGCTCCTGATATTTTACTTCAAGCACAGTTGCGCAACACGGAATTACAAGCGTGGTTCAAGTTAAATCAAGATTCGCAAGCCAGAAGTCCGTATATATATCCTGAAACACCAGTACATTACGTCAGGAATAAGAGCAACTGCCAGTGGCAAAAGAGAAAATATGTTTCTAAAACTATAGGCAGAATGTATAATGTTTCGCTTACAGAAACAGAAAGGTATTATTTACGCCTGTTATTGCTTCACGTCATAGGTGCTACCAGCTTCCAGGATCTACGAACATACAAAGCAGTTGTCTATTCTACTTTTAAAGAAACAGCTAAGGAGCGAGGTTTGCTGATTGACGATTCTGAATGACAGCGTTGTTTGGCAGAAGCGTCAGAATTTCAGATGCCTTCTCAGTTACGACAATTGTTTCCTTACATATGTATCTTTCAGACCCCTTCAAATGTAAGATAGTTATGGGACATTTTCAAGAATTCATTATCAGAAGATTATCTGCAGTTTCACGAACCTAACATTGCATGTCAGTTCACTCTTATACATATTTCTAATACATTAAACCTCCATGGTCTTCCCATTACTTCTCTCGAATTGCCAGCTATTATTGATAATTTCCCTCAGACAAATTTACCAATGAATTATCCAAAACTTAATGAGGATCAATTAAGTCGGATGATAAACCAAGCAAATGAAAACCAAACGGCTATAATTACAGAAATTTTGGGGTTAGTACAAAACAGCAATGAAAGGATGAGTAATGCATATTTCATTGACGGTCCAGGGGGCATCGGGAAAACATTTCTTCACCAATGCTTGATTCACAGTCGCACAAATTTGGGGTTAAATGTAGTTTCTGTTGCATGGACTGGTATTACAGCAACGTTACTACCTCAGGGGCGCACTGTACACAGCCAGTTCAAGTTACCTCTACATTTACATGAAAGTTCTGTATCAGGAATAAAAGTTAACAGCAAGGAAGCTTTTTATATTCGTTCAGCAAAACTTATCATCTGGGATGAAGCCCCTATGGCTAATAAGCACGCGTTGATGTGTGTAAATCGGTTGCTCAAGGACATCATGAATAACGACGTGCCCTTCGGAGGAAAAATTATCATCTTAGGTGGAGATTTTAGGCAGGTATTGCCTGTTGTGCCTCACGCATCTAAAGCAGCATCAGTCCAAATGTCAGTAAGGTTCTCCTCTCCTTTGTGGCCATTATTCAAAATTTTTAAACTCAACAAAAATATGCGAGCGGATACTGATCAACGTGACTTTGCAAACTTCTTGATACAAATTGGTAACGGTGAATACCCTCACGTCGATGGAGAAAATTGAGAATTAGTCCGACGCTGAAAAATATTTCACGCTTTTCAAAAATAGCGATTTTAGCACATAAAAATGAACATTGTAAAGAAATCAATGACAAAGTTTTACACCTAATCCCAGGATCATCGGGAACTTCATCAGTGTGAATAATTTGATTACTGAAGATGAGAGTGAACTTCTACAATTCCCAATACAATTTTTAGACAGCATAGGCGTAAGTGGATTGCTACCTCGTATCCTTGGACTAAAAGAAGGCTCAATTGTGATTTTGTTGAGAAATATTAATGTTACCCAAGGTCTGTTGAACGGTACTAGACTGTTGGTTTGGAAGATGCATGACAATTGCTTACACCTGGAAATTATTACTGGCGTAAATGTTGGAAACAATGTCCTACTCCCTCGCCTTGACCTTACGCCATCAGATACTTCTTTGCCATTTTCCTTCAAAAGGAGGCAGTTTCCAGTACGTTTGGCTTTTTGTATAACTATTAATAAAGCTCAAGGTCAAACACTAGATCAAGTAGGCATTTATTTACCTCAACCGGTGTTTAGCCACGGACAACTTTACTGTATGCCGCACTATCGCGAGCAAAATCCTTTCATGACGTCAAAGTTCAAATAGTACCAAAAGGCAAGCGAACAGCAAATGTCGAATGAAAGGAAGTACTATTAGAATTTTGAAACGAATGTTGCGGAGGAGCACAGACCTCAGCAAACGGGGCACAGATTAAATAACAATTATACAAGGACGTCCGCATCTCTAATACGATAACTGTACTGTGGTAATGGCAAAAAAAAAATACTATTGTCCTACATCCGTGATTACTTTCCTACATCCTGTTATTTCATTCCCTCAGTTCTATAACAAAGATATACTCAATCAAATTTACAGCTTAATAAATATTAATTCCGTCTGTGTGAGTTATTTCATTTCTCATCAATCGCCTATACTTACTATTCTATCTGTAGGGGTGGAGGCGATAGCTGTCTTTACAGAGATGTGCAAATTATTAGATTCGATGTCTGCATTTTTACTTTTCACGGTTTAATGCACTAAATATGTTTACAAGGCGATGAAATTACTTCAGATGTTTAACCAAGACTCCTAATTATATTTTCCTTTAAGAAAATCAAATTAAAATGATTTTTTAGAATGTCGACTAGCAGAGGAGCCTTGCAAATTCAAAATGCCACACGTTTCGTTTTTATTACTTCACTCTACTTTACGTGTGAATTTTGAGCGGAGGGATCTGGGGTCTTTTAACTGATGAACACTCTTGAACTATTCAAAGATTCATGAACCATGCATTGAAATCACCTGACTTGAATGTCAATTAAAAATTGAAAATGGACCCAGCTCAGATATCCCTCGGAATCCAATAATCTGAAAGTTTCCAGACGCAATTCCTTATGGGAAAAGGTGTAATTCCACGGGAGAGGATACACTACTAAGTAGGACAACAAAAGAAGTTGAACAATAAAATGATTTTGAATAAAAGTAATTATGACTAATTAAAATTATTTATTTAATTCTATTAATTTGCACACCTCTATATGTTAACCAAGAGTTACATCTCTAAATTCAAATATAAGAGACCCATCTTTTATTTTAAATTTATACCATTATTAATAAGTATACAAAACACCAAATTGCACCGCTGTAGCCTTAAATTGTGTGGATATCTCTATCTACTTAGTATAAAACAAAGTTCCCAATTCTTGGATGTAACGGGTAATCTCGAGGGCAACTAGATGGATTTTGATGCGGTTTTCACCATTCTGTAAAGGATTTCTCGATGGATTAGGTAGAAAAACATTTATTTATGACCAAAAGGAGCGGAGCATTTACGATTTCAGTGAATTGAGTTGAAGAAAAACCAAACGTCCATGTGTAGCCTATTTTAAGCTTACATTGGGTAAACCGTTAAAAATATCGATATTCTCTGAGAATTGTTCAGCATGAAAAGTCCTGCAAGAAAGTCCGCGACAGCTCCCACATCGACCACTGTAAGTGTTTTTACGTTTTCATTTCTTCCAGCAATCTCCATTCAGTGGAAATTTAAATTACTAGCTTCAGAGTGAGTTTACGAGCTTGCGAACGACCTATCACCCTAGCTTCAGCCAGCATCAAACTGCCGAGTCGTGTCGAGTTAATTCTTCAGAGAAGAGTATAGCTTATGTGTTTGGAGTTATCTGATCACCTCGGCCTGACGTCCGTGAGCCTTTTAAGCTTACGCAGGGTAAATTGTGGGACACACACACAGAGGACAGGCAGACACCCACACACTTGATCTCAGTCTACTTCATCATTTACCCAAAAGCGACGGGACCGTAAATGTCTGTTCAGGTCACTAGCATGAAGACATGCAAATGTCATATGGACAGAAGTGCTGTGGATTGTTGAAGTGAATGCTGCGGAGCAGCACGGGTCTTCTAGTGTGCTATTAAAGTACCAGTCCTAGATCTAACACAAACACAACAATAAAGGTCTCATTCCATGCTGTACAACAACACTGCACATGGAGTAAGACATGCAAGGAGCTGCTTTCACCATCACTTCTCATTGCAATCGTTTGAAGCCATCAACCACGTCCCTTTTCTACTAAATAAGATGGCAACCTTAAAATTACAAACTAACATATTGTCAATGCGCCTGCAAAATACACTATGTGCCAATGTTATTCTATTCCATACTTTACAGTATGTAGGTATGTACTACCCTACCAGCGAATTGATACCGGTGGCGGAAATCGGAACTAATGCACTCCGCCACACGCCTGCAGTCGTCGCCAGCGAAACCTCATCGCATGCAATTTGTGTGCATGATTCGTGCTGGGTCGTACGCTGTGCGGTGTGTTCTCATTGTATGACTGTACATGTGTTCCCCCTCTTGCCCCACAACCGCTCGCTACAGCCATAACGAGGCGAGATGACGTAATGTATACACAACAGCCCCACGTCTAGCGGTAACAATTCCCTGGTAGGGTAGTAACCCCCCATAACAATCTCGTAACATGGGGAGCTCACTGCCTCCGTTCGGTTCGGTATCTCTCGTATCCGTTCGGATCAGTTCGCCAGGCGCACATTGCCCCAGTCTCCGACCGCCCAGTCCTGGAACACACCACTGTGAGAGTAGCAATGTCGAATTCTTGAAAATCTCACATGCATTGACCGGGATCTACTTATTTTAAAAGGGATGTACCACTATGAAAGAATAACATAATGCCTTCCATTGAATCTCAGTGATTGCACGACTGCTTAAGTCGTTACATTCCCAGAATTTGAAAATGAAAATCCACAGTCTCCGACCGGGTCAGGAATGGAATGAATGAAGCCCCCATCTAGCGGCGAGGATATGAAATGAGCCGGCTGCCGAGGCCTGACGCACTCCTCCGGGGCAATGATTAAATGAATGACTGATGAAATGAAATGATAGTGGAGAATGTTGCTGGAATGAAATTTTGACAGGGAAAACCGGAGTACCCGGAGAAAAACCTGTCTACCTCCTGTAACGATTCGATCCCATACTTGTTATATTTAAAGGGTTATTCATTTATTTATTATCATATTTATTATTATTATTAATTAGTACATCCATGAGATGATTTTTATATCAGATAATTGTAAGCGGTTTTTATTATTATAGTCAGAAATATTTTTATTAACAGTTATTTGTAAAGAGACGAAGTAAAATATATAATGCAACAAGATTGCCAAATAGGATCAACCCAATGCGTCACAAACTGAACGACGTAGTAATAATTTCACCACGGCAAACTGCGTCATTTTCCTGAGATGTTAAGAAACCCACTATGGTGTAACCAACACGCCATTTTCTACGGTACGTACGCGTCTAAAGATTACAAATTGTGGTGCAATTAGCCCTCGTGAGAGAATGAACACTGAAGAAAGGGAAGCTTACTGGAGGGGGAGACCGTCGAAGACCACGTGACAAGGAAGTTATTAATACCTGCACTCGACAAGACATGCATTCATCAATAGCTATCAATGAAGGGAGGGAGTGGTAACCTTGCTCTCTGGGTCTTAATGAACTGAGCAAACAGAGTTGGAAAAGTACGATGTCTTGCCGAAATCTATATCAATACATAATGGGTTATATCCCTGATCAAGAGTCTTTCTACAGATGGCAACGTATTTAATGAGGATATTTCATAGTAATTGAGATATCACATCATTTTTTTAAACATAAGCGACGTAACATCGAGATCATCGATCATTTCTTAAATATGACGAATCTTCGAATGGGTGAGCAAACAATTAAATAAAACTATCGTCTCTATTATAATTTAACTTCAATTAACTTTCAATTCATTTTAAATGTTCAGTTCCTTTTAAATTAATTGCCGCATTGAGTAATTTTAAATTCAATTGTGTGACTATCACTATTCTGTTTTATTAATATTTTGTTTTTGCATTTAATAAATTCATTCTCTTCAACGTAATGCCTATTTCTTTCATTGTAGTTAGTACTTTAAGGCAATCATACTCCTTGATTAAATACGGATTGGTTAGATGACTTTGTCTCACTACGGCCCGAGTAAGTGGTCTCGACTCTACTGCTGATAGCCGAGGTTAAATCAATAAATTTCGATTCACTGTCTTAAATAGGGATCTGGCGCTCAACAACTTATTATATTACACTATCACAGGTAAGGTCATACCACAGTGTATATTATTTATTCTTATTATGTTTGTTTTTATGTCACCACAATAGTTATTTCCACGTTAAGGACTAAAATAAAAATGTTACACTCCGTTTTGAACAGCACAGATCTCACATGGGGTGACCGGGATTTGAACCACGGACCCAGCGGTGAGAGGCCGGCGTGCTGCCGCCTAAGCCACGGAGGCTTATTCCCGGAATTTATTAAGACGAAATATATGATTATTACTTTGTGTAGTCCTATATAACTTGTTTCCATAATTTAATAAAAGCTTTTGTCCTCCGTAATATGTATTTATTATAATTATTATTACTAGCCTATTTATCACAATAGTATGCAACCTTAGAAACAAGCATTTGCCCTTTTGTTAAAGTAAATAAAACAGTAAGGATAAGTAAATAATACACATACCTGGGCAGTTTACAACCTCGCTAACCATCTCCCACTGATTCCTTGTAGGATCGTGATAATTTTTATCACTCAGATTGTAAAGAATAGGACGTCGTTTTACAATTTCAATAAGTAGTTCCTCATTGATCGCACTCATTGGACTAAAATATGTAACAAAGCACTACACTACAGTACAACAGGAACCTGCCTTCCGCTTTCCGTCAACTTTGCTTGTGAGGGATGGTGAGGGTAAGGGGCTGATGGGTACGGAACTGATGCAGTGTGTGGCTGGACACTAGGTTGCATTGCCATCAAGTCATCCAAGGTCAACTGAACTGAACGGAATTGAACGGAGACAGTGGCTCCTAGCTTTTGGTACATTTTCCGATGTTCATAAGCAGAGAAAATTAACCCGAAGTGAATTGTTTGGTTAGACCAGATCTCCTTCGATCTCCGGACTTGCTACAGCTCTTCGTCGTTGTCATGCAGAGCGATTTAAGGCGCACGGCTACACCACAGGGTCCCATTCGAATGACCCACCGTTGGTGTTTACCCAACATTAGTTCGGCGGCTTCGGTGGCGTAGTTGGAAGTATGCAGAGCTTCTATGTCCTAGATCGCATTAAGAGCGTTAAAAATCCCACAGTATGTCTTCCTTCGGAGGGGAAGTAAAGCCGGCGGGCCTATGCCATAGATTTATGGCATGTAAATGAACCTTCCACTAACTTCAATTGTGTGAAACTACATTTGTAGGTTAGATTTTATTAACGCTCTGTAAATTCCAACGATCGTCGCCAGGTGCCGGTTGCGGTGGTATCTAGTAGCCAAGATCACGGCTAGGCGTCGTTGACGGTAGCATTTGGTAGCAAAAGTAGAAACTACTTGAAATTGATCGTCTGCAATCCTTACCTGAATTAGAGATAACACACTGTAATACAGCCATCACAATTAACACCGTTTACCAGACAGATTCTACACACACCCAAAGTACACGGGGCTACATGACTGCATTGTCGCAGCCCCTAAACTAAGGAACCAACCAACATGAGTTCAAGCATACCTTCAGGTTAGAGTATTGGTGCCAGTGACAGCTTACGTATTGTGTTCAGTAGGAAAGCTGAGCGTGATGTTTCACACGTATTTTCTACAAATGGAGCGGAAACTATGATGCAATTACTGAGGCTTTGGATTATTAACCACACTGAAGAGTAAAGAGACACTTAATAAAAGTGCAGGAAACTCCTCAATTATCACCATGGAAGATCAAACAAATCGACAGAATCCCAGGAATAATTCACTCAAGAATTACTTTACAAATAAAATAAATAACCTTCTAAGTTCATTCTATGACTCACGTCTTGGAGTGATAGGCGAGTCTTCAGAACTGTCTTAATTTTACTAAAAGTCACGCAAGCATATTAAGTAGATTAAGTGGCACCTTATAACTTGATTAACCGACTTTGTGTTGAGAACTTAGAACCTCTTGAAGCTTCAATTTTGGAAAGTTTGAAAGTTCTCTTTGATATCACAAGAGACTCATAGCGTTTTCTATAGCATGCTTCAAAAGCTGAAAGCTACTCTCGTTGATAGAGAGGCCATCCTAGTAGTTGCAGAATCTTCTAAATGATGCCCACTGCAAAATGTAATAACTTTAACAGACTTGAACAGGGTTATAAAAATAACTCATTTTTACCAAATCCAGACCAGTAGCAAGAACTATTTTCTACTGAATGAAATTAGGAATAAAATGTAAGTGTTCTTACTTCCACAAAACTATTTCAATTTAATCTCAATAAACTGCACACCATGTTAATAAACAATTTTACCTGTAGGAGAGACTTTTTAGCGATCAAACACGAACTCAGAAACTGATTCTAAGCATGGAAGCGGCAAGTGAATTGATGTATTCGAAAACAACCAAGAAAGACAATGAATATATTGATCGATGAATTACAGTCCAATTTCGTATATGTAGTAGGTTATGGTTTCATATGTTAGAGGTTTGGAAGACACTGTGTAATACAGATAACAAAATATGGATGTGTTAGCAAGGCATCTCTCGTCATACTGATTTTCAACCCCTCACTACATTTCCCATTTTTCTACTATTCATCAGGGATTATATCTTATAATCGAGCAGTGAGTAATATTCACTCACAAAATGTCTGTCACTGACGATGAAACTAATTATTTCTGAATACCTTTGTAGCCAAGACATTTGGATAAAGCCATAACTGGTTTTATATCATACAAGTCTTGCTGTTAGCAAGTGGGGAAAATTGGCAAAGATGAAGGAAGAAATCGAGCTATCACTAAACTGGCAGATTAAAGGTTAGAAACTTATTATAAGAGATAACTCCTCCAACTAAACTTACGGCCAACGCCAGCGAGAAGAACAGTGAAGGAACTATACACCCCGCTATAATCGCCACAACCATAGGTTTGAATACTTTCATCACAATATTTCGGGACGATATTGACCAGCAGGCTACTTGGAAATAATAGACTAATAGCGAAGTGTGTTTAACGTCCCTTCTTAAGCTTTAAATTTTTTGATTGAGGTGAAGAATTTTTTGTTCCAAAAGAAGTGTATATCATTTAAAGTTAAGATTTATAGTCAACTGTCAACAATTAATATACAAGTAATATCGTGGACGATATATAGTACTTCCCCTTCAGTCTCACAAGGGAGCTCTGGTAAGTCCTCCCCCACCCCGATCGGATTGTAACTGGCAGAAGATACTCTTTGAAGGCCACTCTATACATGGTGGTAAAATTTAAAAAACGGGTAAAATTAAATTAATTTTATTGAAAAGGCGCGTAACTGGAAGTGAAAGGCTTGCTGACGGTTGCCCGGTCGCTTCAACAAGGCAGCGTGAGGACCACTGTCTTCCATTTCCACGCGGTGACTCCCTGTTCCGCGTCGTTTTCAATCGATTTAAATCGGGCTTAATGTTAATTTTAGCCGACATTTTTTTAACCACCATCGTATAGAGTGGCCTTCCAAGAGTGTCCTCTAACAATTACAATCCGATTGGGGGACTCGCTACCCGAGTTCTCTTGTCAGTAGTGAGGGAAGCAAGTCCCTACACTTGGAAAGTTAACGTTTCACTGATGATATGCAAGTCCAAGCTGTAATATTCCCTGTGAATAATTCAACACGTTAAGTGAACGTGGCCAAACGGCTCATATACAGTAAGCATTTAACCACAAGTCTGCGGATTCGCCTCCAATGCTGCCAAGTAATAGCTTCAAGCCTATTTCCTGAAATACTGATCATCTTGGGCGAACAAAAGACAGGAAATAGTAATAAATGAAGTTAAAGCATAGCAAAAATACTCTCTGAATTAGAGTAGGCTATTTACCATATACATGGTCTTTCAAAATTGTGGTACAGCCTTTTCAGGGCCATTCTGGGTAAAATTCGCGGCTGTTCGATTCCCGGCTCTGCCAAGAAATTTAATTCTGAACTGAGGGCTGGAAGTGGTTTTCCGTGATTTCCCACTTTTACTCCAGGCAAATGCATGGATGGTTCCTAACTTAAGGCCACGGCCACGTCCTTCCCAATCCTCACCTGAATTACAAAATACACACTCTGCTATAGACACCACAATAACACAGGTTGTCACAAATTGTTTTAAATTTTTATATAATATATACACCTAAGTAAGCCTCCGTGGCTTAGGCGGCAGCACGCCGGCCTCTCACCGCTGGGTCCGTGGTTCAAATCCCGGTCACTCCATGTGAGATCTGTGCTGGACAAAACGGAGGCAGACAGGTTTTTCTCCGGGTACTCCGGTTTTTCCTGTCAAAATTTCATTCCAGCAACACTCTCCACTATCATTTCATTTCATCTGTCATTCATTTAATCAATGCCCCAGAGGAGTGCGTCAGGCCTCGGCAGCCGGCACAGTCCATATCCTCGCCGCTAGTTGGGGGCTTCATTCATTCCATTCCTGACCCAGTCGGAGGCTGGAAGCAGGCTGTGGATTTTCATTTCATATACACCTAAGTACACGGGGCTAAATGATCACGATGTCCAAGCCCATCAAATGAAACAAGAACATTAACAAGCAATAAGCCAGATAAGCAAATAGCAACTATGAAAGAATGGGTCATAGCGTTCGGAAGGTTTTAGTAGTGTACCCGTTCGTCCTGGGGATGCGATGACCCATCTGCTATTACATCGCATTCCTGGAGTTCCAGGACAGAGCGGAGTTAAATGAACCTCTAGTCAAATAAGGAATGTGTCGGAAATTCAGCTGAGATATCGAAAAAGCAGTGGGTAACACGAGACAAAGTATTTGTAGGGTCGTTACGGGCTTAAGTTTAATAAAAAAAAATGCAAATATAAATGGGCGCCATCAACTGAATTCCTAGCAAACCACATCCTTTCCGGTTAAGCCTTAATCAAGACAAGGAAAGAAAAGGAAAATCACACCATCATCAGATCACAACTAAGATAAAAACAAATTTATTTCACTTTGATAGTCAGACAGACATTTTAAATATTCATCCTACCTGAGAGCATGGTCGAATGCCAACGTTAAATTGTCATTGTCCAAAAATCGAACCATCTCTTTTCTACTCAAAAATATTTCACCCACATAAAACAGGAAAAATCTCTATAGTTCTCTTGGGTTCTCAGGATCACTGTAGCACTATGTCTTTCGTCACTGACATTTGTGATACCTGAGACCTAATTTCTCTTTAATTTAACATCAAAAATGTGGATTTGAAAAAAATATTAATCTGTCTAAACATACACATATTAATCACATATTTTAAATATCACGTATTTTATGGCTTTCATGGCATAATTCAAACGTTGAACACGTTAGTAAAATGCTCCTTAACATCGAATAATTAATTTACACTATTTACATTGTCATTAATAATTGCTTGTTCGTGAATTACAGAAAATCCATTGCTCATTGGCCATGATTATCATCAACATCAAAGTTAAATATTTCTCACATTAATTCTCATTTCAAAATTCAACATATATCTGTCAGAATCATTAACTCATCACCATTAAATCATTTAAATGAAAATTATTATTATCACTTCATTATACTTTCTAATTATTCACACACTCTTATCTTATTATCTCCTTCAGATTAAATCATCTTAAATCATCAATATAAATCGTTTAATTCATCAACTCAAGTTGCAATTCCTCAACTCATATCTCAATTAAATTTATTTTAATTCCATATAAATTCATTAATCATCAGCTTCTTTAATTAATTATCACCTTCTAATTCAGTTATTCATCATCTATCCAATCATCTATTAATTTATTTAAATCAGTTTATTTATCCAATCTTTAATTCATCCACTTATTTAATTCATTGATTTATTCCAAAATTTAATTTATTAATTTATTTAAATTTTATTCTTCTGGTTATTTAGATTTTTATTATTTCATCTAGTCATTCTGATTTTTATTTCATTAGGTCAGATCATTAATATGCTTAAATTTCAGATTATTATTTCATTAATTATTATTCTCAGAAAATCTTGTATTATCAACTTTATTTATTTGTTTAATTTCCTAACAAATTGTATAATATGGGTTATAGAACGTTGTCTTACAGTTTTATCACTTCCAAGTTATATTTCGTATTTAATTATCATGCCAAAAAATATTATTGCCTTCACGACATCACGTTGGATCTGACTATCCACAACTACATTATATATCCTCACTTCTTCAAATATCACATTTGAATACCACAATTATTCCACAAAACGCCATAAATATTCAGCACATACCGCATGAATCTCAACAATTACGCTAGACTGGGTTCGACAACCTCATGTCTGCCTCAAAATACATTAGCAACATTGCAACTATCACTTGGCAACTTCCACAAAATGCCTATCACAAACTTCACTTAACCATGTTGCATGATCTACAAAAAATATATAACTGGCTTCAAATTATCAACGCACACAATCTCCAATAACTTTAATTACTCTGATCACATCTAGACAACTTCTTAAACAATTAGAAAAAATATTACCTTAGTAATTCAAGATCTGCTTTCAAATAGCATAAATTCTCTTACAATTCTCATAATTCACATCACAGAAAAACACCAATGTGCTATAATCTCTCATATCAAAATCTGCAATACTGATCTGCCTTAAAATAAATCTGACCATTAATGATTCATCTTATAAGATTCAATTACTTTAAATCCTTCTCAAAGGTATCAAACACAATTATAAAAATCATCAAAAGCATCAGCCGTAACAGCTGTTAAACTGAAAGTACTCTCAAAAGAGTATAGCAACAAAATATTGGATTGGCAAACAAGAATTACAAATGTAACCCTGTTGACATTTATCTTTACTTTATTTAACAAAATTTCGACTGATATGTGACTAGTAGTTCCTTGTTTGATTCACTTACAATCTCAAGTACACTCGGATGATAAAAATGAGTCCCTCAATGGCAAGTAAGATGAGTAACCACCGTACAATCGTATAAATACGAAAGACCTCGCCCCTTCGACTAACATGATAGTGCACTGAACGATGGGTAAGATGAGTAACCACCATACAATCGTATAAATACGAAAGACCCCATCTCGAAGACTAAATGAGTGAATGTACCAGATAGGAATCAACAAGTCTCTAGTTGTCATATAAAAGCGATATTCATTCACTAAAGTGAATAACATCTTAATATCTCCAAACAATCCAATGGAAAAAAATCCCTACTGATGAATAATACACACTCGCTAGTATGCAATGAACTGACGAAGTAATTTAGATAATCAATTGCAGATCACGAGTTCGAAATACTCGTTACACAAAAAAAAAAAACTATTCATGAAAACTATCCTTGCTGGAAAAATGTCTAAAAGATCAATAATCTGCTTAATAAAGCCAACCAATGGTGAGAATTTCGTATAATGATGCCGGCCATATCATATGGTCACGCCATATTCGAGCAAAATTGAAGCATATAAAGTCAAACCATGTCTAAATAATCGTATCACTCCTATTAGAAAAATATACATGTGTGCCCAGTATTCATGAAAATAATCGTATCAGAAAGTTATAACTCTTACAGTACCTTCTCATAATCAGCTGTTATTAAATTTCAAAGATCGTCGATTTTCCTTATGTAATGAATTTCTCGAAAGATCGGCGTGAATATCATTCCACCCATGCAATGACGATTGCCTTCAAATCCCAAGTGAATCAGCTGGTGGACCTCCTCCTCGTCAGGAATCGCTCTGTGGTGCCATCGCGTCTCTGTCTGCGTTTACTCCGACATGATGAACTGCTGGTTATCCATAGCGGATACTGTCCAGATCTTCACGAAAAAGTTCATAGAAGCAGCGGACCCCCTATTCCTCTTCTACGTTACGCCACTGTTCCATACAATGTTCGGTTTGAGTGTTGAAAGTTCAATCTCCAATAACTGCTAAGTCTCACTTTCATAAAATAAAATTTTATATGAGAGTGTCTAAGTTTATGAAACACCCTGTAGCTGTGTTCGTACTCGGTAATTTATAACACTGCATAAGAAAAAGTTGCATTAATGCACGAGCCAAAGTTTATAAGTGCATTTGCTTGAAACATTTCATTTGCATAAACTCGTTAATGTTACTTGGAATGCGTTATGAAATGCATAGTCGTAATGTCATTGAAAAACTATGTTCATTCGAAGTTCACAGTTGCAGTATCTCGTAACTATCTGCCTGTACAATTCAAATGCTGAATAAATGTTCCAACTCAATGTTATAATGAAGTTCAGCTTCTATCATATTGCTTGCGTATATAATTGGAAATAACCCTACTGCAATGCTAGAATAATCTCAGCCTAAAGCTGGCCTCGCCATGTCGCTCTGCTATGCTGTTCTGCGTTTCCAAATTGCAGCTTAAAATGAGTTCTCCAACTCGTTTTACCGCTCTGTTCTAAACCCCGGCCTTCTATGCTTGCTTGGGCCCGTACAGCAGGTTCTGTAACCGGTCTTCACGCTGCCTACTGCGGTTGTCCGCCCGGCTCAATGACCTACTTTTCGTTCGCTGCTTAGTGAAGTTGAAACTGTCGCTTTCACTTTCCGTGACAAAAGCTGTTTGCTGCGCGACTTTAACCATATGCTCGGCGCATGTCCCACTCAGCTCGCTGTCTGAATTCGACTGCCGTGCTAACTGTACTTGACTCCTCTGCTTACAGAGCTCAACTGCTTGGCTCACTGAGCTCAACTGACTGTCTCTGGACTGCCTTGACCTGAACCTCCTTGGCGCAGTCACGTGACGTTCTCCCCACCTCTGTGGTCTTGCGTCACAAATATAATCTCGAACCCCCATCATCTCGGCTATTAAGTTATAAAATAACTTAAGGGTTATCTGGCTTCCTACAAATTATTACCACATATAATGCATGTTATATCTCCTCTTCTGAGATGTTTAAATACCATATTCCATATAGATCTTCATAAAGCTTCATATTTCCATCCATAATTCCATCTGCTTACAGTTGTCAGTGCCTTCTTAATCCTAGACCTCCTACGTCATCTTGACATTCCTCTTGACTCGATCTGAGCGCTATCTTTTCATAACTCTTCCTATAATCTCAACTACGGCTTAATGCCTGCTGGCGTAGCCGATAGCCTCAACTAGGTATCGGGTACAGTAGAATGGGGTGGAGCGCGTCACAACGCAACGGGGAGAAGTGGATATGCAAGGGGAATGCGGACTGCTTGCCTCCCAGCCTGCTCGTAAGTAAGCAATAGTGCTTATGCTTAAATCTGCAGCTTCTAAAAGGGCCTGAGTTGAATAGCGAGAAAAAAAACAAGATGTTCAGCAAAGAACATATAGCCAACTTTCTTATAAAGGTATGGATATAGTTATAACTAGGGCCCGGATGTTGATGACATGTCATCTTCATACTGAACTGTATAAAACAATGCTCAAGTACATAGAAACTCAGGACGAGCCACCCCGTCTTCAAATATGTCATTTTTATTTTGCATCTCTTAGCATTTTTTTGGTGCTATTTTTCCATTTCAAGAGCATTTTCTTAAGTTTGGTAGATTTTTTTGTCATATTTTAGAGAAATCAGCCTTTTAAGTCTTTTTTTTTAAATTTAGTCATATCACAGCTTTATATGAGGGAGTTACGTCTCTCAGAGTTAAGAAGAAGCTAGTAGCTATGAATATAAACCTTTTGTTAAGTGCTAGAAATCTATTTTGATTGACTTTTCAGTTTGAGCTTCAGATGTCATTTTTGAAATATTGGTGAGTTTATTTTTAAAATGTCATTTTCTCTATTTTATTGTGCATTTTTCGAATGTTTTAAATGTTGGTGAGTTTAGTCTATTATTATAAGATCATTTTCTCCATTGTATAGTGCAATTTTCGATTTTTTAGGTCATTTATTAGTAATTTTTGAAAATTTTAAGTGCATTTTTTAAACTTATTTACGGTATCAACATCCGGCTCCTAGTTATAACTCTTTGTCCTTATCAAGGACAAGGAGTAGCCTATATCAAGGAGTATAATTGAATGTTCGTTGTAGTAGCTCGTTGAAATACATCGTGATGTATTATACGTTATACTATGCTAATTATTACGTTAGGTACTTACAGGACCTACATTATCGACTGCATAACTCAATGTGGTACTTTTGTCGAGTGGTGGTCCGACACCGTGGCTAATTAATTGGTTAGCATGCTAGGCTTTGGCCCTAAAGCCTGTATCACACCACACTCGTTGGCATGAAAGCTTCTGCTAGTAAGGGTATACACGCGTCTATTGCCATGTGATTTTTACCTTCTAGGCACGCATTCAGTCGGCCATGGTTGGCAAACGAAAGTTCATCTGGTTGCTGGTATATGTCTCTCATGAAGATCCGGTGGCGAACACATATATATATATACAAGCTACTACAATCAACATTCAATAATACTCCTTGAAGAGGACAAAGAGTTATAACTAAACCCATGCATTTAGGAGAAAGTAGGCTATATGTTCTTTACTGAACATCTTGTTGAATCTACTCGTGCGCAACTTGATGTGAAATGGATTTACTAAGTTAGAATCCTTCACGTAAGTGTACACAACAACTCATCAAAGTTTCTTCGCAATCGATGAATGGTATATATACTTATACGGGGTTTTGTTGAAACGCTTCGTGCGTCGTCGCTTATTTGTTGAATCTACTCTGCGCTATCTATTGTAAAATGGATTTACTAAGCCAAAAACCTTCCCTGGAGTGCACTCAACATCTCATCCAAGTTTCATCACAATCGAATCTATGGTATATGAGCGCATACGGGACTTTGTTGAAACGCTCTAACGTGCAGAGACAAAGAGAAGAATTCGACATAACCTCCACCTATGGTACAAAACATAACTTTGCGCCCCGGGCGGAGTGTAAGTTATGGCGGTAGTTGCACAGGTTGTGACCAGGTGGCTCTAACGTGCAGAGACAAACCGTCCAAAGACACCAGCTTTCACCAAAGCCAAGGCTGGTGGTTTCGATGACGACTGTTTTTGACTGTATATTGTGGTTCTAAAATTGTGAGTAAATTGTGGTTCTAAAATTGTGTTTATTCCACCTACCGGGTCAGATTGTGAATCTAAACCATACCCTAATATACATACCAAATTTCATCAAAATCGGAGCTGCCGTTTAGGAGGAGTTCAGTGACATACACACGTGTCGAAGAATTATATATATAATATACAAGCTGACCCGGCAGACGTTGTCCTGCAAATCAAAGAGAGTGTTGTAACTTTGTTTCTTGAAGTGCTTTTGGATACACAATATTTTTTTCAATTTCTGTTAACTGCCTCTAAACTATCGTGAATTGAATTAACTAATTTAGAAACATTCGTTGGAGCGTGCACAACAACTCTCCAAAGTTTCATCGCAAACGGATAAATGGCATTTAACGCATACGGGATTTGGTTTAAATGATTCGTGCGCTGTCACTCATTTGTTTAATCCACTCGTGCTCTACCAACTGTGAAATGGATTTACTAAGTTAGAAAGCTTCACGTAAGTGTACACAACAACTCATCAAAGTTTCATCGCAATCGATGAATAGTATATGAACGCATACAGGATTTTGTTTGAACGCTTCGCGCGTCAACACTAATTTGTTACATCTACTCCTGCGCTACCAATATTGTAAAATGGATTTACCAAGTTGAACACCTTCCCTGGCGTGTACACAACAACTCATCAAAGTTTCACTGGAATCGGATGAATGACATATGAACGCATAAGTGATTTTCTTTAAACGATTCGCGTGCCGTCATTCATTTGTTGAATCTACTCATGCGCTACCTATTGTAAAATATATTTACTAAGCCTGAAACCTTCTCTGGCGTGTACTCAATAATTCACCAAGGTTTGATCGCAATCGGATGAATGATATATGACCACATACGGGACATTGTGGAAACGATTCGCGCGCCGTCGCTCGTTTGTTGAATCTACTCGTGCGCTACTTATTAAAAACTGGATTTACTAAGACAGAAACATTTCCTGGAGTGTACACAACAATTCACCAAAGTTTCATCGCAATCTGATAAATGGTATATGGCCGCATACGGTACTTGGTTGAAATGATTCGCGTGCCGTCACACATTTGTTGAATCTACTCGTGCGCTACCTATTGTAAAATGGATTTATTAAGCCAGAAACCTTCCGTAGGGTGTACACAACATCTCACCCAAGTTTCATCGTAATCGGACGAATGGTATTTGAACGCATAAGGGACCTTATTGAAACGCTTCTTGCGTCGTCGCTCATTTGTTGAATCTACTCGTGCGAAACCTCCTGTGAAATGTATTTACTAAGTTAGAAACCCTCACGTAAGTGTACACAACATCTCACCCAAGTTTCATTGCAATCGGACGAATGGTATTTGAACGCATACGGGACTTTGTTGAAACGCTTCGCACGTCGCCGCTCATTTGTTGAATCTACTCGTGCGTAACCTCCTGTGAAATGGATTACTAAGTTAGAAGCCTTCACTTAAGTGTACACAACAACTCATCAAAGTTTCATCTCAATCTATGAATGGAATATAAACTTATACGGGATTTTGTTGAAACGCTTCGCGCGTCGTCATTCATTTGTTGAATCTAGTCGTGCGCTACCTAATGTGAAATTGATTTACTAAGCCAGAAGCCTTCCCTGGAGTGTACACAACATCTCACCCAAGTTTCATCGCTATTGGACGAATGGTATTTGAACGCATACGGGACCTTTTTGAAACGCTTCGTGCGTCGTCGCTCATTTGTTGAATCTATTCGTGCGCCATCTATTGTAAAATGGATTTACTAAGCCAAACACCTTCCCTGGAGCTCACTCAACATATCACCCAAGTTTCATGGCAATCGGACGAATGGTATTTGAACGCATACGGGACCATTTTGAAACGCTTCGCGCGTCGTCGCTCATTTGTTGAATCTATTCGTGCGCTATCTATTGTAAAATGGATTTACTAAGCCAAACACCTTCCCTGGAGCTCACTCAACATATCACCCAAGTTTCATGGCAATCGGATGAATGGTATATGAACGCATACGGGACTTTGAAACGCTCTAACGTGCAGAGACAAACAGTAGAATTCGACATCACTACCACCTTTGGTATAAAACACAACTTTTCGCCAAGGGCGGAGTGTATGTAATGGCGGTAGTTGCACAGGTTGCGACCAGGTGGCTCTAACGTGCAGAGACCAACCGTCCAAAGACATCAGCTTTCACGAAGGCCAAAGCTAGTGGTTTCCATGACGACTGTTTTTGACTGTATATTGTGGTTCTAAAATTGTGTGTAAATTGTGGTTCTAAAATTGTGTTCATTCCACCTACCGGGTCAGATTGTGAATCTAAACCATACATGGACCCACCCTAATATACATACCAAATTCCATCAAAATCGGTTCAGTCGTTTAGGAGGAGTTCAGTCACATACACACGTGTCGACGAATTATATATATAACAAGCTGACCCGGCAGACGTTCTCCTGCCAATCAAAGAAAGTGTTGTAACTTTGTTTCTTGAAGTGCTTTTGGATTCACAATATTTTTTTCAATTTCTGTTAACTGCCTCTAAACTATCGTGAATTGAATTAACTAATTTAGAAACATTCGTTGGAGCGTGCACAACAACTCTCCAAAGTTTCATCGCAAACGGATAAATGGCATTTAACGCATACGGGATTTGGTTTAAATGATTCGTGCACTGTCACTCATTTGTTGAATCTACTCGTGCTCTACCAACTGTGAAATGGATTTACTAAGTTAGAAAGCTTCACGTAAGTGTACACAACAACTCATCAAAGTTTCATCGCAATCGATGAATAGTATATGAACGCATTCAGGATTTTGTTGGAACGCTTCGCGCGTCGTCACTCATTTGTTACATCTACTCGTGCGCTACCAATATTGTAAAATGGATTTACCAAGTAGAACACCTTCCCTGGCGTGTACACAACAACTCATCACAGTTTCACCGGAATCGGATGAATGACATATGAACGCATAAGTGATTTTCTTTAAACGATTCGCGTGCCGTCACTCATTTGTTGAATCTACTCATGCGCTACCTATTGTAAAATATATTTACTAAGCCTGAAACCTTCTCTGGCGTGTACTCAATGATTCACCAAGGTTAGATCGCAATCGGATGAATGATATATGACCGCATACAGGACATTGTGGAAACGATTCGCGCGCCGTCGCTTATTTGTTGAATCTACTCGTGCGCTACTTATTAAAAACTGGATATACTAAGACAGAAACATTTCCTGGAGTGTACACAACGATTCACCAAAGTTTCATCGCAATCGGATAAATGGTATATGGACGCATACGGTACTTTGTTGAAATGATTCGCGTGCCGTTACACATTTGTTGAATCTACTCGTGCGCTACCTATTGTAAAATGGATTTATTAAGCCAGAAACCTTCCGTAGGGTGTACACAACGTCTCACCCAAGTTTCATCGTAATCGGACGAATGGTATTTGAACGCATACGGGACTTTGTTGAAACGCTTCGCACGTCGTCGCTCATTTGTTGAATCTACTCGTGCGCAACCTCCTGTGAAATGGATTACTAAGTTAGAAGCCTTCACTTAAGTGTACACAACAACTCATCAAAGTTTCATCTCAATCTATGAATGGAATATAAACTTATACGGGATTTTGTTGAAACGCTTCGCGCGTAGTCATTCATTTGTTGAATCTAGTCGTGCGCTACCTAATGTGAAATTGATTTACTAAGCCAGAAGCCTTCCCTGGAGTGTACACAACATCTCATCCAAGTTTCATCGCTATCGGACGAATGGTATTTGAACGCATACGGGACCTTTTTGAAACGCTTCGTGCGTCGTCGCTCATTTGTTGAATCTATACGTGCGTCATCTATTGTAAAATGGATTTACTAAGCCAAACACCTTCCCTGGAGCTCACTCAACATATCACCCATGTTTCATGGCAATCGGATGAATGGTATATGAACGCATACGGGACTTTGAAACGCTCTAACGTGCAGAGACAAACAGTAGAATTCGACATCACTGCCACCTTTGGTATAAAACACAACTTTCCGCCACGGGCGGAGTGTATGTAATGGCGGTAGTTGCACAGGTTGCGACCAGGTGGCTCTAACGTGCAGAGACCAACCGTCCAAAGACATCAGCTTTCACGAAGGCCAAGCCTAGTGGTTTCCATGACGACTGTTTTTGACTGTATATTGTGGTTCTAAAATGGTGTGTAAATTGTGGTTCTAAAATTGTGTTCATTCCACCTACCGGGTCAGATTGTGAATGTAAACCATACATGGACACACCCTAATATACATACCAAATTCCATCAAAATCGGTTCAGTCGTTTAGGAGGAGTTCAGTCACATACACACGTGTCGAAGAATTATATATATAAAGATATATATATATATTGTAACCTTTATGCATCTGTGATTACATAAATTCTACATATTTATTTCAACAAGATTTTATTCATGTTTCAAAGCCGGTGTGAGAAAGGAGGTTGCTTGTGGAACAGGGCACAACAAATGGAGGCTCGTACGTGCTTTACTGTAACTTTCACCCAGCGCAGACAATGACGGTAGGGAGAGAAAGCCAACATCTGGAAGTCACATGCGATCAGACAACGCAAAACGGTGTTTCAAACAAGCGGGTAAATACGAAAATTTCAACGATCACTCACTAGATAAACCCCGCCCATTTGAGAGAAATTGGAGCAGTAATTAAAATACAGAAACAGGAATTACACCATCGTATAGGGGACAATCCCAGCCTCTCAGAAGTATCGTCAAAATTTAAATTGGATCATTCTGTGATTTTTGCCAGAATTAAAATGAAATCAGGGGGTGGTTTTAAAACTACCAACAGCAGCGAGGGACGCGAGACGCGACCAAATCCCGCCGAAATTAAGGAACAATGAAGGGAATTACGGAGCTCATTATATAAGGATCCAACTATCGGATTTTGGATAAAAAGAAGTCATTGAGACATTAGAAATGAGGACGTTCAAAGGAGCTAATTTGCATATTCATGTGAGTGTTATTATGGAAATAAATTCTAAAAGCTCCCCACTCAAAGTACTTCTCCGAGAAATCATATAAATAATAGCTGGAGACGCAGCGAAAACAGTTCATATCGGGGCGCTGCAGACGCGTAAGCCCGCGCTTGAGGCAACAGGAAATATTAATAAATTTTACAAGTTTTATAAGTTCATATCGGGGCGCTGCAGAGGCGAAAACCCACGCCCGTAGCCTTAAGAAAAGTAACAATTTTACAAGTTTTATAAGTTCATATCGGGGCGCTGGAGAGGCGTAAGCCCGCGCTTGAGGCAACAAGAAATATTAAATTTTACAAGTTTTTATAAGTTCATATCGGGGCGCTGCAGAGGCGAAAGCCCAAGCCCGTAGCACTAAGAATATTAATAATTTGTACAAGTTTTATAAGTAGAAGCAGTTATATCTTTGGAATTTGAATATCGCTAAGTATTCGCGAGTGCGAATTAGAACAGTGCATACCGTGACAGTCAAGTCAACTCCTGGCACTATCCAGCCCATGACGGGCTAAGGCCGACCAAGCGACCGCTGCCCAGCCATTCGGCCTGCAGATACGCAGTTATAATGATAGAGATAGCCGTACGAGCTATTAGTAGCTAAGTCAGTGATCTAGGAAGCTATTGAACTATCAGCTGAATTGAGTAGGTTGATGATAGCTGTAGGAGGTAGAAGCTACATACGCGAGAACCGTGCATTGTGATAATAATAATAATAATAATTTACAGTGGACCTTTGCTTTGGTGAATTTTGGAAACCGTGTGTATATTATCCTACTTGCAAGATGAACCAACTGATCCAGAAGACTGATATCAAGGACCAGAGCATTATCATCAGGATGTATACGAGATATGTAAATATTGTATGGGGCATGTTTGCCATAGCGTATCCCATCATGGGGATCGGATAAGTTTATCTCGATCATAAGCAATTATGATAAAATAGATATTTTAGGCATAGCAGGCATGTTTTGTGTAGATTTGTGTATATTTGTCAGTTATGATTATTTTTTTGTGTGTTTTATAGCGTGAATGAGTATATGAGCATCAACATTTTTGTTTAAATGTGTTTTGTTTGAGGGTGTCAGTAACTTTGCTGAATGCACAATTAAGGGAATAATTGGGTTGATAGTGCTTACGCACGATATTAACGTAAAAGCTAATATGGGGAAGACAGCTCGATATTGTGACAAAGACCAGTAATGACACTGAAATTATGTGAACAGTAAGTATGGTAATTGATAATCACACCAAGGTAAAAATAGGTAAGACAAAATGGCTGGATGATATTGTAATATTCAGAAAAGGTTGAGAGTTGATCCTGGGTTGAGCTGAAACTAATAACGGAGGTGGTATTCCCGTGTTCTACGATTATATAAAATGGTAAGTGAAATTAATAACTGTGGTGGTATTCCCGTGTTCTACGATGATATAAAATGGTAAGTGAATTAATAACGGAGGTGGTATTCCCGTGTTCTACGATGATATAAAATGGTAAGTGAAATGATTGAATTCATTGTCTGATGAGAGTGCGCTATAGCTCCGTCGGAAAAGTAACTGTACAGCTCGAACCCCAGGTAGTCAAAGGGAGTCTTAGGGAGCAGGTATGGGACTACGGCCAGCCGTCTGAATTCTAAAAGTTGCAGTGAAGGTTATTGCCTGTCCAACTGGTTAGTGTGGTGTGAGAATGTTTGTCACAAGGTCGAGGGTGGTATTGTTATCTTTGAGGGAAGGTAGTCTGGCTTCCCAGAGTTTCTTTTTTTTTTGTACCGCTTCAGGAAGCGACGTCTTGTATTGTCATTATTTTGAGTGCATTCATTATAGTTGTCTATTTATCAAGAGTAACGGGGCGTCGGCCACCGAGATGTGTTTATTTGATGCTTCATGTATGTTGACTTGTTTGTTTTACCATAATTAACAGAGTCATGGCTCTGAGAGAATTAATTGTTTATAAGCTAGAACGTGCACACATGCCTGTGGCCTAGAATAAGTCTGTTGCCTTCATTGTCTGACTCCTGTGAGGAAGGATGATGATTGTACGAGAAAACATGTCCGAGCTCCCAGAAACCAATTTTGCAAGTTATAAACATGAGTGCGCATTTTTTTAAATAGAATGGCTGGGTTATTTAGGCCACAGTTTTGATGAATTAAGTCTGTTGATGTTTATTTTTGAACTTGAAGCAGTGGACTGCAGTGAAATACACACATCAAAAAAAGTTTTGCATCACCTCGGTTCCCAGATCTCCGGCATATAGACGTTGACTGTGTATATTGTATCCAAGATACAGTCCCTTTGACTGTTCATAGATGTCACTAAAACTGCTCAAAGATGTAAACAACCATGCATGAGCAGGGCCTATTAGACGGAGGGGGTACGACAGCCGATCAGTTCCAGTCATTCCACCAGGACGAAGGTACGCTGCTCATGTTGTCTGTAGTTCTACCATGCCTAGAAGGTCAATACCGCAGTTCGATCGCGTCCGCATTGTTACTTTGTGTCAAGAAGGGCTCTCAACAAGGGAAGTTTCCAGGCGTCTCAGAGTGAACCAAAGCGATGTTGTTCGGACATGGAGGAGGTACAGAGATACAGGAACTGTCGATGACAGGCCTCGCTCAGGCCGCCCAAGGGCTACTACTGTAGTGGATGACCGCTACTTACGGATTGCCGCTCGGAGGAACCCTGACAGCAATGCCACCATGTTGAATAATGCGTTTCGTTCAGCCACAGGACGTCGTGTTTCAACTCAAACTGTGCGCAATAGGCTGCATGATGCGCAACTTCACTCCCGACGTCCATGGCGAGGTCCAGCTTTGCAACCCCGACACCATGCAGCGCGGTACAGATGGGCCCAACAACATGCTGAATGGACCCCACGGAATTGGCATCACGTTCTCTTCACCGATGAGTGTCGCATATGCCTTCAACCAGACAATCGTCGGAGACGTGTTTGGAGGCACCCTGGTCAGGCTGAACGTCTTAGACACACTGTCCAGCGAGTGCAGCAAGGTGGTGGTTCCCTGATGTTTTGGGGTGGCATTATGTGGGGCCAACGTACGCCACTGGTGGTCATGGAAGGCTCCGAAACGGCTTTACGATACCTGAATGACATCCTCCGACCCATAGTGCAACCATATCGGCAGAATATTGGAGAGGCATTTGTCTTCATGGACGACAATTCTCGACCTCATCGTGCACATCTTGTGAATGCGTTCCTTCAAGATAACGACATCGCTCGACTACAGTGGCCAGCATGTTCGCCAGACATGAACCCTATCGAACATGCCTGGGATATGTTGAAAAGGGCTGTTTATGGACGTCTTGACCCACCAACCACTCTGAGAGATTTACGCCGAATTGTCGTTGAGGAGTGGGACAATTTGGACCAACAGTGCCTTGATGAACTTGTGGATAGTATGCCACGGCGAATACAGGCATGCATCAATGCAAGAGGACGTGCTACTGGGTATTAGAGGTAGTGGTGTGTACTGCAATCTGGACCACAAATGCTGAAAGTCTAGCTGTATGATGGTACAACATGCAATGTGTGGGTCTCATGAGCAATAAAACGAGCTGAAATGTTGTTTGTGTTGATCTCTATTCCCTTTGTATTTAACGGTTCCGGAACTCTTGGAACCGAGGTGATGCAAAACTTTTTTTGATGTGTGTAGATTATTTTTCTTTTCCTGGTTTCAGCCAGTGTGATTAATTTACTTTTGCATTTTGATGTTGTTGATTAGAGTAATTTAAGGGAGTATATTTCGTTGTTTATTGTCTATGGATGGGAGTAAATGGGAGATGATGTTTTTGTGAATAAAATTATTTTATATTAGGAGTTCTCTGACATACTGATTTTAAGTTAAGCCTCCTGTGATCCTTGACGATATTCCTAGGATGTTTAGAATAAGTTAGAGCCACCCCGAACAGACCACTACCCGAGCTAGAGTCGGCATCCTAGAAGACATTGAAGGGTACAATATATCTTCCATTTCAGAATGCACAATATAACGCTTAATTTTATAACGTCCGAGTAATTAAAAACAATACATATTTAAAAATATTCAAGCAAAAAAAAAACTCTCATAGGTTTTGAAGCCTGGCCGACTTCGTAAGAGACCAACACCCTAATAGAGCCGGGCAAAAAGCTCTCGAGTTCCGATCGGTCTCGTTGGACGAGAATGAAGAGCGGAATGCTAGTTCCGAAACGGGTATTTCCGGTAACGTGGGCTCGATAACGATAATTCTCGACATTCTCGCTCGTTCTCGCTTGGGCAATATGGCACTGCCTGAAGACACTGGGACTTGTTGTGTAAGGATTCAATGAAAATTGTTCATTCCGTTGTCTGGAGTCTGCGAATTGGAAGAATCCACTCAACTTCAACGGTATCATATTAACAGGCTATACTGAGCATATCATCCTAATAACATATCGAAGGGGATTTTGATCGTCAGTCGGTATTATTTGGTCATTAAATTTCAGCAAAAGAAAATTCTAATTGACGTGTACATATCAAGGATTTTTTCTTGTAATGCCACATTCAAGCACTATGTAATCGAACCTGAAAATTCATGCACTCGCTATATTAATAGTGCCCCTGTGATGCAACTGTTTTCTGTCGTATCATTTTTGTAGTAAGATACTGGTAAAGCGGTCGACACAAACAATAAAACATAACGAATACAAATTTTAAATTACTTCCCCTACCAAGTATCGAACCGCAGGCCTTTCATTCATGAGTCCAACGCGTAACCAATACAGCCACGGAGACTCTTCTACTCGGGAAGAAAATGTCAAAAAAATACATAGTGAGAACTTTTGCGTTGGATACTTGACTCTCTATATCTAAAATTCTCCTGCCAGTTCGAATAATATTTTCTAGTCGTCCGGCATACGAAAAAATAATGTTCAGATTCAAGAATAAGGTTGATTTTTTCTTTAGTTATGATAGCTTTGAAATATGCTTGAGCCACCGCCATTTCAATCGCATCCCTAGGCACGTTCTCTCACGTTGCACGCCGTTGCATTATGGTTAGCGATAAACATTACCTTGTGAACAGAAGCCACAGTGACAACACAAGCTATTTATAAACAAAGCATTTAACTGATGGTGTACACGTAAAGAAATAAATAATAATAATAATAATACACCATACATTTGTGAAAACTCTTCCTCATGTAATCGACCATCCTACTTCACCGTGTGAATATGGCTAAGAACTTAATCTGTTTATATTGGTTTATATTGGTCTGAATTAGATTATTACGATTTGAAAATTAATTGCACTTTATTTTGTTTATACTGTATAGTAATAACCCTACCTGAAATGTCGTCCAGCAGGCGCTCATTCAATCAGTAACTGATTTTTCTAATAACTTCAGACTTCCATCTGATAATTTCTAAGTCATGGTAAAAATATAACGAACTCAATACAATAGGGTCTTCCTCGTAAGAGGATCACGTCATACTGCTTTAAATTTGTCAAATGTTAAGAATGAGGAATGGTTCACATTCCAGAGCTACAGAGGGCTTTGACTTCACACGTGCAGTGGCCTGAGTGAGTCTGCTTTTTCCTTTAAATAGATACTGTCGATAACGCCGAGAAAAAAAGGAGTTCCGGTATTATCGAGACGTTTGGCCTGTGCAGATCTCAGAAGTCTACTTTCATTATTTTGCAAAAAGCGAAAGTAGGCTATTAACCATCTATGCGGGCGAATATCTGTTTAACATTCTTCACAGAATATAAAAAAGAAAGTTGGTAGCATGCTGAGCTTCTATGCCCAAGATCGCGGGTTCAAACCCGGCCGAAGTCGTCGGATTTCTTAAGCGCGTTAAAAATCCCTCAGTATGCCTTCCTTTGGAGGAGAAGTAAAGCCGGCGGCCCCATGTCATCGATTTATGGCCTGAAAAACAAACCTTCCACTAACTACACTTGTGGAAGCTAAAATTTGTGGGTAAGTTTGATAATGATATATTAGTTCCAACGTTCACCGCCGGGTGCTGACTGCAATGGCATTTAGTAGCCACGTCCGCAGCTAGGTGTCGTGGCCGGTAGCATTTGGTAGCAAAAGTAAGAACTACTTGAAAAAAATAATCGTCTGCTGTCCTTCTACTTGAATCACAGATAACACACACTAATACAGCCATCACAATTAACACCGGTTATCAGACACAATTCTACACACACCCAAAGTAAGTAACACGGAGCTACATGACCGCGTTGTCGCAGCCCCTAAACTAAGGAACCAACCAGCCAGTCTCTGATATCCCATCCTAAGGATACGCCCGTAAAATTTCAATAGTCTTTTCCTAAATGTGTCTGACATTTTCTCCGAGTGCTGGTGTAAGTCTTGGGATTTTCTTTTCATCCAGATTCCCCCTGTACAGTAGTCCAAAAAGTTTTCTTAGGATTTTCCTTTCTTGCTTTTCCACATCTTTAATTAGTGAACTGCCTCCAATAATCAGCGTTTCAGAAGTATATAGTGTTTCGGGCTTGATTACAGTGTTGTAATGCCGTAATTTTCCATTTCTGGATATTGATTTTTATTAGCCTATATCTGTTCCGAGTGAGACTGTAAGCTTTTTGAAGTTTAGAGATAATTTCTTTGTTTGCTTCACGATTTAGTCCGGAAGGTTGGATGACTTCTCCCAGGTATTTGAATTTAGACCCTTCAGATATTTGCCAAATTCGGTCGTCATTGGTAGTCCAACTAGGTGCCGAAGAGATCCCTCCATGTAGTGTGTATTCTAGTATGAGATCTGGAGTCCTGTTCTGGATGCAATTTCGTGAAATATTTCCGTGGATGCAATCGCTTCCTGTCTGGTATTGGACAAGATTGCGAGTTCATCAGCGAAGTCCAAACATCGTGAATGAATTTCGTTATTATTATTATTTTATTATTATTATTATTATTATCATCATCAGGCATGCTTACAGACAAACAAATAGATAGGTTATTGTTTCAATGAATTTGTAACCAATCAGCCTGCAACGCGTAAAAAAAAACTCGATACTCCCGAAAAATTGCAAAGAAACGGACATTTGCAGTCGACTCGAATGCCATTTTCATTTCATTTCCACCCCAGTAATCTACTGTTTCTATCCTACCTAACATCCTTTAACCCCATTTACCCAGTAATGGACAGTTTGAAACGACGATCAACTAATCTAGACACGAGGACGGAATTCTTCGTGACGTTGCTCAACTCGCAAAACTGTGCAGTTAAATTGAGTTAGATGGAGCACGATTTGGAGCGCTGAGAGCCCACTTAAGTAACATGCTATAACCCATTATCTGTCACATCATTCCCGTGTCCCGGAAACAACACAGACCGGCTCATATTCTATTTCCTCCATAAAACTCAGCAATTACTCCAAGTTAATGGATAACCTCCCAGTGGGCCTCCAATTAGCCAAGTGAAGATAAGAATCAGCACGTGCAACTACTGCCTCGCGTACTCACGAAAGTACACGGCCTGCCAAACATCTTGCAGAATTCAGAGGCAGCTGTCACTGCTACCATGTTTACTGGCAATCACTTAAGTGCTGAGTCTTAAAATAAAATTTGACACCAAAAGTCGGAGATTTATGGAGACCAGTATACAACGCCGGAAGTCCCGGGTTCGAGTCCCGCTGGAGTCAGATATTTTAATTCTCTAACTTCCATCCACATGGCTTGAACTATTTATGCATTTCGCGACCTGATAGTTGAAAGCCTTAATTTGTACCAATGCAGTCATTAAATAATGTCCAATTCTCAGAATCTATAAAAATTATATTTTTTAAATAAAATTATATTGTGATAAAATATAATCATCATCATTATTAACTTTCACGTACAGGGTCATTATTTATGTGCGCCCCGATAAGCCGGCTTTGACTGACGCTGATCGCGGGCACGCGTACACGGTTCCGCCGGTGGCGGCGCGCTCCGCTGACTCATATCGTTAGTTCACACGTGTTTTGTCATTCATATGGACGTGTATCTGCAAAGCATAGACGTCAGTGTTGTACGTTCAGTGAGTATTGTGATTACTGTGATTGTTGGTCATGCCTAGACACCAATTCACATTGCGCGAATGTGTTGACTATATCCATAATTCGTATATGAAAAGCAGAAAGTCTTGTTCTGAAACAAGACGAAAATTTCGAATCAAGTTTCCTGGAAGACCTATGCCTAATGCCAGTACAATTAGGAAGCTCGCTAAACGAATGAAGAAAACAGGCTCTGTAAATAATAAAGAAGTTAACAGACAACGTTGTGTTCTTACAGAACAAAAATTTTATGAGATTGTTGTCCATTCTTTCATCAGAAGATGTAAGGTGTGTGTTACAAGAGAGGACATTCTCAGCATCGAATATGGGCACTGTAAGTACACATTATTGAACATGTTTGGTAAAAGTGTAAATGTGCGCGCCAGCCACCGGCTGACCCGTGTACGCGCGCCCGCGATCTGCGCCAGTCACAGCCGGCTTAGCTTGCCGTGTTTATCGGGGCGCACATAGATAATGACCCTTTATTAGGCCTAGTGGCTTATCACGGTATCTTGCCAGCGTTTCTTTGGTCCTCCTAGGTTTCTTAGACCGCTTGGAGCATACGGAAGAATCTGTTAGGGACTCGGCTAGAACGCATCCTGTCCACAGGTTCTTTCCATAAATATAATAATACTTTATGTAATTTTTTACATTATATCCAGCTTTCCATATTTTTGCACTTTTAAAGATGGTAGCAGATTTGTTTATATCTGTAAATTCCTAGACTTTCTAAACAATACCTATTAAAATAAGCCTGGAAAATAAGTGATAGTAGAAGGCAAAAATCATCCATTTGTAAAGTTTCGAGGATCTAAGATTATTAGCCAGTGAATAAGCGATTTTAGCAGTTTATATAATAAAGATGACGGATGTGCTTAATATCTCGTAACTCGATCAGACCGAGTGAACCATCGGAAACACTTTCTGTCTAGCTTAAGGCAGGCTCTTATTTCACTGCGTTTAAAATTAGTTAACTGACTTCACAAAGGGTCACCTTGTTTTTCACCGTAACACCCTGTAACATTCTTCATCCCTTATCTTCAGCTCCAATGTCTTCTTCGAGTCCTCGATAGCCTATGACTACCAAGGTGAACTCAGGTCTTCACCGATCATATGCAGCTTAGTGGCTGCTAATTATTCTCAATAGGATTCGGACAAACCACGGAGTATGCAATGGGGCGTTGTTCAAATGGGGAGAAATTTCATCTCCTCAGTGTGATTGTGGTGCTCCTAATCAAACCATCCAACACATTACAACTGACTGCCCTCTGAGGGCATATGGAGGGGACTGGATCGACTTCTGTAGGCGACACCTAACGTAGTCCAATGGATAGACTCATTAGACCTGAGACTGTAAATAGTGTAAATAGTAAAAATAATGAATGTTACAGTAGATTTTAAAGTGATTTTCTTTGTACTCTGAAATCTTGTATTGATTATATTGCCAAACGATACATAAATGTTGAGTATTGATCTATTGGAACGTAAGTTATCGATTATAACACTCAGAAATTACGCACAGCCACCATATTGAAATTAATTAGACGAGAATTTTGGGCATCCAACTTGCCTTATAGGATCTTACGTAGGAGTCGCGAGTTTAGTAGGGATCCGATGATAGGTGCAGCCTGTAGACAATTTGTGTAATGAGAGTTCAGGTGGCCACCATTTTATTTTCATTTAAATGGAGGCAATACGGAAAGTGCGTTAATTTGCACAGGGGGTGGGCGAAAGGTTTCATTCAGTTCGACTCAGGAGTTTAGGAACTGATAGGGACAAATGGACACACACACACGCGAGTCACCACATAAGCCCTTTTTTTTTTTATCCAAGTAGGCCTCCGTTTATAAATGGCACCACTTCTCTAATACCAATAAAAATCTTCAAAGTGTTGTGTATATACTACATTACTAATTCTACTTAGAACAAAGAAATCTTTGAGTATAGACTATCAGAAGTCTAGTTTATCATCTTGGCTTACAGGATGGAGCCGCGTCGCATATCGGTTATTATTTCCCGACGTTTCGGCTGACATTGCAGCAGCCTTAATCATGGGTAGGTACGAGTAGAGAGGCAATAGAGGTCGTGAAGCATCCCAATAATTTCAATCGCGAAGATGGGTTCAAACTCAGCAACATCTGGAAAGTGCTACTAGCGCGCGACTGCCAGGGGCGGGAACCAATCAGCGAGCAGCGTGACGTTAACGCAGGGCAAGCAAGCACATCTGACTGGCAACAACCGTTAGTTTGAGTACGGACACCAACTCGTACCTACCCATGATGAAGGCTGCTGCAATGTCAGCCGAAACGTCGGAAAATAATAACCGATATGCGACGCGGCTCCATCCTGTAATATTTAAACACGAATTGTGCTAAATTTTCCGGCATAACTCAACAAAAATGACAGTGTTTCGCCCCGGTGTGCAATTGGGCTCTTCAGTTGGTTAAAGCACACCTCACCAAGACACTGTCTAGTACACACTGGGAAGGCCATTGCAAGACGTATTTGATACATGTGTATCCACGTCACGAGCAAAGCCAGTGCACTATGGGAGTCGAAACTCCACTCCAAAGCAATTATAACCTTACCTTGGCATTGAATATATAATTTTCGAAAGAAAAATATGTATTGTCCGTTGAGCCGTTATATATTTAAACACGAATTGTGCTAAATTTTCCGGCATAACTCAACAAAAATGACAGTGTTTCGCCCCGGTGTGCAATTGGGCTCTTCAGTTGGTTAAAGCACACCTCACCAAGACACTGTCTAGTACACACTGGGAAGGCCATTGCAAGACGTATTTGATACATGTGTATCCACGTCACGAGCAAAGCCAGTGCACTATGGGAGTCGAAACTCCACTCCAAAGCAATTATAACCTTACCTTGGCATTGAATATATAATTTTCGAAAGAAAAATATGTATTGTCCGTTGAGCCATTATATATTTAAACACGAATTGTGCTAAACTTTCCGGCATAACTCAACAAAAATGACAGTGTTTCGCCCCGGTGTGCAATTGGGCTCTTCAGTTGGTTAAAGCACACCTCACCAAGACACTGTCTAGTACACACTGGGAAGGCCATTGCAAGACGTATTTGATACATGTGTATCCACGTCACGAGCAAAGCCAGTGCACTATGGGAGTCGAAACTCCACTCCAAAGCAATTATAACCTTACCTTGGCATTGAATATATAATTTTCGAAAGAAAAATATGTATTGTCCGTTGAGCCATTATATATTTAAACACGAATTGTGCTAAATTTTCCGGCATAACTCAACAAAAATGACAGTGTTTCGCCCCGGTGTGCAATTGGGCTCTTCAGTTGGTTAAAGCACACCTCACCAAGACACTGTCTAGTACACACTGGGAAGGCCATTGCAAGACGTATTTGATACATGTGTATCCACGTCACGAGCAAAGCCAGTGCACTATGGGAGTCGAAACTCCACTCCAAAGCAATTATAACCTTACCTTGGCATTGAATATATAATTTTCGAAAGAAAAATATGTATTGTCCGTTGAGCCATTATATATTTAAACACGAATTGTGCTAAATTTTCCGGCATAACTCAACAAAAATGACAGTGTTTCGCCCCGGTGTGCAATTGGGCTCTTCAGTTGGTTAAAGCACACCTCACCAAGACACTGTCTAGTACACACTGGGAAGGCCATTGCAAGACGTATTTGATACATGTGTATCCACGTCACGAGCAAAGCCAGTGCACTATGGGAGTCGAAACTCCACTCCAAAGCAATTATAACCTTACCTTGGCATTGAATATATAATTTTCGAAAGAAAAATATGTATTGTCCGTTGAGCCATTATATATTTAAACACGAATTGTGCTAAATTTTCCGGCATAACTCAACAACTCGCACACCGGGGCGAAACACTGTCATTTTTGTTGAGTTATGCCGGAAAATTTAGCACAATTCGTGTTTAAATATATAACGGCTCAACGGACAATACATATTTTTCTTTCGAAAATTATATATTCAATGCCAAGGTAAGGTTATAATTGCTTTGGAGTGGAGTTTCGACTCCCATAGTGCACTGGCTTTGCTCGTGACGTGGATACACATGTATCAAATACGTCTTGCAATGGCCTTCCCAGTGTGTACTAGACAGTGTCTTGGTGAGGTGTGCTTTAACCAACTGAAGAGCCCAATTGCACACCGGGGCGAAACACTGTCATTTTTGTTGAGTTATGCCGGAAAATTTAGCACAATTCATGTTTAAATATATAATGGCTCAACGGACAATACATATTTTTCTTTCGAAAATTATATATTCAATGCCAAGGTAAGGTTATAATTGCTTTGGAGTGGAGTTTCGACTCCCATAGTGCACTGGCTTTGCTCGTGACGTGGATACACATGTATCAAATACGTCTTGCAATGGCCTTCCCAGTGTGTACTAGACAGTGTCTTGGTGAGGTGTGCTTTAACCAACTGAAGAGCCCAATTGCACACCGGGGCGAAACACTGTCATTTTTGTTGAGTTATGCCGGAAAATTTAGCACAATTCGTGTTTAAATATATAATGGCTCAACGGACAATACATATTTTTCTTTCGAAAATTATATATCCATCCTGTAAGCCAAGATGATAAACTTGACACCGGCCGCGAAAGCCTACGATCTAAATATCAGAAGTCTAACCCCATATTAAATACCATACCATTATAAATAATAATATCATATGACCTCGAGTGCCGGGTGCAAGCTTTGTTATTTGACGCCCAAAGGACAGTTTGCATGTCGAATTTTGTTGTTCCTTAGAGCGCTATGAAAGTCAAGGAGGTTAGATATCTAAGCTCCTTGACACTAAAGCGCTTTCTAGCAGAGAATGGAGGAACCTTTTATGTTGGCGGAAAATCCCGAGATTAATTTTGCCATTATGAACACGGCCTGCTGAATTCAGATGGGTTCTCTAACTTGCCATCAACGTATGACATGCGTGTCGTGATTTTTGTCGCCTTTCAAAAATCACTTACGACGGCCAGGAGCGAGCCTGCAAGCTTGGGGTTGGCAGCCCGACACGATAACCACTCACCCACCGTGGCAAGCTACCATACCATTAATTTTTATGCAAAACACAGTATAGGCCTATTTAAAGTTTTACAGTAAAAATGAAATCATGCACCAAAACTGCCCAAATCTCGCATATATCCACCCAGCAGGTAAAAAGTCAAACGAAGAGGAAAGCTGCTCTTCTATCGCAACGAACTGGTAAACATGTCGAGCCTCAGGGAATAGAGATTCCAATCTACCATGAAACATTGCCCTCAAGAGTCTACACAGGAACATTTTTCGTATTTTCTCAGCCAGTTGAACATAATCGAAGTCAACAAGCACGATGAAACCTCTTTCTCCCCAAAGCTTAGAAGTTAATAGGAATATATCGAACTGAATAAACTCGGGAGTTTCTTCTTCACCAAGCACCTATCTCCAATACAATTCCAGTTAAAATGGTACATGTGTAGACTAAAACATTCTTCACTTTGTGATGATGATGATGATAATTGTTGTTTTGGTTGTAGGTTATCGGTCCCCTCACTAAGTGAGACAAGATTACTATGCATATAGCAATGAAACCACATCACAATATAAATTTGGGGAATTGAATTTTGGGGCCGAAAAACGGGATAAGCACCAACTTGAGTAAAAGCAAGGGTTTTCGGAGGAGCATCGAGATTTATGCCGCGAACTGCTAGATAAGACGGGAGGCTCGATTTAGTGAGCGAGCTACGTTCCTTTTCGAGTGGAAAACAACGGGACACGTATTAACAATAACGCGATCGCTTCGTGAAAGGCTATATTTTGATTCTCCTTTCTCCGTAGTTCGACACGCTTGTTTACACCCCTTTCTTTTGATTTGATAATCAAGCCGTTCCTGTTCCGTGCCTAGGTATGTCATGTTAATTCAGATAAAACTTGCGATTTCGGATTTAAACATGTGATTTAAAAAAAAAGAATAACTACGAAGTTTAATATGTTAAGTTTAATATTTGGGTATCACGCTCCAAACAAGTGCTACATGTTTTACATATCATGTGATAGAGAAATCAACGCAAGCGGTACGGGCAATGCATGAAATTAGATACTTGAGAACCCTCAGCTTAGAGACAGCAATGGCTCTTTTCAGAAATAAAATCATGCTAATTCTATTAAATGGCATTGAAGTCATTTGGCAACACCTAACAGAAACGAACTTTTCCTCACTAGAAAGAGTGACGGCATTATTCATAAAGAAAGCAATCGGAGTGTCAAAAACTACCACGATTCGTCTACCTACTGGCACGAGAATCGTTTCTTATTGAAGACCTTAGAAATTATTTTCCTCTACCAAACACCAGAGCCTCGGGAAAACTACTAATATCATTGAAGATAAAACGAGAAGACATACCTCAAGAATTTTATGGAACCGGAGCCATGATTGGCAGGACGTGGACAACAAACAACTTTGAGTTAAGGCATGTGTTTACACGTCTGGCGGTATAGGCTATGGTTTTCACTACCTTATTTGCATTAACAAATATTTCCATCAACCTACAGTGACGTGTATGCCAACTATGTGGAGAAGCATGTGATCGCTACCACTGAGAGCTCTGAAGGAAAGGGAAAAATTAATCAAAAGTGCCACAGCGCAATTTTAGTGTACGTTTTTTTATACTTTATTTTCGATGTCTATTTGGCTGCAATAAAAGTATTATAATATGTTAAGTTATTCGAAAAAAAAAACTGTTTTATAAAAATATAATTTTCTTAAGGGCTTACTAAGTTTCAGCGCCTGCTGTTTCTCTTTTTCTAATTTTGGAGGAACTATGAATGAGCGGGGATGACAGAGTAGAGAGTTAGAATTGGGTACCATAATAATGATGAAAATAAATTTCAGTATTACTGGAACCTCTCTGGCTGAGCGACATTGATGAAAAATCGGACACATGTGTCGTAAGTGGGTACAGCGTGAACTGTTTTAAATTGCCTCTCCTACGCGATTTGCTCAGTAGCGATTGTCCCGTTGTTCGTCAGCACAATTCAAGAACCAAACAATAAGATATTCGATTCTTCCTGTGCTTTTAAGTTCGATGCAAAACAGTAGATTTCGAGACACATATAAACCTAAAAAAAATATCCTAAACGAATACACATGCACAATCCAATGAACTACAGTAGGCCTACATATTAATTCGAGATGTAAATACCTTTGCAGGCCAAGCTATGGAGTTTGCGTTGTTCCAGAACAGCAACCTCGAAGCGTGTTTGTAGAGCTGTGGCTGCAGCCTCTACAGAGCTTGGTGGAGCCTGCAAAAAAAAAAAAAAAAAAAAAAAAAAAAAAAAAAAAAGGGAGACGGTAATGATGTCCCTGTATTTCTAGCCTACTTTTCACATTTTGCAAAAATGAGGAAAAAGTAGACTAATGAGATCGATCCGGGCAAATGTGTGTGTGTGTCTGTCCTTCTGTCAGTCTGTCTGGCTGGCCGTGTGTGTGTGTCTCCCCCTATCAACTCCTAAACGGCTGCAGCAATCGAAACAAAATTTGGTAGGAGTAAAGATCTATACCTGAATATCACAATGCCGTATTTGAAAATGACGTCAGTGCTACCAAGTGCTGAAAAATCTCAATTGAAATTTGAGCTCCATGTTAGATATCTTGGAAGGTATGAATGGGAGCTATTTCAAAATTGGCACATGTATAGATAATAATATTTCAGTTTAATTTCCAGGAGGCCATTCATGGCAGTGTTACCAAAATGATTATAAGCCTGCTGATAGGTCCAATTTTCAAATGCATATAACTTCTACACTATCAATTGGAATTCAACCAAATTTCGTATGTGCTATGTGTACATAAACAGATATAACTGAGCGTATTCTTAAGAGCCACCAGGGCTGCCAACTGTTAATAAATGCTCTCAATTTCTTTCATCCAAATATCAATATATCAGAAAGCATGCAAGCCGACAACTTAAAACTATGCACACGTATAGTACCTGACATTCATATTAATTTGGAGTAACTCATAAACGTCAGTGCTACCAACATGATTATAAGCCTGCTGATAGGTCCACAGAAGTAGTAATCTCCCTAAAGGTTCTTTTTTAAGACCACTTGTTATAGTCTCGATTAATATCGAGGGATTCTCGCGTGCCAAAGAGACCTTATTGGCTGATTTGTGCAACGAATGTAAATGTGACATACTCCTAATGCAAGAGACTCACCGGGGCTACAACAGCCATCGGCCCAAAATCGCAGGCATGGAGCTTGTTCTGGAAAGGCCCCACGATAAATACGGCAGTGCCATTTTTACCAAACCAAACCTAAATATCACATCAGCCTCGCTGACTGGAAAGGATGACATCGAGATTCTTTCAATATCTACACCACACTTTTGCGCTACTTCTATATACAAGCCCCCCAATGTCGACTTCACGTTTGAGGAACCTGCCAACTTCAACTACCAGGACGTAAACTTCATCATTGGCGATTACAACTGCCGAAGCACATCTTGGGGATACCCAGATTCAGATATAAATGGCGAAAAACTGGAAACCTGGGCAGAGAATCATGATCTTCAGCTAATTCATGATCCAAAGCTGCCAGCATCCTTCAACAGTGGCCGATGGAGGAGAGGCTACAACCCCGATAATATCTTCGTGTCATCCGAAGTTGCTGGGAGTTGTTTGAAGATGATGGGTAAGCCCATTCCATCTACCCAACATAGGCCCATAATCTGCACAGTGAATGCCATGGTTGTGCCAGAGGAGGTGCCTTTCAAGCGAAGGTTTAATTTTCAGAAGGCCGACTGGGAAAGATTTGCCAAAGAGCTTGATACAGAAGTTGCCAAAATCCCGCCGCAACCTGAGATGTATGAGGCATTTGTCAAATGCGTCCATACAGTTTCTAGAAGGACTATCCCAAGAGGTTGTAGAACAAGCTACATACCAGGACTGACTGATAACAGCAAACAGCTGATGAACCGCTACAAAGATCTCTTTAAGGCAGACCCATTTTCTGATTATACTATCCATGTTGGCGAGGAATTGTTGCAAACTATCTCAGCACATTGCAAAGCTAAGTGGACCTCACTGGTGGAGAATCTCGACATGAAGTTAAATAGTAGGCGGGCCTGGAATCTCCTGAAAAACCTCAGCGGTGACCCAACGACATCTAGAAACTTCACCACAATAACAGCAGACCAGATTGCAACCCAATTACTCATGAACGGGAAGACTAAAGGTCGGAGCTCACGGGAGCAACTGGAACGAACCTCAGGACATGAGAACCATAACCTACGAGAACCTTTCACCTTGAATGAACTAGAATCTGCCATCTCCACGTTGAAATTGAATAAAGCTGCTGGCATCGATGACATCAGAGTAGAACAGATCAAAAAGTTCGGCCAGACCACCCTACAATGGCTGCTTACGATGATTAATGAGTGTGTATCTAAGCTTTATATCCCCAGGCTCTGGAGGAAAGCCCGAGTGGTTGCACTGCTTAAGCCTGGTAAGGAGCCAAACGATCCTAAAAACTTTCGCCCAATATCCTTATTATGTCACTGTGTCACGATCTTCGAGCGCCTTATCCTGAACCGAATTAGCGGCATCCTTGATGATAAGTTCATTCCCCAACAAGCTGGGTTTCGATCTGGAAAGTCATGTTGCAGTCAGATACTGAACCTCACTCAATACATCGAGGATGGGTATGAACAAGGTGAGATAACTGGAGTTGCCTTTGTCGATCTAACAGTTGCTTACGACACTATCAACCACAGAAAGTTGCTGAGGAAAGTGTACCAGACCTCCAACGACTACAAACTAACATCCCTTATTGGCACTCTCCTGCAGAATAGAAGGTTCCAAGTCTTTCTCCATGGTAAAAAGAGCAGATGGCGCATACAAAAGAACGGCTTACCTCAAGGCAGTGTACTCGCTCCTGTGCTATTTAATATTTACACTAACGATCAGCCCATACCAGAACATTCTAGGCTTTTCATCTATGCTGATGATACTGCAGTGGCTGCCCAAGGGAAAACATTTGAAGAGGTGGAGGGAAAGTTGACTTCTGCACTAGATACCCTTGGATCTTACTATGAAGCCAATCATCTTAAGCCAAATCCCAACAAGACTCAAGTATGTGCATTTCACCTAAGGAATAGAGAAGCTCGGCGGGAACTGGATGTTACATGGCAAGGCAAACAACTCCAACATTGTCCAACACCCGTGTATCTAGGTGTTACTCTTGACCGAACACTGTCCTTCAAGAAACATTGCCATAAGACCAGGCTGAAAGTTAGTTCACGGAACAATATTTTGAGGAAGCTCACAGCCACCACCTGGGGGGCAAGTCCTCACGTCCTAAGAACTTCTGCTCTTGCTTTGTGCATGTCTGCTGCAGAGTACGCTTCACCTGTGTGGAATGCATCCAGTCACACCAAGCAGATTGACATTGCCATCAACGAGACCATACGAATCTTGTCGGGATGTATGAAGCCTACTCCAGTCGACAAACTCTACCCGATTGTTGGGATAGCTCCCCCAACTATCAGAAGTGCTGTTGCTGCTGATGCAGAGAGGGCGAAGCAGATTAATGATCCCCGTCATCCACTGCATAATCATCAGGCTGTTGTCCGTCGACTGAAATCAAGAAAGAGTTTCATCGCCAGGACTCAACCACTGGAGGGAACATCGGAATCTAACCGCATCTCCAGGTGGAAGAGCAAGCTGCCGCCGGATATCCCTGTTAAGGAAGAGCTAGCCCCAGGAAATGACCTGCCTTACCCTGTTTGGAAATCACTTAATCGTCTCACGGTAGGCGTCCCTCGTTGCAAGACCAACATGCAGAAATGGGGTATCCTTCCAGCTGATGGAGACACGTCCTGCGAGTGTGGAGCAACACAAGACCCAGCCCACCTGCTCATTTGTACACTACTAGAACAACCCTGCACTACCCAGGACCTGATCGAGGCAAACAACAAGGCCATCGGAGTTGCTACATTCTGGAAATGATCGGACACGGAAATGAAATGAATGGTCCAATTTTTAAATGCATATAACTTCTAAACTATCAATTGGAATTCAACCAAATTTTGTAAGTGCTATGTGTACATAAACACATATGACTATGTGTATTCTTAAGAGCAACCAGGGCTGCCAACTATTAATAAATGCTGTCTCTATTTTTGTTGCCCTAATATCAATATATCAGAAAGTATTCAAGCCAATAACTCTCAACTTTGCACACGTACTGTACCCGGCATTCTAGATTAATTTGGAGTAACTAATATACGTCAGTGCTGCCAACAGATATTAAGCCTGCTGATAGGTCCAATTTTAAAATGCATGTAACTTCTATACTAACTAATGGATTTCATTCAAAATTGGCACAACAATAGATCATATTATTTCAGATTATTTCTGACCAATACATCCATGACATTGTTGCCAACATGATTTTATGCGCGCTGTTATATCCAATGTTTAACTGCATGTAACATCTATGCTATCCATTGGACTTCAACCAAATTTCGTATTCTGTACCTTAAGAGATTGAACTAAGAATATATTCAGTCACCAGGGCTGCCGACTGAAGAGCTCTATTAGGCTGCATTACACCAGGTAGGCTATACAGTATTTCGAACTAATTAGAGATTTCGATATTACCAACTTAATTTCGTCATTATTCTAGATAGACCCATATAGATTAATCATTGGCATGAATCTTAAATTTTAAGAAAAGTAGGCTCTTAGTTCGTCACGGAACTTCTTGTTATCTTTTTTTTTTTAGTGGCAAAGCTATGATAACATTTATCACATCTCCTGTATTAGCTCGGACAGATCCATTTTGCGACCGAGCCGGTTCATAATTTTTTCGACCCCTCTTCTGAGTGCGTCATTCTGACTTTCGTGGAAACCAGTTTACGTAGACGGAATTTGTAACTATTCCTAATTTAGATGAGAATGTGGAAAATATATTCTGAGGCTGGATTGACTTTGCAAAGTGGTGTATATGTTATTGATTCTGGATTTTATCATTACTACTGTAGGCCATTTAATTAACCTTCCACAGCTTAGACAAAAGGCCCATGTATGCTTGCAACTAGTAGTTACAAATTCCATTATCAAAGAACGGTTTCTGCGCAAGTCAGGACCGGATGACGCACAGAGTAGGGTTCAGTCAGGTGGAAGCTACTGACAAGTGAACACCTGTGCTATGACTGTGCTTGAATAGGATACTCTAACGGATAAGTAACATTATCACAAGTAGAAATTAGTGTGCAGGCTCTAATTTTATTAATTTGTTCTGGCGCTTAACTATTTACATGTGCATAATATTCATATGTTCCGTAGATCCCAGACCTATCACACATCATACAATACAGGAGACTAGCCTTCTTAAATAACGAGATTCATTGTGAATCGTAAATACTAACATTAACCAGACAAGTTATACAAAGTATAGCAAGAATATAATTCTAAATATTTGTATAAATCTAAAGTTCAGCCATCGTGATCAGGATCTGATGATGACCGCATGACGGTCGAAACGCGTAATCTTAAATTCCCCCTTATTTATCACTGAATAATCCACTATATAAAGCTCAAATACCACTCACTGACTGACTGACTGACTGACTGACTCATTCATTCATCACGAAATCTCAGAATCCACCAAACGGATTGGAATGAAATTTGGTATGCAGCTTCCGCAAGGGCCGCAAACGCCCACTAAGAAAGGATTTTTGGATATTCAGGTTCTAAAGGAGTGTTAAGGGGGTAGACCTGCATTTCATTGAATAACAATATCTCCCGATTGGTTTCATTGGAGGATGTGATACTCGGCATATAAACTCATCATTAAAAATAAGAAGACACATGTCTGAGGGTTTTTCGATGTGGTGTATATTATGAGGTGAAAGGGGTGAAAAGTGGGGGTTGAAGGCATCCTAACGGAGCGTGTATCTCTTAAACGACATAGGCGAGGAGTTTGAAACTCAGCGGGAAAAAAAATCAGCATAAAAATAAGTAAATAGGTGTTTGACCGTTTTTTCATAAATCCAATTTAAGGGGCCCTAGGGGAAGGGTGAAATTCTGGGGGTAAAAACCGGAAAGAAAGTGTCCTAACTAATTGACTGACTGACTCACTCATCAAACTCAGGGGGAAAAACTGCTTAAAAATAAGTAAATAGCTGTTCGACAGGTTTTTTCATAAATCAAATTTAAGTGGTTCATGGGGAGGGGTGAAATTCTGAAATAAGAAAATTGAAAGAAAATGTCCTAACTCACTCACTCACTCACTCACTCCCTCATCATCGCCCAGACAAAATGGAATGAAATTTGGTATGCAGCTTCCTCAAGGGTCGCAAACGCCCACTAAGGAAGGATTTTTGGATATCCAGGTTCTAAAGGGGTGTTAAGGGGGTAGACCTGCATTTCATTGAATAGCAATATCCCCCGATTAGTTTCATTGGGGGATGTGATACGCGGCATATAAACTGATCATTAAAAATAAGAAGACACATGTCCGAGGGTTTTTCGATGTAGTGTATATTATGAGGTGAAAGGGGGGAAAAGTTGGGGTTAAAGGATTCCTAACGGAGCGTGTATCTCTTAAACGACATGGACGAGGAGTTTGAAACTCAGCGGAAAAAATCAGCATAAAAAATAAGTAAATAGGTGTTTGACCGTTTTTTTTATAGATCCAATTTAAGGGGCCCATGGGGAGGGATGAAATTCTGGGGGAAACCAAACAGGTAATATGTAAAATTATACATGGCCTATGTTGTAGAAAACAACACATTACAACTTTTTTTGTCTCTTGCTATTTCATCATACGACGAATACATAGGGAGTTATTAATGATTTTGTACTTTTTGGCCGGAATTTTCTAAGTCCCAGGAATGACGAAAATTGATTCGATTGAAATTTCAAAAAATAGTTTTTTTTAATACTTTTATTATATTTCTCACGTCTTTTACGGTCCAAAACCAACATGCTATTTTGATGTTTTTTTCGTCCCATGCATTTTTTGTTCAGGTGATAGAATTATTTTCCACTAGGACCGATGCTTATCTATCTTCTATTATATAAAGCTCAAATACCACTCATTCATTCATCACGAAATCTCAGAAACCACCAAACGGATTGGAATGAAATTTGGTATGCAGCTTCCTCAAGGGCCGCAAACGCCCACTAAGAAAGGATTTTTGGATATTCAGGTTCTAAATGGGTGTTAAGGGGGGAGACCTGCATTTCCCGATTGGTTTCATTGGGGGCTGTGATACTCGGCATATAAAATCATCATTAAAAATAAGAAGACACGTGTCTGAGGGTTTTTCCATGTGTATTATGAGGTGAAAGGGGTGAAAATTGGGGGTTGAAGGATTCCTAACGGAGCGTGTATCTCTTAAACGACATAGGCGAGGAGTTTGAAACTCAGCGGAAAAAATCAGCATAAAAATAAGTAAATAGGTGTTTGACCGGTTTTTTTTTCATAAATCCAATTTAAGGGGCCCATGGGTGGAGGTGGAATTCTGGGGGGTGGGGGAACAGGTAATATTTCTGAGTGGAAAATTATACTTGGCCTATGTTGTAGACAATAATACATTGCATCTTTTTTGTGTCTTGCTATTTCATCATACAACGAATACTTAGGGAGTTATTAATGATTGTGTACTTTCTGGCCGGAATTTTCTAAGTCCCAGGAATGACATAAAAATTGATTCGAATGAAATTTCAAAAAATAGTTGTTTTTTTAATACTTTTATTATATTTTTCACGTCGTTTAGGGTCCGAAAGCAACATGATATTTTGATGTTTTTTTTTTCGTCCCATGCATTTTTGGTTTCAGGTGTAAGAATTATTTTCCAGTAGGACCCATGCTTATCTATCTATATAACTAACGTTATAACGGGATTCCAAATGTTATTGCGGGCGAAGCCGCGGGTAACAGCTAGTATTAATATATAATGTTTTTCAGAACTTGTGTCACATATATAGTGTACCCCCCCCCCCCCCCCCGCTTATTCATATAGGGAAAATAGCGTGTTGACCGACTGATAAGTATAAATTAACAGTTTGTATAGGCAACACTGAAAAAAGTTGCCTTCAAAACTTCACATATTACAAGAGGTCTCTTACCTGTCTACTGAAAGTTGAACAACTGACTGCCATGAGCTTTTCAAGACATCTATCCATCTTCTCTTCTTGTAACCTGAAAATCAAGAACACCATATTAAATCCAACTTTATAACCTACTTCTTTACAAGAACTATGAGGCGCAACGAATTACAGATATTAAGAGTTCATATTTTTAACCTACTTTTCACATTTTGCAACAATGAGGAAAAAGTAGACTTAGGAGATCAATCCGGGCAAATGTGTGTCTGTCTGTCCTTCTCCCTGTCTGTGTGTCCCCCTATCAACACCTAAACAGCTGCAGCAATCGAAACCAAATTGGGTATGAGTAAAGATCTACCTGAATATCTCAAACCCATATTTGAAAATTATGTCAGTGCTACCAACTGATGAAAAACCGCAATTTAAATTTGAGCTCCATGTTGGATATCTTGGAAGGTATGCATGGGAGCTACTCCAAAATTGGCACACATATAGATAATAACATTTCAGGTTAATTTCCAGGAGGCCATACAAGGAAGTGTTGCCAAAATGATTATAAGCCGGCTGATAGGTCCAATTTTTAAATGCATGTAACTTCAACACTATCAATCGGAATTCAACCAAATTTCATATGTACTATGTATACATAGACAGATATGACTGAGCGTATTCTTAAGAGCCACCAGGGCTGCCAACTGTAAATAAATGCTCTATTGTTTTATCCAAATACCAATATATCAGAAAGTATGCAAGCTGACAGCTTTAAACCACGCACACGTATAGTACCTGACATCCTAGATTAATTTGGAATAACTAATATACGTCAGTGCTACCAACATGATTCTAAGCTTGCTGATAGCACCGATTTTTTAATACATGTAACTTCTATACTATCAATTGGATTTCAACCAAATTTCGTATATGCTATGTGTACCTTAACAGATATGACTATGTGTATTCATAAGAGCAACCAGGGCTGCCAACTGTTAATAAATGCTGTCTCTATTATTATTTTTACCTTAATATCAATATATCGGAAAGTATGCAAGCCAACAGCTCTAAACTTGCACACTTATAGTACCTGACATTCTAGATTAATTTGGAGTAACTAATATACGTCAGTGCTACCAACATGATACTACGCTTGCTGATAGGTCCAATTTTAAAATACATGTAACGTCTATACTAACAAATGGATTTCATCCAAAATTGGCACAACAAGAGATCATAATATTACGGATTATTTCTGACCAACACATGCATGGCATCGTTGCCAATACGATTTTACGCGCGCTGATATATCCAATGTCTAACTGCATGTAACATCCATGCTATCCATTGGACTTCAACCACATTTTTTATTCTGTATCTTAAGAGCAGGAACTAAGAATATATTCAGTTACCAGGGCTGCCAACTGTAGTGCTCTATTAGGTTACATTATACCAAGCATATTTCAAACTAATTAGAAATGTCGATATTAACAACTTAATTTCGTCATTATGCTAGGCTATATTCTAGAAAGTATAGGCATCAATGGAGATTTTCTCAAGACAAGAATATAATCTCTTCTACAGTTGGTGAAGTGTCGGCCTCCAAACCCAAAAATTACGTACCCCATTCAAAGTCGGAAAACATTTAAGGGTACTGACATATAATAGCTTCAAGTCAGTAAACCTACCGGCAATTTAAGGAACCCCTTCAAGCCAAAATCCGGCATCATGGCATCTCTAACACGATAGTAAATGAAAAAGGACTTTAAACCCCACATTATTATTACTAGACTATTATTACCATCCGAGGAACAATTTCACGAGAAAGTGTAGGATATTTCCGTTGTGGTTCATAAAAGTTTGCCCCTTGTGACATGTGTTCATGAAAACAGCTTTCTATATTGCAGCAAACTAACTAAAGTTTATTCCGTTGACACACCTGAGAGACTTAGTAGCAATGTTAGTTGCCGGTATGATGACGGGCATGATGCCCACTCGTTTCAACTTCCACATTGCTCCCAGCAAGGTTTGAATGTTTCATTATCTTCTGAACAATATTGCAGATTTTTGTTTAGTGGCACGGCACTACCTATCAAAACAGCTGTCTTCTTCTTTTTCCCAGGACGAAAATATGAGACATGTTTGCTGGAATATCGCAGTCTGTACGTATTTTACGCTCCCGGGAGACGTTGCATGAGGCATTCTCCAACATAGCAGTGTTTGCAACGATCAAGGACGTGTGGTACCGTAATTGACCGTTTTGTCTCTGTATGGACCGAATTATTATTAACAGTGTATTACCAGTTATCAGTTATGAAGAATAAGTAACCCATGACCTATAGGTTAAACAATATCACGGCATTTACCTATAAATAAAACTGCGAAACAACAGAAAACATCTTACAGAGCGTTAAGCATAATTAAATTTGATTCGTATAATAATAACAATAATAATTTAATTTCCAATTGTATCCCCAGTGGCAGTGATGGTTGTGGTGGCAGTGGCGGTGGCGCTGGTAGATATTTTGAGGGGCAGACATACCCAGCCCACGTAGAGAACAGAAACGAGTTCAACCTTTCAAAGCATGCCGATATATGGAAATGGAGGGCAAGGGAAATACTGTGAAAAGCAGGAAAAGAGAGGAAAGGAGACGGTCCAGGAGGAAAGATGAAAATGAGAAGCTTGGCACAAATAACTGAAAACAACACTAAACTAAGTTGGAACCCCATGGTTGTCAAATCACATAATGTATGTCCCGAGGATCATTGTAATCATGAAAATGCAGATGAAAACGTGGAAGAGGCAGATGACGTCCCTGTTCCACCCCTAAAAAATAACATTCAACAATATCAATCATTGAAACGAGAATAGTGACGTACCTGATAGAATGGTCCTCCAGGCGTCGGATGAACTCAATCTCAGAGGGCGTTAAGAACAATACCGCAGAGCCTGCCGTATCCACTCGCGCTGTGCGGCCCACCCTGTGCACATAATCCCGAACAGTGGAAGGGCCGTTGTATTGGATGATGAGGTCCACATGGGGCAGGTCGAGACCTCGCGCAGCCACGTCCTGGAATAAATCATACCGTTAGTACAGGAGCAGCTACGACCTCAAACAAGAAACATATTACAAAGCCTTATTAAAACCGTTTAAGAAGTTTTAGTTTAATGTTAGCTGTTACGAGAAACAGCAGCTAATCGACACTCCAACCAACACCTCCCAGTTAGGACTTACTTTCCACCTGCTCGTCACTATAAAAACAAGTAGTTCTGTGAAGAACTAAATACTCTATTTTCATCTTCCTACTGGTCTTTACCATGAAATCTCTCCTGCCTATTAAAAGGATTTTCCATGTGATAGGCTATAGATTACAATGTCCTGCGAGATGACACCTTTCTGTAACGAACCACAGGAATGAATTTTTAGGCAAGTCCAATACACAGATTCTATGATTTACGAAAAGTAACCTACATAATTTAGTGCCATTAGATAACGATTGTTATCATAGCCCAGCATACGAATCATCTTTTCAATCGAATAGGGATGTATAGAACTAGCACCGATAGAGCGCACTGCTGTTGTACTGGGTAAGCGCAAGGCGCTCTTCATTTGTCTCCTATGTTCTCATGCCGCTAATATCCACGAATTTAAGTTATTTAAATTGTTATTTTCGTAACTGCCGAGCTATTGCAGTGTTCCTCTTTGCAAAAATCAGAGAAGCCCGTTTTCGTTTCACCAATTTCCACAAAATAAAGAAATGAGGAAGAAATGGTCACATGCTTTTAGAAGGAAACATTTCGGTGAGAAAAATCTGACCGAATATATTAAAGTGTGTTTCCATCATTTACAACCCGATGACTTCACGAAAACTGTGTTGGATAAATGTGACTTATTACAATGGAAAATAATTCCTATTTTGTACCTATAAACTGATTAGATATTTCGATAACATCCACTGAATTTATGCGTTTGTAGGCCTATTTGAAGGTGAGAGAGCAAGATAAAAACCGGGCGCTGTTCTACCGCTTTTTCCGTGGACCACGAACACAACAAAAATAATTATTTAGGAAGAGGCCATATACAAGAAAATTGCCAGATTATCACGATAAACCTACAATATCGGAATCTGCAGAAATCATCTCCATTGAAGTACGGGAAGAAATCGTCAATATACACGAAGAAATGAAAGTAGCATTTCTGACTCCCATTTTCAAAGACATCAATAGGCTACTCGGTCAAATACTTCAAGAATAAATGTCGCAACATTAACAGTCACAAATGTATTATGGTTGGTTTCTTGAAATCGGAATTAATCGTCAATTTCCATCTGCCTGACGGAGAATGTGGTAGCGACTGACTTCTACATTCTTGAGACATAGTCAGATGAATGGAAACAGTTCGTGGCCCTAAAGCAGGGATTCTCAAACTTTAAAAAAATTGTACTCTCAAGTCCTTTCCCAGGGGTAAGGGAACGATTCTTATTGTGAAATTGACAAAATTACATAAGAATCAAACGTTGCGATGCATTTTCGAGGTACACATTTAATTACCGGTATCAACTTTCTTTGATTATGTTTACCTTAAAACACGACAGTTTCATGTAAGCTATCAACCTAAAAATTACATGAATCGAAGTCTGTAAGCAGGGGGAGCAAGTGAATATTTAAATCTCAATTTATGATTTAAGTCTTTTGGAGATATATTTATCAATATAGGCCTACAATACTCTAGTAATTGTAATCTTTAGGAGAAAGCATGCTGACTCATATTCATTATTTGAATAATAAAGCGTGTTAGAATTTTGTTATTACCGCTGTAGGCTATTAATTCTTCCTTCCTCCCGCTGGTTTTAGTGCCTCTAGTCCGTAGCTCATTTTGCAGCTGTTTAACGCTTAAACGCTGAAAATCGTTTATCATATATTAGGAGATATACCCATAGAATTAATTAATATAGTCTTGGAGTAAAATTAGAGAAGATATAATTTACTTTAGCTTAGAAAACTCGATCACAATTTACACATTCGTCGCAGCTGACTGGGAGAAACATAAGACGATCGCCTTGCGCTTACCCAGTACTACACGTGCGCTATCTGGCGCGAACTTTCTCCCGCTACATCCCTATTGTGGTGAAACCACAACACATCTCCGCTGCCGGACTTCAGAGCGCAGCACCTCCTAATGTGGTCAATCTGGACTCAGGGAGGCAGTAACGAGGAGGCCATGAGCTGTTATCTCTGGGTAACCAGGGAGATGATAGATAATCAAGGCTCACGTTTGTTTATCGTTATGGTATGTTACAAAACTTAAGCAGAAACAATGAACGCAAGTATTCCTACATTGCGATATATTTCTACATCATGAATAAGATAACAGAAATAAAAAATAAGGTTTTGAAATTTCGAACTGATGCATCTTAAATTTTTGAAACCAATTGGACATCTACACTAAGTTCTGAACAAAGATTCACTGTGCCAAGTTTCATTGCACTCGAGAGATTGAACCGCCAGAAAAGTTATTTGAAATACTTGAAAATCACTTAGTGTTTCTCAGGATTTGGGTAGTCACATATTTTTCCTTACTTAACAGTCCTCTAACACCATACAAATTTTCAGTTTGATAGCTTAATTAGTTTCGGAGATTGAGAACCGGTGAAATGTATCGTATGGCAGAATGGGTTGTTTTACACACATCAAAAAAAGTTTTGCATCACCTCGGTTCCAAGAGTTCCGGAACCTTTAAATACAAAGGGAATAGAGATCAACACAAACAACATTTCAGCTCGTTTTATTGCTCATGAGACCCACACATTGCATGTTGTACCATCATACAGCTAGACTTTCAGCATTTGTGGTCCAGATTGCAGTACACACCACTACCTCTAATACCCAGTAGCACGTCCTCTTGCATTGATGCATGCCTGTATTCGTCGTGGCATACTATCCACAAGTTCATCAAGACACTGTTGGTCCAAATTGTCCCACTCCTCAACGACAATTCGGCGTAAATCTCTCAGAGTGGTTGGTGGGTCAAGACGTCCATAAACAGCCCTTTTCAACATATCCCAGGCATGTTCGATAGGGTTCATGTCTGGCGAACATGCTGGCCACTGTAGTCGAGCGATGTCGTTATCTTGAAGGAACGCATTCACAAGATGTGCACGATGAGGTCGAGAATTGTCGTCCATGAAGACAAATGCCTCTCCAATATTCTGCCGATATGGGTGCACTATGGGTCGGAGGATGTCATTCAGGTATCGTAAAGCCGTTTCGGAGCCTTCCATGACCACCAGTGGCGTACGTCGGCCCCACATAATGCCACCCCAAAACATCAGGGAACCACCACCTTGCTGCACTCGCTGGACAGTGTGTCTAAGACGTTCAGCCTGACCAGGGTGCCTCCAAACACGTCTCCGACGATTGTCTGGTTGAAGGCATATGCGACACTCATCGGTGAAGAGAACGTGATGCCAATTCTGTGGGGTCCATTCAGCATGTTGTTGGGCCCATCTGTACCACGCTGCATGGTGTCGGGGTTGCAAAGCTGGACCTCGCCATGGACGTCGGGAGTGAAGTTGCGCATCATGCAGCCTATTGCGCACAGTTTGAGTTGAAACACGACGTCCTGTGGCTGAACGAAACGCATTATTCAACATGGTGGCATTGCTGTCAGGGTTCCTCCGAGCGGCAATCCGTAAGTAGCGGTCATCCACTACAGTAGTAGCCCTTGGGCGGCCTGAGCGAGGCCTGTCATCGACAGTTCCTGTATCTCTGTACCTCCTCCATGTCCGAACAACATCGCTTTGGTTCACTCTGAGACGCCTGGAAACTTCCCTTGTTGAGAGCCCTTCTTGACACAAAGTAACAATGCGGACGCGATCGAACTGCGGTATTGACCTTCTAGGCATGGTAGAACTACAGACAACATGAGCAGCGTACCTTCGTCCTGGTGGAATGACTGGAACTGATCGGCTGTCGTACCCCCTCCGTCTAATAGGCCCTGCTCATGCATGGTTGTTTACATCTTTGAGCAGTTTTAGTGACATCTATGAACAGTCAAAGGGACTGTATCTTTGATACAATATACACAGTCAACGTCTATATGCCGGAGATCTGGGAACCGAGGTGATGCAAAACTTTTTTTGATGTGTGTATATACATGCTATAGAATTGTATGCCAGCATATGAGTATTAAAATCGTGGTTCATTATGCCAACCTACATTTCCGATGATGATGATAATTATTGTTTTGAGGGGCCTAACATCTAGATAATCGGCCACTAATGGTCTGGGTGATAGCGAAAATGACAATGAAATGGAAATCATAACTAAAATTAAGTGAGACTGAAAATACTTACGAAATTGAACTTAGATTGAAACGACTCACAGAACGGAGTGGAAATACTTACAAAGGGGAATTTAGAAGAAAATACTCACAAAAGGTATAGATTGGAAAACACGCACAAAATGTAGGTTAGGTTCAAAATACGTACAAAATGCAATGTTGAGTCGAAATACTTACAAAATGCGATTGGAATCCAAAATACTTAAAAATGCAAAGGAGATCGAAAATACGTACAAAATGCAATTGAGTTTCAAAATACTTACAAAATGCAATTGAAATTGAAAATACACAATGCAATTTAGATTAAACAAGGTCGGTTAAGATTTAAAATACTCACAAAGTGTAATTGAAATTCAAAATACTTACAAAATGCAATTAAAATTGAAAATGCTTACAAAACGTTTGGTAGATTCAAACTACTCATTTGGATGGGCAATACTTACAAAATGCAATTTACATTGAATATACTTACAAAATGTAATTTAGATTCAAAATACTCACAAAATGCAATTGGCAATCAAAATACTTACAAAATGCCCAACATACAAAATGCAATTTAGATTGAAAATGCTTGCAAAATGCGGTTTGGGTTGAAAATACTTACAAAATGAAATTGAAATTCAAAATACTCTCTAAAATGTCCTGCTTCTACATTGAAGGACTTACTAAAAAGCAATTTAGATTGTCAATCCCTACAAAATAAATTGAGGTTCAAAATACTCGCAAAATGCAATTTAGATCGAAAAGACTTCCAAATGCAAATTTGATTGAAAATACCTACAAAATGTAGTGTAGATTTAAAAAAATGCTTGGGGCAATTTAGATACACGGGGCAAATAAAAAGGGTTAGAATCTTAAAGAGAAAAGGAAATAAAATGGAAAGAAAACAAGGGGTCTAACCCCTCGATGAATGAGGGATCAGGAAAAGTGAGACAAGGGCCAATCAAGGCCACGGATACCCTAATACCGTCGGGGTCGGAAAAGAACAAGAGTTGACCAAACAGGAAAGAAGACGGAGAGGAGCACGGCAATAAGTATGTGGAAGCATCGCCGGCCTCAGCTGGGGTCCCGTGGTCACCAACCCACGTCCCACCAGATGTGAGCCCCTGGGGGGACCTACATTTATATCGCTTGTTTAGGACACGAGAAATATAAACGTGATTTTAAAAATTGAGTAGGCCAACAGTCACTATTTTTAGCCTACTTTTCACATTTTGCAAAAATGAGGAAAAAGTAGACTTATGAGATCGGGCAAATGTGTATCTGTCTGTCTGTCTGTCTGTCTGTCCTTCTGTCTGTCTGTCTGTCTGGCTGTGTGTGTGTCCCCCCCCTATCAACTCCTAAACGGCTGCAGCAATCGAAACAAAATTTGGTAGGAGTAAAGATCTACACCGGAATATCTCACGGCCATATTTGAAAATGATGTCAGTGCTACCAACTGCTAAAAAATCGCAATTGAAATTTGACCTCCATGTTGGATATCTTGGAAAGTAAGAATGGGAGCTATTTCAAAGTTGGCACACGTACAGATCATAATATTTCAGTTTAATTTCCAGGAGGCCAAACATGGCAGTGTTGCCAAAATGATTATAAGCCTCCTGATAGGTCCAATTTTTAAATGCATATAACTTCTACACTATAAATTGAGATTCAACCAAATTTCGTATGTTGTATGTGTACATAACCAGATATGACTGAGCGTATTCTTAAGACCTACCAGGGCTGCCAACTGTTAATAAATGCTCCTAATTTATTTTATCCAAATACCAATATATCAGAAAGAATGCAAGCCGACAGCTTTAAACTATGCACACGTATAGTACCTGACATTCTATATTAATTTGGAGTAACTTATATACGTCAGTGCTACCAACGTGATTCTAAGCCTGCTGACAGGTCCAACTTTAAATACATGTAACTTCCATACTATCATTTGGATTTCAACCAAATTTCGTATGTGTTATGTGTACCATAACAGATATGACTATGCGTATTCTAAGGAGCAACCAGGGCTGCCAACTGTTAATATGTGCTGTTCCTATTTTTGTTACCCTAATATCAATATATCAGAAAGTATGCAAGCCAATAGCTCTAAAATTTGCACACGTATAGTACCTGACATTCTAGACGAATTTGGAGTAACTAATATACGTCAGTGCTGCCAACATGATTCTAAGCCTGCTGATAGGTCCAATTTTAAAATGCATGTAACTTCTATACTAACTAATGGATTTCATTCAAAATTGGCACAACAATAGATCATATTATTTCAGATTATTTCTGACCAATACATGCATGACATTGTTGCCAACATGATTTTACGCGCGCTGTTAGATCCAATGTTTAACTGCATGTAACGTCCATGCGATTCATTGGACTTCAACCAAATTTTGTATTTTGTACCTTAAGAGATGGAACTAAGAATATATTCAGTCATCAGGGCTGCCAACTGTAGTGCTCTATTAGGATACATTATGCCAGGTATACAGTATTTCGAACTAATTGGAAATTTCGATATTAGCAACTTAATTTCGTCATTATTCTAGATAGGTTCATATTCTGTAGAATAATCATTGGCATGAAAAGTAGGCTGTATAGTTCTTAACGGAACTTCTTGTTAAGTTCTCATATCAATATTGAATTAAATTATATACCAATATATTAAGCTGTGTATGAAGAATTACCACGCTAAGTTGCATTGCGCTCGGATAATTAAGTCGCGAGAAATATCCATATAAATATATAAATTTCACGTCGCCGCCATGATGGATTTGTGTTCATCAGGTTATTGAAAGGCGCATAGGTGAACTTAGGCCTACGTTAATAGCCTCTATGAACATACACAATTTGAGTGCGATTGTTGTAACAGATTCATAGATATTGAAAATCGTCTACATATTTCGGATGATCGCCATGTTGGATTATTCTATATGTAGGCCATAGGCCATGGATAAAGATTGTTGCATAGGCTCATTATTCAAACGTTCACTTCGATCGTATGACTATGACACAAATAAATTTGCATAGCCATCGTCTTGCTTTTATGAGGGCAATTGAATTAGATTCCAGTAGACTAGGTTAAATCTTGTTTAGACATGTAGGGTGTTAGCTTTCACTACGCTCGGTTGATTAAATCTCAAGAAAATTTCATTTAACAATTAAACTTCACTTGGCCGCCATGTTGGTATTGTACTTAACATGTTTTTAAACGTCGCATAGCTGAACTTACCTTAGTAGACTATTATGCCCCAAGATCGCGGGTTCAACCTCGGCCGAAATCGTCGGATGTTTACAAAGCGTTAAAAATCCCTCAGTATGCCTTTCTTCGGAGGAGAAGTAAAGCCGGCGGAAGCTAAAATTTGTAGGTTTGTTTGATAACGCTATATTAGTTCCAACGTGCGCCACCAGGTGCTGACTTCGATGGCATTTAGTAGCCACGTCCACAGCTAGGTGTCGTGGACGGTAGCATTTAATAGCAAAATTAGGAACTACTTGAAAAAAAATACTCGTGTACAGATCTTCTACCTGAATCACAGATAACACACACTAATACAGCCATCACAATTAACACCGGTTATCAGACAGATTCTACACACACCCCAAGTACACGGGGCTACATGACCGCGTTGTCGCAGCCTCTAAACTAAGGAACCAACCAACCAGACTATTCTCTATCACCATACAAAATTTCAGAGTGATATCGGCAATGGTCCCGGAGATAGGTATAGAATGCCGGTGAAATATTCCGAGTGGCTTACTTTATTTATGTATAGACTAGATTGATTTGATAAAATCTGGATGAAGTTGAAGACGTTGAATAATGGTCAACATTAACATTTGCTTAATAAAGAACTATAATAAATAAAACCTTAATAACTTTTAATTGTATTTCAGCAGTACTATTTATTTGGCATCAGCCTGTGACTACGAATATGTAAAATAGTCAATTTGAGGAACTTCACAGCAGACCTGGATCACGCACGGGCACGGCACAGCGACCACTGTCTCGCGTGGCTGGCAGCGGGGAGCCCGTTCAGACCACTCCTTGGGGAGCCAGCCAACCCCCTATAGTAGACCGCCCGCATATCAAGGAATGTTGTTCCTCCATTTAGTACCAGATCGTGTTCTATTCATGTAGCTAGTTTATAGCTCATACATCTCTACAGTCTCTAATTAAAAGGGCATAATAATGTTCAAATGAGGCGTAATGGCTAAGTGGCTTACTTCTTGGTCTTCCATCAAAGCCCTCTCCCTTTGATTCCAAGTCGGAATACACCCACAGTGTATCCAGCCTGACGCACGAGGAGCCAACAAGTGGCGCAGTACAGTAGACACAGTAGGGAGCAATGGAATAGAAGCGCCTTACAAGGGAAGTATGGGGCAGATGACCTCGTTGTTCCGCCCCTTAAAACAACAATGACTGAATAACTAACTAACAAGGGAAGAATCAGGTAAGACAGATCCAAACCTATCTTGAAACTTTGTGGACGCAATCGTTGTACTATAAGAAGACAATGTGCGGAAAATCAGCCGCCAGATTGAACTGCAAGGCTCCAACATCGTACCTGACATCCTGACACGCAGGCATGACGGCTGGTGGAGCTGGACATCCCAGTGGCACTCGGAGTAGTAGCGAGGCGTGGCGTGCTGTTGCTTCCCACCAGCGTTGAGTGCTTGGGCCGTCAGGGATATCCATTCCAACATGCACGGTACTCGCTACTTCCCATTGATTTATTTGAGAGATTCACCACATAATTTCGGAGCCTTGCAGTTCAATCTGGACGTTGATCTTCCGCACGTTGTCCTCTTATAGTACAAAGATTGCGTTCACAAAGTTTCAAGATAGGTTTCGACCGGTCTTACCTGATACTTCCCTTGTTAGTGCTGCAATAGGGACATCTTATGCGAAACTTTTCCGCCAGATGCCATTAATATTCTATGAGTAGAGCCCTGCGCAGATAAACAAAATGTTATCCGCATCTGGCCTCATCCGCACGACTGTTATCCGCATCCGCACGTTTCTTATCCAAATCCGCCGCCATTACAATAATATTTTACATGTATTACATAAAGCATAGCGCCGGACCCATGGTGTTGGGGAAGTGCGCCTGTCTCTTACCCGGAGGCCCCGGGTTCGATTCCCGGCTCGGTCAAAGAATTTTAGAAACTGACGTGAAGGCTGGAACATGGTGCACTCATCCTCGGCAGGACAATTGAGTAGCTGCCTGACAGTGAGGCAGCGCTCCGGTCACGAAAACCAAGATAAACGGCCGAGGGGACCCGATGCGCTGACCACGCGTCGCCCCAAACGGCTGGGCAGCGGTCACATGGTAGGTCTATGCACTTCATGGGCTGAAGTGCCAGGGGTTATTATAGGTAGATGAAGCATAAAGTATAGAACACATTTAGACATTTGAGGAGAAAGTCGTTCTCCTAGGCCAAGTTTATGTGTGTCATGTGCTATGTTTTAAATGAATGTTATACAGTCAGAATTGCAACTATTTTCAGTTCGGAGTGTTAATTATGCTTAATGACATAATTTGAATGAGATTAGCTTAAGTCATAATCGTACATTTGTCATGAAAACGAGATGAAGAGTCATAAACATTCGGGTTCTAATTTTTTTTAGCATATGGCTTTTAGTGCCGGGAGTGTCCGAGGACATGTTCGGCTCGCCAGTTTTGTAGCTGCTTCGAGACGGACACCCAATGGGTGAGCTACAAGTACCGTTGGGGAGGAATGTTGGATGGGAGGGTCGAGGAGTTGGAAGGTAGCGGCTGTGGCCTATAGTTAGGGACCAACCCCGGTATTTGCCTGGAAGGAAGATGGGAAACCACAGAAGACCATCTTCAAGGTTGCCGGCGGGGGGATTCGAACCTCCTCGCCTCCCGGATGTGAGCGACTGCCAACAGTCATGCCGCAACGACCTCGGCTAACTCACCCGGTTCGGTTCCTAATAATGATATTCAACACGTTCGGATTGTAGACTATTATAAAAATTATCCGCAAATTTACTCCAAACATTATCAGCAGCTTACAGCTATCCTCACAGCCATGGAAACTATATCCGCATTGCGGGACTCCATTAATTTCCCTTCCGTTGGCATTCCATAGGCCTAAGCATCGAATTTGAAGAATGACAAGTTGATAATACGACAAAATGTTATTCTGAAGCGTTTCTAATAGTCTGTTGTGTGTTATTTGCAAATGTTATTTGAACTAAAGAACAAAATTATCCCACAAAGTACATGTGCGCTATCTGTTGGTGATGTTGTTGTTTGAGTCTTAGGTCTTTTGACTGGTTTGATGCAGCCCTCCATGCTTCCTGTCCTGTTCTAATCGTTTCATCTCTACATAGCTACCACACCCTACATCCGAGGCAATCTGTTTAACGTATTCTAATCTTGGTCTACCCCTACAGTTCTTATCCTCGAGCGTCTCTAAAAGCCAGGGTAGTTAAAAGGGACGTAAAACCAATAACATTATTATCTTATCCTCGACCCTTCCTTCCATAACTAAGTTTGCTATTTCTGGGTGTCTTAGTATGTGTCTTACCAGCCTATCTCTTCTCTTCATTAGCAAATCACCACAAACATGTCTCCTCTCCCAGTCGTCTTAATACCTTTTCATTTGTAGCCCTATCCACCCATCTGATATTATTCATTCTCCTGGAACACCACATTTCAAACGCTTCGATTCTCCTCGTTTATGCTGCGCCTAACGTCCAAGCTTCACTTCCATAGAGTGCCACGCTCCAGACAAAAGCTTTCAAAAATGACTTCCTAGTTCAGGATATTCCCATTGCAACGCTATGAGAAAGAAGATGACTTATCTGAATATGTGACAGTTCACAAAGCCGAGGACAGTGAATTCCTGCAAATGTCGACTAGCTGAAAAAATTAGGAAATTAGGACAAGTGGGTTTCTATAAAACTACTTGGTGTAACCTAAGTTTTGAGATTATTAAACATTTTGGAAATGGATAGTTCGGAAATGAATCTCCACTTTCGTAGCGACACACCTCTGCCAATGATCTACAAGGCTTTGAATCACGATCCTGAACCTTGTCTCGCTAAGTAAGGAGATTGGAGAAAGTACCTGGGTATTGCCGCGTGATCAGCGTGACATCCCCACCCCCTCGGCCGTAAATGTTTGCTTTCTTCACCAATGTGTTTATATAAATGGTAAGATTTATTAAGGCAGCTGACGATTGTGAAGGATCGACAGAAATTTATTCATGTATCCAGGAAATATGCTAACAGTGGGAGGTTGACCCTCACCCCTTTGGTTTCGAACTGAAATAACAGGCAGTCACATAACGCCAGTCAGTTTCCCCCTCATCAAACTGTCGGATACACAATATTTAGGTCATGTGGCAAACACTAAATGGTGGTTTTATTGTATACGAAGGACCTTCTGCCATTTCTTGATGAATTCAGCCTGTTGGCACAGGCGAGAGGAGAATGTGGCATTTGACTGATGTATCAGATGACAATGATTATATAGAAAGAAAGCTTTTAACGTGACCGTTAATCTCGCGATCATGAGCCACGGGACCTCCGTTTTACGTGAAATCCGAACCACAAGACATGACATTTCACTTCGAAAATCTCACATGTATTAGGGGCAGATGTCCTAGCTGTTCCACCCCTTCAAACTCCAATAAATAACCAACTAACTCTCACGTGTATTGACCGGGAATCGAACCCGGTCAACCGTTGTGAGAGGCAAAGAGCTTGACCACTGCGCCACCACGCCCACCTGATTATATAGAAGCTACTGATTTTTGGATAGTACTAAGTAATGGTAGGCTATGTACAAGAGATTATGTTATCTTTATTGCCAGACAGTTTGAATCCACTTGTGACAATATAATAACGAGCACTGGTCACTAAATTGGTCAAGACCCTAAATGGGCTGTAAAGCCAACAGGTGTAAATTAACTAACTAACTAAATAAATAAATAAATAAATTAATTAATTAATTAATTAAAGAAATTAATCAATTGGCAGATAAATAAATACCGAGATAATTGAATAAATAAATAGCCTACTTTCAACATTTCGCCTTGTAGGGTGGAGACTAGCCTGCTCGACCGCCATTTCGGAGGTCTGGGTTCAATTCCGGGCTCTGTCAAGAAATTTAATTCCGGTCTGAAGGCTGGAACGGCGTTTACTCAGCTTCGAGAGGTATCACAGAGAACAGGTGGGTCCAATTCCTACCTCAGCTATCCTAGAAGAGGTTTTCTGTGGTTTCCCACTTCTACTTCATTTCTACACGCACACACTAGCTCAAAGACACAGGTTATCAGACAGAGTCCACGCACATTCACGTACATGGGGCTACATGAACACGATGTCAAAAAACACCTAAATCAATCAACAACAACACACTTTCCACATCCGTATCACTAGCACTTACATCACTGTACTTGAAGTTATTATGAAATAACACACGGCGACGAAAAGCTTCAGAAAACATATACGGTTACACACAACGATTTGTGGTAAAGATTGAAAACAAGTCACCGTGACAGTGACGAATCCTCCCACGCCGAGCAGGCGAGGAGCTCTCACGATCTAAACGGCATGGCATTACTTTAAATGCATGTAATTTGGTTTCTTTTACTGTCTGGAGTCATTCCAATTCCAGTACGGCGAATGGATGAGTTACATAAGAGTCGAGGTACAGCACACCTCATAATCATCAACAAAACCCAGCAAAGGTGACAACAAACTACAACCAATCATCTTCTCTGCAGTCACCTTTAGCTGCTTTAAAAATGGAAGACGGCTAGTAAACTACAAGGGGGTTAAAATACAAGTAGGCCTATCCAATAATTTAGGAAGTGAGAGTATGCATTAAAATAGCTAACTTGACTGGCTGCATTAATCAGCGGTAACGTTCTTGCCTGCTGTGACCAAGGTTGTAGGATCGAATCCTAGCGCAGTTAGTGGCACAAATGCAATGGAGCCGTGTCAGTAGATTTACTGGCACATTAAAGATTCACTTCGGGGGAAAATTCCGGCACCCCGAAGTCTCTAAAAGTCGCAGTCGTTGAAAGGGACATAGAACCAATATTATTATTATTATTATTATTATTACCTTTATTTCCTCATGGATATGGTGAATCTCAATATAGTCTACAACATACGGATATAAGTTAGTTATTGAGGTTTTAAGGGGCGGAACTACGAGGTAATCTGCCCCTCTTTACACAGATTAAAGTAGACTATACAAATTTGGAATGAAAATAATAGTAATAATCTAAGAATGGAAAAAACGAAAATTAATAAAACAAAAAAACTAAATAAAACTAATAATTATACTAATAAACAAAAATTACGTATATTTTACATGGCTCAAAAGTAACTGGGTGGGCCCAAGGTTGCAGTATTGTTAGCTGCCCTATACAATAGGCACGTTGAGCTTCTAAATGGGGCCAGTTAATTCAGGGAATGCAGCACTATGAGAGAAGACTAAATCGAATTTCGTCGAAGAAACAGCAACTAATGTTGGTAACAAGGAATTAAGTAGGCTAGGCTGTCAAGACTGGGATCTTAACACGACAAATCATTATTGAGCACAATGTTTCTCGACAGCCGGACCACGGATTCAGCTCCAGCGGCCTTCAGGAAGCTTCCTAATACCAGATCCTTTGGTAGGCGTATTTATTAAGAAATATACAACTAAGTTTATAAGCCAAAAGTAATGAGCTATATTTTAATGAGGATACTTCCTTTATTACTTTCAGTTATATTGAGAGGGAGCGGTTTCTGGATTACATTTTATAGAAATAAGAACACAATATGCTACCTTACGCGAAAACAGCAATATTACTACTAGCTGGTTACCCGTCCTTCGTATTGCTAAAAATATACATCACGAGCAATTGATTGTTCTAAAATCAAACCCCATGGCCTACAGCCTGTCAAGCGATCGCTGCCCAGCCATTTGGCCTGTAGATTACGAGATGACACGTGGCCATCGCATCGAATCCCCTCGGCGAGTGGTCATCGCATCGAATCCCCTCGGCGATTAATTTTGGTCTCCGTGACCGGTGCGATCTCTCACTGTCATACAACTATTCAATTATCCTCGCGAGGCTGAGTGCACCCCGTTCCAGCCCTCACGTCAGTTTCTAAAATCACTGACGGGGCCGCAAATCTCACCCGGGACGTCCGGGTGCTACGCAGGCGCGCTACCCCAAAAACAACGAGTCTGGCTATTTTATTGTTCTAACCAGAGTAAATTAAATCTGAATCGAAAGCGGAAATTTAGCAGCGAGAAGCGTGTGCAAGGGTGAATATATGCAACCTGCTATGAATACCCGTTCGCCGACCGGGACATGGCTGCACCTGCTTCTGAAACTAAACGTGACTCTTGCCACCATATTGAAACGGAGAAACATTACGAAGCGGCAATAGTTCTATGTTTTTCAATGGTTCATGGGAAATTTCAGCTAAATTGGCTGAGCAGTCTTTGTGTGACAGAGTAACAACAGACAAACGCCACTAGACTTTTCTACATTAGTCTAGTACAGATTAATGATGCTACACTGGTTAACGTAATTAATCTCAAGAAATACTTATGAATTAATTTGTACTATTTTGCCTCATACAGAGTTATTCGTTCAGAATCGAACTAAACCTAAACGAAACTTCCACCACGATTGTGGTGGTGTACTTTTTGTTGTTGTTGATGATGATGATGATGATGATGATTTATTTAGGGGTTTGTGACACCGTGGTCATGTAGCCCCTTCTACTAGGTCGGATGTGAGTTAAGTGGAATTTGTCAGATAACCTGTGTTATTGTGATGGCTGTATTAGGTTTTGAGGTTGTAATTCAGATGAGGATTCGGAAGGAGGCGACTGTGACCTTAAATTAGGAACCATCCCAGCATTTTCCTGGAGTGGAAGTGGGAAAACTACGGAAAACCACTTCCAAGATGGCTGAGAGGGAAATCGAACTCTCCTCTTCACAGTTTTGTCTCATGAGGCTGAGTGTACCCCGTTCCAACCCTCAGACCAAAATTGAAATTTCTTGGCAGAGCCGGGAATCGAACCCACACCTCCGGGGCGACAGCCAAGAATGCTAGCCGCCAAAGCACGAAGTGGTCTGGTGGTGTAGTTAATTCGTAAGCTATTAGGGGCTTGCCTAATAACCAGTGTTTCTGTGGTAACTGTAGTAGGGTGTGTAACTATAATTTCTTAAGAGTTGGGGATCAGGTAGGTTCCCCGAGACTTGAAATAGGTACTATCCCGGCATTTGCCTGGAGAGATTGTGGAATTAAATGGGGGGAAAACCACACTAAGGATAGCTAATGTCAGCCAAGATTCGAATCTCCGACCTCCGGACTTGCTGCAGCTCCCCGTCGTTGTCAAGATGAGCGATTTAACGCACACGGCTATGCTGTGGGGTTCACCATGATCCATGGGAAGTATGGTGATGATAATAATTGTTGTTTTAAGGGGCCTAACATCGAGGTTATCGGCCCCTAATGAAATGAAATGGCGTGAAATGAAAGGATAAAGATAAAAACAGCGCACTGCCATGGATGAAACGAAAATGGTTTACATAAAATAGACAGTGAGCCCCAACAATTATGCCTTATTTGAATAAAAATAAATTAAAAAAGACGGATGGTAAAGAAAAACAATAAAACAATTAAAGCATAGTGAACAATAAAAGAGATGAACGCAATAAAAAACATAAAACAGACTTAACCTGAATTAAAGGTCTTAACTTACATTAAAACGTAAAAAAGTAACCACTCTCCCTCATGAACCGGATGACGTGGTCTACTGACGGCCCGTCATCGCGGAGAAGAAGGGAGAGGGTATTAAGCAGTTTAAAGAGTCCTTCGCAGATCGGCCAGGTCCACACACTACAAGAGAATGTGTGCCACGGTTAGGTGGGCGCCGCAAGTACACACAGGGGGGGTCTTCTCTCTTTAGCAAGTGGGAGTGCATAGCAATCCCATGGCCGATCTGAAGTCGACAGAGTATGGGAAGTATGGTAACACCTCACCAAATGGCCCGGGTCCAATTCCCAACTCTATTATGGTAGATTTTATCTTGGAATAAATACTGGAAGAGAGTGATTTCTGGCTTGTACAGGACACTAAGAAAAGTGGGGCCTCGAATCAGACTCTCGGTCATCTCCGGTTGTATAAGAACTACAGTACTCCACTCTACTGACTCCCAACACTCAGCCACATAACCTCTCCGGTGTTAAGAACACAAAATGCACTGAGGAAGGAATATTCAGAAATAATAAACAACCCTGCACTTCCAATCCAAGATGACATTCCCACTCAGGCAATGAACCGGCTCCGGTCCAGGAATCTACCCCCTGCGACTGGCTAAACAGCTTGCTGATAGTAATTTCAACATTGCAGCTAAATGGCGTGAAACATGGACTAGAAATGCCCTGTCCGCAGTACGTGACCTCATTGATCCCGTATAGAAAACCAAGGGCTTTGAACAACCTCGACATACGAAATGGAAGACCATTAACCGCATCCGTACATGACATGGAGTTTGTGCATATACCTGCACAAATGAGGGAAGCGACCAGACACCTGCTGTGATTGTGGTACATCGAACCAAATCATCAGGCACATTGTGGAAGATTGCAAAATAAGAGCGTACCTAGGTGACCCGAACGACTTTTTCAGTGCTACACCATCGAGCCTGGACTGGATAAATAGACTGGACATAAGGTCGATATCTGTGCTTGTATGTACGTATTATTATTATTGTAATTGTAATTGCCATTGTCGCAGACAACAGATCGGAAGCGACATACGCAGTGGAAAAGCTCCATGAGATTGCACAAAAGACCGGATTACATTTCTCTTACGACAAGACCAAATATATGGAGAGAAGGCCAGAAAATAAATTCCCTTTAAACACCAAATACGGTAAAATCGCACAAGACTGCAGTTTTAAATACCTCAATCGAATCGCCAATGAAGACAGAATCACTAAGCTCCAGAAGGCCTACAGGCTAACGTGGGCCCAATACAACAAGAAATGCATTTCGACGAACGCCAAATTACGACATTATAAAACAGTTATTCTTCCTGAAGTAACATATGCGGCTGAAACAATAGTAATAGAGGGTCATTCCAAGATTAGGGAACTGGAAAAGCAGGAACGAAACATTCTCCGGAAGATCTACGGAGCAATCAACAGAAACGGCATTTGGATGAAGAGATCTATCAAAACACCATTACGATAACAGACGAAATTAGAAAACGCAGAGCCAAATTTTACACTCACATCCACAGAATGGCCAACTCCAGATTGCCCAAGAAACTTCTCGGTATCATAACACAGAGCAAATGCAGCACAGAACGGCTTAAAGAGATACAGGGAGACTTGCAAGTAAGCAGTATACAATTTTTCGAAGACCGAACTGAGTGCCAGAAGAAAATCGCGAATGTTAAGTTCGAACCAAGATCATTACGACAACCTAGAAAAAAAGTGGACGGATGTGAGGAAGAGAGAGCATTCCGCGCGAATTAAGAGATTTTGGGAGGAGCGGAGGAGACACACCTCCAAATGACATCATGTTATTAAGTTTAATCGCTCTCCTGTAGGGGAATTTTGTGTTTCATGTGTAATGCCATACGCTATAAATCATTCTAAAAGTTATATTCCGTAATAAGCCGACAAGGAATACATTCGACAAACATTGATCCATGGAAAATACCCAACAATCCCGAGGGATTCGGTAATAAGACGAGTGGGAGGAGGGTTACAAAATGAGTGGGTAGCACGGTGAGTCACCGGCTCTAGTATCTGTTGTAAAATGGAAGAAAGTGTTTGAGAAAATGCACATACCTATGTTTATTTTGATATGTGAGAGTGTCCGGTAGAGCCGACAGCCCGCAGCAAGGAGTATTAGCGGCCCCGCGGGGCGCGAACCTACCGCCACAGGGAGCACCGAAAGCCATCCACCACAAATACAATACATATTCTCAATGTTGGAACAAACTTGTCAAAACTGAGTACAAGAGGTGGCATAACAAAGCGCACTTGTTTCAAACAGCTCCATTGAATGATTCGAGGTTATTTAATTCGAGTCAAAAGCACAGCAAAAACAAACATAGGAAACAAACCAAAGGTTGATAGAATATAAATACAATGTAACACAAATCTTAAATGACAAACTAAACAATATCAGCCCAAAATTGTCTGAAGCATCAACAAGCTCTTGTGTGGAAAATGATGTAGGACAATTAGGACAGTTAATTAAGTGTTTAGTTGTCTGTTCCTCCCCGCAGTCACACAAGGTGGAAGATTCCTTCAAAAAGTCCCATTTGAACAGGTTGTTCGTCCGACACCACTCCTGAGTCGATTTAAGGACTTCCAAACTCTCCAGGCTTGATTTCCACCAGGAGGAAGGTTCTCAGAAGGAGCCATCCAATCATTACAATGAGATCTTGCTGTCCACTGAGATAATCAGGCTGCTCCAGGCTGACCGGTGAGGGGAGTAGTAGTTCTCATGAAGCTCTTCCTAGATTTGAGCCTACTAAGTGGTGGCATGATTGGAGGTGTGAACTTGTCTTTCTCATCCCTAGACCTTGGAAGTTCACGCAGTAAAATAAATGACACAAGATGCATGCTTCTACACGCTACAGCTTAAAAATTCTCCAAAAATACCAAATACTGTATAGGCATTATAAACAAGTAGTTCCGTGAAGAACTATACAGCCTATTTTCATATATCCTGCTCATGTTAATTGTCTCTATCAACATACAAAATTTCAGTTTAATTGCTGTAACAGATTCGTAGATATTGAGAACCGTCTAAATATTTCATATGGTCGCCAGGATGGATTTTTATTTTTGTACTATTACATTAAGATTATTGTGTACGTGTGGTATTCAAACTTCAATCGCATGATTAGAACACAAGAAGTAAAAACGAGATTTTAAAAGTACGCACACCAGCCATCTTGTGATTATGCAAACAATTGAAATAATTTACATGCCAGTGGATCAACATTTGTATAAGCATTTAACGTGCAACGTTTCACGGCACTCGGATAGTTAATTCGCGAGAAACGTCCATTTAAATATTTATACTTCGCGTCGCCGCCATGTTGGATTTGTGCTCACCAGGTTACTGAAAGTCCTATAGGTGAACATATGTTCATAGTCTCTATGAACATAAAAAAAATCAGTTTGGTTGCTGTAAAAGATTCATATATATTGAGAACCGTCTAAATATTTCGGAAGCTCGCCATTTAGGATTGTTATATGTATAGGCCATAGAGTTATGTACCATTCAAGGACAATTATTGCCTAGCTTCATTATTCAAACTTTCACTTCGATCGCATGATTACGACACAAGAATAAAAACTTAATTTTAAAATTTCGCACAGCCGCCATCTTGAGGTTATGTAAACAATTGAATTAAATTAGATGGCAGTGCATTACAATCTGCAAAATAATTTACTGTAGCACATTTCACTGCGCTCAGAGAGTTAAATCACGAGAAAAGTCTATTAAAATATTTCAAATTCGCTTGGTCGCCATGTTCGTTTTGTAATTTACAGGTTTATGAAATATACATAGGTAAACTTGTATCAGGACCCTTTATCACCGTACAAAATTGCATGATGATATCTGTAATAGTTTCGGAGAAATAGAATGTCAGTGAAATATTTCGCACAGCCACCATTTTGTGGTTATATAAACAATTGAACTAAATTAGACTCCAGTGCATTACAATGTGTACACACATTTGCTGTACCAAGTTTCATTACGTTTGGATACTTAAATCGCGAGAAATGTCTATTTAAAGTCTCAATTTCGCTTGACCGCCATGTTGGTTTTGTAGTCACCAGGTTTTTGAAAGTCTCATAGGTGAACTTGTAGTAGTGCCCTTTATCACCGTGCACAATTTCAGGGCGATATCGGTAATAATTTCGGAGATATTGAATGCTAGAGAAATATTTCGCACAGCCGCCATGTTGGATTGGTGACACGTAACAAAATTTGAAGGGCACGGTCGAGGTCACCGGGAATAGTGCTATGAACTTACCGAGTTTCATTGAAATCCCTCCAGCCGTTTAGATTTTATTAGGGGGACACACACACACACCTCACACACACACACACGGACAAAAGGTAATCTCATAAGCCTATTTTTTTTTTTCAAAATTGAAAATAGGCTAAAAATGTCAAATTTGTAATAATAATAAAAAATACACACGATTCTGAAGATTGTACATTTTAACATTCAATCATTTGAAATCCCTCTTCTCACAGGCGTCTTCGGTGCCGAGTTGGTAGCATGCTGATCTTCTATGCCCAAGGTCGCGGGTTAAAACCCGGCCGAAGTCATCAAATTTTTAAGAGCGTTAAAAATCCCTCAGTATGCCTTCCTTCGGAGGGGAAGTAAAGCCGGCGGTCTCATTTCATAGATTTATGCCATGAGAAAGAACCTTCCACTAACTACACTTGTGTGAAGCCAAAATGTGTAAGTTAGAATATTGATAACGCTCTATTGGTACCAACGTTCGCCGCCAGGTACTGACTGCTATGCCATCCAGTAGCCAAGTCCACAAGCTAGGTGTCGTGGACGGTAACATTTGGTAGCAAAAGTAGGAACTAGTTGAAATTATTGTCTGCAGTTCTTATTTGAATTAAAACAGATAACACACACTAATACAGCCATCACAATTAACACCAGTTATCAGACAGATTCTACACACACCCAAAGTTCACGGGGCTATATGACCGCGTTGTCGCAGCCCCTAAACTAAGGAACCAGCCAACCTCTTTTCACATGTCTTCACGAGGCTGAGTGCAACATATCACCAAAAAAAATCCCTCTCTGCACGCCGGAATGCGGAGGTACAGTAGATTTCGCCGGACAAAAATTAATATTTCGAATTTACTAAATTTGCCAATTGTTGTATACTTACAAACGTTCCACATGTTTATCATAATTCCGAAAACATTTTTGGGTCATATCAAAAATTATATCAGAAAAAAAATAAAGGTAAATTTTAGAAGACTACTGACCATTTTAAACGTTTTTAATATTGTGCCTATTAAGGGAGGAACGATCTTTTTCTCTCTCAAAACTCCAATTTTCCCACCACATAGGTTTATGGTTGGTGCTATCAAGAAACGTTACTGAGGTAAGTTTTTGGCCCTTATCCAAAGATAGTACGAACTTCGATTGGATTCGATTTTTTAACATAGACTAATACTAAGAAAGTTAAAGCCCCCGCTTTTCCACCCCCTTTGTCCGTTTAACTAACTCGACCGAGATATTGAACGGAGAAGTTATTTACTTATCGTATGCCTTTTAGTGCCGGGAGTGTCTGTAGCTGCTTCCAGCGGACACCCTTAGGGTGAGCTAAAAGTTACGTTCAATTTCAAGTAGTTCCAACTTTCGCCACCAGATATCAATGATACCTAGTGGTGAACGTTGGAACGTTGATAGAACGTTCCGACGTAATCTAACCTAACAATTTAGCTGCACACAAGTTTAGTCTGTGGAAGGATCTTTTACATGCCATAAATCTATGACATGGGACCGCCGGCTTTACTTCCCTTCCAAAGGAAGGCATACTGAAGGATTTTAACGCTCTTAAAAAATCCGACGACTTCGGCCGGGTTTGAACCCGCTATCTTGGGCACAGCACTTCAGCATGCTACCAACTACGCCACCGAAGCCGCTAATGGAGAAGTGTAGACTATGTATAAATTTGAAAATGATTGGTGCAAAATGACTCAACTACTCAACCGATTAAGCTGAAATATTCCATGAACATAGTTTTTATACCCAGATCAAACATAGAACTATTGACGTTTCAAAATATAGCGTATATCTTTGGATTTTCGCCATTGTTTGGCAGTCGTACAGGCTAAAATGGCCAAGGTCAGACACATCTCATTTTAAACCCTTCATTGTGAGAAACTATTTTACAATTGTAAGTTAAAATAACTTTGTTTTTAAGATTTTGTTGTAGGCGGTAGGGTAAAAAAAAACTGCTTGATATCAGCGAAAACTGTCTTCAATCGCGCGGTAAAATGGATGTAGGCCTACCTCAGTCATTACGAATGCCGCAGTTCAGAGAACATCACATTCTCATTAAATGGATTATAAGTTAGTCTACATGAACAACTTCACGAGAACAAAACAACGTAAGCTATACGAGAGGGCGAGAAAGAACCGCGAGAGTCACACCTACGCGCAAATTGCATTGCAAGACATGATATCGACAGTTGACGGAGCATCTCGGATGTCTTCGTCCACCCTTCTGCTCCCTTGTTGCAATCAGCGAGCAATGACCAGCCGATTTAACTGTTGGGATAGGCATCTTTGCCATACCCTTCACTAATGAGATCTGGTCGGTGCTCGGGTCTGACAACGATCACACGGCAAGCGCTCCTGGCGCGCTTCGCTTTCTCAGACAGTTCAAAGTGCTACAAGATTTCCTGATTTATCAAAGAACAAAACTATTAATTCCTATGCACATAAAAGGAAATGTACAGCTTTTATTGCTAAAAATGTTATTATGGTATTAATTTTTGTTGTTGAAAAAAAAACTGGTTGTTGTGCAACACTGCAACCTATTACCCGCCGCCACTGGCAGACTCTCTATTCAAGTGGTACGAGCTGCCCTCTCCAAGGTGCAGTTGTGGTGCTGACAGACAAACCGTGAAACCCTTCATCATCGAGGAACGGATTTATATTCCTTTATATAATATTCCTTTTAACTGCTGCGGCTTTAAGAGAAGCCAGAGTATCGGAATTTTGCAGGGGATCTTTGACGTGTTAATAAATTTCTCGTATTTAAACACCCACAAATGCCAACTGACTGCGCCGGGTTTCTAACCCTATCGCTCAGCCATGGAGTTGGTCAAAGTTTAGGGCCTTAATAATATGCGAGTATGTGCCCAACTCTAGGAATGGGTATTCCAAGATTCAGACACCTAGATATCAAGGGAAAGGCTACAGCCGCTTTTGAAAGTTGAGATATTTGAATATCGCGCTACTTTGCTTCGAGAAGGAATTGGAAAGAATATACCGATACTAGCATGTCAAGTGACGTGGCGAGTAATAGCAGAGGTCGAGGCTATTTATTGATTAAATAGTTAACCATGGAGTAGAGAATTGAGACTTGGATCAGATTACTGGCACGGCCAAATGAAAGAGAATGCACTTAGTATCAAGTAAATCGGACCAGGGATACCAGAGATATGAGGATTTCCAGATTTCAGCGTGATGACGCGTGACCCTGACAGTTTTGAATAAAAGCCGGCTGGCGCAGGCATGGTTAGCTCATTCCAACACAAGCACTTGCCGAGCAAGTTGCTGCTACGCTGAGCCAAGGCACATGGTTGCCGGATCTACGCAGAAGTTATTTTCAAAGTTGTGATAGTCACAAAAGTGCTGCGCTACGAGGTGGAACTTAGTAAGTTTCCGGCGAGGAGAATCACTGAGGTGATTGATTATTTTCTACAGACACTGGAGAAATATTTTTATATTTCTACATGGACATATGCTAGACTTTGTCTAGAATTTAGTACTTTGTCACAGTCCAGTAATAACCTAATACTTGGATATTTAAATCCATTTTAGTCAGTTTTCATATTTGTAACTTGTTAACCACTTCGATCTATCAGTACACTGAAGACCAGTCGATCACGGTGGTGTTCGTTAGTCTACGCAAGGGAAACTACAGGTTGCTTAGCGCATGGTAGATGGTGTGAAGCCATGCCCAGGGAACGATCTTCAGAACAGCCGTTGATTGGTTAGACTGTCAGTGTCTTCTTGTATTGATAAGATTACCGTGAGTTATGTTACAACTGACATATCTAAGAATAGATCACTTAGATCTGACCCCATTTAAGCAAACTGTTATGGCTTTGATATAAGCCCATACTAAAATGGTACAACAGTTAATTCAAACGTCAAGAGATACTACCACTATGTCTGACTAGAAGGATTGTGGGTATATAATGGCGGCCGATACAAGGATTATACATGCTTGTCCGATAGGGCATGTTTATGGATAAATCTGGTACAGACCAGGTTTACTACGCTTCAAGACCATCAAGAAATGTAAGCCACATTTGAATTATATTATGCCTAGCTAATTGGAACAAACTATTTTTCGGCAGATGACCAACACATTTATTTTTCTTCGTATTTAAATCTTGCAATGATTTACGCAAGACTTGTTAGAGTTATTCTGAGTATTTTCAGCACTCAGAACAGTTTAGGATCGATGACCGAGCATTTCGAGCATTTATTTGAATATTTCATATTTTCGGGATATCACGGAAAACCGTCGATGTAATGGTTGAGTTAAATTATTTTTGTTGAGGAATGGATATTTTTTCCATATTCGAAGATTCGAACATGTGGATTCTCACATAATGAGATGATAATTAAATATATTTAAAATAATATAACTAATAATAATAATAATATAACTAATAATAATAATTTTTATTATTTTTCTAAATAATTCTTGGATATTATATTTTATAATAATCATATGTATTGAGAGAGAGCTTATGAAGTAGTTTAATCATTTCTAGTTTGGAACAGGAGATTTTCCGAAGGAGAGTGGTTAGCGCAAGCCCGCATTCAACCAACATTTCAGTTCTGGTTGAACAGTTGATATTTGCAATGAGCAAAGTATATTTTTCAGATAACACGGAGAGGCATGAAACGGGAAGCAATTGATATTTGTATCAAATAGGATATTTTTGTATTTATATAAAATCATGACGTAAATACACTCGAGAGTGAAATAAAGATTTTCATAAGTATGGTAAATTCACGGGTTGAACTGAATGGTAAAATAAAATAAACTTGTAAGTTTATTAATCTTCCAGTGTTGATAACAAGCAGAGGCTTGATTTATTGTATAAATTTTGGGAAGAAAATTTATATGTGTGGAGTAGTTGAAATGCCATTCCCAGGTGCGCATGTTTAAGTCGCAGGAATGAGGAGATTTTTTTTCGAGCAACAATCAAATAGCAGGTTCGATGGCTCAGGTTTATAGAAGGAGTATTGGAGCCACACATTTCGTCGTATGAATGACCCGAAGGTTATTTCTTAGAAACCATCAGTTCTTATTTCAACCTTGTTTACGAATTCCATTTAGACTTTGATTTTGCTAGAACCCGGATTTGTCATGATAGTAGTTTATTCTTCTTCAGAGGAAGACCTTTGCCGTTGTTGTTGTAATATTGTGTTCTTACACAAATAATAGAATGGGCCACTGCCAATTAAAAATAATTCTATAACCACGAATAATTTGAAGGATATTTTCAATCCTAGTGCCATGAACTAAATTAATTTATCATGAAGCTACAATTCTTAATTCCGCATTCTGTTGAAGAATTGCAAGTTGTGAAAGTTACAAAAAGGGCCACAAATATAAATATTTTTCTTAATGATGATTCTAAGTGGAAAGTCAAATAGTTGAATGGTTCAACAATTTATTGATCAAGTTGATGATTCAGAAGTCATATATTTTGTTAGGAACTTGAAGTTCATAATCGAGTCACTTCTCGAAATGTTTAATGTCAGAAGAACAATTAATTTTTGTTGTGCTTCGCACAGTTCTTCGATGCTATGCTCAAGGTCAAATACTTTTCAGATGTTATTAATATGTGTAAATAATTTGTGTTGATTCAGAAATAATATTTTTTGACAATATATTTTTTGAAACTGGAAAAATAAGTGAAAGTTAAAAATTCTATGAACATTTATTCTACGAGTGTTAATATTATGTAAAAAATTCAAACAGTGAACTACGATATTTCCAGTAAAGACAATTAAATTTGAACTGGATTTAATCACAAATAAATAAATAATTTTGGAACACAGTCTACAGGACTAACAATCAGACTTGTGTTTCCAAAAAAATAATTGTCAAATGTGTTTGGAAAATTTCTGTATATTGTGTAAATAGGAGTGTGGGTCGCCACACGCGAGTGATGCTACTTTGAGCATTTTTGCAGTCAATTTTAAATTCAAAATAAAATGAGATAATTTTACTTGATGTGTTACGCCCAATTGAATCTCCTTCTATCCTTATTGTTGCATTGAGCCAAAAATCAGTAAAGCATTTTTTTTATTTGATGTCGTTTTTGCGATTAGCTTTAACCCATCTGGCGCTCCGGGATATTTTGACTCTCGTGCTGACTGATTATTGGTAAAATGCATATGTGGTCGTGCGGACTCCGGTCTAAACGGGCACATAAAATAAGATAGAGAGAGAAATGGCTTCGAACGTGGGTCTCGATTTAGACATGGTCAATCGCATGCCGATTTAAATTGTGATAATTTTTATAGAAATATTTTGGGAGTTGAGAGATGTCTGGTTTGGATTAATAAATTAGTAGGAAACCCAATTAGTGGGGAAAATTAAAAATTTAACTGGATTAATAATTAGAATGGGTTTGATTATTTTTGATAATGGCTTAACCATTAGGGCGTCAAGTAAATTCAGTAGTAAACGTTCGATGACTGGACATACGCATTATTAGAATCCAGGTGGAGGATATTTGAGAACTTGCATATTTTTTCTTGTGATATTGTGGTAAATGTAATTCGTAAAAGTAGAGAATTTTGTTTTTCCATCACGTCGACATTAGGACAAATCTCATTTTATTAGAGTGTTCCAATTAGCTATTCATATTTCTTGTTCTAGTTATAGGCTTGTGTTTGCCGATATTGTATACCCCTAAGCTTTGAATAATAATTGAAATTATGGAAGAAATGATGAGAATGATGAGGAGTTTGGAGGAGAGTTCAAAAGAAGCTGGACTGCGTGTAGCAGCCATTATGAAAGAAAATACTGAGGCTTTGGAAAGGAAACTTAAAGAAAATTCTGATAAACTTAAAGAAAGTTTAAACGATAAACTCAAAGAAAATTCTGATTCTTTAGAAAATAAACTTAAAGAAAATTCTGATTCTTTAGAAAGCAGGTTAAAAGATAACTTGAAAGAAAGTTTAGATGAAAAACTTAAGGAAAATTCTGATTCTTTAGAAAATAAACTTAAAGAAAATTCTGATTCTTTAGAAAATAAACTTAAAGAAAGTTTAAATGATAAACTTAAAGAAAGTTCTGATTCTTTAAAAGATAATTTGAAAGAAAATTTAAACAGTAAATTTAATTCTATGGAAAGTAAATTTAAAGAGAATTCCGAAATTTTGAAAATTACACTTGAGAGTAAAATGACTAAATTATGCGAAAAAACACATGAGCTCGAAACTTCATTAGCTACTAACGCAAGTTTAATGGACGATAAATTTCGCGATGCCGATCTTCGATCCCAAAGCTTAGCTGATAGGATAGAACATGGTCTTAGGAAAGTTGGTGAAGACATGATCAACCTAGAAGTCAGAGTGAAGAAGGAGAGTAATGAGATGGGAATTCTAGTTGTTCAACGGTTGACAGAACAATTCAAGGAACTTGTAATGGGAGAAATAAGAGAAGGTGTGATTAGTGAGTTGCAAACAGAAATTAAAACCACAGTTGTCAATGAAATTAAAGACACACTCAAGCTGGAGAACCAAGAGGGAATCAAGGAGATTAGGGAATCTTTGTCATCCCATATTCAAGTAATTTCCAAAGATATCCAAGCAACTCAGAAGGACATCTCAGATATGACAGGGTCATTGAAAAGTCATGAGGCTGTTATGAACCAGATATCCACTGATGTTAAGGAGAATTGTAAGGAAACTGAAGCAATTAATAAAATGGCAGAAGAAAACCAGAAGGAACTTGAGGCTATGAAAACGCAAATCAAGGATGAGAAACAGTCTGACCATCTGTTGAAAATGCCAATTGTAAGGGGAAAGGAACAGATACAGATAAATCTAGGAGGAGCTAGAGAAACTGACTGTTGGGGAATGAAACAAGGACAATGTGTTTATGTAACTTGCCGCTAGAGTGTGTTGTATGTTGCAGTTACTAATGGAATAAAATAGCGAATGTCACGGTGTTGTTCTTCCTAACTTCACGCTATAATACCCCACACTTGGTGCCGAAAACTCCGATTTTAAGTGCTAGAGAGAATTACGTTATAGTGGTGAATAGTTTAAGCCAGCAGTCTACACTACGGACTAGCTTCACACACGAGGAAGAACGACCAACAGTATTGGGCAAGCTACCAACGAGCTACATTTGGAGACGCCATTACCTTACACCATCACAGTGGAGACACTGCCCCGGATCTGACAACCCTGCAGATCACCTCTCTCGGGGACTTCTTCCTGGTCAGATCCAGTCCTTAGATATATGGTGGCATGGACCTTCCTGGTTAACACAGGAAGATTCTTACTGGCCTCAGGACGCACCATCGCTTCCATCACTCCCAGAAACAAAGAACACTGTGCAGACTGTCCTTCACGTCGATTTGCCAGAATCGATCATAGACTCCACCCAGTTCAGTTCCTACACGCGCCTTCTACGCGTTACAGCTTGGGTACTCCGTCTGACGCGAATCCTTCGCCACAAAGACCACGAAAACGGGGAACTCACTGCTCAAGAACTTATTGCGGCGCGTACCTACTGGATAAAGGTCGTGCAGAAAGACTGCTTTCCTGCTGAACTTGGAGCTCTACAATCCAACGTCCCTCTCCCAGTAAGATCCAAACTACGATGCTACAACCCCTTTCTAGAAGACGGTGTTCTGCGGCTTGGAGGGCGACTGGAGAGTGCTGACATTACTCACCAGCAGAGGCATCCCATAATTCTCGATGGCGACCATCACTTTACACAACTTATGATCAGAGACACACACATCCGCCTCCATCACTTGGGAGTGCGAATTGTTCTTTCAGACCTTCGGATGACCTTCTGGATACTGCGTGCTCGTCGTGCCATCAAGAAGGTACTATATCGCTGCCTTCCTTGCAAAATGGCCCGAAATCGTCCCAGTCAAGTACTTGAGGCGCAACTCCCTCCACAGCGTGTCATTCCACAGAAGGCATTTGCAGTAACAGGCATTGACTTTGCTGGACCGTTATACGTAAGGGAAGGTCATACAACTAAAAAATGCTACATCACGCTCTTCACGTGCGCAACGACCCGAGCCCTTCACTTAGAACTTTGCCGAGATATGAGCACTGACAAGTTTCTGCAAGCACTGCAGCGGTTTGTGGCGAGACGTGGCATTCCACACACTATCTATTCTGACAATGCCCAGACATTCCACTGTGCAAATCGAGAATTGGCGGAACTATGGGCTACCGTTTCCGATACGAAGGCTTGCCAGTACCTATCACGAAACAACATCACGTGGAAGTTCATCGCACCACGCGCGGCTTGGTGGGGAGGCTGGTGGGAAAGAATGGTTGGCTCCACCAAGCGATGCTTGCGAAAGACACTTGGGCGCTCTTCTGTAGATGAAGATGGTTTGCAGACGATACTGACATCTATCGAAGCCGCGCTGAACTCCAGACCACTCACCAAAGACGACGACACCAACGTGCTCACCCCAGCTCACTTCCTTGTCGGTGGACAACTCAATGCACTGCCCTCTGGACCTGAACCTCAGCCCGGTTGTCCCATTAAAGAATACAGACTTCAGCAACAACTGGCGGACCATTTCTGGAAACGATGGAGCAAGGAATACCTGCTTCAGCTTCAGAGTTTCCACCAGGTGAAGCAACCTAAAGGAACGTCACCACGACTGAGGCTCGGAGACATCGTTCTACTCCAGGACGAGGTGCGGCCTCGACATCTGTGGAGGAAGGCCCGGATTCAGGAGCTGAAACCAGGCAGAGATGGACTTATCCGGACGGTGATTCTATCCACGCCAGAGGGGACCCAGATCGCCCGACCTGTCCAGCTGGTCATCCCCCTTGAGGTTGACCAGGGTGGGGAGGATGTTGGGGAATGAAACAAGGACAATGTGTTTATGTAACTTGCCGCTAGAGTGTGTTGTATGTTGCAGTTACTAATGGAATAAAATAGCGAATGTCACGGTGTTGTTCTTCCTAACTTCACGCTATAATACCCCACACTGACAGTCAAAGACAGGATGAGGTCAGGACAGTATTTCAATCCAACCCCATAACTGTATTTAAGAATGTAGAGGATAAGCCTTCTAAATTTTCAGGGCGAGATTCTGTGACACCCGTGGAATTTTTGAGAGAAGCAGGTGATTACCTGAAAGATTCCAAGATCCCTAAAGAAAGACAGATCCGAGTGATAGGGAAATTTTTGGAAGGTCCTGCACTTCTTTGGTTCAGAGCATTTAGATCCACTCTAACCACTTTTGAGGAGTTTTCTCGTGGGTTATTGAAAAAGTTTTGGTCCCCGGAAACCCAACAGCAAGTCAGAGCAGAATTATATTCTAAGAGATTCTCGACGTCACAGCCTACTCGATACTCTACGTACTTTTCTGGACAGCTTTCTAAACTTCAACATTTAGATCCGCCGATGCCAGATAACGAATTGATTACTGCGTTAATACGTCAGTTTCCAGCAGACGTCCAGAGGACTTTGATAGCTGCTGACATATATAATATGGATCAATTTGACGAGGTATTACAGAAGCTGGATCATACGAACGTTCAATTCTTCCATCAGAAGGGAGGAAAGAGTAACAACGCTGTGTACGCTGTTATAGCTGATAGTTGTTCTCAAACACCTCGAGAGATTCGAGAGGGGCGAGAAGAGAAAACGCCGAGGGAAGATTCAAATAAGAGAGGATGGAATCAGTACAGTAACAGATACAGTTACAAGCCTTATGCCAGACCAGATGGTGGAAATCGATACAATACTCGATGGAGAAGGCCACGAGATAGTCAAGGAAGATACCAGGAAAGAAGATACTATGGTAGAAACAACTACAATAACAGAGGGAATGTGGATACTCGTCAGTCCAATGAAGAGTTCAACAAGGAGACGAGGAAGAACTTAGAAGCAAGACACCAAGATAACTTGCAGTTTTTGGAGCGGAAGCACAATGAACCAGGTCCATCGGGAACACAACAATCCCGGGGGAATGGAAACGAAAAAAAAAACTTCGAATTCACAGTAGAAGATAGAATTTTGAACACTTTCACTTCCAGAATTATTAAATGGCAAGCAGAGGATGATGACTTAATTCAACAGAATGACGAACGGAAAGAAATGGGTACAAGAATTAGAATGCCAATCATATCATGCGAAGTATTCGGTATGCCTGTCGATACTTTGATTGATACTGGGGCTATGCTTTGTCTTGTGAGTGAGAAGCTTTATATTCTGTGGAAGCTCAAAGAGAATTTAGAGGAGATTCCAGTATCAGGAATTAAGATCCAAGGAATAATACCCAATAAAATATCTCTGTGTAAAACACAATTATACTTATGTATTACTATTGGAGGACATGATTTCCGACATGTGTTTGTAGTAATGAAGGACATGGCTTTTGACATGATATTGGGAGCGGATTTCATTCAGAAATATCAAGCAGTGATAGACATGAAGACAGAGACGATCAGATTTAAGAATACCGAAGAGATTAACTTCGAGGGAAAAGAAGAGGAAGACATCGAGGGAGATGCTCAATGGTCTCTGATTTTTCATGAAGCTGAAGGAAGAGAAGTCTACACTGAGGAGGAGTCCCCAGAGCTAGGAAAAGATTTTGAAGAGTATCACGATATTTTTGATATTAAGCCTGGTGAAATTAAAGATTTTGAACATTGTGGAAGTAAACAATAATGGAAGCTATGAAGTCGCCAATACACGAACTGGTAACATCGTGGGAAATTTTAATGCATCGAATTTGAAGATTTATTATTCAAGAACCAGATGATTTAATGTGTAGATAGGAAAAATAAAAATTTTTCAATTTTTAATTTTTGCTAGGTGTGGGGTGGATGTGCCCAACTCTAGGAATGGGTATTCCAAGATTCAGACACCTAGATATCAAGGGAAAGGCTACAGCCGCTCTTGAAAGTTGAGATATTTGAATATCGCGCTACTTTGCTTCGAGAAGGAATTGGAAAGAATATACCGATACTAGCATGTCAAGTGACGTGGCGAGTAATAGCAGAGGTCGAGGCTATTTATTGATTAAATAGTTAACCATGGAGTAGAGACTTGAGACTTGGATCAGATTACTGGCACGGCCAAATGAAAGAGAATGCACTTAGTATCAAGTATCTCGGACCAGGGATACCAGAGATATGAGAATTTCCAGATTTCAGCGTGATGACGCGTGACCCTGACAGTTTTGAATAAAAGCCGGCTGGCGCAGGCATGGTTAGCTCATTCCAACACAAGCACTTGCCGAGCAAGTTGCTGCTACGCTGAGCCAAGGCACATGGTTGCCGGATCTACGCAGAAGTTATTTTCAAAGTTGTGATAGTCACAAAAGTGCTGCGCTACGAGGTGGAACTTAGTAAGTTTCCGGCGAGGAGAATCACTGAGGTGATTGATTATTTTCTACAGACACTGGAGAAATATTTTTATATTTCTACATGGACATATGCTAGACTTTGTCTAGAATTAGTACTTTGTCACAGTCCAGTAATAACCTAATACTTGGATATTTAAATCCATTTTAGTCAGTTTTCATATTTGTAACTTGTTAACCACTTCGATCTATCAGTACACTGAAGACCAGTCGATCACGGTGGTGTTCGTTAGTCTACGCAAGGGAAACTACAGGTTGCTTAGCGCATGGTAGATGGTGTGAAGCCATGCCCAGGGAACGATCTTCAGAACAGCCGTTGATTGGTTAGACTGTCAGTGTCTTCTTGTATTGATACGATTACCGTGAGTTATGTTACAACTGACATATCTAAGAATAGATCACTTAGATCTGACCCCATTTAAGCAAACTGTTATGGCTTTGATAGAAGCCCATACTAAAATGGAACAACAGTTAATTCAAACGTCAAGAGATACTACCACTATGTCTGACTAGACGGATTGTGGGTATATAATGGCGGCCGATACAAGGATTATACATGCTTGTCCGATAGGGCATGTTTATGGATAAATCTGGTACAGACCAGGTTTACTACGCTTCAAGACCATCAAGAAATGTAAGCCACATTTGAATTATATTATGCCTAGCTAATTGGAACAAACTATTTTTCGGCAGATGACCAACACATTTATTTTTCTTCGTATTTAAATCTTGCAATGATTTACGCAAGACTTGTTAGAGTTATTCTGAGTATTTTCAGCACTCAGAACAGTTTAGGATCGATGACCGAGCATTTCGAGCATTTATTTGAATATTTCATATTTTCGGGATATCACGGAAAACCGTCGATGTAATGGTTGAGTTAAATTATTTTTGTTGAGGAATGGATATTTTTTCCATATTCGAAGATTCGAACATGTGGATTCTCACATAATGAGATGATAATTAAATATATTTAAAATAATATAACTAATAATAATAATAATATAACTAATAATAATAATTTTTATTATTTTTCTAAATAATTCTTGGATATTATATTTTATAATAATCATATGTATTGAGAGAGAGCTTATGAAGTAGTTTAATCATTTCTAGTTTGGAACAGGAGATTTTCCGAAGGAGAGTGGTTAGCGCAAGCCCGCATTCAACCAACATTTCAGTTCTGGTTGAACAGTTGATATTTGCAATGAGCAAAGTATATTTTTCAGATAACACGGAGAGGCATGAAACGGGAAGCAATTGATATTTGTATCAAATAGGATATTTTTGTATTTATATAAAATCATGACGTAAATACACTCGAAAGTGAAATAAAGATTTTCATAAGTATGGTAAATTCACGGGTTGAACTGAATGGTAAAATAAAATAAACTTGTAAGTTTATTAATCTTCCAGTGTTGATAACAAGCAGAGGCTTGATTTATTGTATACATTTTGGGAAGAAAATTTATATGTGTGGAGTAGTTGAAATGCCATTCCCAGGTGCGCATGTTTAAGTCGCAGGAATGAGGAGATTTTTTTCGAGCAACAATCAAATAGCAGGTTCGATGGCTCAGGTTTATAGAAGGAGTATTGGAGCCACACATTTCGTCGTATGAATGACCCGAAGGTTATTTCTTAGAAACCATCAGTTCTTATTTCAACCTTGTTTACGAATTCCATTTAGACTTTGATTTTGCTAGAACCCGGATTTGTCATGATAGTAGTTTATTCTTCTTCAGAGGAAGACCTTTGCCGTTGTTGTTGTAATATTGTGTTCTTACACAAATAATAGAATGGGCCACTGCCAATTAAAAATAATTCTATAACCACGAATAATTTGAAGGATATTTTCAATCCTAGTGCCATGAACTAAATGAATTTATCATGAAGCTACAATTCTTATTTCCGCATTCTGTTGAAGAATTGCAAGTTGTGAAAGTTACAAAAAGGGCCACAAATATAAATAATTTTCTTAATGATGATTCTAAGTGGAAAGTCAAATAGTTGAATGGTTCAACAATTTATTGATCAAGTTGATGATTCAGAAGTCATATATTTTGTTAGGAACTTGAAGTTCATAATCGAGTCACTTCTCGAAATGTTTAATGTCAGAAGAACAATTAATTTTTGTTGTGCTTCGCACAGTTCTTCGATGCTATGCTCAAGGTCAAATACTTTTCAGATGTTATTAATATGTGTAAATAATTTGTGTTGATTCAGAAATAATATTTTTTGACAATATATTTTTTGAAACTGGAAAAATAAGTGAAAGTTAAAAATTCTATGAACATTTATTCTACGAGTGTTAATATTATGTAAAAAATTCAAACAGTGAACTACGATATTTCCAGTAAAGACAATTAAATTTGAACTGGATTTAATCACAAATAAATAAATAATTTTGGAACACAGTCTACAGGACTAACAATCAGACTTGTGTTTCCAAAAAAAATAATTGTCAAATGTGTTTGGAAAATTTCTGTATATTGTGTAAATAGGAGTGTGGGTCGCCACACGTGAGTGATGCTACTTTGAGCATTTTTGCAGTCAATTTTAAATTCAAAATAAAATGAGATAATTTTACTTGATGTGTTACGCCCAATTGAATCTCCTTCTATCCTTATTGTTGCATTGAGCCAAAAATCAGTAAAGCATTTTTTTATTTGATGTCGTTTTTGCGATTAGCTTTAACCCATCTGGCGCTCCGGGATATTTTGACTCTCGTGCTGACTGATTATTGGTAAAATGCATATGTGGTCGTGCGGACTCCGGTCTAACCGGGCACAAGTAGGCCTATATTTTGAACTAGTAGTTACTGTGCTAATTTGCTCAGAATGGTATCTAGTCTAGTGGCGTTGCTTCTATGGTCAGTTGAGCACAAGTAACCAGTATAAACTCGAGTCCCGAAATGCTCTGCGCTCAGTAAAGAGGCACCTGTTTGCAGGGAATTGTAAAAGATTGTTCGTATATTAATCTTCAGACAATTATGCAGAAACCCTGCGATCAAACTGTGAGAACTCTGATACAATTTTATATATTTGTTTAAACTGAACAAATCATAAAGCATCCGTGAAACAATATACATGCACAAAGCAATCGAGCAAAGTAATTGTGGTCCATGTTCACGAGAAGAGCAAAGGAAAAGAAATGAAAAGAAAAGAAAAGTTACGAGGGGAGAAATAGATTTGGTTAAACAAGCAGTAGGAAATAAAATATATAGGGAAGTATGAAACACAAGATCTCCGGCAAGTTTTTAAGACAAGCGGTTGAAACCCAAACAGAACAGACACCTCAATGAACTAATTATGTTCATTCTTATTTGTATCACAGATTGCCCAGTTAGGAGAACCATAGGTGAGAGAAGGAAGTCCAGTTGATTTTAACAAATGTGCTTATAACCTCAATAACTGTAACTTACGTTAACTAGTAAAGGTTGTGAATACTGTTAATGAACGTGTTTTGCTATCGACGGTTAATTTTAAAATAAGAATGAAAGACCATAGTTTATGTTAAGGAGCATAAACATATCAAGAACACATTACGGCAGACATGGGCAAACGTTTTAGGGGCAGGGCCAGATGCAATACAAAATAATGTATGCGGGCCGAAATAAAAACAACACACTTTTATAGATAGACCAGTAGTAGTGCCCGGCTTCGCCCGGTGGATTTAGTTGTTGTATGGATGATAATGAATAGACCTACTACTATAGAACTGGAACATAATACTTGTTGTTGTTGTTGTTGTTGTTGTTGTTGTTGTTGTTGTTTGACTCTTCAGTCTTTTGACTGGTTTGATGCAGCCTTCCATGCCTCCCTGTCCTGAGCTAATCGTTGCATCTCTACATAGCTACCACACCCTACATCCGAGGCAATCTGTTTAACATATTCTGACCTTGGTCTACCCCTACAGTTCTTGTCCTCAATCCTTCCTTCCATAACTAAGCTTGCTATTCCTGGGTGTCTTAGTATGTGTCCTACTAACCTATCTCTTCTCTTCATTAGCAGTCGCCAGAAACATCTCTCCTCCCCCACTCGTCTTAATACCTCTTCGTTTGTAACCCTATCTACCCATCTGCTCTTCATCATTCTCCTGTAACACCACATTTCAAATGCTTCAATTCTCCTCTTTCTGCTGCACCAATAGTCCAAGTTTCACTTCCATAGAGCGCCACGCTCCAGACAAAGGCTTTCAAAAATGACTTCCTAATACCTAAATCTATATTCGATGTCAACAGATTCCTTTTTTGTAGAAATGCTTTCCTTGCCTGAGCCAACCTACTTTTTATATCCTCTTTGCTTCGTCCATCACTAGTTATTTTGCTTCCTAAGTAACAGAAGTATCCTACTTCCTTCAGCTTTTCACCTGCCAATTTGATGTCCATAGAGGTTTCTGATTTATTTCGGCTGCATTCCAGTTTTTTTTAATTTTACATAATGCCTAAACTAACAATATAAAAATATTTTAAAAATATAACTTTTTGTGGTGGTGGTGGTAGTGATAAGCAGTACAGTATAATGGACGCAACATTCAGGTCATTTTCCCATAATGATAATGATAATAATGAATAGGGAAACGGCTGTTTACTAACTACAGCACTGACACATGTAATTTACAAACGAATTTTAAAAAAATGATTAGAAAGAGGAGTAAGTGAAATAAACGACACGGCCTAGAGCCTATATCTCATTGGCTGTTAGAAAAGTAGAGATCAATAATGTCGTCTTTTGTCGCATAGTGCCGTAAGAAAATAATCAGAGCACTTTGGAAAACTTCGGCTGTCCCGAGCTCCTGAGGTAGCAATAGTATCATTTATCGCCACATTCCGCTCACCTCTAAGTACTACAACAAAACCATCGCACTTATACAGAGGCATAATATTTTCATGATGATAACTGTTTTAGGCGGCCTAAGAAATCTTCTTGCAATAATTACTGCCCGTGACACCAATTTATAAGCAGCGCAAGATGTAACTATTTTCACAGTTCTGGTAGGGGCAAAGTGATGCAGCCCGCAATGCCAGCTAACAATAGAATTATTAAAATATTCTTACAGTTACACTACTACGGACATGAATGGTTCTAGGACCTTAAAACGTGGTTTTCAAGTTCATTTTGTCTGTTGTTCTAAATGCAGGGAACAAAAATCATACAAAACTTATAGGCTACAATGGTAGAAAACTTAGGAAAAAAGAACACACCTTCATTATTTGCCACAGTGGGTGAGTGGTTAACGTGTCGGACTACCGACCCCCAAGCTTGCAGGTTCGCTCCTGGCCGTGGTAAGTGATTTTTGAAAGCGACAAAAATCACGACATGCATGGCATACGTTGTTGGCATGTTAAAGAACCCGTTTGAATTCAGTAGGCCGTGTTCATAATGGCCAAATTAATCTCGGGATTTTCCACCAACACAGATATCTAACCTCCTTGGCTTTCATAGCGTTCCAAGGAACGACGAAATTTGACATGCAAGCTGCCCTCTGGATGTCAAGTAACAAAGTTTTCACCCGGCACCCGAGGCCATACGATATTATTATTATTATTATTATTATTTGTTAGAAGAGGAAGGAGTATGTGACAATTGAAACTGTGACTGTGCTTCTAAAAGTTTTTTCATAATCTGGTTGAAACTGGGATGAGCTGATTCTTAGTAGCGCAGCTAAATGGTGGTTTGTATATCTATTTCTGACGCTATTTTTGCGAAGATTTGTTGTAGAAAACATCTGTTCAGAGATATAGTAAGATGCGAACATGGCAGTTATCTTCTGTGCATGAGATTTCAAGTTTGGGAAGCTTGATTTTGGTAGGGCCTTGTAGAACTCAATTTTCGAAACGTTGAGGAATAGTTGCTTCAATTCATTGTTACATTGTATTTCAATCAGTTCTAGCTGCAACTCTAATATACAAAATGCATCAACACAATGAGATTGAAACAGTTTTTCACTTCTAGGTACACAGAAGAGAAAATATGACCTATGTAGGAAGTATAATACGAAACCATATAGGCTAGGGGGACGCAATAAACTTGCTCAAGGGTCGCACTTGGCCCGCGGGCCGTACTTTGCCCATGACTGCATTACAGGTTCCGACACCTATTGTCGCACTCGACTGGAAGAAGGCGGCAGATAAGGCCGTGTCGACAGGTAAATATCAAAATGGGAAGCCACAAAAAACATTTCAAGGGGGGCCGACAGTCGCCTCTCGACTCCAGATATAGCCAGACCCCACGGCTGATCGATCGGTCCAATGATCTCACTTTTTGACCACCTCGTGGTGTAGGAGCTAGCGTTCTAGGCTGTCGCCCCAGAGATCCGAGTGAAGGCTGGAATAGGGTACACTCAGCTTCGTGAGGCAAAACTCATCCATTCTGGAAGTGGTTTTCCGTAGTTTCCTACGAAACTTTTACTCCAGGCAAATGACGGGATGGTACCTAACTTAAGGCCACGGCCGCTTCCTATCCAAATCCTACCTCAATTACAAATACGTACACAAGTAGACTACAGAAAAGAAAATGATTTAGTGGAACAATAAAAGTAAGCCAAAGGAAGAGATTAGTGAAATGTTTTATTTGGAGCGGAAACTTGGACGCTTAGGAAAGATGACGAGAGAAGAATAGGGCCGGGCCCGTGGTGTTGGGGTAGCGCGCCTGCCTCTCACCCGGAGGCCCCGGGTTCGATCCCCGCCTCCGTCAGGGATTTTAAAACTGACGTGAGGGTTGGAACGGGGTGCACTAAGCCTCGTGAGGACAATTGAGTAGCTGTCTGACATTGAGACAGCGCCCCGATCACGAATACCAAGATTAACGGCCGAGGGAACCCGACGCGCTGATCACTCGTCACCCCAATATCAGCAGGCCAAATAATGGCTAGGCAGCAGTCGCTTGGTCGGCCTTAGCCCGTCATGGGCTGTATGTAGCCTATAGTGCTAGGGGTTGAGTTTTTTTTTTTTTTTTTTTTTTTTTTTAGAAGAATAGGCCTAGAGGCTTTCGAAATGTGTCTATGGAGGAGAATGTAAGGAAAAGGAAAATGAATTGGATTGGACACTGCATAAGGGGTGTTGGTCAGGTAAAAAAAAGTGCACTAGAAGGGACAGTCCAAGAGAAAATCCGCAGAGGAAGAAGAAGGTGTTTCAGATGCTGGATTCCAACAAGATTGATTAATCGTATGAGCTGATGAAACGTCCTGCTGAAGACCAGATAAGGTGCAGAGACTGAACATGAGGAAACCTGCCATCAGGCAGATAAACTGATGATGATGATTAGGGCCCGGATGTTGATGCCGTAAAACAGTTTAAGAAATGCACTTAATTTTTTTTAAATGACTGTCATAAATGACCTAAAAATTCTAAAAATGCACTATAAAATAGAGAAAATGATCTTATATTAATAAACTCACCAATATTTCAAAAATTCTAAAAATGCACTATAAAATAGAGAAAATGATCTTATATTAATAAACTCACCAATATTTCAAAAATTCTAAAAATGCACTATAAAATAGAGAAAATGATCTTATATTAATAAACTCACCAATATTTCAAAAATTCTAAAAATGCACTATGAAATGTAGAAAATGAACTGAGGCAAGAGTATACACCCCTTCCCCTTTCTACACAGCTGACCTTGGTCAGGTTTGCGACGAAAACAAGAGCATCTGTAGACCTACGGCACCGTTCTTCTGCATCGAAGATATATACTGTATTTTTCTACTAATAGCAATACCAAAATATTTATTTCAATATTTTAAATTATCTTGAATCAGCTACTAGCTTTTTCTTAACTCTGAGAGACGTAACTCCCTCATATAAAGCTGTGAAATGACTAAATTGGGGGGGGGGATTACTTAAAAGGCCGATTTCTCTAAAATATGACCACAAAAATCTACCAAACTTTAAAAAAAGCTCTTAAAATGGAAAAATAGCAAATAATGCAAAAAGATGCGAAATAAAAATGACATATTTGAATACGGGGTGCCCCGTCCGGAGTTTCTACGTACTTCAGCATTGTTTAAGACAACTCAGTAAAAAGATGACAAGTCATCAACATCCAGGCCCTAATGATGAACACAGACATCACAGTGACACAGGTTATCAGACAAATTCTACACACAACTTAGTACACGGGGCTACATGACCACGATGTCGCAAAGCCGATAGAAAATCATCATCATCAAGAACAACAACAACTCATTCTTGCAGTCGTTAAAATTCAACTCATGGAATCTATTGTGTTCTTTGTAGACACGAGACATCGGAAGTGGATCAAAGGTTCCAACACGCCCTGTAGACGGAGCCACATCTACTCTTATAATATTAATTATCTGACTTGATGGTAGAAGGGAGAGGTAACTGTTTAAATTACAAAACGTTTTTAGCAGTTGGAGACTACAGTGATCAATGGTGGGGTGGCGCTTATATATTGCACCCCATGTGAGCCAAGCCTAATACCGCCCACCAGCCCGCTGACGTATGGCCCAACTGAGCCGTTTAGCTTCACGATAGCCATCGCTCCAAATTAATTATACGCGCATGCGCACATTCCACACCGGGCACACCTAACAAATAAAATATTTGTATTTCTTAACCCGGCACGCTATCCTTATGGGCATGTCTTTTGCTCACTGATTTATCAGGTTAATCGAGGAACTAATGCTCATGTCAAAGAATGCCATTACAAAACAAAAGAATGATCATCTTATCTTATAATACGCTAAGGTGTATGTTTCACAAAACTCAAGTTCCTAAACCAGAGGGAGTTAGAAGGTGTGGTTTGTACAAAAATCGTCTCAATAGTAAAGGAAAAATTTGTATTTCTTGAAAAGTCAACGGAAATATATTTATTTGTTTATAAAGTGCGTTTAAACAAATAAACAAGACGATAGCCCCTGTCAGAACTTTGTCGCCTACAGCCCGCCTAGCACTGGGGCCGGGCGGGTAGTCTGTAGGCTACACATGGGGCGCACACAACCCATTATGCCAGAGCTCTCACACGGGTCCGCCAGTATATATAAACGAGTGAATATGGCACATGTAGGCATTCAAATATATGCGTCGGCCTGAGTAAATCAGTTTCTTAACTGCCGGCCCTGGAATTCCAAGATAATGGATTCGACACTGCTCCAAGTCAATGGTACTAGGTGTGTTTAAATGCGACAGTCTCTTTGAAAGAGTAGGCAACTTAAGATTGTCACTCATATAGGCCTAAATATGACATTCAGAGAAACCATCCAAAGATCAGTTACGAGGTAAAATATATAGTAAAGCACAGCACAGAAGTGAAGCTCTGGTTCCAAACATCGCATCACTGAAAATTCTCAAATCAAATAAATACCTCTCTATAAATGAAGTAAATACAAATGGGTTAAGTGAGCCACAGAGTAAATATTACAGAGTTAGAACTCAAGCGTACTAGGCTACCTTAGTCAGTCGTGTACAAGCACGTGCAGAGGATATTTTACCGATGGAACAATTTTGCTAGGCGCTGTGATGACCCGTCCTTGAGCGGCAAAAGAGGGAGGAATATTCTAGGAATGTTCGGTACAAGCATAAACGTATACTATTATGTTACCAAAACCTCCGGTGTGGCTTCACGAGAAAGCGACCGGAGAGAGACCCGATCTTCATGATCGCGTTGCGAAACGGCTTGGTTGGTTCCTTAGTTTAGGGGCTGAGGCAACGCGGTCATGTAGCCCATTGCACTCTGGGTGTGTGTAGAATTTGTCTGATAACCTGTGTTAATTGTGATGGCTGTATTAGTGTGTTTTATTTTTGTCTGTGATTCAGGTAAGGACTGCAAAAGATCAATTTTTCAAGTAGTTCCTACTTTTGCTACCAAATGCTACCGTCCACGACACCTAGCTACGAACTTGGCTACTAGATGGCATCGCAGCCAGCACTTAGCGGCGAACGTTACAACTAATATAGCGTTATCAAATAATATAACCTACAAATTTTGGCTTCACACAAGTGTAGTTAGTGGAAGGTTCTTTTTCGTTCATGCCATAAATCTATGACATGGGACCGCCGCGCCGGCTTTACTTCCCCTCCGAAGGAAGGCATACTGAGGGATTTTTAGCGCTCTTAAAACATACGACGACTTCGGCCGTGTTTGAACCCGCGACATTGGGCATAGAAGCTCAGCATGCTACCAACTACGCCACCGAAGCCACCAGCGAAACGGTTTACGACCATGTTTTGAGCACAGATAATAGGATACAGCGTCGTAAGATGCAGCTACCATGACGGTCCACACATACCAAGAAGGTGTTACTTAAACCATTAGGGGGTGCCACCACATCAGGCAACCAATGTAACACAATGAGGACAGAGCCTGTAAGAAATCACTTTCTCAAGTTCATCCTCACCCTTTATAGATGGGGGGGGGGTAAAAAATGTTGCAGATCAACATCTAATAGTGTTCAAAACACTTCACATTTCACCAATTTTCAATTATCATCAAAGATTTCCCATGATATCACATTCTTTTAAAATCCCTCAGTATGCCTTCCTTCGGAGGGGAAGTAAAGCCGGCGGTCCCATGTCATAGATTTATGGCATGTTAAAGAACCTTCCACTAATTGCACCTGTGTGAAGCTAAATTTGATAGGTTAAGAATGTAAACAACGCTCTTAGGTTTCTACGTTCGTTGCCAAGAGCCGACTGCGGTGGCGTCTAGTAGCTAAGTTCTGAACTTGGCCTAGTAGTCGTTGACGGTGGCGCTTGGCGGCAAAAGTAGGAACTATTTGAAAAATTCTAAGTTGCAGTACTTAAATTAAAAAACAGATAACACACACTAATACAGCCATTACAATTAACACCGGTTATCAGACAGACTCTACCCACACCCAAAGTACACGGGGCTACATGACCGCGTTGTCGCAGCCCCTAAACTTAAGAACCAACCAACCACATTCTTTTAATCTACATAGTTGTTGTTGATACATTAAGGGGCTTTGCAACATCTTAGTTATGTAGCCTCGTGTAACTTACTAGTGTGTGTAAAAGTTGTCTGATAACCAGTGTTATTGTGATGGCTGTATTAGTGTGTGTATTTGTAATTCTAATGAGGATTGTGAGGAAGGCGGCTCTGGCCTTAAATTAGGAACCATCACTGCATTCACGTGAAATAGGAGTGGGGAAACCAAGGAAAACCATTTCCAGTTTCGACTCCAATCCCCAACAAACAAACAGACGAAAATTAAACACACCCCTTCCGGATTAATTACGAAATGTTAGCCGAAAATTCAAAATGTGCATACTTTATGGAGTTCGCTATTTGTGTGGGGGTCCGGGCGCGGATACCAAGAGTCCGCTGATGAGCGAGCTTGGTGTTCCTAGGCGAAACCCCTCACAAGACACGGCATAAACCTAGACAAATTGCTGAGTTTTAATTCACGAGCCGTGATAGCCAATATACCATGTTTTTTAAATAAAGTTGTCGCAATCCAAACAGTATGGGGCAGTGAGTGTACCCACTCACCAATCTCGTGGAACGTTAACTGTTCACGTCAAGACGTTGTCCGATGCAAATCCGCTTCCTTTCATCCACATTCCAGCTTGAAAGGGGGGCCACACGCATGGCAGACATTGACAAATGTCTTATTAAAACGCTGAAAGAGTGGAGAGCTACTGAAACCGTGACAAGCAGTGAGCAACACTCGACCGTCAATACAACCAGATCAAGAAATAAGGAAACAAAAATATAACATCAAAATAAATGTTAAAAGCAACAACAAATTACCGTTCGTAACAAACTATGAAGATTTTCTTTTGTCGTGTGGCCTCCTGAGAGGACGAGCGCAGGTCCATCTAGTCGCCCGTGGGCGACCTGCGCGCCAGGATGAGAGATGGAATAATGGATGAAGATGAATGAAACTGGGCAAGGATATGAAAAGAAGCGGCCGTGGCCTGCCAGAAGGTACCGTCCCAGCATTTCCCTAATGTTGAAATTGGGGAAACCACGGAAAACAATTTCAAGGACTGCCAACGGTGGGGCTCGAACCCACGCGCCTACTGAGTCAGCAGAGAGCTTGGCCCCATGACCTAACGCTGCCGTTTAACGAGCGTAGCCACCGCTGTCGGTACTATGCAGATGAACAGCAGACATGGCCACATTTACAGACATCTGACATTTAAACTATTCGTTGTTGTTGTTGATTCTCTTAGTGGCTTTGCGACGTCGTCGTCATGTAGCCCCGTGTACTTGGGTATGTGTACGATTTGTCTGATAACCTGTGTCATTGTGATGTCTGTACTAGTGAATGTATTTGTAATTTCGCTAGGATTTGGGTCGAAAGCAGCCATGGCCTTAAGTTAGGTACCATCCCGGCATTTGCCTAGAATAGAAGTGGGGGGAAAAACACGGAAAATCTCGTCCAAGATGGCTGAGGTAGAAATCAAACCCGCCTCTTTTCAGCTTTGCCTCACGAGGCTGAGTGTAACCCGTTCCAGTTTTCAGACCAGAATTACATTTCTTTGTAGGGCCGGGATGGTACGTTACTTAAGGCCACGGCCTACCTAAATTACAAATATACACACTAATACAGACATCAAGAGTGGCGTAGGTTTTGGATGAACTAAGTTTAAAAAAATTACATCGGGCGGTGACGGCTCAGGCATAATGAGACATAATCAATGAAAGCTAAGAGGCTAAACGGTCCTGAAGTTTCAAAATTATCTATCTACTACCAGAAGTACCCGTTCTTCGAACGGTGTTCGGTGTTAACACCAGACATTATCAATTGAGCTACTGTTGCAATGGTTAGCGGGTTGTCATTCCTTGATAAGTTTATCAGAACGAAGTTAGTTTTCTGGGAATATCACACATACTGTTAATTTAAGGGCCTTAAAATGTAGTTTTCGGAGACCCTTTATAGACTCCCGAATTTTGTGTCTCACATTGAGAAGCGCAACATATGCGTTGTTCGTCCTTCTAGGATAATGTTTATATTTCGCCTATTTTAGCATGTATTTTGAGAAGTTTTTCCCTATATCCACCCTTCTTCTGTATGAAAAGTAAGGTGAAGAGTTTTATAAATGATTGGTGTATTGACTCTCATGGTTACCATACCTAATTTTACGATGCACCAAGCATCCGAACACAAGTTATAGGCGTACATAAAGATACACAGAAAGACAGACAATTATATTGTATACAACATATCACCCAGATATCCAAATATGGGTATATCTACCACACAGTATCAAACAAAATCATCCTTACTATTTTTTATCCTTACTATGAACCCGTACGTTGGAAAAAAAGATTAGTTAAAATGTGCTCTCAAACTAAATTCACCTAATGTGTACTTCCTGACGTGAAATAGAATAGAAAGCCTTGTAGACGAAACGCAATACACGTCACATAAAAACTGACCCTCTACGTTGTGTTAGGTCCCCATACACAGGAAGACCCCTTTCATAAATTATAAAGGCTTGTAGTGCATGAAAATTCAGGTTCTTTAGCCTCAAATGGCCCAAATTCCTAAAAGCCGCAAAAAATGCTGATTCAATTCAGGAATTTTTCAAAAAATGTTGCTGTTTGGAGATATAATAGACCTTCTGTACTATAAAATGTCACACATGAAAATTGCGTGAAAAAAATTCTAGGTTACCCCTTGATCCCCTTAACTGCATTGATGAATTATACAGTCTAAGTTGGTTCCGTGATAACCTTATAGCAATTTGAAATTTTCACAGAAATGTAATGAATGGAGTGACATTGCTTCTTACAGAAATAGATGGAAAGTTGGATGTCACCCTTTGAGATAATGTTGTCATGGTTACCGACTTGCATTCCTTCATTAGTTTGTTAAATTACATTAGTTTTCTGGGAATATCTCAGAAACTGTTGGTTTTAGAGCCTTATAATGTTGTGTTTGAGGACCCTTTAGGGCCCCCGAGTTTTGTTTCTGGCACCGAGGGACTTTGTCTCGTCGTTGTACGCCTTAATATAATACTACTACTACTACTAATAATAATAATAATAATAATAATAATAATAATAATCCGAAAAGGCAGATCTTGCACAGAACAGATATTCAACCTGAATTCCATAATCCGTCACAGGATAATAAACTCCAAGACCATAGTAGTGACATTTATAGATTTTAAAAAAGCTTTCGATTCCGTTGACAGGGAAACTCTAGATAAAGTAATTCGAGAATTTGGAGTTAAATCTAAACTGGCTAATCTAATCCGTGAAACCCTCACAGACACCATGTCAAAAGTAAAATTTCGGGGGAGAATATCTAAACCATTCAAAATAAAGACAGGTGTAAGGCAAGGTGATGGTTTATCTCCACTGCTATTCAACTGTGTCCTGGAGAAAATAGTAAGAATTTGGAATCAAAATCTGAAGGAACACAAGATATCACCCATAACACTAGGGAATAAAAACAGAGGTATTGAAATAAACTGTCTAGCATTTGCAGATGATTTTGCCATACTTTCTGAAAATCTGACTGACGCAACAGTGTAAATTAATCTCTTAGAAGAGATAGCCAACAGAACAGGTTTAAGAATTTCTGTTGAAAAAAACAAATTAGTGATAAATATAAAAAATGCTCCAGAAATCCTAGTCACAGAAATTGGTAAAATTAAGAGGGTAAAGAAATTCAAATATTTGGGAGAAATCATTCAGGAAAATGGTTTAGAAAAATCTGCTGTAGAAGAAAGAGTACACAAGATGGAAAGAGCATATGGTATAACTAGGAACACCTACAACAAAAAATGTTTATCTAGAAACTTGAAAATACAGCACTACAGAACAGTAATCAAACCAGAATGCCTATACGCAAGCGAATGTCCACCACTGAATTATAAGTTAGATAAATTGGAAGTATTAGAAAGACGAATTGTACGAAAAATATTAGGTCCATTAAGAACTACAGAATTCTGGAAAATTAAGAAGTAATGATGAAATATACCGCAACATTGAAAACATAACAGACACAATAAAAAAGAGGCGATTGCTATTTTTTGGACATTTATATAGAATGAATGACAACAGGTTAACCAAACATATATTCAAATATCTTTGGAACAAGAAATTAACAACAACTTGGATTCAAGAAGTTAAAAAGGATTTAGAAAGAAACAATATAAGAGAAGAAGATGCAATAGAGAGATAAATTTTTAGGAAAAAAGTGTTGGTAATGGAAGGGTTCCAATGAAGGAAGGAAGGAAGGAAAAGAAAAGAGGCTCAAAATGGTCCGAAGAGAGAAAGAAGATGCATAGTGTGAAGATGAAGGAGTCCTGGAGGAAGAAGAAGGAGACCTGGGGGAAGAAGAAAGAACACCAAAGGACTAAACATTGAAATTAGCTCGTGGTCCTTAGAAGACCATGACGGTGAAAGAAGAAAGAATAATAATAATAATAATAATAATAATAATAATAATAATAATAATAATAATATATAGGGATAGGAATATAATAGACCTGCCGTACCACACCCGCAGGTGTAAATCGCGTGAAAAAATTCTAGAGTACCCTTGACCCCCTTAAGCGCATTATACGTATTGATGAATTTTACAGCTTAATTTGGTTCCATGATAACCGTCTAGCCGTTTGCAAACTTTCACACTAATGTAATTAATGGAACTGCATTGCGTTTTACAGCAATAGATGGACCTCTGAGAATCTGTTGCCATGGTTACCGGCTTGCCTTCGTTCATTAGTTTATTAAATGAAATTAGGCTTCTGGGAATATCTCAAAAACGGTTGATTTTAGGGTCCCCGAGTTTTGTCTCTCACATACAGGGGCTGAAAATGACCTTTGTCTCGTCCTTCTACGCCTATTTCAGCATGTATTTTAAGGGGGTAGGCCCCCTTTTATGCGAGTACGGAGAAGAGTTACATCAATGATTAGTGTCGTGCCTCTGAAGGATATCTGTACCAAATTTTACGTTGATACACCCAGCATTCTCGAGTTATAAGGGAACAAAGTTGTCCACAGACAAACAGACAGACAGACAAAACATATTTTCGCGCGCATCCATCATAAAACAGTCTGAAACGCGTAAATAACTCAAATTTCCGTAGAAATTCAGAAAAAAAACAGACAAACTTTCATTTATATAGAGAGAGAGATATACTGCACCGCTCGGTGTTGACAGTGTTTTATTGCACAAATTTAGGTTTTACTCGCTAACCGTTGGAGATACACGAAAAGTGATAAGGACCTTTCAGATAGAAAATTAAATGTTAAAGCTCGTGTATGCCATCAAAAGTTAGCTATTTCTTAGCGTTCTCTTTTTATCTGAAATGGAAATATGAAATTTTGAAACCAAAGGGTGTAGTGACGTCACAAATGTGGGTTTTACTCGCTAACCGTTGGAGATACACGAAAAGAGATAGGGATCTTTCGGATAGGAAATTAAATTCTAAAGCTCCTACGTGCCATCAAAAGTTTGCTATTTCTTAGCGTTCGCTTTTTATTTGATATGGAAATATGAAATTTTGAAACCAAAAGGTGTAGTGACGTCACTAAAATGGTCACCATTTTTAATAGTGCAAAATATCGAAATCAAAAGTATCCTATATGTAAACCTGGTAAATCAGCTACCTCCATGCAAAATTTCATTTAAATCGGACCAGTGGTTCTTGCGTTATTGAGTAACACACAGACAGACACACACACACACCCCATCTCATTTTTATATATTAGTATGATATACTTTCCATGTTTGATTTCATTAGTATTTGATGCGTTGTGTTTTCACCTATCAATATGAAAATCGTCGAAAATTAGCAGTTTTGTTGATATTAAATTGTTAAGTCCAGTTTTCTTCGCGAAATCATCTGGCTTTTCTCTTCTCCGACATTGTATAAATATAAACTAAAGTTTAACTTAAAATAGCAATACGACTTAACACAATATTCTTCACTTTCCAAAATGGCACTTAAGTGCGGATAAGCCTACTAACTAGCAAGTGGTGTATTTATGGAAAGGGATGAGGAGAGACCCACCTCACTGGCTTACTTACCAGCTGACAATTTTGCCCAATCGGTAACTTCTGTTAAATTAGGGTAGCCTACCGTAATGCTAGAAATGTTACACGAGTGAAAAGAAATGTTTTCATACACAATCCAATCATTAATCGGAAGATTAATTTTATTCAAAATTAAAAACTAGAATTGCTGACCTTGACGTAGAAGATCGTTCTAAATTTTGTGCTATGGTAGAGTCTTGTAACCCCACCACCTAGAGTCCCTAAATGTCGGAAGCACCTTTCGCAGGAGAGAAAGGAGAAATTATCAGCAGGGCTCAAGAGATATTGGGAACGTAAAAGAGCATCGAAGAATAACTAGTCATAAGCGCTCCGTAGTGGGCTTAAATCAATAATAATAATAATAATAATAATAATAATAATAATACATCAAATATTGTCATAACTTGGCTCTTGGGATGGGGGATCAATCCTCACTGGACATCACAGAGATACACGTTATCAGACAAATTTCACACACACCCAAGCACATGGGGCTACATGACAACAATTTCGCAAAGCCTCTAAAAGAATCACCAACAACTCAATGAATATTGACGTATTAAAACATTGTCCATTTCAGGCATTTATAAGAACTAAAACCAAACCAAAAATATGTTAGACGAACTTCTCTAATCCGAAATGTTTGAGTGATTCGAATTTTCTGTTACTCCCTCCAGCTTCGAATTATCCAAGTCCCACTACTTACAACGCAAACCCGTCAACCATGGGTACGAAGAGCTAGTACCGTAGTAGGTGGGTAAGGCGGTTTCTAACGCACCCATTTTATTTGTACCCGACTGTACATGTTAAAATAATTAATATCTCTCGAACGCATGGTCCGATTTTGACAAATGAGGTGTCGTTGGACTCGGGCTGACGCCCTCTTTCCAATGGACAACTTATTTCAACCCCAAAATAAAACCTACCCCTACTAGGGGATGAAATTGTATTTTTTTTGTAAAAGTCACTTTACAAATGCAACAGACATGAGGGGCGATACCACTATGAACTTAAACGTTGTTGCTCATATAAAGCATGCGTTTTGCTGGATGACGCTATGACTTTGAAAGAATAATGGATTTTCCGCCTTCAATACTGTTTATTTCTATTACTTACAGGGACTAGTTTCGGGGGTAAATACTCCCCCTTCCTCAGCCTGTCCAACAAAACTACACAATGGAAAAACTTTCCATGTACAAGTTCATACAAAATACATGAAGAACAAAGAATAAAGAAATATTACAGTCCCGCTCGACGCTCCAAAGAAGATACTTTTATTGCATCACTAAGGCCTAGGCGCATCAGAACTCCTGAATTGGGCCGGTGCTGCGGTCCGCTGTCCCCATTGCGTCATCGTGGGCCCACTCTAGTCCCCTTGTTGCTCTTGGCAAACGTCAAGGCGAGAAAATTTGTGGCCGCGTCACGCGCCGCCAGGAACTGCAGTGCGCAGGGCGTGAACAAAAACAAACCGGAATTCACCTTGCGAAGTCTTTTACAGCTGAGTGTTAGTGACGTGCTTGGGAAAAGGTGGCGTTTGGGTTGCGGGAGATGGGAGGCTAAGGAAATGAGAATGAGTGAGGTTTGTTGACGCGCCTATTATGGAGATTGATTAATGCGTAGAATGAGTGTGTCAATCTTTAGTATGTTATGAAAAATGATGGGTATGAATAGTGGAATATAGCGGGAATTTTATCTATTACTATATAATTCGTCTATTAATGTTCTGTATAAAATGCTAGTTTCAAATATTATTTCATTAAGATTGTGTGAAGGGTTGAATCTCTGTGCTTTATCAATTTCTATTTGTTCCAAAATATTCATGAGCGTGCCTTTATTTTCTTGATGTAAAATTTCTAAGTCATTGTCTATGGTTGTGAATTTATGCCCAGTTTCTGCCATGTGGTTACCCATCGCTGAAAATTTATTATGTTTGATGGCATTGACATGTTCCAAAAATCTGGTGTTGAACCCTCTCCCCGTTTGTCCCACGTAATCGGCATTACACTCGTTACATTTAATTTTGTAGATACCTGAATTGCTGTATTTGTTGGTTTTGTTGAGAATATGTGAGTTGAAAAATTTAATATGATTAGTGTTATTGGTTCTGAACGCTGTTTTTATTTTATATTTTTTTAGTACACTAGTAACATTGTATGTAGATTGGTTCACAAAAGTGAACGTTGCGTATGTGGAAGATTCTTTGTCTTCTTTTGCTAATCTGGAAACGGGTTTGTTCTTAATTTTGTTAATTATATTGTTAACATATTTACTATTGAATCCATTAGCTTCGGCAATTTGGTGAATTATTGAAACTTCTTTACGATAATCTACGTCAGATAGTGGGACGTTCAACGCTCTATTGACGAAACATGCGAGTGCTGCTCTTTTATGGGAAGCTGGATGATTAGAATCTTGTCTAATTACAGTACTGGTTTGAGTTGGTTTCCTGAATATTTGATAGCTCAGGTGATCTTTGTCATGCATGACTAGTAGATCAAGGTAATTTATGGAACTGTTTACTTCATTTTCTGACGTGAATTTAATGTTGCTGTTTATTTGGTTCAAATATTGCAAAAGTTGTTCTATTTCCGTTTTAGAGTTGTCAAGGATTACGAAAACGTCATCAACATATCGTCCCCAAAAGACCAAACCATCCTTTTTGTTGATGATTGATTCGTATTCCAGATTATCTAAGAATATGTTAGCTACTATTCCTGATAAAGGAGAACCCATGGGGAGGCCTTCCTTATGTTTATAGATTTTCTCATTAAAACTATGACGCTATGAATCAACATTTTTGTTTTTGTTTTTTTACGCATGCGCACTTGGGATTTTTGTAAGAGGGCGAGCTCTTTGAAAAATGATTTATAAGAAGGGGTTTTGGTGGTGAGGAGAGAACCAGATAGTCGCCTACTTTCCTACGAAGTTTGCCGATATCTCTTGAACGCAAGGTCGGATTTGGACGTGTGACGTGTCAAATCGCTTATCTCGAAGCCCTATATATGTTATTAATAGGTTAAAGTTTTGAGAATGTTGGAAACATGTTTTTGGGGTAAAAACGTGATTTTAGTCTTTTTCCGATATCTCACGAATGCATGGTAGGATTTGGTCCGATGACGTGTCAAATGACTTGTCTCGAAAGCCTCTTTATTTTGGTAACAAGTTAAAGTTTTTGAGAATGAGGGAAACAGAATTTTTTGGTGTAAAACTGTGATTTTAGACTTTCTGTTATATCTCACAAAACCAATAACGCCAGAGACGTATACGAGGGGTCGTAGGACTCTGGGTGACGCCCCCCCCCCCCCCCCCCACACCACTCCCCCTTTCGAATATAGTAATTATATTTCTAAAAAATGCGAAAGGGTCTAACGACACTTTTGTTGAAAACATTTTAGTTTTTAAAACTTTTTTTAAATCTGTCTAAAATGTTCATGAAGAGTGGTTGTAGATAGAAAGAGACGATACCACTGGGCACGTGATTCAACGAGGCTATTACTGGTCACGGTGGTGATACACCAATACAGTATTCGCTATTTCGATGAGACGGCGGGACAAGGGATCGTTTTCCGATTTTTCCTATGATGGAATTCCTAATTCCTAAACCACCTGAAGGGGGGGTCTTTAACATGTAAACGATTATGAGTGACATGACAAATGATAATTCCTTGATCAGATGAAGCAGGCTTTACAACAGCGCAATGAAAAAAGCACAGAGATGCTGAGGACACTTGAAGGTCAAACGATAATGGCAACCTTGGTGGGAGGGGGAAGCGAGGATGATGTCGCCGATCATGTTCAATGTTCAATGGATGAATTTATATTTTGCGAAGAATTGCTCGGAGAGGGTCATGTGACGACTTGTTTTAAGGGTATTTATTTTTCCGATCTTTCCTATGGTGGACTCATTGATTGAAATAATCCAAAACTGCTAGGGCATGGCCTTGAGATTTTATAAACTGATAATGGGATTTTGACATACAAGGTCCCCCCAGAACTTGACATGATGGCATTCTTTTTATGGCTTATGAATTTCCCCAAAAAAGACCCAAAACAACAAGATCATGGACTTTTGCTTTTCTTAATATATTGCAAACCCATAATGTAAGATGTTTACTGTGAGTGACGAAACCTAGCTAGGTAAAGAAAGAATTATTGTAGGCTACATGTATGGTGACTGACACGTCTTTGACCATTGAAAATTGTTTTCAGATCTGACTGTAGAACATAGGGAGTATAGGTTGTAGGCATGGCTTGACAAACGGTGTACACAAAATTCAATTTATCGATTCAAGAATTAAGAGTAGACTATCATTAATTAATTGGTTAAAGAGTGTAGCTAAAAATATAAAAAATGGTGACTACATTAAACTAAACTGAACCAAGTCGAATCAAACCCAACTGAACCAAACCAAGCCTAAAGAAAACCAAACCTAATCAAGAACAAGCCAAGGGCTTAGGTGTAAAACTTGTGGGGGAATGCAGTCATTGGCAATGTCCAAAGGAAGGGATAACGCTCTACCTTTAGAGGGTAAGGTAAAGCTAGCGCATGGGGCTAATGCATATTCCCAAGTACATGAACCACACACACACAACTATCCTATGCTGTTTTTATGAGTTGACTGTTAAAACGTACTCAGTGGTTACTGAGCAAGATGGTCGCTACACACAACAAGCTTTAAATACTTGAGGCTATTAATCTATACACACACATACTCACTTGTTCTAAACTAAACTGTCTTGCTGGCAGTGCTCACACAGTAGGCAAATGACAGAAATGCTTGGCTAACAGAAATACAATCTTTTTCGGTTGTCTAATGTTACCAGCTAACCATTACGTGCTATAATGGTGAGCACATGTGCCTCTTGCACTGGAGATCGTAACTCGATTTCTAGCTCTAGGCCGAGGACGAATCAAACTAAGAAAGAAGGGTATGGTGATGCAGTGGTTAAACTGTTAGCCTTTCACTAAGGTAGACTAGGGTTTGATTTTAGGTTAATATACATGTCATAAACAAACAAACAAACAAACAAACAAACAAAAGCAGAGATAATGTTTAAAACATGTCTCTTTTCAAATTATTACTTAGATTACAAATACAAAGGTGGACTGGGTTTGATATACAGTTAATGCTGCCTATCGCATACTAGCCTGTAAGAAAGCCAAACAAGCAAAAGGCGTAGGTAGAGCAGTGGTAAAATCGCTAAGTGTAGAGAACTACCTAACGGTTTTATGAACTGGCAATGGTATGTCGCATAAACAGTGCAGGATACAATCCAGCAACCATATGTTTTATCTTGTGGAACAGAGAAAACATATATATAGAGAGAGAGAGATATAGAAAGCTTGTGTATGTATGGGTAGCATTGATTGTTTGACCAGAGAAAATACGGTGAGGTAGGGTGGGGAGAGGGAGAATTAACACTTATATATGAATGAATGATAAATGGTATTTTTTTTCAATAGTTTTGTTTTTCAAATGCAGTGGTAGATAGCCGTTATTTTGTAAAACATTCTTACTTGCAGTAGTAATAAGCCTCTACGGTCCCACTAACACACATAGACAGACTGTACTAGTGCCATGGTCAAGCACTCACATTAAGATCATTTACAAAAACATAAAATGAAAAATAAAAAATCTTGTTTTAGAAATATCGTTTTTCAACATACACAATATAAATAAAAAATGTGTAACAGCAAAATGGAAAATCCATGTTTCCATATAGACAAAATTTAAAAACCTTAAACGAACATTTAAAACATATATATAAATGGGAAATTGACAAAATGTGTAAATATGAAAAAGGAAAATCCATGTTTCCATATCATGAAATAGAAAAAACATCGGGGGGCGTGGTGGCTCAGCGGTCTAGCTGTATGCCTCTCACCAAGGCGGTCCGGGTTCGATTCCCGGTCAATGCATGTGAGATTTTCGAAGTGAAATGCCATGTCCTGTGGTTCGGATTCCACGTAAAAAGGAGGTCCCGTGGCTCATGATCTCAAGATTAACGGTCACGTTAAACTACAAGCTTCCTTCCTTCCTTAGAAAAAACATCAAACTGTCATTTAAAAAAAATGCAAATGGAAAATTGACAAATTGCAATGTGTGAAATTGAACAAATGGCTATCATTATTAAAAAAAACAACACGGTGCCTTATGGTTGAGGTGTGAATCAAACCCTCTCTACTTATTTTGGACCACCCGAGACTGAGTATACTTGTTTTAGTCCTCATACCACTTTTAAAATTTTGTTTTAAAGCTAGGAATTGAACCCAAGAGCTTGTAGAGGGAGACAAAGGTTAGAATATGTTAAACAGATAGTCATGATTGTAGGATGTGGTAGCTATATAGAGATGAAACGATTAGCTCGGGACAGGGGGCATTGAGATCTGCAGCAAACAAGTCAAACGACTAAAGACTCAAACAACAACATGTAAGCACACCAAAATAATGTTGTGTAACGGTAAATGTTAGTCAATGAACAGTAATGCATTACTAAAACCCATGACACGATACCTAAGAGCTTTTCTAAAATTATTTTAAAATGCCTTTAACCCTATATTTAACACCCAGTTCACAATACTCATAACTGCAATGTTGTGGTAAAACAAAACAAAATCTATATTTCAAAACAAGCAAGTGGTTTAGTCAATGTATACTGGGAAAAGTTTTGTAAACACTCAAGTCCACAAGACTAATTAAAATAGTAACTGTCAGGTTGGCCGAGTGGTTAAGGTGTTTGACTTAAGTTCAAAATTCCTGTACAAGGAGGGAAGGGTTCGAATCCCTTACCTGGCATAACTATTGCCTTAACATGGCTTGTCCACACTGAATTATTATGATACTCGCTACACAAACGATAGACAGAGTGTATTGTTTAAGGCACTCTCTTTATGAACATAGTCAGAGACTGTTGGTGGTTAACAATTGCATTAATAGTGGGACATGGGGATAGCAATTAAGAAAATAAGAAAAACAGCCAATACCCATACAATGTTTTTATTCATTCAGTTTTTTTTTACAATAGTTACACACTGAATACAACTTTTTATCTTTTTATCATTGTTTGATATAGATTTTAAACACAACGCTTGTTGAAGATCCTTTTATAACTTTCTCCAGGTACTCTTGTTCTTAAAAACTGGGGAAGCCGCAATGATTTTATAGACATTAAACCCTCATCCTCATCTTTTTCATCATCATCATCATCATTATAAATATTATCATCATAATTATTATAGTCATTGTCACCAACATTATCATCATCACCATCATCCTCAACATCACTAGAACTATCCAATTCTTTTTTTTTTTCCTTTTCAAAAGGGACCTCTTGAAGAGTCTGTGTTGCTTTTGATAGTGTTAAGGGTTTTTTGAACGTAGACAACTGTCCTAACATGACTTTTTGAGGAGATGATAATTGCTTTTCAACAAACAATGCACTATCTTGAGCAGCAATATCATTTTCTTGAACTTGCTTTTTAGCATTTTCATGATATCTTGTTGACAGCAACAGTGTTTTACCTGGTACACTACATTGACGATTACCCACACTTAAGACCTTACCATTCTTACTTTTTAGATGACCTAAACATTTTGTTGTCCTTTGTTTTGAGCACTGCCAAAATATGATTCCATTCACATTTTGCCGCTTATAGTTATAGGAGTAGCCAAGAAACAGTGCACGTGATTTGCCTTTATTGGTTACAGTATATTCCATAGTAGTAACTGACTTGTAAAGTTGATCTACCTATTACAAAGGTCAGAAAAATTCTGGTGAAAGTGTGATTTTGTGTTGACGTTTTATGTAGGATGATGTTGGTGGCTTATGTTGGTGGCTTATTTTGGTGGCTTATGTTGATGGTTTATGTTTGTGACGATTCTATCGTCACACATTATGAAAAGTTCACGATTTGTAAGGTATTAACTTCTCTAGCTCACGTCAGCTCAGTTAGTTCTAGAAGTCGCCACTAGATGGTAACAGCTCACGGTTCTGCTATCACGACGGCTTTGACGGACATGGAGATGATGGAGCGGAAGATGCCGACATCAAAAGAATGTCTTTTGTCTTAACTTGTAAAATTGTGACCGTTGTTGCAAGAAGTAATAATTAGGAAGATGGTCTAAAAAGAAGTCAGACGTGTTTATCTTGTAGTAATCGATGCTGGATTACTACTTAGGAAATGATATTTATTATTCACCAGATGTTGTTGTGACTGAAGTGTTATCAAGATGGCATACGTAGAAACTGATTTCTAAGGAGCTTATGGAATTGTCAAATTTAATTTTATTAATCTCAGAATATGTCAACTGTTAGACTGGGCCGTGATCATATGAGGATATGAAGATTTCAACTATGCTTTGGAATGGACACCTCCTGCGGATAATATTTTCATGAAGTGTGACGTGTATTAATATTTAAAACGTCCCTTTTTGACGTTGTATGACCTACTAGATTTTTGATCGTGATTTTATTTAGAGGTCAGGTATTATTGGTGAAGATGTATTGTAAGTATTTTGAAGGAATTAGGTGCGATATTCCTAAAATAAGTAAGTAGTCTTTATATGTTTGCATGGTATGTTTTGGTAATGGCTTTAACCTTGTTGTTCAGTTGACTTCTTATTCTGGAGACCTTCAAGTTTTTGGGTGTGGATAAATATTTGATATGTTTCGGTCGATTAGTTTATTTTCTTTTATTCACGGTAGGCCATTCGGCAGTTTCTGTTTTAGGTCATTTATTTATTTTCCTAATCGTGGCTTTGCTTGTTACCTGATCTTAGTTTCGGATGTTCGCTCGTGTTTTGTTTCATTGTAATGAACTTTGACAATCAGCTGGGAAAAAAAGGTGAAAGGGGTGTAGCCATATTAGTTTTGGGAAGAGATTTGAAGTTACGTCGTACCTGATAGCTGATATTTGGGTTTTAATATTATTTAAATGGGTTATTTGTATTTTAGACATTATGTTTACGTTTTAAGCATATTGAACCTTCATGACAATAATAAGGATCCTATTACAGTCTTTTAAGTACGTCGAATGAAGCCCTTTAATGAAAACTATGTTATCAACTCTATTTATCTAACCGAGCATAATGACGATGCCACAACTGTAGACATTTTATCTAACCCTCATGTTATGATATTTTGGAATCCACATCTGTAAGTGCATTCATGTTATACTGTTGGTATATTGAATTGTATTTATATTTTATTGTTAATAGACGTTGGATGTTTAAAAAGGTAAATTGTGTTTCATTCCCTAGTCGTAGATGTAGTTATCGGCTCCATTTAGACAGTCTTTGGGTATTTAATCATGGGTCTAGCCGCTGCGCCACAAGGGGTTAAAGGTACTGCTTCTGTTGTAGGTAAAGGGTGGTCACATACTGGTAACTATGAGCGTGGTTTCGTGTGTGTTACCACGTTAATGTTTATTTGGAGCTGGTGATGGTATTTCTTGACTGGGGAATGATAGGAAAATTAGGCCTACATTTCATAAATGTGATTGTATTATTCATTGTGTTTTTAATGTTTGTTAATTTTTCTGTTTCATGTGAAAAACTTCTGAGAGGTAAAACATTATCCTGATGGACAAAAGAGTTCTTCCCATTATTTCGTATTTGTCTAAAGAAGAATTGGGGTATGAAATTGCTATTAGGGGAAGTACTCCGCATGGTCATCGTGAATTGGATATCATATTACTGAGGTCATTAAAACTTGTACCTGTAACTCTTCCTGCTGGAGATGCTGATTTTTGGACATTGGGTAAGTCATCTGTCATTACATGTGTTTCAAGTTTGTTAGAATTGTGTGATGCGTTAGTCTTGGTTGGTAACCCTTCTGCGTATCGTATTAATCGTATCAGGTGTCGTGTGTTACATTGGCTACAACGGTTGGAAGATTTAATAGGTGTTTGGTCGGAAAGTGACATAGTATTTTCTTCTGAATTATCTAATTTGAGGGCTAAGTTATTGGAGTTTTTTAATAGACTTGGGTCTGATCCCAATGGAGGAAGTAGGGTTAAACCTGTTGAGTTGACAGACTGTAAGTGTTCTTCAGGTAATAATTCGTGTGAAGTGCTGGATGAAAGTAATTCTGCCGAGGATTTGGAAACTGTGTCGTTAATGAATGTAATTCCTAACATGAATAATTTGGCGATTAGTAATTCTGCTGTTGAGAATAGTCTGACTGGGTCACCTATTGACCAACTGAGTGCCAGGTCATGTCATTCTGAGCCTGATGCTATTAATGTGAATAATTTAAGAGAAGAATGTGTCATTGCTTCTACTTCCTTGCATAACGAGAGTGCTGCGTGTGTTCCTTCTAATCTTACGTCTCAATCCTTGTCATGTACTAAGTCAGTACAGACAACCGGAAGTTTGTACAATGAAAGCGGGATAGTTCAGGGAACTGTTCATAATAATTCCAATACTAATATTTTGCCTCTTAGGTTGGTACCTGGTGAAGTTATGCAGGACAGAGATATTAAATTTTCTATGCTCCCCAATCCGTTGGTAACTATTTTGAGGGATTTTCATTCTTGTAGTGGAACTGACGTAGATTTATTAATTAAATTTTTAAGAAAATTTATTGAATTGAAAGACAGCGCTGTTGTGTTCGGTCTTTCTGAACTTCAAGTATTCAGAATTGTTTTTCCATGCACGGCTGGTTTACTTCGTGAAATGCTGATTGATAGTATGAGGTCAGGTAAATCTTTAATTTCGTTTCAAAAGGATGCTTTGAACTATTTCATTACTCCACGTACCTTATCTGAGCTGCATCATAATTTTTGTTTAGAAGTCAACGAATGGATGAATCGTTGAATGATTATTTTGTTGATGTCAGATATTATGCGAGGGTGTTTGCGGTTCAGCTTACTGAAGAACAAATTGTTGATTCTTTAATAGAGGGAATTAATCCTATTGATAGATCTTGTTTGCCGATGAAGGCCATGCCTCGCAATTTTAAGGAATTTGGTGAGATGATTCTGTTTGCTGAGAAGATTAAAAGGGCTAATAGTATGCGTATGGGTAATGTTTATCTATCTGGTACCCATGTTCTTGCTTCCAGGGATAATTTTGACTATACAGGTGGTTTGCAGCAGATGGCAGCAGTTCGTTCTAACTACAGTCTTCGTGATTCAGGCACTAATCACAATTCTTAACAGGAAAATGTGTCTCAGGAACTGGTACCTGTTTCTGCTTTAGGAAATGCTTTTCAGGGGCATGCTTCACAGAGTTCTAGTGGGGGTAGATACAGGTCAGGTAAGAGATGCGATTTATGTGGATCCTATTATCACATAGCACGCTGGTGTGCTGCTGGTGTAAGTAACAACAACTGAATGGTATTAATAGGTAACATTTCTTCAAAATTGTGTTGTGTGAATACCTTGCTTTGTCTTCATTAGTGTGTGTGTTTGCCTGCACGTGTGATGTACCTTCGGTCGAGAAGTGCATACTCTCTTCAAAATTGTGTTGTGTGAATACATTACTTTTGTCTACTTTAGTGTGTGTGTTTGCCTGCACGTATGATGTACCTTCTGTCGAGAGGTGCATACTCTCTTCTAAATTGTGTTGTGTGAACACCTTGCTTTTACCTTCATTAGTGTGTGTGTTTGCCTGCACGTGTGATGTACCTTCGGTCGAAAGGTGCATACTCTCTTCAAAATTGTGTTGTGTGAATACATTACTTTTGTCTACATTAGTGTGTGTGTTTGCCTGCACGTGTGATGTAACTTCTGTCGAGAGGGGCATACTCTCTTCAAAATTGTGTTGTGTGAATTCCTTGCTTTTGTCTTCATTAGTATGTGTGTTTGCCTGCACGTGTGATGCACTATCTTCCTAGTTGTGCAGTATCTTTGACCATATTAAGGTGAGTGGATGGGAGTGTATCTTGAATAATTGTGTTGTTTAGCTTTGCTGATTAAAGGGTGGGTTGTTTTCTGTTGTTTGTTGATAAATAAGGTTAGGTTGTTTTCTTTAAATGTTAACTTGTTTCTTGTTAAGATAATACCGAGTATATACATGGATGTTGCGTTGAAAAGTTTTCTTTTGCTTTATGATCCTTTAGAGGAAGGTGACATAAAGTAAAAATCTTATCGCTTTACGATCCTTTAGAAGAAGGTGACATAAGGTAATTTGTTGTGGGAAAGGTAAGTTCTTACAAACCACTTCTTAGGTACTCCGAGTAGATGACTTTGGTCATTTGATATTACTTGTGATACTGAAGGTAAGGACTTATGATATAATTTGTGGTGTGTTGTGGTATCGTTGAAGTGAATATCGAGATTCTCATCCGATACTACACTTTGGTGTGGTGTTGTTGTGTCGTTGAGGTGAATATTGAGATTCTCATCCGACACTACATATTGGTAAGTGTGTTGGTGTTTTGTGTAGGCGTTTTAATGGACATCTATGTATATTCTAGTTGATTTTGGGAAAATGTTAGTGGGTAGTAACTTGTAGTTTTGGTAATTTGGGGATTTGAGGTTATGTGCTTTGATATGAAAGTTGTGAATGTGTCTGTGTTGGTATGCTTGTGTGGTCATTTGCTTCTCGTTAGAGTCTGTTGGTTTTTCATTTTTGGTTTTGCCTGGAGTTCTTGTTTTGTTTTGGGTTGGTTGGCTATTGGGTATTTTTTTGGGTTATATCAACTTGAAGCTAGTGTGTGACATGTGACATTTGCCTGTGTCCATTAGGGGTTATCTCTGGTTTTGATTTTTTGTTTTTGTTTTTAACTATAGAACTCATTTGCTGTGTGGGAATAATATTTAACTTTTAATTTATTATGGTTTTAATTTGTTTGTATTTTTCCTGTTATTTTGGATAACTTCTTGTAATTTTGTTATTATTTCATCTAACGTCTATATATATATATATATGATTAAGTTAATATTCTTGTAAAGATGTGGCGACTAAACTTAGTTGGAAAATGTATCTGGTATGAGGGTTTATTTTAGCCATTAATGATGATGTTTGTTGGTTAAATTTCTTTAATGTGTTTGTAAGGCATTCCATAAGCAAAATACTTTCGCAGTTGAAATTGATTTCAGCTGATGTTTCGATTAATTGGTTCTGCGTTGAAGATTTGTGGCGAACTTGAAGATTTTCTGGGCCCGGATTATTGGAAACTTCGTCCTCAGGACTGAAGCGGATTTGAACCAGTTCTCGACATATTCTATGACCTGTATAACATGTTGACGAGTCGTATTGTACTAAATATTGATGTGACAACTGAATTTGTAAGATGTACAAATTTTATGCATGTATTACCGATGGTGACTACTGGCTTATGTCAGAAATTTATGTTCGATCTGAGTGTGTTCTTGTTGGTGGAAAGATTGTGGAAGGAACTTTCTCTGAAGTATTTAATAGTCATTTTTCTACCTATTATGCATGTACTTGTAAAAACTCTGGGTGTTGGAAAGATTTGCATGTGCTGCATGTTTCTGTACTGTTCTTCGATTTTACGAATTGTCTTGGTTCTTGAACCGACGACAAAGTTGGGGGCCGGGAGTCTGTGACGATTCTATCGTCACACATTATGAAAAGTTCACGATTTGTAAGGTATTAACTTCTCTAGCTCACGTCGGCTCAGTTAGTTCTAGAAGTCACCACTAGATGGTAACAGCTCACGGTTCTGCTATCACGACGGCTTTGACGGACATGGAGATGATGGAGCGGAAGATGCCGACATCAAAAGAATGTCTTTTGTCTTAACTTGTAAAATTGTGACCGTTGTTGCAAGAAGTAATAATTAGGAAGATGGTCTAAAAAGAAGTCAGACGTGTTTATCTTGTAGTAATCGATGCTGGATTACTACTTAGGAAATGATATTTATTATTCACCAGATGTTGTTGTGACTGAAGTGTTATCTAGACGGCATACGTAGAAACTGATTTCTAAAGAGCTTATGGAATTGTCAAATTTAGTTTTATTAATCTCAGAATATGTCAACTGTTAGACTGGGCCGTGATCATATGATATGAAGATTTAAACTATGCTTTGGAATGGACACCTCCTGCGGAAAATACTTTCATGAAAGTGTGACGTGTATTAATATTTAAAACGTCCCTTGTTGACGTTGTATGACCTACTAGATTTTTGATCGTGATTTTATTTAGAGGTCAGGTATTATTGGTGAAGATGTATTGTAAGTATTTTGAAGGAATTAGGTGCGATATTCCTAAAATAAGTAAGTAGTCTTTATATGTTTGCATGGTATGTGTTGGTAATGGCTTTAACCTTGTTGTTCAGTTGACTTCTTATTCTGGAGACCTTCAAGTTTTTGGGTGTGGATAAATATTTGATATGTTTCGGTCGATTAGTTTATTTTCTTTTATTCACGGTAGGCCATTCGGCAGTTTCTGTTTTAGGTCATTTATTTATTTTCCTAATCGTGGCTTTGCTTGTTACCTGATCTTAGTTTCGGATGTTCGCTCGTGTTTTGTTTCATTGTAATGAACTTTGACAATCAGCTGAAAAAAAGGTGAAAGGGGTGTAGCCATATTAGTTTTGGGAAGAGATTTGAAGTTACGTCGTACCTGATAGCTGATATTTGGGTTTTAATATTATTTAAATGGGTTATTTGTCTTTTAGACATTATGTTTACCTTTTAAGCATATTGAACCTTCATGACAATAATAAGGATCCTATTACAGTCTTTTGAGTACGTCGAATGAAGCCCTTTAATGAAAACTACGTTATCAACTCTATTTATCTAACCGAGCATAATGACGATGCCACGACTGTAGACATTTTATCTAACCCTCATGTTATGATATTTTGGAAGCCACATCTGTAAGTGCATTCATGTTATACGGTTGGTATATTGAATTGTATTTATATTTTATTGTTAATAGACGTTGGATGTTTAAAAAGGTAAATTGTGTTTCATTCCCTATCGTAGATGTAGTTATCGGCTCCACTTAGACAGTCTTTGGGTATTTAATCATGGGTCTAGCCGCTGCGCCACAAAGGGTTAAAGGTACTGCTTCTGTTGTAGGTAAAGGGTGGTCGCAATGTTGGTGGCTTATTTTGATGGCTTAGTTTGGTGGCTTATTTTGGTGGCTTATGTTGGTGGCTTATATTGGTGGCTTATGTTGATGGCTATGTTGGTGGCTTATGTTAATGCCTTATGTTGGTGGCTTATTTTGATGTCAGTTTTGTTATATAATGTATATGATCCATTGATTTATTACGTTATAGCCAGTCTTAAAGCAAGTCTAAACTTGTCCGACATGTTGGATTTTTTGTTCATGTGTGGAACTATCAAGTACCAATGATCAAGTGAGCTTCTTTCTCTCTAATCCGCAGTTCTGCCTCATAGCATTGAGAATATTTATTGTAGTAGCCTATAAAGAAACAAAAAAAAATCAAGTCTAATGCAGTTTAGCTATAAGTGACCAGAACCACTATATATAACATTTTATTCTAAGAGCTGTCCATAATGATAAGAAAAAAAGAGCTTACCATAATGATGGATTGTGTAAGTAAACGTCTTTTGCTGCTTAATGCCACTACTAAAGTGATACTCATGCAACAGACACGTGAGTTCATGTTTCGTGCGGTGAGGTATTAAGTGTGAGTGATCATTAATGTATGCTCCAATTAAAACACTGTTAGTGTCAACAAAAAATCATAACAATGTTAAAAAGCTAGTACAAGAAAAATTGTTACTTCTCAAAAGAGTGAAGTGTTTAGTTTACAACGATTAACCCCTAGCAACTAACCTATTAGTATGATTTGCTCACTACTTAGGTTATAACTGTTCAAGTAATAGAATGATTTAGCGTTGACTTTTATATTTAATATGTACGGTTTAAAGTGGTAGAAAAGTGGTAGCAAAGTGGTAGAAAAGTGGTAGAAAATTGGTAGCAAAGTGCTATCAAAGTAGAAAAGTGGTGGAAAAGTGGTAGAAAGGTGGTAGCAAAGTAGAAAAGTGGTGGAAAAGTGGTAGCAAAGTGGTAGAACGGTGGTAGCTAAGTGGTAAAACATATTACATCTATTGTTAAGAAATAGTTTAAGCAGTTCTGTGGATCCATCTATATATTTAAAACACTAAGCTGTTTTTTGTACACACGAGATTGTGAAAACGACTTAACCGATTGGCTTCGTAAGACATTCTAACGAAAGCTCTTGGCATGCATTTTTGCAGAGTTTCTTTAAAAGGAAAATATATGTTACGGTATATTTTTAAATGATTAAAGAAATATGTAATATTTGTCACTCCCGCGCATGCGCACAATGGCCTTTCTCAACAAGGAAAATGGCGATTCCGGTCGCGTCTAACTGAGATCTTTGTTCATGAGAATTAAAAAGGATCTCCAATAATGTTAGTTATGTTATTACAATGTGCATTGAAATAGAATTATATTAAATAAACCACGAATTGAAAGACATAAACTGCAGGTTGAGTGTGTATACTGGTTAGATAGCTTAATACTGGAGTGAAACATAGTTGTCTGGATGGCTAAGGCGATAAGGTTACTGGCCTGAAATTTGTATTATGCATGATCGAGAGGGTTCGATTCCCACCTCGGATATGTTTTTTTATTTTCATTTTCTTCCTTCCTACGATTGGTATTGCATTGTAGAAAGCTCTTGGCATGCAGATTTGCAGAGTTTCTTTAAAAGGAAAATATATGTTACGGTATATTTTTAAATGATTAAAGAAATATGTAATATTTGACACTCTCGCGCATGCGCACAATGGCCTTTCTCAACAAGGAAAATGGCGATTCCGGTCGCGTCTAACTGAGATCTTTGTTTATGAGAATTAAAAAGGGTCTCCAATAATGTTAGTTATGTTTTTACAATATGCATTGAAATAGAATTATATTAAATAAACCACGAATTGAAGGACATAAAGTGCAGGTTGAGTGTGTATACTGGTTAGATAACTTAATACTGCAGTGTCACATTGTTGTCTGGTTGGCCAAGGGGATAAGGTTACTGGCCAGAAATTTGTATTATGCATGATCGAGAGGGTTCGATCCCACTTCGGATATGTTTTTTTATTTTCGTTTTCTTCCTTCCTACGATTGGTATTGCATTGTAGAAACATATTTCACTTTTATCATTCCCGTCAAGTAACGAATTCTCTGTTCCCATCGAGAGGGTTCGATTCCCACCTCGGTTATGTTTTTTTTATTTTCGTTTTCTTCCTTCCTACGATTGGTATTACATTGTAGAAACATATTTCACTTTTATCATTCCCGTAAAGTAACGAATTCTCTGTTGCCATCCTTTGCATGGTCGAGAGGGTTCGATTCCCACCTCGGATACGTTTATTTATTTTCATTTTCTTCCTTCCTACGATTGGTATTACATTGTAGAGATATATTTCACTTTTTCATTCCCGTAAAGTAACGAATTCTCTGTTGCCATCCTTTGCATGGTCGAGAGGGTTCGATTCCCACCTCGGATATGTTTTTTTTTGTTTTCTTCCTTCCTACGATTGGTATTAGAGTGTAGAAACATATTTCACTTTTATCATTCCTGTAAAGTAACGAATTCTCTGTTGCCATATATATTTAAAACACTAATGTATTTTTTGTACACACGAGATTTTGAAAACGACTTAACCGATTGGCTTCGTATGGCATTCTAACGAAAGCTCTTGGCATGCAGATTTGCAGTGTGTCTTTAAAAGGAAAATATATGTTACGGTATATTTTTATATGTTTAAAGAAAAAGGTAATATATGTGGCAATTGCGCGTTGCCACAATTGCGTTTCTTCATGAGAGAAATGGCGGATAAAAGATCCACCGTATCGTAGTGTGATCTTTGTTTATGAGAATTGAAAAGGGAAATATCGCTTATGTTGTATCCCGATATATACTGGAATAGAATCATGAAATAAGGGAAATATTGATGAACTGTAACTGGCAGTTGAGTGCGTTTGTTGTTTACGTCACTTAATATTGCACTCTAATTTCGTTGTCTGGGTGGCTCAGCGGCTAACATTGTGGACAACGAAATTGATTATGCATCGTCGAAGGAGTTTGATTCCCACCTCAGACATGTAATTCTATTTCCCAATTATTCTATCTTGCAATTGGTATTACATTGTCTAAACATATGTTACGTTTATTATTCCCGTAAGGTAAGAAATTCTCCATGATTTACGTTGCCAGATACTTTTAAATTGAAAATGAAAATCGGCACAATCGCTTCGCCTTGAGAGAAAATTGTCGAACATAATTCATTTGATGGACTCAGACATCGTGGTCACTCAGCCCTGTCTACTTTGGTGTGTGAGTGTAAACCTTTCTCTGATAACCTGTGTTAATGTGATGGCTGTATTGATGTGTGCATTTGTAATTAGTATGGGGAATAGGGAGTTGAGAATCATGAAATAAGGGAAATATTGATGAACTGTAACTGGCAGTTAAGTGCGTTTGTTGTTTACGTCTCTTAATATTGCACTCTAATTTCGTTGTCTGGGTGGCTCAGCGGCTAACATTGTGGACAACGAAATTGATTATGCATCGTCGAAGGAGTTTGATTCCCACCTCAGACATGTAATTCTATTTCCCAATTATTCTATCTTGCAATTGGTATTACATTGTCTAAACATATGTTAGGCTACGTTTATTATTCCCGTAAGGTAAGGAATTCTCCATGATTTACGTTCCCAGATACTTTTAAATTATTAAATAAATATCGGCACAATCGCTTCGCCTTGAGAGAAAATTGTCGAACATAATTCATTTGATGGACTCAGACATCGTGGTCACTCAGCCCCGTCTACTTTGGTGTGTGAGTGTAAACCTTTCTCTGATAACCTGTGTTAATGTGATGGCTGTATTGATGTGTGCATTTGTAATTAGTATGGGGAATGGAGAGTTGACGACTGAGGCTTTAAGTTAGGAACTATCCCGGTATTTGCCTGGAGTGGAAGTGGGAAACCACGGAAAACCACATCCAAGGTTGTTGAGATGGGAATCAAATTTTGCTCTTCTTAGGTTTGCCTCAAGAGTGCGCCCCGTTCCAGCCCTCAGACCAGAATTAAATTTCTTGGCAGAGCAGGGATCGAACCTGGAATCTGGGGCGATAGCTCAGAATGTAGCCTTAAGACTGGGCTTCCCTGTGTTAATACGATCTTTGAAAAACACTGAACATATAATTCTAAAACTCCCTCCATTACGGTGGCTGGCGAAGTGAGTCCATGCTCATTCCAGTAGTGGCGAAGTGATTCTATGCTCCCTTGCATAATTTACTGTCATGGAAATGCAAAGTATTGTACCTTCAACAGGTGATGGAAATTGATTATTTAGAGCAGTTTCATTCTGTTTATTTCAAAATGAAGTTCGTCATCCTGAGTTGCGTTTGCAAGCAAATTGCAAAAATTGCAAGGATTTTATTATTGGCGATCAGTCTCATCGCATTCTCATCAGCAACCAACTTGAGAATGGAAGTCTCTGAACTTAGTTGTATAAGTGAATATTGTTGTTTATTGATTATTTTTTTAGAGTACATAACAATGAGTCTAACCACGCAGTTGATTTTGGCAATGGAAGTAAGTTATTATTTGTTATTTAATATTTGGCAGCTGCGTTGATGCAGGCCACTATAGTGTTATTTAATAAGCTATGACGTTAATTTGGGGAGAAATGCTGCTATAAATAAACCCATTTTACGAAATAGAACATTAGCCGCAAACAAGTGGGAAATCGGAGAAAAATACGAAGCCAATTTTAAACTCCAATATGAATACGGCATTTCAGATACAATTCCAGATACTATACCGTTACAGTGTAGGGTCCTTGACGAACAAATTTAAACATTGTTCTGCACTGTATTTCTCTTGAGAGAAATCTTCACTTGGTTACTTTGAGCTTTGCTGTTGTAATGTAAAATTAATCTGACTAAATATAAAACATTTGACATGCTGCAACAATTATTTTTCACTGGAGATGATATCTCAAGGAATTTCAGAGAGACTAATCGGCAGTACAATGCTATGTCCTTCGTTTCATTTGGTGCCAATGTTACTGTGCCACACCCATACGGTCCACATTGTTTTAAGATGTATGGAGGTGCACATCATCGCATTTCTTCGTTATATTCCAAAATTATATGTGACGGTTTGCGGCCAGTTTTATTAGACTCCTCAGAGTTCTTGAATTCCTTGGAACTAAATGACTTGCCTCCACATATTCCAAACGCTTGAACCGTTATGCTGCTTAGAAATCTGAACGTTTCCCAAGGGCTCTTAAATGCAACCATATTGCTTGGATTTGGAAATAATAAATGCAGTTAAAATTAGGCAGAGAGGTTGAATCCTTCTACTTGATTTAACAGCATCCGATAAAACACTATCATTTTGTTTTAAGAGGCAATATTTTCCAATTTATTTGGCATACTCTGTCACAATCAATGAAGCTCAAGGGAAAACTCTGGAACGTATAGGTCTCAATTTGCCTCATCAATTTTTCAGTCATGGCCAGCAGTATTTTGCAATGTTGAGAGTGCAATCTTTTGACGCCCTTATAGTTTCAATAGAGCCAAAAAATCATCGTACAAAGAATATACAGTAGGCCTACATAAGAAAATTCTTCAGTAAATATTTTTCTATTGACCGTCATTTTTGACGGGTTTCAACTAGTTACATAATAATTTTGGACACATAGTACACGTTCACCGTACATTGTGTCCACTCATACAACAGACAAGTGAGTTCATGTTTCGCTGACGTAATCGTATGTTCCCCCGCACGCACACGCCTTTGGCGACGCAGGTGGTCCCTGTGGACGGGTCCTTGTTGACGGGTCATTGTTGACGGGTCACTGTGGACGAGTCCCTGTGGACGGGTCCTTGTTGACGGGTCCCTGTGGACGGGTCCCTTTGGACTGGTCCCTATGGACTGGCCCGTGCATTTATCCAAATTATCTCAAAGGGTCCCGTCCATAGGGACCAGTCCAAAGGGACCCGTCCACAGGGACCCGTCAACAATGACCCGTCAACAAGGACCCGTCCACAGGGACCCCCTGCGTCGCCAAAAGCGTGTGCGTGCGGGGGAACATACGATTACGTCAGCGAAACATGAACTCACTTGTCTGTTGTATGAATGGACACAATGTACGGTGAACGTGTACTATGTGTCCAAAATTATTATGTAATGGATCCACAGAACTGCTTAAACTATTTCTTAACAATACATGTAACATGTTTTACCACTTTGCTACCACCGTTCTACCACTTTTCCACCCCTTTTCTACTTTGCTAGCACTTTGCTACCAATTTCCAACCACTTTTCTACCACGTTGCTACCACTTTTCTACCACTTTAAACTGTACATATTAAATATAAAAGTCAACGCTAAATCATTCTATTACTTGAACAGTTATAACCTGAGTAGTGAGCAAATCATACTAATAGGTTAGTTGCTAGGGGTTAATTGTTGTCAACTAAACACTTCACTCTTTTGAGAAGTAACAATTTTTCTTGTACTAGCTTTTTAACATTGTTATGATTTTTTGTTGACACTAACAGTGTTTTAATTGGAGCATACATTAATGATCACTCACGCTTAACACCTCACCGCACGAAACATGAACTCACTTGTCTGTTGTATATCACTTTAGTAGTGGCATCAAGCAGCAAAAGACGTTTACTTACACAATCCATCATTATGGTAAGCTCTTTTTTTCTTATCATTATGGACAGCACTTAGAATAAAATGTTATATATAGTGGTTATGGTCACTTATAGCTAAACTGCATTAGACTTGATTTTTTTTTTTGTTTCTTTATAGGCTACTACAATAAATATTCTCAATGCTATGAGGCAGAACTGCGGATTAGAGAGAAAGAAGCTCACTTGATCATTGGTACTTGATAGTTTCACACATGAACAAAAAATCCAACATGTCGGACAAGTTTAGACTTGCTTTAAGACTGGCTATAACGTCATAAATGAATGGATCATATACATTATACAACAAAACTGACATCAAAATAAGCCACCAACATAAGGCATTAACATAAGCAACCAACATAAGCCACCAACATAAACCATCAACATAAGCCACCAAAATAAGCCACCAGCATAAGCCACCAAAATAAGCCACCAACATAAACCATCAACATAAGCCACCAAAATAAGCCACCAACATAAGCCACCAACATCATCCTATATAAAACGTAACACAAAATCACACTTTCACCAGAATTTCTGACCTTTGTAATAGGTAGATCAACTTTACAAGTCAGTTACTACTATGGAATATACTATAACCAATAAAGGCAAACCACTTGCACTGTTTCATGGCTACTCCTATAACTATAAGCGGCAAAATGTGAATGGAATCATATTTTGGCAGTGCTCAAAACAAAGGACAACAAAAAGTTTAGGTCATCTAAAAAGTAAGAATGGTAAGGTCTTAAGTGTGGGTAATCGTCAATGTAGTGAACCAGATAAAACACTGTTGCTGTCAACAAAATATCATGAAAATGCTAAAAAGCAAGTTCAAGGAAATGATATTGCTGCTCAAGATAGTGCATTGTTTGTTGAAAAGCAATTATCATCTCCTCAAAAAGTCATGTTAGGACAGTTGTCAACGTTCAAAAAAAACCTTAACACTATCAAAAGCAACACAGACTCTTCAAGAGGTGCCTTTTGAAAAGAAAAAAAAAGAATTGGATAGTTCTAGTGATGTTGAGGATGATGATGATGATGATGATAATGTTGGTGACAATGACTATAATAATTATGATGATAATATTTATAATGATGATGATGATGATGATGATGAAAAAGAAGAGGATGAGGGTTTAATGTCTATAAAATCATTGCGGCTTCCCCAGTTTTTAAGAACAAGAGTACCTGGAGAAAGTTATAAAAGGATCTTCAACAAGCGTTGTGTTTAAATTCTATATCAAACAATGATAAAAAGATAAAAAGTTGTATTCAGTGTGTAACTATTGTAAAAAAAAACTGAATGAATAAAAACATTGTATGGGTATTGGCTGTTTTTCTTATTTTCTTAATTGCTATCCCCATGTCCCACTATTAATGCAATTGTTAACCACCAACAGTCTCTGACTATGTTCATAAAGAGAGTGCCTTAAACAATACACTCTGTCTATCGTTTGTGTAGCGAGTATCATAATAATTCAGTGTGGACAAGCCATGTTAAGGCAATAGTTATGTCACGTAAGGGATTCGAACCCTTGCTTCCTTGTACAGGAGTTTTGATCTTAAGTCAAACACCTTAACCACTCGGCCAACCTGACAGTTACTAATTTAATTAGTCTTGTGGACTTGAGTGTTTACAAAACTTTTCCCAGTATACATTGACTAAACCACTTGCTTGTTTTGAAATATAGATTTTGTTTTGTTTTACCATAACATTGCAGTTATGAGTATTGTGAACTGGGTGTTTAATATAGGGTTAAAGGCATTTTAAAATAAATTTAGAAAAGCTCTTAAGTATCGTGTCATGGGTTTTAGTAATGCATTACTGTTCATTGACTAACATTTACCGTTACACAACATTATTTTGGTGAGCTTACATGTTGTTGTTTGAGTCTTTAGTCGTTTGACTGGTTTGCTGCAGATCTCAATGCCCCCTGTCCCGAGCTAATCGTTTCATCTCTATATAGCTACCACATCCTACAATCATGACTATCTGTTTAACATATTCTAACCTTGGTCTCCCCCTACAAGCTCTTGGGATCAATTCCTAGCTTTAACACAAAATTTTAAAAGTGGTATGAGGACTAAAACAAGTATACTCAGTCTCGGGTGGTCCAAAATAAGTAGAGAGGGTTTGATTCACACCTCAACCATAAGGCACCGTGTTGTTTTTTTTAAATAATGATAGCCATTTGTTCAATTTCACACATTGAAATTTGTCAATTTTCCATTTGCATTTTTTTAAATGACAGTTTGATGTTTTTTCAATTTCATGATATGGAAACATGGATTTTCCTTTTTCATATTTACACATTTTGTCAATTTCCCATTTATATATATTTTTTAAATGTTCGTTTAAGGTTTTTAAATTTTGTCTATATGGAAACATGGATTTTCCATTTTGCTGTTTACACATTTTTTTATTTATATTGTGTATGTTGAAAAACGATATTTCTAAAACAAGATTTTTTATTTTTCATTTTATGTTTTTGTAAATGATCTTAATGTGAGTGCTTGACCATGGCACTAGTACAGTCTGTCTATGTGTGTTAGTGGGACCGTAGAGGCTTATTACTACTGCAAGTAAGAATGTTTTACAAAATAACGGCTATCTACCACAGCATTTGAAAAACAAAACTATTGAAAAAAAAAAATACTATTTATCATTCATTCATATATAAGTGTTAATTCTCCCTCTCCCCACCCTACCTCACCGTATTTTCTCTGGTCAAACAATCAATGCTACCCATACATACACAAGCTTTCTATATCTCTCTCTCTATATATATATGTTTTCTCTGTTCCACAAGATAAAAAATATGGTTGCTGGATTGTATCCTGCACTGTTTATGCGACATACCATTGCCAGTTCATAAAACCGTTAGGTAGTTCTCTACACTTAGCGATTTTACCACTGCTCTACCTACGCCTTTTGCTTGTTTGGCTTCCTTACAGGCTAGTATGCGATAGGCAGCATTAACTATATATAAAACCCAGTCCACCTTTGTATTTGTAATCTAAGTAATAATTTGAAAAGAGACATGTTTTAAACATTATCTCTGCTTTTGTTTGTTTGTTTGTTTGTTTGTTTATGACATGTATATTAACCTAAAATCAAACCCTAGTCTACCTTAGTGAAAGGCTAACAGTTTAACCACTGCGTCACCATACCCTTCTTTCTTAGTTTGATTCGTTCTAGGCCTTAGAGCTAGAAATCGAGTTACGATCTCCAGTGCAAGAGGCACATGTGCTCACCACTATAGCACGTAATGGTTAGCTGGTAACATTAGACAACCGAAAATTATTTTATTTCTGTTAGCCAAGCATTTCTGCCATTTGCCTACTGTGTGAGCACTGCCAGCAAGACAGTTAAGTTTAGAACAAGCGAGTGTGTGTGTGTGTGTATAGATTATTAGCCTCAAGTATTTAAAGCTTGTTGTGTGTAGCGACCATCTTGCTCAGTAACCACTGAGTACGTTTTAACAGTCAACTCATAAAAACAGCATAGGATAGTTGAGTGTGTGTGTGGTTCATGTACTTGGGAATATGCATTAGCACCATGCGCTAGCTTTACCTTACCCTCTAAAGGTAGAGCGTTATCCCTTCCTTTGGACATTGCCAATGACTGCATTCCCCCACAAGTTTTACACTTAAGCCCTTGGCTTGTTCTTGATTAGGTTTGGTTTTCTTTAGGCTTGGTTTGGTTCAGATGGGTTTGATTCTACTTGGTTCAGTTTAGTTTAATGTAGTCACCATTTTTTTTAGCTACTCTCTTTATCCAATTAATTAATGATAGTCTACTCTTAATTCTTGAATCGATAAATTGAATTTTGTGTATACCGTTTGTCAAGCCATGCCTATAACCTATACTCCCTATGTACTACAGTCAGATCTGAAAACAAAGTTCCAATGGTCAAAGACGTGTCAGTCACCATACATGTAGCCTACAATAATTCTTTCTTTACCTAGCTAGGTTTCGTCACTCACAGTAAACATCTTACATTATGGGTTTGCAATATATTAAGAAAACAAAAGTCCATGATCTTGTTGTTTTGGGGTCTTTTTTGGGGAAATTCATAAGCCATAAAAAGAATGACATCATGTCAAGTTCTGGGGGGACTTTGTGTGTCAAAATCCCATTATCAGTTTTTAAAATCTCAAGGCCATGCCCTAGCAGTTTTGGATTATTTCAATCAATGAGTCCACCTTAGGAAAGATCGGAAAAATAAATACCCTTAAAACAAGTCGTCACATGACCCTCTCCGAACAATGCTTCGCAAAATAAATATAAATTCATCCATTGAACATTGAACATGATCGGCGACATAATCCTCGCTTCCTCCTCCCACCATGGTTGCCATATCGTTTGACCTTCAAGTGTCCTCGGCATCTCTGTACTTTTTTCATTGCCCTGTTGTCAAGTCAAGTCAATGCATTCCAATAAGCTCAAATAACATCCACATCCTGTCAGTCTGCCCCAGCAAGTTTGTTTTCTATACTCACTTCAAGCAACATATAACCAAGTTCTGTTTGTTCTATCTAAAGCCAGCGTCATCTGATCAAGGAATTATCATTTGTCATGTCACTCATAATCGATTACATGTTAAAGACCCCCTTCAGGGGGTTTAGGAATTAGGAATTTCATCATAGGAAAAATCGGAAAACGAACCCTCGACCCGCCGTCTCATCGAAATAGCGAATACTGTATTGGTATATCACCACCGAGGCCAGTAATAGCCTCGTTTAATCACGTGCCCAGTGGTATCGTCTCTTTCTATCTACAACCACTCTTCATGAACATTTTAGACAGATTTTTAAAAAAAGTTTTAAAAACTAAAATGTTTTCAACAAAAGTGTCGTTAGACCCTTTCGCAATTTTTTTAAAACATAAATACAATATTCGAAAGGGGGAGTGGTGTGGGGCGGGGGGGGCGTCACCCCGAGTCCTACGACCCCTCGTACACATCTCTGGCGTTATTGGTTTGTGAGATATAACAGAAAGTCTAAAATCACAGTTTTACACCAAAAAAATCTGTTTCCCTCATTCTCAAAAACTTTAACTTGTTACCAAAATAAAGAAGGTTTCGAGACAAGCCATTTGACACGTCATAGGACCAAATCCGACCATGCATTCGTGAGATATCGGAAAAAGTCTAAAATCACGTTTTTACCCCCAAAAAACATGTTTCCAGCATTTTCAAAACTTTAACCTATTAATAACATATATAGGGCTTCGAGACAAGCGATTTGACACGTCACACGTCCAAATCCGACCTTGCGTTCGAGAGATATCGGCAAACTTCGTAGGAAAGTAGGCGACTATCTGGTTCTCTCCTCACCACCAAAACCCCTTCTTATAAATCATTTTTTCAAAGAGCTCGCCCTCTTACAAAAATCCCAAGTGCGCATGCGTAAAAAAACAAAAATGTTGATTCATAGCGGCATCCAGCAAAACGCACGCGCTATATGAGCAACAACGTTTAAGTTCATAGTGGTATCGCCCCTCATGTCTGTTGCATTTGTAAAGTGACTTTTACAAAAAAATACAATTTCATCCCCTAGTAGGGGTAGGTTTTATTTTGGGGTTGAAATAAGTTGTTCATTGGAAAGAGGACGTCAGCCCGAGTCCAACGACACCTCATTTGTCAAAATCGGACCATGCGTTCGAGAGATATTAATTATTTTAACATGTACAGTCGGGTACAATAAAATGGGTGCGTTAGAAACCGCCTTACCCCCCTACTTACCGTATAATAAATACTACACAAGAATCTCGTTTATCCGAATTAAGTGGAACCGGAACTGATCCGAATTATCGAAAATCCAGATAAACCGGGGGGAAAATGTTATATAATCTATTACCGGTAACATTAGTTGTAATACCTTTTTCAATTGTACAAAAAATATAAGAACACTTGTCTTACATTTACGATTCTGTTTTATGCACTAAAATAATGTGTGAGTTTTATTCTGTTTTACATTTGTATAGAGTTTTCGCGCAGCGCGATCACGAAGACGTTTTACTAACATCAGTTCTCACTACCAGGCGAATGCCGGGACGGTGCGTTTGATAGACCGTGGCCGAATTACTTCAAATTCCTGTCCTTAACTATCCTTGGCGGAAAGACATTCAAGAAGAGTCGACCCCGTCAAAGAAATACTGTACAGTAAAAATATTTTTTTAAAATTATTTTCAATCCGGATAAACCGGATTAATGAGAGCGGATGAACGAGGTTCTTGTTTATATATAATAGTGAAAGCTTCAGTAAGTCATCAACAATATGACGCGGTGTGATGAATATTTTTAAAAATTATTGGGTTAGAATGTAAGAAAAATCCCAACAAACATTTTTATTTTATTTTAAAAACTTTTTGTTGGGATTTTATTTCTTACATTCTAACTCAATAATAATTTAAAAAAAGTAGTTATTCGTCTGTCATTATCCATTCCCAGTTTGTGAAAAACATTTGAGAGTATTTGATCGCTGAACAACTGAGGAATGTGTACCTGAACTAACTGATACAATATGATTTCTGAAATTTCTATGTCAAAATTCGTACTCATTTCACACCTTCTATAAAAGCAAAGTAGCATTTCGTGGCCACAATCAGCTCAGAATATACTGCTTTTTACATGTTACAAGAATCATAGATGTACCTTTAACATAACCTCAGAAAATGCATAGTATAATGATGCCAGCTAATGTGCACATTTCGTATGCCCAAGAGTAGCCTACGTGGTGTTCTTAAGAGAATTGAGTGGTGAGATTTGGCCATTTTAACATAATTGCTTGTTAGTGATTAAGTTTACCAACGTTTCTGTTTGATGAAATGCTCGTGCAAAGTTAAATCATCATCATCATATATATTATTTCAGTAGTACAGATCCCTCCTGCGGCACTCACAAGCGACGAATCGTGAAAATGAGCATGTAAATGAAAGAGAATAGACATTAGCAGTGACGAATTGCACTTTAATTCCGTAATATCAATAATTTATTTAAAAAATTACTTTAAAAAATTGACGAAGTGTGCGATTTGCAGATACTGTTGATGTATGAAAATACGCTCCATAATATCTGTCCACTTCACATTTTGATCGCTGTGACGCCCGTTTCATATCATTTTAACATTAAGAGGTATTTCCTTGATCATTTTGCATGGATTTCAGAAACAGTAAATCAAAGGAATGAATTCTCAAATCGTATAATTTCATAAAATAATATCGAATAACCGGTGAGTGTTACAGTACACTCGGCACACAAACGACATTATCAGTGACAAATTGCATTCTAATTTCGTAAATTTCAATTTTTGTAAGAAGTGTGCGATTTGCAAAACCTATTGGGGTAAGTGTGGTTCATGAACATGCGAGATTTCTCGCACGGGTCCGCTAGTAACCTTTATTGATGAATTAAGAGATAATTGACGTTGTTGAAAATTACCCTAAAATGAATCTGATGATGATGATGATGATGATAATTGTTGTTTTAAGGGGCCTAAAATGAATCTCTCTCATTTAATGTAGACTAGTTGTATTGGTGGTGTAATGACTAACATTAGCCCGACAGATGGAAGATCTGTAGACGTGAAGGGCCAGCCAGGATTGATGGACAGACTCTAAGATGTGGAGCGGCGACTTGCTGACATGCTTGCTAATTGGCGGGAGCCAGCGACCTCTGGAGGGAGAGCGAACATTGCTCTGCAATTAGCGGCTCTTTCGCCCTTGGGGAGCCTCATTCTTGTTCCCCCTCTAGGTGTCAAATAACATTTGTGGTAACGTACTGTAATCGATACCACTCCAGTCCTTGCTAATCACAACTCTCGCCTGGCAAGCTATTAACTTACAGTACGGCACCTTCTATCACTGACGCTAAGATAGCGGTGTAAATTCTGCCGTCTGCAGATTGAACAACAAAAAAGTGCAGAATTAAAATTTCCAAATGCAATGCACTTTTAGCAGGAACAAGATTGCTCTTTTGATGTTTAATAAATCACAATTACTACGTTAAATGAACACTACAGTCTCGATTATGCGAAACCCAATTATTCGAACGTCCGGATTAACCAAAGCAAATATAGAAAAAAAAATGTTGTTGCTGTTGTTATTTCGTTTGAGGGTCTGTACACAATCACAAAATACGTTATTTACCCTTTCATAGCCTTAATTTTAAGATTGATTTATAGTTGTTGTTGATTATTTAGGGCAATTGCGACATCGTGCCCATGTAGCCCCACGCACTTGGGTGTGTGTGTGTAATTTGTCTGATAACCAATATCTCTGTGATGTCTGTACTAGTGTGTGTATTTGTAATTGAGGTATAATTTGGGTAGGAAGCGGCAGTGGCCTTAAGTTAGGTACCGTCCCGGCATTTGCCTGGAGAAACCAAGGAAAACCATTTCCAGGATGACTGAATGACTGAACCCGCCTTTTCTCAGTTTTGCCTCACGAGGCTCAGTGTAGGCATACATTGAAGAAGAAATAAATTTTTTGGCAGAGCCGGTAATCAAACCCGGGTCTCCTCGGTGACAGCCAAGAACGCTAGCCACTACGCAACGAGGCGTAAGTGATTGATTTATAGACGGTAAATGAGGGTACTATTGAATTTATAACGCTCCTAGGTGCCATAAGATCGCCTTATCGTGGAAATAGAATGTTTCCGGATTATCCAAATTGTTGATTAACCGAATGGCCCTCGGTCACATCAAGTCCGGATAATCGGGAAATAAGTGAATTAGAAATGCTCTAAATGTGTCCCTTTTGTCAACGCAGGTTAGATTTGACGTTCTTGGTGTTTCTAATACAGTGCATACAGTACTTTAAGTTCTGAATGATTGCGGACAGAAGAAAGATAAAAACTGGCTCGTCAAAGTTATGATTATTAGGTTATTATTATTAGACTATTGTTATCATCATCATGTATAAAACGCTAAGGTGTATTTTTCACAAAACTCAAGTTCTTAAACCTGAGGGAGTTTGAAGGTGCAGTTTGTGTCAAAATCGTCTCATCAGTACAGGAAAAGACTTGCATTTCTTGAAAAGTCAACGGAAATATATTTAATTGCCTAAAAAGTGCGTTTAAACAAACAAACAAACAAACAAACAAACAAAAAACAAAACGATACCCCCCTGGCTGAATCGTGTCCCGTCAGGCCGCATAACACTAGAGCCGAGCGTAAGGTCTACACACATGAGGCGCTCACAATAACCGATTGCGCATTCAAAAGAAATAGAATTATCAGCAGCATTAACGAATTGCAATCTGATTTCATAAATATCGACAGTTTGTTTAAAACGTGTGTTTAAACAAATAAACAAGAAGCCCACATAACAGTAAAGCCAGGGGCAGATGACCTCGTTGTTCTGCCCCTTAAAACAAAAATAACTATAACTAACAGTAAAGCCAGGCGGGTCGCTTATGGACAAGCGAGATTTCTCGCAAAGGTCCCCTAGTTATTTAATTATTATTATTAATATCGATTTTTTCTCCTTTGGGAGAACGTGCGAACTTGAGCCAATCACAGCTTCACTTCCTTTTCCTCCCCTCTTCTCTTCCCAAAACCTCTTCATTAATTCAATGTGTTTTTTTTTCCTTTCCTCCGTCCATATTTTCCCTATTGTTTCTTTTCTTGAGACTTGTTCAAATTTCTTGTTTCTGATTTTATTTCTTAATTGTTTTCTGTCTTTAATATCGTCTCCAGAGATGTTGAATCGTTCCCGGTCTTCCTGTGTTTCTCTCATCCAACTGGCCTTAATTTACTAGTTTTAATGATGTCAATAAAATTCTTAATGAGTCTGTTTTCATCCATCCTCCACATGTGTCCATAGAACAGTAGGTGACTTTTCCTAAATTTCTCGGTGATGGTGTCTGTGTTTCTATAGAGTTCCTTTGTAGGTCGTCTGATCTAAGTTCCGTCTCGGAGAACAGCGCCGTGTATCTTTCTAAAAAATTTCCGTTCTTGTCTCTCGATGTCATGAATTCTTGTCACCCCTCCAATTAATGTTGTTTCTGCAGCATACAGGGCTTCTTGTAAAACAACCGTGTTGTAGTGTCGTGGTTTTACGAGACACTACTCCTGTTTTTTAATAATTCCATGTCAGTTTGTATGCCTTTTGCAGTTTGAATATTATTTCAGCTCTCATTTCAGTGGATCCCTTCTCATGTTGGAATAGCAGGTAATGAAGAGGCAGACAGATTAGAAAAAAAAGGTACCACACTACAACAACCTGTCAGTCAGACAGATTTTATGTCAGCAGAAGGGATCTTGAAAAATACAATCAAAAACAAGTATGAAGAAATGGCAAAGAAAACAGCAGAAACAAAATTATGGAAGGACATTGATGCTAAATGGGATCAATATAAATTAACACCAAGAAGAGAAGCTGTATTCTTCTTCAGACTTAACACTAGCCATGACTGCCTTGCAGCTCATCTGAAACGAATCGACATCCTGAGATCTGAAGAATGCACACTTTGTCACGAACCTGGAAGTAAAATGGATAAGGGGCACCTGCTACAGTGCAACAAACTTGATGTGACTGCTAGAACTTCAGGAAACCTCACACAACTCTATTGGAACGCAAGAAAGCTGATGGATTGGAATCCGGGCTAGCCATAGGAAACAACAACAAACAACAACAATTTATTTCAGCGTTGGAGATTGTGTTCAGTGCTGTGGGTTGGATGGTTTCTCCTAAGTACCGTACATAAAGTGAGTGACCTGTGAGATTCTTCCATACCGTGTCTGCAATGTGAGTTTTCCTGTTGATTTTGTGTCCATATACTGAGCTTTTTCATATACAATCTCGAGTCCAGTTTTACGGTAGATTGCATGTAGTTTCTCTTGAGCTATTTTTGCTTCATCTTTGATGTTCGTTAATATACACTGTATAACAAGAAACGACGCACCGGGAAGGCGGTTTCCGATTGTAAGGAAATTACGTATGCAAAGACATTCGGACCGTACATGCAGCTGATTAAAGCTTCGCGTCCAATGAATGAATAGCGGGAACTCCCGCGCATCCGAACTGCGCATGCATCAGGTGTATATAAGGCGCGATTCTGAGGCGTATGTTCAAAGTAGCTGTTGCATTTGACTGCAATATCTGAACGTCGGCTGGAAGAATGCCACGCCGAAGGATTCGTGCTCATTACGAGCAGATGTCCGAGTTTGAAAGAGGTGCGATCGGATTGAAAGAAGCTGCTTGGGCGAATCGAGCTGTCGCTGGACATTTGGGTCGAAGTGATGCGGCGATCAGACGATGCTGGCAAGCGTGGGTCAGCAACGGCAGGCATCAGCGTCAGGACGGCAGTGGTCGATCGAGGGCCACAACAGCACGGGAAGACAGAGCGATTGTCAGAACAGCTGTCACAGCACCGGAGTCGTCGTTATCAATGAGCCAGCGTGTGACCCGCACACATGTGTCCACCATGACCATAAACAGACGCCTGAGCGACAGGAATTTGCACTCGCGCCGCCCGTTACGCCGCTTACCACTCACGCCTGTTCACCGACAAGTCAGATTACAGTGGTGCCGCGCTCGAGCAACGTGGAACTGCGCTGACTGGGGACATATAGGCTAGTCTTTAGTGACGAGTCCCGTTTCCTACGGTGCCCTGACGACAACCGCAAAAGTGTTTGGAGACGTCCAGGCCAGCATGGGGATCCTGCCTTGACTATCGCACGCCACACAGCCCCACAACAGGGGGTGATGGTCTGGGGTGCCATCTCCTTTGATAGCCGGACCCCTCTGGTAGTCATTCCTGGCAGACTGACAGTACAGCGGTATGTTGATGACATTCTACGGCCGGTTGTGTTACCGTTCCTTCATCCTTACTTATAACAGGATAATGCCCGGCCACACACGGCACGTGTTGCTATGGACTGTCTTCAATCTTGCCCTAACCGTCCTTGACCAGCTCGGTCACCTGATCTCTCTCCCATAGAGCACATTCGGGACGTCATGGGAAGGCGATTGCGAACATCCCGGAATGTCACCGATTTAGCCCAACAGTTGGAGACCATTTGGCATGAAATTCCGCAGGACACCATCCGGGAACTTTATCAGTCCATGCCACGTCGAGTGACAGATTGCATCCAGGCCAGGGGTGGACCAACACCTTATTGCCGTCCTCATTTTGTAACGCTCTAACTCTGCAATAAATCATTCGATTGTTCTGCACTTATGATCGTTTGTTTGTAGTTCTATGTCTGTTCCTCACATCCACCGATTTTTATCGCCATCGGACAATTCCTTCCTGGTGCGACGTTTCTTTTGTTCTACAGTGTAGCTAGGTCATCCGCAAAGGCCAAGCATTTCACAGTGACTCTTTTTCCTTTCTGTTTTCCAATTAGGATACCTTTGACATGCCTCTCCCATTCTCTGATTATATTGTCCAATACGATATAGAACAAGATTGGCGACAACATCTCCTTGTCAGACTCCTGTGTGGATTTCGAAAGAGTTTGAGATTTCTCCCATCAATTTCACTTCCGACGTGGTTCCAAAAAGTGTTTCCTGGATGATGGCCCAGGTCTTCCTATCGAATCCAAGGTATTAAACAATGTTTGTCTGTCAACAGAATCGTAGGCTTTTTTGAAGCGTTGCCAGAAAGTTTAGGGACAGGGCTTGAAAAAGCAAAAGTCTGTATTTAAGTTCCTGAAAATGTATTAAAACATGAAGTTATACATATTTTTACATGCCCACATGTAAAACACACCTTAATAGTCAACAGATCCACCTCTGGCACTTTTACACTCTTTAACCCGCTTTGGCATGGAGTCAATTAACTTTAGGCACTCGTCCTTCGTAATTTGCCTCCACAGATGAGAAAGCATGAGCCGCAGCTCGTTCTTGTATGAAGGTTTCTTCTTGGCCAGTCTCTGTGCCATTTGTGTTCCATATGTTCTCAATAGGGTTGAGGTCTGGGCTTCGTGCTAGCCAAGGTAGCACCTCAACACCATTGTCTGCAAACCACTGCATTGTTTGATGGGACTTGTGACAGGGCGCATTGTCCTGCTGTAAAATGAAGCTGCCCCTCAAGAGTCTGGTGACACAAGGCAGCATAACCTCCTCCATGGTTCGGCAATATGAAGCACTGTTTATAGATCCATCCACAAAGTGAAGCTCACCAGGTCCTTCGGATGTGATACAACCCCACGCCATGACAGACTCACCACCTTGTTGAACTGCCGGGGCAACACAAGCTGGAATAAATCTTTCTGTTGCCGTAAGGCGAACACGGACTTTGCGTTTGGGGAAGAGTTCAAACCCGCTTTCGTCAGTGAAAACCACACGTCTCCATGCTTCTTTTAGCCAGCCAGAACGATTTCTGCACCAAACACTTCGAAGTTTCTTCGCCAAGTTGTTCAGTAGCGGTTTTCTGAAGGCATAGAAGAAACGTAAACCTCGTTCACGGAGTCTTTCAGAAATTGTAGACACACTTAACATTCATTGTTCCTTCTTCACCACCACTGTTCAACATGACTAAAAGAACACTAGCACAGGCATTGCGATTTTTACAGCTTAATATTATCAGCTTACGATCCTGTCTATTTTATTTTTTATAGGCGAGGTTTTACGTGGTTGTTCGCTACGAGGGGCTTCGATCACTGTGCCGCTGGCCTTCTATCGCTTCACTGTGTTCTGCACACATGTCTTAAGACACATTTAACGCAGTTCCTATTGATCGGTATGGCATGCCGGTTTTGAGCATACCAATAACTTGCCATTTTGTGTCCCCACTCACAGAATGCCGGCCCATTTCGAGGAAAACACTAATCGGAAACAGCTAAGCAAACAGTTAGGTTTTCAAACTGCACAAAGGAATGAACACGTGTGAACTGGTGATTGCGCGCCCAGTTGCTCCCTCACCACCGCAACACACGGAATCCAGCCGTGAAAACCTCATCGCGCTAGCTACCTCCGTTCAAAAGTTGCAGCAATTCAAAAGTCCGTACTATTAAGCCTAAAATTTACAGGAAATAAAAATTTTACTTAAGTGTTGGCAAGATTAGTAAAAACTCCTCTAAAGCCTTCTATAAGGCATCCAACGTTTAGAATGAAGCATTGGTCTTATGGCGCGTTACGACAGGGTTGCCACTCCATGAGAGGAGGCAGTACAAAGCCCTTCACGTACACTTTCCGCACATTCAGCGATTGTGCAGTGACGAAGACTTGAATTAAGTACTGTATAATAATACTAATAGTAGGCTAACATAACACATACAACGAAATTAAATTAAACTAACTATAACGTATGCTGAATGTAACATAAAGAAAACAATCAAAATTTAAAAAAATTAAGTACAAGCACAAGGAAATGTGTGAAGTTTTGACTACAGTTAAAGTTGAAGTACGTTATTAAAGAAAATACTCCTCGTTGGCTTACCTTTCATGATTTATACTTTCGTTAGGTTTAAGATTTTAAAAATAACTGAACACATTAATTACGACCTGTTTTTCCCTCCTTCTGAGCACTTGACCAAGCTTTCTTTTCACAAAACTATCCATTGTTGTACGTGAAATACGTAAAATACAACACGTTAAATCTAACAGAACTGCTGCACACACACTCAAGATAGAGAGAGCTGAACTACTGAAATAAAAGCTCGAAGGGCACAGTAATAAAGCTGTGAGTAGCAAGCTGCACCCCGCTGTCCTTCGAAACTTCATTCTTATAATCCGCGGTCAATGAACAGCCCGGCCTGTGTAAACAATTAAACCTACACTCTGGGTAAGCAGGTAGAAAACTTCTTCCAACATTCCTCCACAACTCTCAAACTGACATGACATGGTCATATTTAAAAATAGAAACGTTGGCAGCATACGAACTTTTTCAATGCTGCTATGCGGTTATGAGAGAATATCCTGCATGAAAATTGTAATATTGCCAGTATAAAATATTTTAATAATCCATCATCAAGACGGCACATTTAGCTACACGTGTGTGAAAAATAGGCATCACAAAGTCAATGCAACATGATATAAGATCGCTTTTACTAAAAAGGGGACACAGTTTATCGTTTTTTTATATGGATATCTAATTTCTCTAGCATTTCTATCAAGTTTACGTAGTTCTAATATAGGACAAAAAGATCGGCAAAACATAGTTCTAGCCGAATAGGCTGTTTTTTCGACAAAGAAAAATTTTCGACTGATATGGCAACAGTGGATTGCTGGAAAATGACAGCGTCATACATGTCTCACGTGCAACAGAAAGAGAGAAGAATATCCCTATCTAACCAGTGCTTCATTCTAAACGTTGGATGACTTATAATAGGGGTCATTTTAAAGGTGTTGTTATCGCCTAGCAACCACATAACAATCAGTACGCATGGTTGGATAGTTAATTGTATTAGTTGGATAGATTTTTAATTGTATAACTTTTTGTCTTCAAAATTAAGGTTAATTTTGGGTGGTCATAAAAGACCAAAAAAATCATAACTCTTGAACTATTTGAGTTACAGTCCACAAATTTTCAACCAAACATTACACTAGAGTACTTAACAGCAATTGTACTTAAAATACATCAAAAGTTTAAAAGTATGGGGACAGTCTGTTGAAGTATGAAATACACGGGTGTCCCTGAACTTTCAGGCAACGCTGTAGCTAGGTCATCCGCAAAGGCCAAGCATTTCACAGTGACTCTTTTTCCTTTCTGTTTTCCAATTTGGGTACCTTTGACATGCCTCTCCCATTCTCTGATTATATTGTCCAATACGATATTGAACAAGATTGGCGACAAACCATCTCCTTGTCAGACTCCTGTGTGGATTTCGAATAAGTTTGAGATTTCTCCCATGAATTTCACTTTCGACGTGGTTCCAAAAAGTGTTTTCTGAATGATGGCCCTGGTCTCCCTATCGACTCCTAATTCTTCCAAGATATTAAACAATGTTTGTCTGTCAACAGAATCGTAGGCTTTTTTGAAATCCACAAATGTGACTGTAGTGTTTCGGCATCGTCTGATGTGTAGTATGGTTTTGAGGTTCCAAATCTGTTCAATACAGGATCTACCATTCCTGAACCCAGCCTGACACTCGCCAATCTGTTGGTCTACCTGTGACTCGAATCTGTTCAGCAAAGCTTTAGAAAGAATTCTATATGATACTGGAAGAAGTGAGATTCTTCTGTAATTGTTCGGATCTGTCTGTTTCCTTTCTTATGGATGGGATGTATCAAGGCACTTTCCATTCTTCAGGGATCTTTTCTGTTTTCCAAACATTTGATATTATTCTGTAAATTTTTGGTGTTATGGTTGCATGGTCCAATTTCCATATTTCTGCAATAAGTCCATCTTCGCCAGGTGCTCTATTGTTTTTCAATGATTTCATTATGCTCACTTCATGTGAAGGAGGAAGTGAATCAGGATTTGGCACTGATTTTGCAAACAGGAGTTGCTCAAATAATGCTTCGCAATTGAGGAGTGTACTGAAATATTTGGCTAGAATTTCACAATTACTCTTTGTGTTAGTTTCCAGAGATACGTCAGGTCGTTGGAAACAAACGTTAGGAGGCTGGTAGCCTCTCTGAAGATATTGTAAAAATTGGTGTTGTTCTGGGTAAAGTCCTGTTCTATTTCGTTCAGCCTGCGTTTTTATCGCCGATTTATTTTAGACACGTTTCTTCGTACCTCTACAAGTTCTTGCCACTTTTCTGTCGTTTTTTGACTATTGAAATTATTCCAAGCTTGAATCCTATATTCGATAGCTTGATCGCATGTGATGTTCCACAACCTATGTTTTCTCTTTCTCGGGGGTTGACCCAATGTTAATGTTTCAGTGTCTCGGCGAGTTCAGATCAGTCCGTGGTATCTATCCTACGGATGTTTTCAATGATTTCCATCGTGTTAAGTTCTATGTATTCGCTGTCAGTCCGGAAATTCTGGGTTCCTCTTGTCCGTTTTCTGTTGGGCTGCAATTTTACCTTGATTTGAAGTAAGTGATGATCTGACTCGAAGAATCCTTTTTCTGTCTTTTACATTGAGGACTGGTGCTCCTCCTGGAGATAGCAACATGGTCAAACTGGAATTCCCCGAGTGCTTTATTGGGGGATTTCCATGTCTTTCATTTCTGAGTAGGTTTCCGGAATAGTGTTGATATAATTATGAGATTAAAGTTTTGACAGAGACGTGTAAGGTGTTCACCATTTGTATAGTTCCTGTTACGAGCTGTGTATGGTCCTGTGAGTCTCATGTATTTCTTTTATTTTCCTAATTGCCCATTAAAGTCACCTAGTAGAATCTTGACATGATGTTTGGGAATTTTGTTTGTGATTTCTTCCAGAAGTTCCCAGAAGTCTTCTATAACCCATGGCTTTTTTCAGTTGTGGTCATTTGTTGGTGTTAATCAGTGTGTATGCCTTGTTTCCTGATTTTATTGACAGTGTTGAAAGTCCTTCTTATGGTGAGATGAAGTCAATGACTGACTGTGACGGATTTGTGAACCGCAAAACCTGTGCCAAATTGTTTCGGTCCAGAGTCGAAATGATTTTCATCTGTAAATCGAGTTTCTTGCAATACCAGATTTATTATTTTAAATCTGTCGAGGGTATTTGTTACATCTTTGAGTTTTCCAGGTTTCAACAGTGTGTTCACGTTGAGTTTACCTATGAAAAACTTCCGTTTCGTTTGAAGAGGTTTTGAGAAGCTCCGATCCTTATCTACATGACATATCTTGTACCCCAGAAACCTATGACCAGAAGAGAATCCAGTCCATTGACTGGGGTCTGGGGTAGTGGAATTCTTTCCTATTGTTCTCCCATGGTTGCTTCAAGTTGAAGATTGTTGTTTGGTGATCTCCGATGGAGAACGCGCGGTTTTAAGACTTAATTGTTGAAATCAAGCCGTAAGTCTAACAGCCGCAACTACTAGGTGAACAGACGCTGACCATTAGGCGCTGGATACCAGTTCAGACGCTAATGGATTTACGTTAAGCCGACATCTAACCGAATAGAGCACAGATGCCTTTTATCTTATTAATCCCGGATAAAGGGCCGCTTCTTCCGCCATGCATTCTGTGCTATAGTTCATCTACGCACTATCGATGCCGTTAAGGACTTCACCGTAACCCTGCCAAGGGACCCTTACAAGGTACTAACAGCCGGGTCAGCTGGGCCTCGGTTTTTTAGCCTATTTTCATTTATGAAAAAATAGGCTAATGAGATCAACTTTTGTCGGTGTGTGTGTGTGCCCCCTCCCCCCTAATAAAATCTAAACGGCGGGAGCGTTTCAATTGAACTCGGTGAGGTCATAGCACCATTTTGGCCGACCACGACCGTGCCCTTCAAATTATATTACGTGTCACCAATCCAACATGGCGGTTGTGCGAAATATTTCACCGACATTCTATATCTCCGAAACAGTTACCGATATCACCCTGAAATTGTGTACGGTGATAAAAGGGCACTAGGCTACTTGAAGTTCACCTATGAGACTTTCAAAAACCTGTTAATCACAAAACGAACATGACGGCCAAGCGAAGTTTAAACTTTTAGATATACTTTTCTCGCGATTTAACCATCCAAATGCAATGAAACTTGGTACAGCAAATGTTTATACAGATTGTAATGCATTGGTATCTAATTTAGTTCAAGTGTTTACATAACATCAAGATGGCGGCTGTGCGTAATATTTCACTGACATTCAACATCCCCGAAACTATTACTGATATATCACCATGAAATTTTGTACAGTGATAAAGGGCGCTACTAGAAGTTCAGCAACGAGACTTCCGAAAACCTGTAAAATACAAAACAAACATGGCAGCCAAGCGAAGTTGATACATTTTAATATAATCTTCTCGCGATTTAACCATCTGAGCGCAGTGAAACAGTAAATGTTTATACACATTGTAATGCACTGGCATATATTAGTTCAATTGTTTACATAACCTCCAGATGACGACTGTGCGAAATTTTAAAAGTAAGTTTTTATTTTTTGTTTATTAATCATGCGATCGAAGTGAACGTTTGAATAATGAACCTACGCAAAAATCGTCATCTAATAGTACATAACTCTATTGCCTACATATATAAACATCCAACATGGCGACCATCTGACATATTGCAACGGTTCTCATTATCAATTAATCTGATACCAATCAAACTGAAATTTTGTAATTTGGTAGAGGCTATGAACATAAGTTTACCCATGGGACTTTCAATAACCTAGCGAGCATAAATCCAACATGGCGACGACGCGAAATATTAGTATTTAAATGGATTTTTCTCGCGATTTAATCATCTGAGCGCAGTAAAACTTGGTACAGTAAATGCTTAAACAAATTTTAATCCACTGGCATTTCAACTGTTTTTATAACCACAATATGACAGCTGTACAAACTTTTAAAATCCCGTTTTCATTTCTTGTGTCCTAATCATGCGATTGAAGTTTGAAAACTACACCTACACAATAATCTTCATGTAATAGTACATAACTCTTAGACCTACATATAAAAAAATCCAACATGGCGACCATCCGAAATAGTTAGACGGTTCTCAATATCTATGAATCTATTACAGCAATCAAACTGAAATTTTGTATGTTGATAGAGGCAATTAGCATAAGTAGGATATATGAAAATAGGCTGTATAGTTCTTCACGGAACTACTTGTTAAAGAGGTGTTACTCCTATATCACTCACCGTTTTGTCCTGGCTTGTGACAGGGAGTACCGTATATGAAAGACTGAGCCTTAGTTGTCTTTATACAGTCAGGGTGACGTAAAACACGTGAAGATCAAGGAGGTCGATCTCAATGCCCCTTTAACTGCGCAGACGTTAGAGATACCGGGGTGCCGAAATATTAATAGGATACATAAAATAAAATAAAAACTCATAGTATGCAATGCGCAGTCCAAGCTTGTCAGGATAATGGCTTCTAAACTGCGCACCTCTCACGTCCAATCAATCGCTGCGGTAAGTAGGCCTACTCCTAGTGGCGCAGAGAGGCGCAGTTCGCTTAGCGTTGGCCTTCAAACACCTAAATTGCAGGTTCAATCCCAGCTCATACTGATGGCATTGCGAGGTGTTTTAAAGCGACAACCTCACGTCGCTTCATTTGCTGTCACGTTAAAGAAAATACCCAAGGAAATATTTCGGCACTCCGGAGAAACTCGGGGGAGACATCCGAGATTTGCCGTCTACTGCCAATACTATTGTCTCGCAATGTCATTTAAGCGAAAGCGCGACACTTGCGATTCTCTCTCGTCCTATATCTACGCGGTATTGTTCTCGTGAATTTTTTCAAATCAATTTAATACCGAGGTGAATGTGATGTTCTCAGGACTGTGGCATTCATGACGAATAAGCTACGTCAGTTTTACCAAGCACGTGTATACCGTCTTTTTTGATTTCAAGCAGTCTTTTACCCTTCCCCACCTCTCCATAGTGTGCATAGTGCAACTCCCACAACAATTATCTGCCAACTGGCACTGCTATGAACAGATTATGTGAGATATAATAATAGACTAGTTTAATGCAGCCAATGGCCATAAAATACAACTTAACTTCTATAGATAACAATCGCGCTATTAATATCGAAACTTGTAAATTACCGGTAGTCTTGATCTCTACTGTACTCCAACAATGATTTCGTTCTTTTGGAACATTCACCAAAATTGTATCGTAAGCAAGATTTGTTACACAATTTGCATACGCATTCTGCTAAAGGGTCGTGAAAGTCTGTCTTGTTGCGAAGTTTGTGGTGATATCCATGTATCGCCAGTCTCGTGACTGCGCTGCGTATCGTGACGTTTGTCCACTCCAATTCCGGTTGAGCATCGCGTCAGTTGTGTAAACTTCTGTTGTCTATTTTGCTTTACTTGTGATTCTTGTCGGTTAGTTAGAAATAAGAGATTAGTGCGTAGGCCTTCAACGAGGAAAGTTTCGTGCGCTAACTCATATGCAAATTTAGATCGAGCAAATTTCGAAATTCCTAGTGCGGCTTTTAGGAACTTTGCTTTCACTCTTTCTTTAGTTTGAAGGTCACTGCAGCTGAGATGATTCCAAATTATATGAATCCCATATATGAGGATGGGTAATACTTAAGCCTCAAATCGTTTCATAGCTGTCGTTAGTGACAATTGCGTGATGTTTTGTATGTCATGTATTGCTATGTGAGATATAGCAGTTACGTTAAGACTGTCTCTTGAGAACAAGATGGCGAGTTAGCAAGCTGATGTCACAAGCTCTGCAAGCATTGCTCTTCCTGAAGATTTGTCAAAGGTGCCGGGGTTGTCGGGGCTTGATGTGGGCTTGTGTTCACCTTGTGTTCAACGATATGACTTGGGAGATGGCCGATGTAATGCTCACTGGTGTGCTCATAATTTATGTTAATTCGGTGTTCACCCCTCTCGTAAGCGCTGTTCACCCCTCGCAGGCTAATTCCTGACTACATTGTCTGTTGATTGGCAATCACGGTCCAGTGCAGCGGCTGGGTTTCACACCTTGGTAGCATTGGAGTCACAGCAGGGAGCCCTCGACACCAATCACCGCTCAATACCCGCCCCAATCTATTACTACCATCTTCACTTCACACAGATTGATAGGCCACAGATACAAAGATTGACTGGTACACGCGCTCTGCTGTGGAATCCACACCATACACTCTCTAATTAGTTGAACTGTCAGAGAGCACTTGGCGTAGAGAATCAACCTGATTGACCGAGCGATCTTCGTGTTTGTCAATGCATGTTATCTTTCTTTTATAAAACTTCTAGTGCCCTCTTACATTATTGAAAGTCGTGCTACAAAGAGTCATCGATAAATGTACGATATTCCTGTTCCTAAAATGGAATGGCCTGTGCCTTCAAAAGAGGCCTGGTATACATCTTAAAGTCTATCCAACGAGAGTTGGCGTATGGCGTCATGCGACGATATCTTGAACTACTGTCGACCAAAATATTATGTGCACTCGAGTTTGAAGGTTGTTTGTGAAGTAACCAATAGACCTACATAAAATCCAATAACATCCTCATTTTCGTCGTTCTATTTTACGTTAGTTCATGTAGGTTTGGAATTTTTAATTTATATTTTAATATTTTTAAGCGTGTTTCAACCATGCGTCACATTTAAGAATTATTATCTCACAAACCCGTCATCAGATCGAATCCAAATTTAACACAATATACATTGAAATGTTGTATAACTGGTTTATTAATTTCAAAATTTTGCGTGTTCAAGAACGAAAGTTGTTATCATTTTTGTAAGGTAACTTTTTCTCGGCTCGGGGTCTTTGGAAAATGTAGTTCTAGGTTGCGTTGTAATCCTTATACATACCATTATAGGGCAAAATTATTGTTTACTTTTATGTGTTTATATGACTGTGAAATACGTAAATTAATTCACTTATTTTATATCGGTTTGTATTTGTACGGGGAATTAAGACATGGTTCACCAGCTAGCCGCTCCGGGAAATGCTGTACAGTGTTGCTGATATGGAGCCCAACATTTCCGAGCGAGGCGCGCCATGACGCGTGATGGAGCCCATCTTGGCAATGCTGTACAGCTTTCACCGGAGCGGCTAACTGGTGAACCATGTCTTAATTCCCCGTACAAATACAAACCGATATAAAATAAGTGAATTAATTTACGTATTTCACAATCATACAGCATACCTTTTTGATGTATAAGGATTACAACGCGACCAAGAACTACATTTTCAAACCACCCCGAGCCGAGAAAAAGTTACCATATAAAAATGATAACAACTTTGTTTCTTGGACACACAAAATTTTAAAATTAATAAACCAGTTATACAACATTCCAATGTATATTGTGTTAAAATTTGGATTCGATCTGATGACGGGTTTGTGAGATAATAATTCTTAAATGTGACGCATGGTTGAAACACGCTTAAAAACGGGCATTTTTTGTGTTCCAACTGCGATAAAAAATATTAAAATATAAATTTAAAATTCCAAACCTACATGAACTAACGTAAAATAGAACGACGAAAATGTTGATGGTATTGGATTTTATGTAGGTCTATTGGTTACTTCACAAACAACCTTCAAACTCGAGTACACATAATATTTTGGTCGACAGTAGTATTCGATGTTATAACGGAACAAGTTAGATCTGAACCTTCCGATGCGCATGTGCGTCCAGTTGCATTACGTCATCCCCCCGCCTGGATTCTTTGTCAACCAGTGAGCACATACTTCGTCACGCGCTGGTTAGATGTTGCCAAGTAGTCATTATTCCCAGGACCTTGGCAGGGTACAGATGCTGTCAAGGCACGCGAAGCAAGACTGAGCCGCTGTGTTCTTTGACAAGCTCGGCAACAAGCTTGCTGTCAGGAGTGTGTGAAGTGGGCGCACTCTCAGTTCAGTACCACCAATACCAATGCTATGTCACTGAGAGTGCTCCTATTCGATACCTTATGCTAGCATAATATAACCACGACGAACAGCGAGCAGCCCCAAACAGCTGTTGCACCAAAGAGGGGAAATCGCATTTGCGCCTAGTGATCCCACCACTTCCCCTCCTAGACGAGACTCCGCCATGACAGGCCAGGTCTAACTTGCCACGCTATACCACATTCTCGTTCGCTGCTCCTGTCGCTCAGACTACTTTCGCTACTTGTTCACGCAACTTTACATCTACCTCTTAACCCTTATAGGGCAAAATTATTGTTTACTTTTATGTGTTTCTACATTTTAATTTATTTTAATTGTTATAATTATAAGTAATGTTATTTTTGTTTCTCTAATTTCAATGTTTATATATTAATTTTTAGCCTATTTTCAATTTTGAAAAAATAGGCTTATGAGATCACCTTTTGTCCGTGTGTGTGTCCCCTAATAAAATCTAAACGGCTGGAGCGATTTCAATAAAACTCGGAAAGTTGATAGCACTATTCCCGGCGACCTCGACCGTGCCCTTCAAATTTTGTTACGACTCACCAATCCAACATGGCGGCTGTGCGAAATATTTCACCAGCATTCAATATCTCCGAAACTATTACAGATATTACCCTGGCATTTTCTATGGTGATAGAAGTTCACTTATGTGACTTTTGAAAACCTGGTAACAACAAAACCAACATGGCGGCCAAGCGAATTTGCGACTTTTAAATAGACGTTTCTCGCGATTTGACCAACCAAACGCAATGAAACTTGGTACAGTATATGTTTATATACATTGTAATGCACCGACATCTAACTTCGTTCAATTGTTTACATAATCACAAGATGGCGGATGTGCGAAATATTTCACCGGCATTCTATATCTCTGAAACTATTAGCGGTAAACCCCTGAAATTTTGTACGGAGATAAAGGGCACTAAGGGAAGTCCATCTATAAGACTTTCAAAAACCGGTTAACTACAAAACGAACATGGCGGCCAAGCGAATTTGAAAATTTTAAATAGACCTTTCTCGCGATTTAATGTTCCAAGCGCACTGAAACCTGGCACAGGAAATATCTATACACATTGTAATCCACTGGTATCTAATTTAGTTCAATTGTTTACATAACCTCAAGATGGCGGCAGTGCGAATTTTAAAATTAAGATTTTATTTATTGTGATGTAGTCATGCGATCGAAGTGAAAGTTTGAATAATGAACCTACGCAATAATTTTCCTTTAATGGTACATGACTCTATGGCCTATACATTTAACAATCCAACATGGCGACCATCCGAAATATTTAGACGATACTGAATATCTACGAATCTATTTTAGCAATCAAACTGCATTTTTTAATGTTCATAGGGGCTATGAACTTAAGTTCACCTATAGGACTTTAAATAACCTGGTGATCACAAATCCAACATGGCGGTGACGCGAATTATAAATATTCACATGGACGTTTCTCGCAATTTAACCATCCGCGTGCAGTGAAACTTGGTACAGTAAATCCTTATACGAATGTTAATCCACTGGCATCTAATTTATTTCAATTGTTTCCATAACCTCAAGATGGCAGCTGTGAAAAATTTTAAACTCTCCTTGTTTTTTCTTGTGTCCTAACTATGCGATTGAAGTTTGAATACTACACGTTCACAATAATCTGCATGTAACAGTACATAACTCTAGGACCTACATATATAAAATCCAACATGGCGACCATCCGAAATATTTAGTCGGTTCTCAATATCTACGAATCTATTACAGCAATCAAACTGAAATTGTGTATGTTGATAGTGGCAATTAACATAAGTAGGATATATGAAAATAGGCTGTATAGTTCTTCACGGAACTACTTGTTAATTTTCAATTTATGTTCTTATAGATTTAATTATGATATTTTTATTGAATTAATTAATTAACTAATTTTGAATTGATTTTTACATTTATTTTCATATTTTTATAGCTATGTTTATTATTTTAAGTTTTATATTTCTTTTATTATTGTAATTTTATTTTTGGGGAGCGTGATGGCGCTTTGGCTTAGCTGCTCGTCTTAAACCCGGACGGCCGGGGTTCGAATCCCGGTGACAGCGGGGTGGAATTTTCACCTGAAATATCACGTGGCGTCAGGAAGGGCATCCGGTCTTAAATCCCCGGCTGAAACCAAAAATGAGCCTGGTTGGCTCCGGCGACCCGAATAAATTGGGAAAAGCCGAGGAAAGTATTGTAATTTTATATTTATGATTCTTATTTCTATATTTATATTTTATTTTTACACTTTAATTGTTAATGGTTTAGTTTTTTCTTTTTAATTTTATCCAATACATTACGTCAAGTAGATAGGCCTACGTATAGACTATAATTTGATTTTTGGAAATACTGGCACTACGGCATGAAAATGCTCCAAAATTTGGCTGAAAGATTCTACTATCAGCATCTTTGAAAGCATAAACTGTCCTTGTGACAGGTGGTTAATATATAGACCACTATCTCATAAAGGGATAATCCCTTTAAAATTGAATGTTAAGTAACAGTTTGTTAGTTTGTCTGTCTGTCCCGTATGCGTTCATATACAATAGGTAAAATTACCATTACAAGTAATTTCAACAAATGGGTGTGGGGCGCGAATTGTTTCAACAAAAGTTCCGTATAGGGACAGATGGCCTCGTAGTTCCGCCCCTTAAAACAATAAAAACTAACTAAAGTCCCGTATGAGTTCGTATATCATTCATTCAATTAATATGAAACTTTGGTCAGTTGTGGGGCACACTCCCACGAATGTTTCAGTATTAATGAATCTATTTTGCAATAAGTGGCATACGAGTAGTTTTAACAAATGAGTGATGGCGCGCGAATTGTTTCAACAAAGTCCCGTATGTGTTAATATACCATTCATCCGATTACGATGAAACTCTGGTGAGTTCTTGTGCGTACTCCCGCTAAAGTTTCTGAATTAGTAAATCCATATTACAATAGAAGGCGGGCGAGTCACTTCAACAAATGAGTTTTAACAAATGAATTTCGGTGAGTAGTTGTGCATTCTCCTGCAAAGATTTCTGAATCAGTGAATCAATTTATAATAGATGGCGCGCGAGTCGTTTCAACGAATGAATGTCGGCGCGCGAATTTCTTCAACAACCCCCCATCCCAAACAAGAAGACAAGGCTGTGATCTGGCACGGAAATGTCCTTTTTAATTTGTTAAGCAAAAATGTGTGCAACTGTCTTACACCTTCATGCCACAGGCATACCGGTAGTTGATCCAAAACATTTTCGAAGCATAGCACCAAGCTTGGAAACCAAATCTGCTAGGCCGTCACTTATCCGTAACCTTTGCTCGTTTGAACTACCGGTTACTACTAAGTTAGTACGATTGAGCAAAATTAGGGTGGTCAACTTCTGTATGAAACACCGGCACCATACTGGGATAAGTAATAAGCACTTATAGTTAAATTTGCTACAAGAGAGATTTCTTTTACCAAGTCTCTTACGATCTGCCGGGCATATGAGCATGGCAGGGCCCTCAATACCATAATTGGAGGGCCAGCGGTGGCAGCGATAGATTTCAGGACCCAGAAGCCAACTCAGCCACGCACGACGTACGCCACGACGCAGAATGGCGGAGCCCACACCAGCCCCTTTAGAATGGGTCTCAGTGAGGCAACTCGCACCCACCACCATCCCAGCCACCAACGACGGAAGACGCTACCAGGGAAGCGCCCAAGAGCAAAAGCCGTCGCCAGGGGCGTTCGTAGGAGAGACCGGCAGCTGAAAGCGTCGCCGCCAGTCGCAGCAAGGACCAACATCCACCTTCAAGAACGTCACAAAGAAAGCGCTAATCAACTCAGTTTCTTAAGTGTTTCCGCAGCCTGAAGTGGGGTCACTCACAAGGATCCTGTGGCTCCCCAGGAGCCCTTCAACACAACAATAGCTCGGCGCCACGGGACGCGTCGGTCTGCGTCAACTGAAAGGAAGGCCATAAGGCCTCTCATCACAGTTGCCCTGTCTACGCATCCATGGAAAGAGCAAAGAGGGAGGCGACTAGTTGCCATCGACAACCGCAACGGCCCCACCATCTCCGGTTTCTGAGATTCGGATCTCAAGGGGACCGGGTTATGGCACAGGTCCTCGGCCTGTTGGGATCCCTGCTCGGTAGCTGGCAAGGAATACCGAACCTAACGTGATTCCCGGAACAGCCACGGCGAGAGGACGGAGCATGATACCTTCTCCCGTACCAACAAACCCACTCATATCCTTCCACATCCCTGCATGTGGCTATCACCCAATTCTCCACGTTTTCATTTCATAATCTTTCCATTCTGCCTATGGGATATGTCCCTGCCCCTTAATCAACCTGCCAACCTATTTATTTCCTAAAGCTAAACAATGATGCCTAGTAAAGTACGGCTCAACCGGCTCCCATCTGTTTCTCTTACTATCTTAGCACGTTGGTGTCAATGTTGGCTGCCACGCGGAGGAGGTGACACTTTCACCCACCAGAAAAATAGTTGGTGATCGACTCGTGCTGACACTTGCTGGCTAGAAGAAGAATTATGTATCGATGTTTTCTGACAAAGGATTGATTGATTCTCGTTTTAAACATTTTCAGATGCATAAAGCATAACTTGGAAGCAGTGTTTCCGTCGCTTCCAAGGAATAATCACCTCTGCAACAAACAGACGTTGAACACCCAGGTGCCGGCAAATGATTGGACTGAATTAATTGCTTGTATGAAAAGAACAGGCACGAATAATGACACTGAATAAAGATGCTGTAAAGTAAGGAAAACGATCAATTAGAAGCGGTGAAACTTACCGTGCACAGAAGAACGCCCGAATCAGCACCCCGGAAAGCCTTGAATACTTCCGTACGATCCTGAGAAATAAGAAGAAAGCTACTCGGTTATGTGAATTGCGGGTTATGTAATGCAAAGGCAGTCATTAAACTAGAAAACGTAACTTTACAAATTTAGCAATTAATGAAATTTAATTTGAAAGGAAGGAAGATTGTAGTTTAACGTGACCGTTAATCTCGCGATCATAAGCCACGGGACCTCCTTTTTACGTGGAATCCGAACCACAGGACATGGCATTTCACTTCGAAAATCTCACATGCATTGACCGGGAATCGAACCCGGTCCGCCTTGGTGAGAGGCATACAGCTTGACCGCTGCGCCACCACGCCCCCTGGTGAAACAAGAATAAAACAGCATTACCTTAATTTGTTAAAGAAGAGCATTAAGAGCATAGAATAAGCATTTCATATAGAGTTAACATTCTCTCGATTTTTCCGTCTTCTTTCGTTTCTTTAGCAACTAAATACACATTCAATTCCTGTATGTGCTTCCGCACTATACTTCCCATAATAATTAAGAATCTGGCAGAATATTGTTGATTTTAAAAAAGAAAGGCCCCTCAGAAACGTCCAGTGCTTGTTTCTTCGTTGTTCACCCACACAAACATGACCGACCCTCCAAAGAAAGGCCTAAAATATAAAATTATAAAATGAGTTTCAAATACAAGTTAAAACTCTTTGGACCAGTTGACTTCGATTTGAAAAAAAAATATTCTAGTCTGCATGAAACAAAACATCTTGCAATATAAAGCCAACGACAAAACGAACACTTAAAGAGCGATGAAAGCAGCTTCAGAAAATGTTGCACCATCAAAAACATGGCATAACCTACCGTACACCATGTATATGCCGAACTGCTTACAGTAGCACTAAGCGCTAATTCATACCCCAAAGCAGAAACGGTGAATAGTACCGCTAAGAAATCAGAGGTATGAATTTCAGAGTCGACACCAGCTATTCTGCGCACGATTTTTCTCTACTTGCAAATAGATTTCTGGGACGATACATTATTTCAAGTTCCATAACACTTAGCCAGTTCTAATAATTACAGTTCTATACACTACTGCAGGAACAACAAAACACAGGTTATATGACAAATTCATACATACTGAAAGAGACATGGCTGATAACCACCTTATCTCCTTCCCTAAAGTAAGCAACAGTACATGTGAAACAAGACTATTTCAAACATTTGCAATTACCGTTGGTTACAATGATATCCATTACCAAACCAATTAAATTTTAATCTACATCAATGTAAAACTTGCTCAGAAATGGTTACTGCCATCGGATCGGTTACACCTGCAGGTTGAGTAGGTGATAGCCGAGGTTGGGGAAAAAATCCGCAAGGATAAACAAGGGAAATAAATATCCATCCAACGCACCTTCTGACTCATATTTCCATGAAGACGAAAGAACTCCACGTCGACTGTAGGAACTGTTCCCTCGTCATCACTGTCAGTACCGTCCTGATCACAGCGACTCAATACACTCGTGAAGAGCTCAGTGAAGTAATCCACCATGTCCTGGGTGGCGCAGAACAGCAGCATCTTGCGCTGTTTGGTCAGCTGTAAAAGCAAACCATCACTATGCATATACAATACATTCGTCATTATCCATACAAAATCAACCAACTGCTCAAGTTCTAAACAGAAAAAAATAAAGTTCAGGCAATGAACAACGATTATGTTTAAATGGTCTAGTCTAATTCAAACATCTTTATTTTGAAATACTGTTAAAATTATTCACGATTTTGGGATATGGCCGTGTGAAAATAAGATTTAAAACTCTATACATTTCGAGAGGAACCTTGCCTCCCTTTTCAATAGAATTAAAACACTGTATATATACAGGGTGATTCTTATTAACATTTAAAACTCTCTATAGCGACGTAGATGGCTTTGAGACAAGTAATTCGATATAGGACACTTAGGGTCGCAAGTGTCCGTAAATACCTTAAAAGTGAACCACTACTGTTAAACATATGACGTCATCAGGTGACGGCTACGCTCGAGTGGTCAGGCCCATGCTCTCTTACGCACACCAAAGCATCCAAAGCATACGATGAATGTCATATCACTCTGGCTCCGAGTCTGCATGTGCGACTCGGGCGCGTGGGCTTCGAGGTTCAAATCCGGGGCCTATCCATCAGCTTTCTTTGTTCTCTCTCTTCTAGTGGAAGCAGATTGTTTGTCGACATTAAGACACGGAACCAGAGTGATATGATATTCAATGTTTGCTTTGGTGTGCTTAAGGGAGCACGGGCCTGACCGCTTGAGCTGAGCCGTCACATGATGACGTCATATTATGTTTAACAGTTGTGGTTCACTTTTGAGGTATTTCCGGACACTTGCGACCCTAAGTGTCCTGTATCAAATTACTTGTCTCAATACCATCTACGTCGCTATAGGGAGTTTTAAACGCTAATAAGAATCACCTTGTATATATTTCGTACGACATACAGAGGATACAGTAATACTACAGTATATACAATATATACAAGTAATACATATCTAGTAACATCCACAAACGAAACTAAAAGTCACAGTTGGATGTCCAGAGCAGTAATCCACTCCACTGCATCATCAGTTGCGTTCTGCAGGTCATTATATCCTCCCTTGAAGGACCGCGAAGGGCATTCCGACACTGATGGATTGTCTGCACTGAATCGCCGCAATCGCACTGAGGACTAGAAATTTTCCCCCATTTGTGGAGCCAAAAGTTCATCTTCCGTGACCGGTCCACACTCTGTTCAGTGACGTCCATATCCTTCTCGGAAGATGGAAACCAGGAGGTTTCCTGCAGGGGTCGGTGATCAATCCTAGCTCATCAGGGTTTGATGTAGCCCATTCTTCTCGCCAAGTTTCGTCCATATTGAACTTAGATTCAAAAAGCATCTTGCCTAGTTGCCATGACGGATGTCGAGATGTTAATGTCCCTTGCTTCTGCAATTACAGACCTGATGTATGGGTAAGAGATCATTTGCAGCGCATTTTGACCATTCCCTTTTTAGAGCTGTTAGCCTTCGCAGGGGAGGAGGGCGAATGTTGGATAATACAGGTAGCAACTTGTGAGATGTGGATTTGAGAGTGCCCGATATTGTTCTCATTGTATCATTTAACTGGACATCAACTTTTCCTACATGTGCACTATTGATCCATCGTTGCTTTACGTCCGTAAGTGTAACCTTAAAGTGCCCTACACGTGTCCCCCCCGGGTGGTGCTAAATAAGCAACAACATTGGCTGCTGGGCCAAAAGAATTTTCTTGAGGATATCCCAGAAATTTGAGGATACAACACAATTAAAACAATTGAAAAAGGAGACAAGGTTCCTCTCCAAACGTATAGTTTTAAATTTTATTTACACACGCCCATATCCCAAAAGCATGAATAATTTTAACAGTGAAAATATATTCGAACTTTTCGTGCGAGGCCACTACCTCATAAATGAAACACTGAAATATACCGGTATGAGATTTTATAAATACTTCACAAACACAGGGTTTCACTACTTTACCACCAGGTGGTAGCATTTGTCGTTTTGAAATCCAAAGTAAAGAGAAATCATATAGCGTAATTGAACATTTGAATTTGGTATATTTTAGGTCATTTTAAAGTCTATTAGTGGTGCAGGGCTAAATCCGCAACACCTTGTTGAAATCTACAATATAATATATAGCCTAATAATCTAACAGCATTGACTCAACACAAACAGGTGAGAAGAACTTGTCTCTTGCACCGAAGTATCTCTGCAGAAAAGATATATTTCAAGTACTGCGGAATTACCAGTCTCTCCCCTACATTTTCAAGCTTATTCAATATAACTGCATATTATGAGGTATTTCTTTCTTAATCAGAATTAGGAAAATAATGAACAGACTACAAGCGGACCCGTGTGAGAAATCTCGTATGTTCATAAACCACACTTTCCTCAATAGGTTTATAATAACAGACTTAAAGAGAAAGGTTGTTATGTTTCTATTTCAAACAAATGACTATAGAACACTATTTACTTTTCAGTTAGAATTCCAAGTTCTACGTTCCCTAACTGAGAAGGCAATCACTGGAAACTGGATCATCATAACATTCACCGGTTATTCGATATTTATGAAATTATACGATTGGAGTACTCATTCCTTTGATTTACTGTTTCTGAAATCCATGCAAAAAGATAAAGGATAGACCTCAGAATGTTAAAATGACATGAAACAGGCGTCACAGCGGCCAAAATGTGAAGTGAGCAGCAATTATGGAGCGTATTTTCCTACAGCAACAGTATCTGCAAATCGCACACTTCGTACATTTTCTTAAACGTCATAATTTAAATAAATTATAGATATTTATGAAATTAGAGTGCAATTCGTCACTACTAATGTTTATTCTCTTTCATTTGAATGCTCATTTGTCACGACCGGTCGCTTGTGAGCGCCGCAGGAGGGATCAGCATACACTACTGAAATAATGGCCTATATATGATGATGATAAATACCACACATGAATGCTGTTTAGAAAATGCTGTAAGACAACGTTTAGGTTTCTAGGTAAATATTTGGACAACTTATAAAGACAATTTAGAAGAATATTTTTCTGTTTATAACATAAAACTCTCATTCCTACTTATTTTAATTACCACGATTACCGAAAAATGTAAATCTGTAGGCACTGACCTGACATTTCCAGATGATGAAAGCAGCTAAGGTGACCAGTCTGAGTTTGGCAGGAGTAACGATGTAGTACTGCACTAGTTTGTCGGGGATGGACAGTTCCATAGTGTCAGAGTCATCCATAGCTTTGTCGGCGGCGTCCACGAAGACCGGAGAGCGGAGAGCGAGTCCCGCTAGACGCTCCAAGGCGGGTGTTAGTGTGGCGGATAGCAGCATGGTCTGTCGACTGGTCCCCTTCTTATCGTCACCACTGCTAAGATGCGGTAACAGACGGCGGTTCGGATCCTGTTCGTCCATAGCTGACACTAAGCTACGACCGGAGAGTGTCGCAAGTTTATACAACAACCATAACACTACATGAAATAATACATCAAAGAAATTGAGATTTTCCGCCTAATCAATACTTATATTGTTTATATCAGGTACATGTTTCAAGGTACTCCAAATCTTGGCCCCTTCATCAGCCTTTAAAATAATACAGGGTCATTATCTTCGAGGAATGAAATTAGTGGCTGAAAGACCTAATGGCCAGTAAGGCAGTGCCATTTTTGCCAAACCAGATCTTAAGATTACTTCGACTTCAATAACAGAACAAAGTAACATTGAAATTATTACTGTAGAAGTTAGTAACCTTGTAATTTATTCTGTTTAAAAGCACCCTAATGAAGTATTTTCACATTTAATCCTCCTGGTAATTACAACAGTCAGAAACCATCTGTTGTTGTTGGTGACTTCAACAGCCATAGCAATTGGGAAGAACTGTATCAACTATCTTTGATCCATGACAACAAACTTCCTTCATATTTTAATAGTGGGAGATGGCAACGTGGGTAAAATCCCGACTCATTTTTGTGAGTGAGAAGTTAGCTGAACAAAGTATAAAATTCCTCTCGACACACCGGAAGGCGGAAGTAATTTCACCGGGCAAACTAGGGGATAGGCGAAAATAGGCAGAATATGCAGGTTTTCGTAGAAGGATCAGTCCTCATTCATTACGAGAAAGTATTTTACAATTGGAGTTTAATTAACTTACTTTTTCGTCTTTCTATGCATATTTTTAACATTTTATTGTCTTATGGGGACGGTAACCTGCTCGTCATTTGGGGTCCATTTTCATACTTGTGGTCACACTGTTCTTTCGACACTGATCTGTAACTATCTAACGATCTGTTACTTCTTCACGCAAAATTTTATCTCCCGCAGAGATGTTGGTTGGTTCCTCAGTTTAGGGGCGACAACGCGGACATGTAGTCCCGTGTACTTTGGGAGTGTAGAATCTGTCTGATAAACGGTGTTAATTGTGATGGCTGTATTAGTCTGCAATTCTGCTAAGGACTGAGGACGGTCAATTTCAAGTAGTAGTTCCTAATTTTGCTACCAAATAGTACCATCAACGACACCTAGCTGTGAATTTGGCTACTAGATGCCACCGAAACCAGCAACTTGCAACGAACTTCCCCTCCGAAGGAAAGCATACTGAGGGATTATTAGCGCTCTTAGAAAATCCGACGACTTCGGCCAAACATTGAACCCGCGACCTTGGGCATAGAAGTTCAGCATGCTACCAGTTACGTCGCCGAAGCCGCTTCCCACAGAGTCAGATGGAAAACTGAATGTGATCTCGTGCAATGGCGTTGTCATGGCAACCTCTGATGGCTCATCCCTTATTAATTTAGTAGCGTTGTCATGGTAACCTCTGATGGCTCTTCGCATTTTCTTCTAATTCCGAAATTATTTTGCTCATCCCTTGGCGTAATGGTGGGTCATATAAAAAATTCTTTCAAACAAAAGTTTTAGGTAATTAGTATGGGAATATTGTCCATTTGGTACGGTTTTGATATTGTGCCTATTAAGAGAGATATGATTAATGTTTCCCAAAAATCCACTTTTTCCCACCCCTTTGGTCAATGGTTGGTGCTATCAAAAAACTTTTCAAACATAAATTTTTGGCCATAGTATGAACTTTGAACGGTTTCAATATTTCACATATTAAGAGAGTTATAGCAATATTTCACTTTTTCGAAAAAAAAAACACCCCCATTTTCACCCTCTTCGACCGATTTAGCCCATTAACGAACTCGACCGAGATTTTATAGGTATACATATTATGTAAAAAATTCAAAGTGAATGGTGCAAAATTACGGCAGTTATCGTGTCCACAAGAAACTGATATATATATATATATATGTTACAAGCTGTACCCGGCATGCGTTGCAATGCCAATCAAAGAAAGTGTTGGCGTTGAAATTCTGTTTCTTGAAGTGCTTTTGGATACACAACATGTTTTTCAATTTCCGTTAACTGCCTCTAAGCTATCGTAAAATGGATTTTCTAATTTAGAATCATTCGTGGGAGCGTGCACAACAACTTTCAAAAGTTTCATCGCAATCGGATGAATGGTATATGCACGTATACGGGGTTTTGTTTAAACGATTCGTGCGCTGTCACCCATTTGTTGAATCTACTCGTGCGCTACCTATTGAGAAATGTATTACTAAGTCGAAGCCCTTCCCTGGCGTGCACACAATAACTCATCAAGGTTTCATCGCAATAGAAGAAGGTTATATGAACGCAATGGGGGATTTTGTTGAAACGCTTCGCGCGTCGTCACACATTTGTTGCATCTACTCTTGCGCTACTTATTGTGAAATGGATTTACTAAGCCGAAACCCTTCCCTGGCGTGTACACAATTTACTGATCAATGTTTCATCGCATTCGGATGAATAGTATATGAACGCATACCGGATTTTGTTTAAACGATTCGCGCCCCGTCACTCATTTGTTGAATCTACTCGTGCGCTACCTACTGAAAAATGTATTTACTAAGTTAGAAACCGTCACGTAAGTGTCCACAACATCTCACCCAAGTTTCATCGCTATCGGACTAATGGTATTTGAAGACATAGGGGACTGTATTGAAACGCTCCGCGTGTCGTCGTTCATTTGTCGAATCTACTCGTGTGCTACCTACTGTGAAATGTATTTACTAAGCCAGAAACCTTCCTTGGAGTGTCCAACATATTTCACCCAAGTTTCACCGCTAACGGCAGAATGGTATATGACCTAATACGGGACTTTGTAGAAACACTTCGCTCGTCGTCCCTCATTTGTTGAATCAATTTGTGCGCTGCCTATTGTATAGTGGATTTACCAAGCCAGAAACCTTCCATGAAGTGTACACAACATCTCACCCAAGTTTCATAGCTATCGGACGAATGGTATATGAATGCATACGGGACTTGGTTGAAACGCTTCACGTGTCGTCACTCATTTGTTGATTCTAATCTTGCGCTACGTATTGTAATATGGATCTACTCAGCCACAAACCTTCCCTGGAGTGTACACAACATCTCACCCAAGTTTCATCGCAATCGGATGAATGGTATGTGAATGTATACGGGACGTTGTCGAAACGCTTCGCGCGTAGTCACTCGTTTGTTGAATCTAAACGTGCGCTTCGTATTGTGAAATGGATTTACTAAGCCAGAAACCTTTCCTGGAGTTAACACAACAATTCACCAAACATTTATCACTATCAGACGAATGGTATATGACCTTATACGGGACTTTGTTGAAACGCTTCACGTGTCATCGCTCATTTGTTGAATCTACTGGTGCGCTACCTATTGTAAAATGGATGTACTAAGCCAGAAACCTTCCCTGGAGTGTACACAACATCTCACCCAAGTTTCAACGCTATCGGATGAATGGTATATGAAATTATATGGCACTTTGTTGAAACGCTTCGCGCGTCGTCGCTCATTTGTTGATTCTACTCGTGCTCTCCCTATTTTTAAAGGGATTTACTAAGCCAGAAACCTTCCTTTGGGTGCACACAACATCTCAGCCTAGTTTCATCGCTATCGGACGAATGGTATATGAACGAATACGTGACTTTGTTGAAATGCTTCGCGCGTCGTAGCTCATTTGTTGAAACTACTCGTGCGCTGCCTATTGTAAAGTGGATTTACTAAGCCAGAAAATTTCCCTGAAGTGTACACAACATTTTACGCAAGTTTCATAGCTATCGGACGAATAGTATATGTATGCATACGGGACTTTGTTGAAACGCTTTGTGTGTCGTCGCTCATTTGTTGAATCTACTCGTGAGCTATCTACTGTGAAATGTATTCAATCATTTTGAAACCTTCACGTAAGTGTATACAACATCTCACCAAAGTGTCATCGCTATCGGACGAATGGTATATGAACACATACGGGACTTGGTTGAATCGCTTCGCGCATCGTCGCTCATTTGTTGAATCTACGCGTGCGCCACCTATTGTAAAAAGGATTTACTAAGTCAGAAACCTTCCCTGGAGTGTACTCAACATCTCGCCCAAGTTTCATCGCAATCGGATGAATGGTATATGAACGCATAGGAGACATACACACCCACAGACAGACAGACAAACTATCACGTAAAATTGATTTTTATATATATATACAAGCTATACCCGGCATGCGTTGCAATGCCAATCAAAGAGAGTGTTGGCGTTGAAATTCTGTTTCTTGAAGTGCTTTTGGATACATAACATGTTTTTCAATTTCCGTTAACGGCCTCTAAGCTATCGTAAAATGGATTTTCTAATTTAGAATCATTCGTGGGAGCGTGCACAACAACTTTCAAAAGTTTCATCGCAATCGGATGAATGGTATATGCACGTATACGGGGTTTTGTTTAAACGATTCGTGCGCTGTCACTCATTTGTTGAATCTACTCGTGCGCTACCTATTGAGAAATGTATTACTAAGTCGAAGCCCTTCCCTGGCGTGTACACAATAACTCATCAAGGTTTCATCGCAATCGAAGAAGGTTATATGAACGCAATGGGGGATTTTGTTGAAACGCTTCGCGCGTCGTCACACATTTGTTGCATCTACTCTTGCGCTACTTATTGTGAAATGGATTTACTAAGTCGAAACCCTTCCCTGGCGTGTACACAATTTACTGATCAATGTTTCATCGCATTCGGATGAATAGTATATGAACGCATACCGGATTTTGTTTAAACGATTCGCGCCCCGTCACTCATTTGTTGAATCTACTCGTGCGCTACCTACTGCAAAATGTATTTACTAAGTTAGAAACCGTCACGTAAGTGTCCACAACATCTCACAAAAGTTTCATCGCTATCAGACTAATGGTATTTGAAGACATAGGGGACTGTATTTAAACGCTCCGCGTGTCGTCGTTCATTTGTCGAATCTACTCGTGTGCTACCTACTGTGAAATGTATTTACTAAGCCAGAAATCTTCCTTGGAGTGTCCACCATATTTCACCCAAGTTTCACCGCTAACGGCAGAATGGTATATGACCTTATACGGGACTTTGTAGAAACGCTTCGCTCGTCGTCCCTCATTTGTTGAATCTATTTGTGCGCTGCCTATTGTATAGTGGATTTACTAAGCCAGAAACCTTCCATGAAGTGTACACAACATCTCACCCAAGTTTCATAGCTATCGGACGAATGGTATATGAATGCATACGGGACTTGGTTGAAACGCATCGCGTGTCGTCGCTCATTTGTTGATTCTAATCTTGCGCTACGAATTGTAATATGGATGTACTCAGCCACAAACCTTCCCTGGAGTGTACACAACATCTCACCCAAGTTTCATCGCAATCGGATGAATGGTATATGACCTTATATGGGACTTTGTTGAAACGCTTCGCACGTCGTCGCTCATTTGTTGATTCTACTCGTGCTCTACCTATTTTTAAAGGGATTTACTAAGCCAGAAACCTTCCCTTGAGTGCACACAACATCTCAGCCTAGTTTCATCGCTAACGGACGAATGGTATATGAACGCATACGTGACTTTGTTGAAATGCTTCGCGCGTCGTAGCTCATTTGTTGAATCTACTCGTGCGCTGCCTATTGTAAAGTGGATTTACTAAGCCAGAAAATTTCCCTGAAGTGTACACAACATTTTACGCAAGTTTTTTTAGCTATCGGACGAATGGTATATGAATGCATACGGGACTTTGTTGAAACGCTTTGCGTGTTGTCGCTCATTTGTTGAATCTACTCGTGCGCTATCTTCTGTGAAATGTATTCAATCATTTTGAAACCTTCACGTAAGTGTATACAATATCTCACCAAAGTTTCATCGCTATCGGACGAATGGTATATGAACACATACGGGATTTTGTTTGAACGATTCGTGCGCTGTCACTCATTTGTTGATTCTACTCGAACGCTTCCTACTTGAGAAATGGATTTACTAAGTCGAAACCACACCCTGGTGTGTACACAATAACTCATCAAGGTTTCATCACAATCGAAGAAGGTTATATGAACGCATAGGGGATTTTGTTGAAACGCTTCGCGCGTCGTCACCCATTTGTTGCATATACTCGTGTGCTACCTATTGTGAAATGGATTTACTAAGTCGAAACCCTCCCCTGGCGTGTACACAATAACTCATCAATGTTTCATCGCAATCGGATGAATGGTATATGAACGCATACCGGATTTTGTTTAAACGATTCGCACCCCGTCACTCATTTGTTGAATCTACTCGTGCGCTACCTACTGTAAAATGTATTTACTAAGTTAGAAACCGTCACATAAGTGTCCACAGCATCTCACCCAAGTTTCATCGGTATCGGACTAATGGGATATGAAGGCATAGGGGACTGTATTGAAACGCTCCGCGTGTCGTCGTTCATTTGTCGAATCTACTCGTGTGCTACCTACTGTGAAATGTATTTACTAAGCCAGAAACCTTCCTTGGTGTGTCCACCATATTTCACCCAATTTTCACCGCTAACGGCAGAATGCTATATGACCTTATACGGGACTTTGTTGAAACGCTTCGCACATCGTCCCTCATTTGTTGAATCTATTTGTGCGCTGCCTATTGTATAGTGGATTTACTAAGGCATAAACCTCCCATGATGTGTACACAATATCTCACCCAAGTTGCATAGCTATCGGACGAATGGTTTATGAATGCATACGGGACTTGGTTGAAACTCTTCGCGTGTCGTCGCTCATTTGTTGATTCTACACTTGCGCTATGTATTGTGATATGGATGTACTCGCCAGAAACCTTCCCTGGAGTGTACACAACATCTGACCAAAGTTTCATCGCTATCGGATGAATGGTATATGACCTTATATGGGACTTTGTTGAAATGCTTCGCGCGCCGTCGCTCATTTGTTGATTCTACTCGTGCTCTACCTATTTTTAAAGGGATTTACTAAGCCAGAAACCTTCTCTGGAGTGCACACAAAATCTCAGCCTAGTTTCATCGCTATCGGACGAATGGTATATGAACGCAAACGTGACTTTGTTGAAACGCTTCGCGCGTCGTCGCTCATTTGTTGTATCTACTCGTGCGCTACCTATTATAACATGGATTTACTAAGTCAGAAACCTTGCCTGTAGTGTACACAACCTCTCTCCCAAGTTTCATCGATATCGGACGAATGGTATGTGAACGCATACAGGACTTTTCTGAAACGCTTCGCCCGTCGTCGGTCATTTGTTGAATCTACTCGTGCGCTATCTACAGTGATGTATTCACTAATTTTGAAACCTTCACGTAAGTGTACACAACATCTCACCCAAGTTTCATCGCTATCGGACGAATGGTATATGAACACATACGGGACTTTCTTGAAACGCTTCGCGCATCGTCGCTCATTTGTTGAATCTACGCGTGCGCTACCTATTGTAAAATGGATTTACTATGTCAGAAACCTTCCTTGGAGTTTACTCAACATCTCACTCAAGTTTCATCGCAATCGGACGAATGGTATATGAACGCATAGGAGTTATACCCACAGACAAACTATTCGTAACATTGATTTTTATATATATATATGCTAGCTGACCCGGCAGACGTTGTCCTGCCAATCAAAGAAAGTGTTGTAACTTTGTTTCTGGAAGTGCTTTTGGATACACAATATTTTTTTTTCAATTTCTGTTAACTGCCTCTAAACTATAGTGAAATGAATTAACTAATCTAGAAACATTCGTGGGAGCGTGCACAACAACTCTCCAAAGTTTCATCGCAATCGGATAAATGGAATATAACGCATACGGGATTTTGTTTAAATGATTCGTGCGATGTCACTCATTTGTTGAATATACTCGTGCTGCACCAACTGTGAAATGGATTTACTAAGTTAGAAAGCTTCACGTAAGTGTACACAACAACCCATCAAAGTTTCATCGCAATCGATGAATAGTATATGAACGCATACGGGATTTTATTGGAACGCTTCGCGCGTCGTCACTCATTTGTTACATCTACTCCTGCGCTACCAATATTGTAAAATGGATTTACCAAGTTGAACACCTTCCCTGGCGTGTACACAACAACTCATCAAAGCTTCATCGGAATCGGATGAATGACATATGAACGCATACGGGATTTTCTTTAAACGATTCGCGTGCCGTCACTCATTTGTTGAATCTACTCATGCGCTACCTATTTTAAAATAGATTTACTAAGCCTGAAACCTTCTCTGGGGTGTACTCAATGATTCACCAAGGTTTGATCGCAATCGGATGAATGATATATGACCGCATACGGGGCATTGTGGAAACGATTCGCGCGCCATCGCCCATTTGTTGAATCTACTCGTGCGCTACTTATTAAAAACTGGATTTACTAAGCCAGAAACCTTTCCTGGAGTGTACACAACAATTCACCAAAGTTTCATCGCAATCGGATAAATGGTATATGAATGCATACAGGACTTTGTTGAAACGATTCGCGCGCCTTCGCACATTTGTTGAATCTCCTCGTGCGCTATCTATAGTAAAATAAATTTACTAAGCCAGAAACCTTTACTGGAGTGTACACAACAATTCACCAAAGTTTCATCGCAATCGGATAAATGGTATATGGACGCATACGGTACATTGTTGAAATGATTCGCGTGCCGTCACTAATATGTTGAATCTTCTCGTGCGCTACCTATTGTAAAATGGATTTATTAAGCCAGAAAACTTCCGTAGGGTGTACTTATCATCTCACCCAAGTTTCATCGTCATCGGACGAATGGTATTTGAACGCATACGGGACCTTATTGAAACGCTTCGCACGCCGTCGCTCATTTGTTGAATCTACTCGTGCGCAACCTCCTGTGAAATGGATTTACTAACTTAGAAACCCTCGCGTGAGTGTACACAACATCTCACCCAAGTTTCATTGCAATCGGATGAATGGTATATGAACGCATACGGGACTTTGTTTAAACGTTCGTGCGTCGTTGCTCATTTGTTGAATCTACTCGTGCTCTACCTATTGTAAAATGGATTTACAAATCCAGAAGCCTACCCTGGAGTGTACACAACATCTCCCCCAAGTTTCATCTCTATCGGACGAATGGTATTTGAACGCATACGGGTCCTTGTTGAAACGCTTCGTGCGTCGTCGCTCATTTGTTGAATCTACTCGTGCTTAACCTCCTGTGAAATGGATTTACTAAGTTAGAAACCTTCACGTAGGTGTACATAACAGCTCATCAAAGTTTCATCGCAATCGATGAATGGTATATAAACTTCTACGGGATTTTGTTGAAACGTTTCGCGCGTCGTCGCATATTTGTTGTATCTTCTCGTGCGCTACCAATTGTAAAATGAATTTACTAAGCCAGAAGCCTTCCCTGGAGTGTACACAACATCTCACCCAACTTTCATCGCTATCGGACGAATGGTATTTGAACGCATACGGAACCTTTTTGAAACGCTTCGCGCGTTGTCGCTCGCTCATTTGTTGAATCTAGTCGTGCGCTATCTATTGTAACATGGATTTACTAAGCCAAACACCTTCCTTGGAGTGCACTCAACATCTCACCCAAGATTCATAACAATCGGATGAATGGTATATGAACGCATACGGGACTTCGAAACGCTCTAACGTGCAGAGACAAAAAGTAGAATTCGACATCACTGCCACCTTTGGTATAAAACACAACATTCCGCTACGGGTGGAGTGTATGCTATGGCGGTACTTGCACAGGTTGTGACCAGGTGGCTCTACGTGCAGAGACAAACAGTCCAAAAGCATCAATTTTCACTAAAGCTAGCGGTTTCCATGACGACTGTTTATGACTGTATATTATGGTTCTAAAATTGTGTGTAAATTGTGGTTCTAAGATTCTAAAATTCCACCTACCTGGTCAAATTGTGAATCTAAACCATACATGGACCCACCCTAACATACATATAAAATTTCATCAAAATCGGTTCAGTAGTTTAGGAGGAGTTCAGTCACATACACACGTGTCGAAGAATTATATATATAAAGATATGAAAGTTTGTCTGTTTTTTCTGAATTTCCACGTAAATTTTCGTTATTTGTGCGTTTTAGACTGTTTTATGACGGATGCGCGCAAAAATAAAATTTCTGTCTGTCTGTTTGTTTGTTTGTCAGTCTGTCTGTGGACAATTTTGTGTCCTTATAACTTGAGAACGGCTGGGTGGATCGACGTACAATTCGATACAGATATCCATCAGAAGCACCACACTAATCATTGATGTAACTCTTCTCCGTACCTCTCATAAAAGGGGGTCTACCCCCTTAAAACACATGCTGAAATAGGCGTACAAGGACGAGACAAAGCTTATTTTCAACCTCTCGATGTGAGAAACAAAACTCGGGGGCCCTTCCGAAAACCACATTTTAAGGCCCTAAAACCAACAGTTTTTGAGATATTCCCAGAAAATTAATTTCATTTCTTCTTCTTTTGTGACCACAAAGGATCACTTTACCCAACCATTAGTTCGTCGACTTGTAGGAACTGTACGAGCCTTGCGGTCCTCCCAGTACTTCTTCATGCGTATTCATCGTCTTGCCCGTTCTTCGGCGGAAAATATTCTTGTAGGAATTTTCTTCTTTGTGAGTGGAAAATGAAACGTCATATTTTTAAGTGCTGTAGTTAAACTTTTATTTGCAGCATCTTCTGTTGTTAGGCCAATTTCTTTTAAGTCCTCTCTGATTTCTTTTAACCATCGGCATCCAGTTGTTGTGATTTTTGAAGCAAGATTGTACTGCACTAGTTGTTTTAGAAGACGTGAATCTGGCATTCTCATGATGTGCCCAAAGAATCCTAGTCTTTTCTTTCGCATGGTATCAGTAATGGGTTCTAGGTTGTTATAGACCATATTGTTAGGTATTATTCGCCATTGCCAATCTTTTTTATATCCTTTATTGATACAAGTTCTTCCAATTCGCCTTTCGATCTTCTGTAATCTGTCGGTTTTAGAATGTTCATTTAGATGGAATAATGTTTCTGCTGCATATGTTGCTTCCGGTTTTATGACTGTATTGTAATGTTTAATGTTTGCATTAATTGATAAGCATTTCTTTTTGTAAGTTTCCCATGTTAATTTTTGTGCCCGATATAACTTGTTGGTTCTTATTTGAATTGACGCTTTCTCATTTAAATTGTTTGTTATTAGCTCTCCTAGATATTTGAATCGTGTTACAATTTTAATTTTTGTATCATTAATTTGTATTTCCTTTAATGGTGTTGGTTTTTGTGGCATGATTTCTGTTTTTTCGAATGATATCTTAAGGCCAATTTTATTTGCAATTGTCTGAAGCTCTGATATCTGTGTTTTCATTTAATAATCTAATTTAATAATCTAATCTAATCACAAGATACTGCTCACAGCAATACAGGAAACCAGATATACTGATGAACATGCCTTTGACTCCCAAGGCTACCGTATTTTCAAAGGAAATGTAGGACGTAGGAGAATGAAGAACGTACCACACCTGGGGACTGGTTTTATTGTAAGCCATAAGATACTGGATTCAGTTATTGACTTCAGCTCTCTCAATAGTCGAGTGTCTTTAATAACCTTCCGGTGCACAAACAAGGTCTACACTGTAGTAAATGTCCATGCACCCATCAATGAGGACAATAAGCGTAACCCTGAAAATACTGACAAGTTTTGGGAAGAACTAGAGGACATCATATGCAAGGTCCCAGAGCGTCATACAATCATCTTACTCGGTGACTTCAACGCCCAGCTAGGGAAAGAACGCAAGTACAGAGACATTGTGGGAGATTTCCCGGCCCACACAAGGACAAATAGGAATGGAGAGCGCCTAGTAGGTCTTTGTAAGGCCTTCAACTTGGTAATGAAATCAACGGCTTTCAAGAGACTGCCAAGGAAGCAAAAGACTTGGACATCACCTAACTGTCTCTTGGGAGAATTCCAAATAGACCATGTTGCCATCTCAAAGAAGTCCCATAGAGAGATCCAGAATGTTCGAGTGTTAAGAGAAGCAAATTTGGACTCCGACCACTATCTCTCCAAGGTCAAGCTAAGATTTCTACCTCGGAATACTAAAAAAACAAAGTCACACAAACTTACTAAGTTTGATTTAGAAAAACTTTCAAATTGCAATCAGTTCACGGAGAAAATGGAAACCCTGGAATGTAAAACCTGGGATGAAGTGAGGGAGAACCTAGTGAAAGTTGCCACGGAAATTGCGCCATTACTGAAGCAGAAGAAGCATGCCTGGTGGACGACTACCTGTGATGAAGCGGTGACACAGAGACAAGCAGCCTGGCTTAAGTGGAACTCACAGAAGACACAAAACAACAGGGATAAGTTCATAGAGCAACGAAAGTTAACTGCCAGGATCATCCGACAAGTAAAACGGCAGTTCACAAAGGACCAACTAACTCAGTTGGATGACGATTTCAAGAAGAACAACACCAGAAATTTCTACAGAGGCTTTAAACGGAACCTCAGCCGTTATAATCCTCCCAGCCTCCACTTCAGAGGACCGGATGGACAGATAGCCTATAATGATATGGACAATTGCCACCTTCTGGCCAAGTACTTCGAGAATCTCCTTAACTGTGAATCACCTGACACATTCTTCACTTATCAAAACACCATCAGGCAACCAAACTCTCAACCACCAACCAAAGAAGAAGTGATAGACATCATCAAGTCCTTGAAAAACAACAAAGCATCAGGTGAAGACTCAATTGTAGCGGAACTATGGAAACAAGCTGGGAATAGGACTATAGGCAAGTTGACAGAAATCTTCCATGACATTTGGGAGACTGAAACATTGCCTAGTGACTGGACCTCTGCTTTGATTCATCCCCTACATAAAAAAGGAGACTTGACCGACATCAACAACTATCGAGGAATCTCGTTAGTACCTGTGACATACAAGATCTTTTCTAAGGCCTTATTAAACAGAGCTGAACCCCAGCTAGACCCTCGACTAGGAGAATACCAGGCAGGATTTAGAAAAGGACGCTCTTGTACGGAACAGATACTGAACTTGAAATCAGTGCTACGGCAAGCAAAAATGGCTAGTAAGAAATATGTCATCATTTTTGTTGATTTTAAGAAGGCGTATGATTCGGTACACAGACCTACTCTCATGAAGATCCTGTAAGAACTAGGACTAGACGAGAAGACACATAACCTTATCCAACAGACTTTATAGAACACCATGTCACGAGTGAAGTTCAGAGGAACCCTCTCTGAAAGTTTTGAAATTAAGTCAGAAGTAAGATAGGGAGACGGTCTCTCACCTCTCCTCTTTAACTGTGCCCTGGAAAAGGTGATAAGGGAGTGGCGAAAGGAGCTAACTAGTCAGGGGGTACCAAGTGGTATCACTTTGGGACACAAGTGCAATGGGCTCAGTGTTGATTGCCTGGCATTTGCCGACGACCTGGCACTTCTATCTCATTCAATAAAAACGTCTGTGAAACAACTTAATGTTCTCATGCAACAAGCAGCTAAGGTAGGACTATATGTGTCACTTGAAAAAACACAGTACATCACAAACATCAGTGAATCTCCTTGTACACTGCATTTGAACCAGGGAGAGATCAAGAAAACTGACAGATATAAGTACCTAGGAGAATGGCTTGAACCGAATCTCTCGGAAGTAAGGGCATTATCAACTCGAGTTAACAAGTCAGAAATGGCTTATCAACTAACCAAGAACACATATAATAAGAAGTGTCTCTCCCGAAAGACTAAAATGAGACACTACCAGACAGTTATACGTCCTGAAGCCTTATATGCATCAGAATGTCTAGTATTCAACCGGAAGGGACTCACGGACAAACTCGAAGTACAGGAGAGAAAGATAATGAGGAAGATATTGGGACCTGTTAAGGAAGGTAATGAATACAGAAGGCGGCCTAATCAAGAGCTCTACACGTACTGTGAAAGAATCACGGATGTTGTTAGAAAACGACGTCTAGCATTTTATGGACACGTCTACAGGATGCATCCTACCAGGTTGACCAATCAGCTCCTCGGTTACTGGCAAAAGCGGAAGACAAAGTCACCATGGTTGTGGGAAGTGAGCAAAGATCTGCAAGAACTTGGAGGGACGGAAAGAGTCTTAAAAGACCGGACATCTCTCAGGAAGATGCTTCAGCAATTGAGGTTCCAGGACAAACCGCCAAGAAAGAAAACAGGTGCCCTCTGGACCCAGGAGAGGATGGAACAACACAGTCAGAGGATGCGTAACTACTGGGCAAACATCAAAGCCCACTCCAAATGTAACAGTTGAGCGTCGTGGTCCATAGATGGCCTATTCGAAACAAGAAGAAGAAGAAAGAATGCAAGCTGGTAACCATGGCAACACAATCTCAGAGGACCATCTATTTCTGTAAGACGCAATGCAATTCCATGTATTACATTACTGTGAAGTTGCAAACGGCTATAAGGTTATCACGGAACCAAATTAAGCAGTAAAATTCATCAATACGTATAATGCGCTTAAGGGGGTCAAGGGGTACACTAGAATTTTGTCACGCGATTTTCACGCGCGGGTGCGGTACGGAAGGTCTTTTATATCCCTATCCCTATATTGTATTTATTATATTATTATTATTATTATTATTATTATTTTATATTATGGCATGCAACGACGAGACAAAGCTCATTATTAGCCCCTCGGTGGCAGAAACAAAACTCGAGGGTTCCCGAAAACTCTATTTTAAATCTCTAAAACCAACAGATTCTGAGATATTCCCAGAAAACTAATTTAATTTAATAAACTAATGAAGGAATGCAAGCCGGCAACCATGACAACAGGTTCTCAAGAGAAGACATCCAACTTTCAATCCATTTCCACTTATTACATTTCTGTGGAAGTTTGCAAATGACTATAAGGTTATCACGGAACCAACTTCAGACTGTAAAATTTATCAATGCGCATAAGGGGGTCAAGGGGTACCCTAGAATGTTTTCACGTGATTTACAGGTGTGATATGTCGTACAGAATTATATCTCCAAACAGCAACATTATTTTCAAAAAATATTGAATTGAAATAGTATTTTTGCGGCTATTGGGAATTTGGGCTATTGGAGGCTAAAAAAAACTGAATATTCATGCACCACAAGCATTTATAATTTGTTAAAGGTGTCTTCCTGTGGATGGGGACTTTACACAACGGTGGGGTCAGTCTTTATGTGAGGTGTATTGCGTTTCGTCTACGAGGTTTTCAATTTTATTATCACGTCAGGAAGTACACGTTAGGTGAATTTAGATTGAGCACATTGTAACTTTTTTTTTTCGACAAACGGGTTCATCGTAAGGATGATTTTGTTTGAAACTGTGTGGTTGATATATCCATATTCGGACATCTGAGTGATATGTTGTAGGTTGGTTAGTTGGTTCCTCAGTTTAGAAGCTGCGACAACACGTTCACGTAGCCTCGTGTACTTTCAGTGTGTGTAGAATCTGTCTGATAACCGGTGTTAATTGTGATGGCTGTATTAGTGTGTGTTATCTGTATTTCAGGTAAGGACTACGGACAATCAATTTCAACGTAGTTTCTACTTTTGCTACCAAATGCTACCGTCAACGACACCTAGCTGTGACTTGGCTACTAGATGCCACCGCAATCGACAAACTTTGGAACTAATAGAGCGTTAATCAAATCTAACCTACAAATTTAGCTTCACACAATTGTAGTTAGTGGAAGGTTCTATTACATGCCATAAATCTATGACATAGGACCGCCGGCTTTACTTCCCCTCCGAAGTAAGGCATACTTAGGGATTTTCGACCATTCTGTGTATCTTTATGTACGCCTATAACTCGTGTTCGAATGTTTGGAGCATCGTAAAATAAGGTATCCATGAAAGTCAATAAACCAATCATTTATAAAACTCTTCACCGTACTTCTCATAGAAGGATTGGTATATGAAAAAACTTTTCAAAATACATGCTAAAATAGGCGAAATATAAAAATTATCTTAGAAGGACGACCAAAGCATATGTTGCGCTTTTCAATGTGAGACACAAAATTCGGGAGTCTATAAAGAGTGCCCGAAAACCACATTTTAAGGCCCTTAAATTAACAGAGTCTGTGATATTCCCAGAAAACTAACTTCGCTCTGATAAACATATGAAGGAATAACAAGCCCCTAACATTAATACCGAAGACCGTTCGAAGAGCGGGTACTTCTGCTAGTATATATATATATATATATATATATAGCCTATAAATTATATATCAACTTTTGAACTGACGGAGGTTTTGGGGTCTGGGGGATGTGAAACGCGAAGATATGTCGAAATTTTCCGGACGTCGAAACATGGTACTCCTTGCAATAGTTAGCTTTCTAATGAAATCTACCTAAAGTCGGCACACCGATTCCTCAAACACAACACCGGCCAATTATGTGTCAGTTGGTACCAGCAATACGCCCACATACCGTGCATTTCAGGCGAAGGTACAATTTTAAGAAGGCAAACTGGCGAAACTTCACAACAATGCTCGATGAGATGATTACAGCAATTGATCCCATTCCAGAGGCATATGAAGAGTTTCTGAAAACCGTCCAGTACTGCTCCAGAAAAAACATACGTAGGGCCTGTAGAATCAGTTACATTCAAGGACTTACTTCTGAAACATCCACTTTGCTGAAAGAATACCAAGACCTATTCAGAAATGATCCTTTCAGTGAGGAAACTATCCACAGCGGACAGCGTGTGATTTCTTCCATTTTAGAATCCAAACGCAACCAGTGCATGGTGTCCACAGAATTTACAATGTCAATTTTCCTGACTTTTCCTGACCATTTTTCAACAAAATTCCTGACTCGCGAAGTCATCGTAACATCGGAAAAACAGTTTTTTTACTTGCAGCCTCCACCATCTTCATAGCTGCCCAATGTTTGCCTCTTGATTCATTTAAAATACAAAATAAAGTAAATTATAATGCAATAATGCATAAATCAAAGTACTTAAACTAAAGTAAAAAAGGAAGCTTGTAGTTTAACGTGACCGTTAATCTTGAGATCATGAGCCACGGGACCTCCTTTTTACGTGGAATCCGAACCACAGGACATGGCATTTCACTTCGAAAATCTCACATGCATTGACCGGGAATCGAACCCGGACCGCCTTGGTGAGAGGCATACAGCTAGACCGCTGAGCCACCACGCCCCCACTTAAACTAAAGTGATGGGGCCGCCACATCCCTACGCCAACGCCAAAAAAAGCATACAAAAAAATAGGCAAAAGAGGTTTTTACTAAGATGTACTGTAAAAATGGAAATTTATGATAATGTCCAGTGAGTTATTGCTTTTTATCTTCAGAGATTAGTTGAACTAGTAACATCAAAATATGGCTGTAAAATACAAAATACTGTATGGTTAATATAAAATTCCTGACTTTCTAATACTTTTCGCCATTTTTTCTTGACTCATGCCATTTTTTCTCACTCTTTCCTGACTTTTCCTGACCAAAAACAAAATTCCTGACTTTTCCTGACTATTCCTGACTTTTCCTGCCAGTGGACACCATGCAGTGGATTAAGTTAATGGAAGAGTTGGATATGGAAAGAAACAGTTACAACGCATGGAGATTACTTAGACATCTTAGTAAAGACTAATGATTATACTAAGACCACAGTACATAATAACGTTTCTGCAAACCAAATTGCAAGTCAGCTCGTGAAGAGTGGCAAACCAGGCAAAGCTGGAAGTGAATCAAGACAAAGTCAAGAAATACTGACTAATCAGGAAAGCAGCATTCCCTTTAACCGGTTTGCTATGGAAGATCTAAATAGAGCGCTGAATAAGTGCAAAAATGGCAAGGCGGCAGGTCTTGATGACATTTGCATTGAGCAACTCAAAAATGTTGGTCCCTCCAGTAAACAGTGGCTTTTGGACTTATTCAACAACTGCATCAACAGCTGCAAAATCCCTAAACTGTGGAGGAAATCAAGAGTTATTGCAATACTTAAACCTGGCAAGAATGCAAGTGATCCGAAGAACTACCGACCAATTTATTTGCTGTGTCATTTACAAAAAATCTTAGAAAGAATGATTTTGGACAGACCATTGCTGATAACAGAACAAGCCGTCATCGAGAAGATACTCGTTGCTCTCTCTATCCTAAGTAGCGGCGAGTCATCTCGATGCTCCTCCCTCCAGCAGATTCGAAATTCATTCTTGACGGATCTAGGTTGCTGCTTAAGGAGGGGACGATTACCCTGGTCGGATTGGCTGCCTAGCGTCTTAACGACCGCAAACTTGCCCGAAAGTCTTTGGTAAAAAAAATGGCCACCAGGCCAAGGGCGAATCTTCTACAGCATTGCTGTAGTACTTTCCTCGTCCTAAATCAAAGCTTTCGTCGTTGGTCAAGATAACTCACTCAAGTCATACGACAAGGCGCTATCTACATTACATGAATAACAGCATTAAAGAACTGTAGTCTATATCATTGCCAATTGAGAATTAAAATGTTCCCCTATAGCTCAGTGGTTACAGCATCGGCATAAAAAGCCGGGAGGTTCCAGGTTCAATTCCCACGCAGGTAAAACATTTGAATTCTGTACCTTTATTCTACATGCATTGCACTACTTGTGCATTACACGACGTAATGACTTAAGCACTTCATTCGTCATTTTCGCGGTCATGAAAAGTAAATTCTTGGAATCTATGTGAATTCCATCTATTAAGTCCAGAAAGCACTCAGAAAACTGGATATAGGCTAACTTGACAAATTGTGCAGTCAGTACATTCTGCCCACCCTAAGTAGCCTACATGGGTATTACACTGTGGTGGAGACATCTAGTAGGAATTCTGGAGTCAATGGACGTGAAGAGAACTTTAACTTGTATATGTTTTATCTCTGACTTTGTTAATGGTATTGTTATTGTTGATCTAGACAGAATCCCTCACTAGTTCATTTTCGAAAATGTGTATTCTATTCCCTCATAATAAAGGTGTCAAACATATGTGAGTACAACATCATTAACCACAGTGGTGACCCTGACGTGATATTTGGCTGAGTGAACACTGAAGTTGTGAAATTTTGGTTAAAAGTGCGAACATCTCAGTCAATAACGCTAGCGATCGGACTCCAATTACAAATAATACGCAAGCTAGCAGTGATCAAATCGCGCGTGTTAGCTTAAAAATTCCACCTATATGGCGCAAGAATGTGAGAATATGGTTAGTACCAATTGAAGCACAATTCGCTACCGCCAGTATAACCTCTGAACTGACTAAATACAATTACGTTATTGGCTCGCTTGAACCAGATGTCGCGGAATTTCTCGTCTAGAAGCACAGATTGAGCTAACAGTGAACAGTGTTTTTGAAAAACAGATTAAATTCCGCCCCCTATCGAGAACCCGTTCACCATATCGCGGAACATACCGACCTCAAGGCACGTTATGTTGGTATCACTTCACATATCGTGAAAATGCCAAGAAATGTACGTCACCATGCTCATATAACCGTACATCTCCATCTGATTCGGGAAATGCTCAGGCCCCTCACTAGACGTGACACATGGTGATGTGGGCCAGGGAAATTCTCGCCGTGTATTTGTAACGGACCGTTCCTCTGGTACACGATTCTTGGTTGATACAGGAGCAGATGTATCAGTCCTACCTCCCACTGCATACGAAAGAAAGCAGACCTGTAAACGCATGCTTTTTATGCGGCTAACGGAACACCAATTAAAACCTACGGCGAGCGTTAAATGCAACTTGACCTCAATCTAAGACGTCCATTTTGCTGGCCATTCATCATCGCTGATGTTCAACACGCTATCATTGGTGCTGATTTCCTCAACAACTATGAACTGCTTATCGATGTCAAACATAAACGTCTTATCGATAGCACCACCAGTATGTCAACCATTGCAGTGCCAGTTAAGTGTCTAATTTCAGAGAGCATTCATTTACCTGACCCTCAGAATAAGTATCCAGAACTATTGGGAAATTATCCAACTATATTTCGTGACAATCCAAATTATTGTGCACCCGATATTACATTCTTCCATAGCATTTCAACGGTAGGCCCTCCAGTTTCAACCAAGGCTAGACGACTATCCCTAGATAAGCTAGCCCAAGCAAAGATGGAGTTTCAGAAAATGATAAATCTAGGTATATGTAGACCTTCGAAGAGCCCTTGGTACAGCCCACTCCATTTAGTTCCTAAAAGTGATGGTTCCTGGCGACCTTGTGGAGACTACAGGGCCCTAAATGCAAAAACTATTCCAGACCGCTACCCTATTCCACCTCTACAGGACTTCAACAGCCGTTTATCTGGCAAAACAGTTTTCTCCAAAATAGATTTGATTCGAGCTTTTCACCACATTCCAGTCGCTGAAGATGATATACCTAAAACTGCTGTCACTCCTTTTGGCCTATTTGAATTCCTTATACTTCCATTTGGACTCTGCAATGCAGCACAATCATTTCAAAGGTATATCGGCGTCATTTTGAGAGATTCAGACTTAGTTTTCTGCTACCTCGATGACAATCTCATAGCGTCTGTCGATGAGCAGGAGCACGAGACTCACCTGAAATTGCTTCTGGAATACCTAAATAAATATTCTATCAATGTAAACCTGTCCAAATGTATTTTTGGGGCCTCTGAAATTTCCTTCTTAGGGTACTCTGTTACGTCTTCAGGAATCAAACCATTACCTGATCGAGTTGAAGCTATTCTTTCATATCCACAACCTAGTACAATTGTTGATCTAAGACGATTCCTAGTATTGGTGAACTTTTATCGTCGGTCACTTCCCAATGCTGCAAACACCCAGCAGATCCTCTTCAGCCTATGTAAGGACACACGCAAGCGTGACCGCAGAGCAGTTAAATGGACACCAGGGGCTGTTCAAGCTTTTAACAACCTCAAGAAACAAATTGCTGGTGCTACCCTACTTGCACATCACTCAAGTGATCTACCATTGGCATTGATGGTTGACGCTTCTGACTTTTCGATTGGAGCCTCACTGCATCAAATCCGTGATGGTACAGCAGAACCTCTTGCATTTTTCTCAAAAACTCTAAATGACACACAAAGAAGGTACAGCACATTTATGATCGTGAGCTTCTCGCTGCCTATTCTGCAATCAAGTACTTCCGCCATTTATTGGAAGGTAGAAATTTTACACTTTTTACAGACCACAAACCTCTAACGTTCGCATTTCAGCAACGCCTAGATAAAGCATCTCCACGGCAACTCCGACAGTTGGATTTTATAGGCCAATTTACAACTGACTTGAAGTATCTTCCGGGAAAGGACAACATTCCAGCAGATTTTTTCTCCCGCATCTCATCTATCTTCATTACATCACAATTGTAATTTGATGATGTAGCTAAAGCACAGGCATCCGATGAGGAACTACACGCTCTGCTACAATCAACTAACACATCCCTTCAATTCAAGACCATCAATTTACCATCTGGAGCAGAACTACTCACTGATGTTTCAACAGGAGAGGTGCGGCCATATTTACCTATCCAATTCCGCAAGCGTGCATTTGAAATGCTTCATAATATGACTCACCCAGGAATTAAAGCATCTACCACACTTCTACAAAAACGATATGTATGGCCATCACTCAAGGCAGATGTCAAACTCTGGACAAGATGCTGCATAGCCTGCCAGCGCTCCAAGGTTACCGGACATACCAACAGTGCTATTAATACTTATGATCCAGTGGAACGACGCTTTTTTCACATACATGCCCCCTTCCACCATTTGAAGGATACACATATATATCCTTGCCATCATCGATCGATTTTTAAGTTGGCCAGAGGCTATACCAATAGAGGACATAACATCAGAATCAGTAGCTCATGCCATCCTATATTTTTGGATAGCAAGATTTGGTGTACCAGCCGTCATCACAACTGACCGTGGCAAGCAGTTTGACTGCTCGTTATTCAGTCATCTGATGAAACTACTGGGCATACATCACATTAAAACGACAGCTTACCATCCTGCAGCAAATGGGAAAATAGAACGTTGGCACCGCCAGCTCAAGGGCGCACTTCGGACTCAGTTAACCAACAGCTGGGTACCCCAACTTCCAACAGTCCTACTAGGCCTCAGATCACTCATCATACCTCACCTAAATTCCTCCTCAGCTGCAGTCATTTATGGAGAGCCTATTCGCCTACCAGCAGACTTCTTTGAAGAATCACCACCGACAGACTTTCTGCTTTCGTCCTCCAGCTCAAACAGCATGTTCAGTCTTTACGCCCAGTCCAACCAAAATATTATGCTGTTAGAAGAACATTTATACATCCTGAACTGTTGCGTTGTTCTCATGTGTCCATCCGGCATGACTCTCATCGTAAACCCTTACAGCCTATCTACGATGGACCATTCCGTGTAATATCTCGCTATGACAAACACTTTGTGGTTATTGATGATGATGATAATTGTTGTTTTAAGGGGTTATCGGCCCCTAATGAAATGAAATGGCGTGAAATGAAAGGATGTAGATAAAAACAACTCACTGCCATGGATGAAATGAAAATGGTGTTTATAAAACAGACAGTGAGCCCCAAAAATTATGCCTTATTTGAATAAAAAGAATAAAAGGCGGATGGTAAAAAAAGGATAAAACAAATAAGGCATAGTGAACAATAAAAAAGATGAACACAATAAAAAACATAAAACAGATTTAACCTGAATTAAAAGTCGTAACTACACATTAAAACTTAAAAAAGTAACCACTCTCCCTCATGAACCGGATGACGAGGTCAGCTGACGGCCCGTCATCACGGAGAATAAGGGAGAGGGTATTAGGCAGTTTAAGAGTCCTGCGCAGATCGGCCAGATCCACACACTCCAAGAGAAGGTGTGCCACGGTTAGGTGGGCGCTGCAAGGACACACAGGGGGCTCTTCTCTCTTCAGCAAGTGGGAGTGCGTAGCAATCCCATGGCCGATCCGGAGTCGACAGAGTACCACAGCTTCCTTCCGGAGAGATCGGAAGGAAGATTTTCACACCTTCGTTGTCTCCTTGATGCCTCTCAGTGTGTTGGGTGGAGGCGTGGCACGCCATGCTTCCTCCCAATGCGACAGGATCGAATGCCGCAACTGAGAGCGCACATCACTAGCAGGCACCTTATACGGTAGTGAGGGCAGTGCGACTGCCTCTCGCGCCGCCTGATCAGCAAGCTCGTTTCCCGCAATACCCATGTGGCTACGAAGCCACACAAAGGACACCCCGGGCCCAGAGTTACGCGAACTGACGAGCAGGTCGTGCACACGCTGGACCAACGGGTGCTTCGGGAAACACACATCGATCGCTTGCAGCGCACTCAGAGAGTCAGTACACACAAGAAAGTGCTGGTGATCGTCTGATAACGTGTACCGCAGAGCCTCTAAGATGGCATAGAGCTCCGCTGTGTACACGCCACAGGCATCGGGAAGTGAAAAGAGAAACCGACGATCCTCAACCACAAATGCACAGCCTACTTTCTCGTTTACCCTCGAACCGTCCGTGAATAGAAACCCTGATCCCGGATACCGGCTCACCACGGACTGGAACAGCCTCCGATGGACGGAGGAGTCAGTGTCCGACTTGGGGCCGGTGTGCAGATCCAGGATGATATCAGGGCGAGAGACCATCCACGGAGGGACCTTGCTAGGTACTCGGACGATACAGGAGACAGAAGGAAATCGGAACTGACGGTATAAGTCATCCAAGCGAATCCCCGCCGGCCGAGTGGCTCGGGCGAGCGCATCATACAGCCGGATTCGGATTGGAAAACAAACATGGATAGCTTGGATGAAGGGGCATCTGTCGAATAGTTGAAGCATAGGTCAGCAGTACTTGTTGGCGCCTCAGGTGTAAAGGAGGTACGTCAGCCTCGGCGAGCAAGCTGACGACTGGGCTCGTCCGAAAGGCACCCGTCGCCAGCCTCACACCGCCGTGGTGGACACTGTCCAGTTTAACAAGCACTGACTTACGGGCCGAACCATATGCTACACTGCCATAATCTAATCTAGATAAAATCAGTGCCTTATAAAAGCGTAGGAGCACCGCGCGGTCCGCATCCCCATGATGTGCCGCTAAGATACCGCAACATGTTGAGTTTCTTAGCACAGGCAGTTTTCAAACACCGCACGTGTGGCTCCCACGTCAATTTCTGATCGAAAAGGAGCCCAAGGAACCGGTACGCAGCAACAACAGGCAAAGCTACATTGCCCAGATAAAGCTCAGGATCAGGATGGAGAGTGCGCTTTCGGCAGAAATGGACAACCGAGGACTTAGCGGTTGAGAATCGAAAGCCATGCTCCAGTGTCCAGCGTTCCACTCTCCGAATAGCTTGTTGTAGCTGTCGTTCAGCGACCGCCATATTTTGCGCACTATAATGTAGAGCGAAGTCGTCTACATATAGCGACGGTACCACTGCTGGACCAGCAGCAGCGACTATACCGTTTATGGCAATCGCAAATAATGTTACGCTATGCACCGATCCCTGTGGGACTCCGTTTTCCTGTATATGATATTGCGAATATGTCCCCCCTATTCGGACACGGAACAGGCGAAGGGACAGAAAATTCGCAATAAAAACCGGCAAGTTACCTCGGAATTTCCATTGATGCAGGGTAGAGAGGATGCCGTAACGCCAAGTGGTGTCATAGGCCTTCTCGAGGTCAAAGAAAACAGCGACTAGGTGCTGTCTCCGGAGAAAAGCGTCCTGCATGGCGGTCTCCAGGCGTACCAGATGGTCGTTGGCACACCGAGACGCCCTGAAACCACACTGGTATTCAGACAGGAGTCCCCGTTTCTCCAGGACCCACACCAGGCGCCGATTGACCATCCTCTCAAAGAGCTTGCACGGAACGTTAGTGAGACAAATAGGTCTGTAACTCCCTGTCAAATTGGGATCCTTATCGGGCTTCAGGATAGGTATAATGATACCTTCCTGCCATTGCGCTGGAAACACACCTTCCAACCAGATACGATTAAACACCCCGAGCAAATAACGAATGCTCTCATCGTTAAGGTGCTTAAGCATCTGGTTGTGAATATTATCCGGGCCGGGAGACGTGTCCCTGCAGAGCGCCAGCGCTCCGCGGAGTTCCCACTCCGTAAAGGGCACGTTGTACTCCTCCGAAGCGCGGGAAGCAAAACTAAGCTGGAAACGTTCCGCTTCGCGCTTCATGGCCACCAAGGCAGGGTCATAGTTATCGGAACCGGATATATCCGCAAAATACGAGGCGAGATGGTTTGCAACGCGATAAGGATCTGTAACCAATTCATTATCAATGGAAATTCCCGGTACAGTAGAAGATGTCTGAATTCCCGAAATGCGTCGTAGTTTAGTCCACACTTGAGAGGAGGGGGTATGTGCCGTAATAGAAGACACATACCGTTCCCAGGATTGTTTCTTACTCTGGCGAATAAGAATCCGTGCCTTGGCACGACATTTCTTAAACGTCACCAAATTGGCCATGGTTGGACGCCGACGGTAGTGCTTATGAGCTCGACGACGGTCTCTTATTGCCGCTGCAATATCCTGTCCACCAAGGGACGAGTTTGCGACGAGGAGTCCCAGAAAAGGATGGAATGGACTCTTCGACGGCAGCAAGAACGATGTGCTGTACCTCGTCATCGACGCTCCGGCAACCAAGATCAACGAACACAGCTCGTTCTTGAAACGAGGGCCAATTTGCCCGCTTAAGCACCCAACGACTGGGATACTCCACGGGCGTCTGGTTCAGAAGTGCAAGAACGATCGGGAAATGGTCACTGTCACAGAGGTCGTCGTGTACATACCAACCAAACAGGGGGACCAGCGCACGGCTACACACACTCAAGTCAATGTGTGAGTACGTGCCGTGCGCTAAGCTAAAATATGTAGCTTCCCCTGTATTTAATAGAGATAAATTCAACCCTTGAATTAAGCCCTCCACGTCCCTTCCTCTGGGGCAGGAAGATGGTGATCCCCATTGGGGGTGATGAGAGTTGAAATCACCCAGGAGTAGGAAAGGGACTGGAAGTTGAGCAACAAGATCAAAGACGTTATTAATATCAAGGGGCTGGTTCGGTGGAAGGTACACGTTACAAACAGTTGTCATAGCAGGCAAGGACACGCGAACTGCAATAGCTTCCAGAGGAGTGGCGAGTGGAAACTCCTCACTATAGCAGTCAGAGCGAACGAAGGTACAAACGCCCCCGGAAGCCCGGGCACTTTGTGGTTATTACCAACCATGGTGAAGAGACTATTTGCATTGATAGACTTAAACCAGCATTTCTACTAAATAGTGAATACACTGGCACAGCTACCACAACTTATGCCAGTAGCCAACAGCAGATTAATAGGGATATCTGCACCCCACAGACTCAACTGAAAGAGTCTTACACCCGTTCTGGAAGAGCTGTTCGATTCCCATCACATTTTCTCTCCGTTGTCACTGGGGAGGGAGTATGTGGTGGAGACATCTAGTGAGAATTCTGGAGTCAATGGACGTGAAGAGAACTTTAACTTGTATATGTTTTATCTCTGACTTTGTTAATGGTATTGTTATTGTTGATCTAGACAGAATCCCTCACTAGTTCATTTCCTAAAATGTGTATTCTATTCCCTCATAATAAAGGTGTCAAACATATGTAAGTACAACATCATTGACCACAACACCATACATCGATCTCGAACATAGCCTACATGCATTGTCATATCACAAAACTTAAAAGTCACGGCAAAGAACTAAGTTGTGCGGAAAATAACTCGCATAACTTGGGGAGCACATCCACAATCTGTGAGGACGACTGTTGTAAGTTCCTTGACCAGACGGTGTTTGTTTGTCCTTTTTTCTGGTCTGTGTGTGTTATCCATGTAATGGCGCTTCGTCACGTTGCATTAAACTATTGAGTTTGACTAAGCGTTTTATTAACATCTGGCGACCTTGACAAGATTAGGAAAATTGGAAAAATTAAAACGGGAACGAGGTTTAGTGCGACGTTTATACACGAAATCATTGAACGTGTTTAAACAGTAATTGGACGTAGATCCGCGCGTGCCAGACGACGTAACAACTGCATTCAAAATTCTAGAGGACAAAACAACGCGTCACTTCATGATAGAAGACAATATACGGGATCTATGGTTTACGGCAGAAGATTTCGATGAACAAATTTGTGAAAAGGAGTACGAAGCCGCCGAAGCATATAAAGAAGAATGGATAGCAGCCAAAACCAGGTATGAGAATGTACTTCTTGATCGAGGGAATGTCGTATCAGAAAGTTGAAGTGAAGAAAATTTTTCATCTTCGCATAAAAGGAACTTACGATTACCTAAATTGGAACTGAAGGCGTTTGATGGTAATGTGAGAAATTGGTTAGGTTTCTGGGGACAGTTTCGCAAGATTAATGATTACGAAACAATTGTTGATGAGGACAAGTTCCAATACTTAATACAAGCAACAGTGCCGGGATCCAGTGCTAGGGAACTTGTTGAGAGCTTTCCCCCTTCAGGCCCTAACTATAGTAAAGCCATCGAACAGCTGAAATCAAAGTTTGCTCGTGATGAACTACTAATACAGATATACGTTCGCGAATTACTTGGTTTGGTGATGACACATGATGTTATATCTTTAGCAAAACTGTATGACAGATTAGAAACTCAACTTAGAGCCTTAGAGACCCTAGGAGTAACGAGGGAGAAGTATGCTGCCATGTTGTATCCGTTGGTTGGGTCAGCTTTACCTGATGATATACCGACAGTAGTGGGGTCAAGGGGCCAAGCTCTCTGCTGACTCGGTAGACGCGTGGGTTCGAGCCCCACCGTCGGCTGTCCTTGAAATGGTTTTCCGTGGTTTCCCATTTTCAACACCAGGAAAATGCTGGGACAGTACCTTCTGACAGGCCACGGCCGCTTCCTTCCACATCCTTGTCCAGTTTCATTCATCTTCATCCTTTCCATCTCTCATCCCGACGCGCAGGTCGCCCACGGGCGTCGACTAGAAAGACTTGCACTCGGCCTCTCAGGAGGCTACACGAAAAGAAAAAAAAACTGATGATATCCTAAGAACATGGGAAAGGGCACGTACGGTAAATAGAGCTGAAATTCATGATCCTAGTGACCGTCTAGCTAATCTGCTGGAGTTCTTGAAACTTGAGGTCGAAAGTGAAGAGCGCCTTCAGTTGGCTCGCAGTGGTATTTCTAGTAATAGGGGTGTCGCTTGTGATAGTATTGACAATGGTAAAACAAGCAGATTACCTACTGCAGCGTGCATATATTCAGGGAGTTCTAAACAACAAAGCTCAGATACAAAATGTGTGTGGTGTGATAGAACTTCTCATGCGGCTACAGAGTGCTTTAAAGGAAGAATGATGTCGTTGGATGAAAAAAGGAATTTGCTCAAGAAAAAGGAATTGTTGTTTTGTATGTTTAAAAGCTGGTCACGGTGCTAAGAGGTGCCGTAACTTCGTCAAATGTCTTGTCTGTTTTAGGCGCCATGTGACAGTTATGTGTCCAGAATTACCCATCCAGAGTAAGAAAACTGAAAGTGTTGAAGTAGGCCTAAAGAGTGATGAGTGACAAGCTCTCTTATCACAGAAGTCAGGGTACACTCTTTTGCAAACAGTAATGGTTAATATTGTTAAACTAGTACGTGCACTTTATGACAGCGGTGCTCAAAGATCCTATATTTCTACAGATGTTGTGAGAGATCTAAATATAAAACCATCTGGGAAGGAAATGTTGAGCCACTGTCTTTTTGGGGGAGTTGAAACCAGTCAAAAGCAACACAACCTCTATGACATTATTTTGAGAAGTGTAAATGGTGAATATCAAGGATCTATAAGTGTATTAGAACGGGGAAAAATTTGTGGTTATGTACCAAGAGTTGAAAGTCAAAACCTGTACCCCAAACTCAATGAGAAAAGAATAATTCTGTCTGACACAGGGAGCAATCCACCTGATATAGGATTGCTGATAGGAGCAGACATTTCAGGATCATTCTTAACTGGTTCATGTGTACATTTGGATGATGCAATGGTAGCAATTGAAACACGATTAGGTTGGACGATTCAAGGCCCCAGAACAACTGCAAATAATTCTCTAGCTGCCATAACCTACAGCTGTAACTTGGATTTGTCAGATTTATGGAAGTTGGAGGTTATAGGTATTAATGAATCGGAGGCCGTGAAGAAGACAGAAGATTTGAATACTGATACCCTTCAGTTTTTCAACCAAACTGTGAAGGTTGATGAAGAAAACAGATATGAGGTGTGCTTGCCGTGGAGGGAAGGTCATCCGGAACTCCTGGATAACAAAGCTTTGGCAGAAAAGAGAATTATCGGAGTGACAAACCGCCTGCGTGCTTCTGGGAAATTAAAAGAATATCATGGAGTGTTTCAAGACTGGCTCCAATCTGGCATCATAGAGATAGTTCCTGAAAATGAAGCTAGAGGGTACTACTTGCCACATAGGGCTATCATCAAGGCAACTAGTCAGACCACAAAAATACGCCCGGTTTTTGATGCTTCAGCTAAGGACCACAAAGGAACATCATTGAATGACTGTGTTTGTGAAGGTCCGAATCTAATCGAGTTGGTTCCAAAGCTATTGTTGCAATTCAGGAAATGTGCCATTGGTATTACTCCTGACATCAAGAAGGCATTTTTACAGATAAGCCTATCATCGGGGGATAGTGATTTCCTGAAATTCCTGTGGTGGAGCAGTGCTGGTGCACAAGAAATGATCACATTCAGACATCGACGTGTAGTATTTGGTGTGTCTTCGAGTCCTTTCTTGCTAGGAGCTACCATCAACCATCATCTAAATCAGGCTCCAGAAGACATGAGACAGACAGCAAATATTTTGAAGGAATCGTTCTATGTAGATAATTGCATTACTAGCCATGAAACTGAGGAATCAGTTAATAAATATGTTCGGGAATCCACTCAGTTGATGGCATCTGGACAGTTTGAGCTTAGAGGGTGGGTAACTGCTCCTTTGTTTGGCAATGTAGTTGAGAAAGGCAAAGAAATTGTTCCAATTTTAGGCGTATCATGGGACATTGTAAATGATCTTTTGTTTTGTGATGTCAGTGGACTTAAATTAACGGGAGAATCCATTACGAAGAGAGTTCTGCTGTCTATAACCCGGAGTATATTTGACCCCGTGGGTTATACCGGTCCCACTACACTCATTCCAAAACTGCTCCTGCAACATAAGTGGAAATTGAGATGTTGAATTACCCGAAGAAATAACCCAGCAATTTTCTGCATGGTTAAAACATTTGCATCATTTAGGTAACTGCCAGATTCCCAGAAGACTGTCTTTAGAACCCTTCATGGACTGTGAAAAGACTTTTCATGTGTTTTGCGATGCCAGTAAATTGTCATTTGCCGCTTGTGTCTTCCTGCGGTCCGAGTTTGCTGGAAAGGTTTCAGTTCGCCTTGTGGCATGTAAAGCAAGAGTGGCACCCGTAAAACAATTGATAATTCCTAGACTGGAGTTGCTAGCAGCAGTCATAGCATCTCGACTTGCCTACCACGTTAAGAAGAGTTTGGATCTTTCAGACTGTAAGACCTACTACTGGAGTGATTCAACGGTTGTGAAAGGGAAGGAGATTGGAACACGTTCGTTGGCAACCGAGTACGAGAGATAAGGCTGCATAGCCATCCTACTGACTGGCGTCATGTTCCCGGAATTTTGAACCCTGCAGACCTTCCCTCAAGAGGCTGTAATGCAAAGATATTGAAAGAAAGCCAATGGTGGGAGGGGCCGCCAAGGCTAAGGAAAGAACAAACTGAATGGCCCAGTTCCAAAGAATCTCCACCAGAAGAAGAAGAAGAAGAAGAAGAAGAAGAAGAAGAAGTAAATGCTGAAAGGAAGAAAACTGTGGTGTCCAGTACATCTTGTGAAAGGACGAACTTCACTTCATGGCTCGCCTACTTTTCGAAGTACGGTACTCGAAGATTGAAAGAATGATAGGATGTATATTTCGATTTATTGATGGGTGTCGCAAGAAGAACACAAGACGTGGAGAACTGAGCTATGAAGAAACTCAGAGAGCAGAGAAGAAATTAATGAGGTGCATACAAAATGATAGTTTTGATAAGAAAGAGGCAAGATTGATCAATGCAGACCTTGTTGACGAAGAGGGACTCTTACGAGTCAGAACGAAACTTCTATTAGGGGATGAACATAACCATTTTAAATGTCCAATACTGTTGTCAGGCAAGCATGTGTTAGTGCAAAGATTGGTCTTTCAAAAGCACTGTCATTTACAACATGCACGATTGCAAACACTGTTGTCAAATCTATGCGAGAAATACTGGATAACGAGTATAAGGAGACTAGCCAGGAAGGTGATCACCCAATGCGTCACATGCAAGAAGCTTCACGGAAAGGCAGTTGAAACTCCATTTGCTCCACTATCCAAGGATCGGATAAAATATGCGGCTGTATTTCAGGTCACTGGCATAGACTTGATTTGTGATTGTGAGAAGGTTGCAATTTAATTTGCCTGTAAATTGCAAGGTGGGAGTGTGTTCTAAGTTCCATGACCAGACGGTGTTTGTTTGTCCTTTTTCTCTGGTCTGTGTGTGTTATCCATGTAATGGCGCTTCGTCACGTTGCATTAAACTATTGAGTTTGACTAAGCGTTTTATTAACAACGATTGCTCAATCTTAATGTTACTCTACAACCAAGAATTCATAAGAATACATGCCCAGTCTGGTTTAATTCAGCTCATGCGAATGAAGAATAGGACATGCAACTTGGCGTTACCAAGTAACGTTCTTTTTCGTTGCCCTAATGCGGTTACATGGCATGGCTTGTTACGTCTCTCGGTCAGGGACATATAGGGTTAGCAAAAATGGTGGATACTGCCCAGCATTTTCAAGGTTGCCGGCCTTGCTGAACCCTATGCCGCAGAACCATAGTCTAGCCGGTACAGGACGAGGACTTGGTAGCACCATTAGCAGCACCGCACGGTCAGCCCCCTACGTAGTGCCATTAAGAAACTTGAGAATGTTCAGTTTCCTGAGACACGCCGTTTTTAGTTGTCGTATATGGTGCTGCCACGTTAATTTGCTGTCAAAATGGAGCCCCAGGAAGCTATAAGTGTCAACCAATGGCAACGTAGCATCCCTAAGGTGTACTTCAGGGTGTAAATGTCGCCTCCGGAGCAGACAAAAATGGACGACGGAGGTTTTCGCTGCTGAAAAATGAAAGCCTCGGTCGTGAGCCCACCTGTCGACCCGGATAATAGCTAGCTGCAATTGCCGTTCCACGATTACCATACTTCCAGAGCTGTAATGTAGAGCTAAATCGTCCACATATAGCGATGAAACTATCGTCGGCGGCAACGTTGCCGTTGATGGCAACCGCAAACAAAGTGACACTCAGCACAGAACCCTGAGGAACTCCATTTTCTTGAGTGTAATATTGCGATAATGCCCTACCAACTCTTACACTGTAGAGTCGGACGGCCATAAAGTTCGCAATAAAGATTAGTAAATTACCACGGAGACCCCACTCGTGAAGGGTGGAAAGGATCCCGTACCGCCATGTGGTGTCATAGGCTATCTCGAGGTCAAAGATAACCGCGACTAGATGCTGCTTTCGGAGAAAGGCCTCCTGTATGGCGCTCTCAATTCGCACAAGATGGTCGGTGGTGGACCTATGAGAGCGAAATCCACACTGGTACTCAGACAGGAGACCTCTCTCTTCGAAGAACCACACCAGTCGACGGTTTCCCATCTTCTCCAGCAGCTTACATAGGCCATTTGTCAGACAAGCTGACCAGTGACGCATTGTTGTCTCATGTCCAGGACGAACCCTGGATTCCTGAAGGCAGATAATGGTTGCCGAAAATTAATTAATTGACGTAACTCAGCGAGATGACCAGAATAGCTATTACAGTTCCGTTGTAATAGTGCCATAGTGTGGACTTCAGTAGAAGTTGGTCTTCTACTTACGCTTGACCGTTTGCCACCCTTCCCCATATCTAGGCGGAGATCATGGTGGAGGAGAGCACACTTCAGTCTTCACATCTCCGTCAGAAAACGAAGAAAACGGAGGGGGGTTCTCTTAGCTGTCAACTTTGATTTACGTAATTTATAACGGGCAGTTGAAATGTTGCTAAGTATTTCAAATTCACTACCATGTCTGGAGGAAAAAGGAATGTGTTTCAGGTAAGGAGGTCACTATGTCAGCGTGGCTCTCATTCAGCCAGCTCAGTCGGGGATCGGTAGAAACCCTGAGCGCTATTGTTCGTCAGACAACATTCACGCCGGAAACAGTAATTACGGCAAGTATCAATCAAGTAGGCAATCCACGTGTGAAACAGATAACAGATTATATTACGAGTACCTAGTTCAGTAAGGACGAATTCTCTCGAGAAAATCAACCCCAGAATGTGTAGTTCTAAGTATTGTACAGTACCCCAGGGGTATGCACCCCTTGGAGACCATCCCCCCATCATCTATTTAAATCTCCTAACTGGCAATCCTTATAAGTCCAGACCAACATCTACTAACACCGCAAGGACAGCTAGCCATTCTGGAAAGCTGGCCCAATCCTTGCATCACTACTACAAACAGCGACACACTATTAACTAGGACATCTATTCAGCACAATGCTGACAGCACAGCACAGCACCGAAGAGTATAAGAGGGCGTCTTAAGGAGGTCAAGCTCTCAATTATCAGTCTTACAGTGTGGCGGCCCGAGGCTATGCTGGTATCATCAGGTGAGTGAGTCAGCAGGTGTTCAGAATCCTATAACTTTGTAACCTTACCCCCAATTTGTATAGACGAGTTTGTACACATTGTAACATCACTACATCCCTTAAAAGGGACTCATAATTCAATATTACTGGCCAATAAACACTTGGTCAGTACATTACACCTGCATTACTGTTTACACGCTTCTTTACGCCCTAACTCCCTTCCTGAACTCTCCGTCACGGTTAGACGTGACTTACAGTAGCCAGATACTTGCTAGGGCAAGCATCATTGTATTCCCGTACCGGCCTGACTGCCAGGAGCGCCACGCGCCATATAGCTGACGCGTGCAAGTCGATTATCTAACTAGCCAGCTGGACGACCAGCGCGCTGACCTGTACGCTAAGTCCATCCCCTAAAATACACCTAGATCTTTTATAAGAGCAACCCCTAGCACCCTAACACTAAACAACACCCTACACTGGTCAGCTTGCCCGACTACGGGAAGCTACCCCCTTTTTGGCACTTCTTTATAAATTAACACAATAACTCTTCCGTTTTAGATCCAACCACCCCCCAATAAGGGATCTAAAACAAATGGTGGAGGAGCCTCTACTACGCACAGTAAAATAGGACTCAACCAACGAGCCCTCGTAGTAGAAACGACCCCTTCCGTACCGCACATAGCCAAGCGAGACTGATTTTTTTTTTTTGGTAGAAGGCATTATTTTTCCCTTCCCCTAGATACACGAGAGAAATTTTTCTCTTTCCCCCCTTTATTACACGGGGACTCGTATTATTATTAACAACCCCCAACCAGAGTCATTTTTATTCTCTTTTTTTCTTTCATCCGCAACATAATACACAAGCATGAACTCACATGCACGACAGGCCAGGCTGAGGAATATTCATTTTGAGCGGGCAAATGAAAAACTCAAGAACCACGCAAACGACATCGCCATAGACACATTAACGCAGCAATTTGCGAGAACGTCCCTCTCGACCCGTACCGCAACACAGGGGCGGGAGTCTACCGTGGCCTCAGGCCAGAAAGCGGGCAGACCACCCTCCAACACGTTGCGGGAGCACACACACACACACCACCAATTCCCGGAACCGGCCCGGAAGCCTAACAAGACTGAGAACAGGCAAGGCCGGGGACACGTCCCCCCAACACCAATACAGGGAGGAACGGGACTACCCACCCCGACGTTACGCAGAAGGACAGACAATCAAACAACCAGGGAGGACACAGGAAGGCACAGAAGGGATGAGCGGGCAAGGGCCTACAGGCGAACACATTCCCGGGACTATAGGGACCCAACTAGGACGACAACAGGAGTACACGCTACGGCAAGGGATGAAACCCGCGATCGGCGGCGAAACGACCGAGGGGGCGGGCAAGAGCGACACTTACACGACACTTGGAGGTCCACGGAACGATATGATGAAAGGGCACACATGTCCACCGGGCACACGGGCCTAACTAGGCACGCAATGGCTAATTCAATGCCAGGACCCCGAGTGCGAGTGCAGACGTGGACACACACGGAAATCCACACTCGGCGCACATACATAACCACACACAATTGGTAGCACACTATCCCATCCACGAGAAAACACGTTCAAAATTTAGGACGATTACCGGAAAATCCCAGGCTAACTAGGCCATTCCTGAGTACATGGTAGGGCCACCAGCCCAGCCGAGAGAGGACATAAGCATAGATACGCTAACTCGGCAATTTGCGAGGATGTCCCTCTCGCCATGTACTGCCACACATGGGAAGGAGGATACCATGGCCACAGTCCAGGAGACGGCCAGGTTAGACTCCAATACACTGCGGGGACAAGCTTACACCAATACACATCCCTTAGCACCGGCTCAGAAGGCAATTTTGCCACACCGAGGAGCAGGACCTACGTCAATCCCCTCTGAACGGACGAACGAGAGGGAGTTGAAGCCAGGACACTCAGACACATATCACATGACAGGGAGAAAACGGGACGTAACCACGTCATGGGCTGAGGACGTAGAGCCCGCCCTACAGCACATTGAGCCTACACACAGCCACACAGATAGGCAAACACAATGGCAGGAGTCTGCCGTGGCCACAGGCCAGAAAGCGGTCAGGCTACACGCCACCACATTGCCAGTGCAAAGACAGGCAATTAAGCGACCTTTACCGCCAGTTCAAAGGGCAAGTTTGCCAGAACGGAGGCGAACACCGGCATTAGTACCCCAGGTGCGAATGCATAAGAGGGTGTTGCATTCAGGCCCTCAGGATGCACGATACACGCACGCACATTGTAACCACGCACTCACACACCGTACACGGGGTACAGGAAAGGTGTTATTACCTACCCCACAAAACCACTCAGGAAAAAATACACACACCCCCGTAAACTCTACTAGGGTAGCGCAGAGCGCAATTAGGCCCTCGAAAACAGGCACACTCAAACCTACAGACACGCGCTACGGTGGAAGTAGGCCCAGGCTTACTTTGCTACAAACTCCCCCGAAAAATGGCAAAGAAGCGCCTCAGTGGATTTCAGGGGCCTATAATCTCATAACAGGGCAGAACCCTTCACCTTTCCGAGCAAGGACGCTCGGACCGGAGTAACGACTTCCACCAGGGACACAGAAATAAGCTAATATCACTTGAACCTATATTAGGGACACACATAAGCTCGTTTACACGGGAGAAATACGCCAATAAATACATACAGACTCACTAACATAAACGGTACATTTTTTTTTGCATCTATATGCAGTACAACATGGCTAAACCAAAGATGTATAAGTCTAAATTCTTCTTGATTTTTATTGTGGGCACCTAGCATTTTTTTCTCTCAGGCCATCAATGGTTACTGAACATAGGGTCCATATTACAACTTGGATAACGTAAAGTTGCTAATATCCAAAGCCAAGTGGAAGCCCATCAGGTGAGCTACGCGGCTTAAGGCCGGAAAAAGCTATTTTGAACACAACTTAAGCAATAAAACACAGCATAGAGCTTAAGCGGGTCCTTCTAGATGGAAATGACTAAATGTTCTATGTTCCGGTCCAACAGTTTGATAGATTCTCTTGCGGCGGGCAAAAGCCCTGATTGTAGCAAGAATTAAGAATCTCAAACTATTTTCCAAAAGTGGTAGATTTCCCTGAGACGTAACTAGATTACCGTAGTACTAACGCCACCAAATAGGTGGATACTACACTCAGGTCCTACTTCTCACTTTTAAACATTTTTCATATTGATCACGACATAATTTTTACAGAACTATCGCCACCTGCCAACCCACTTTAATAAAGCATACAGCAGTGAACAGGCGAGATACAATATATTTTTTATACCTTTTCAAAGTGCTCTCTTAATACGGAGCGGGGCATAGCTCATTTTTTTTTCTCTTCTCTGCCTCAGTCATTAGGCCCGATAAAGGAAAAATTGGCCAAGTTGAACAATATATATTGCATCAATAGGCATACGTGACACGTTACACTGCCTATAATATGACTTTTTTCTCACTTCCACAACAACACGCAAGCTAAAACGCTAACACACCATAGGATGAAAATCCCAGACTTTGGGAAACCCTACACATTTTTGGAAATCACACAATCAATTTACATTGCCACATGACAGTAGAACAAAGGGAAGTAATCCCACTGGCAGACGTGGAAAGAAGGCCAAGAAATAGCCTTCGAACCTCACTGACCGCACCGGGATACGATCCTAACACTCGACAGAACTGTCCCGGGGACACAGCCTAGAATGGCGCCAGAAACAATTACTCTGGGTAAAAGACGGTCTCAAAACCCGCAACCTTCTGAATACCAGGAACATAAGGTCGGGTAGCTATCCAATTACAGGATAGAAAAATAGGAAGCTAAAATAGATTGGGACAGTTCCACTAACAATGTCATAAATGAAAAAACAACAAAATCACCTCCGGCACATAGTCACCAAACAGGCGACTAGCGGCCCGGACACACTCGTGTATAACGACATTTTGAACAACGGATAGGGACATACTCGAACCACGTCACAGTAACACAAAATTTAGGGACACAAATGTAGTTAATGAGAGGTTATTTTACAGTGCGGCCAATGCATGTGAGACTTTCGAAGTGAAATGCCATGGCCTGTGGTTTGGATTCCACGTAAAACGGAAGTCCCGTGGCTCATGATCTACAGATTAACGGTCACGTTAAACTACAAGTTTCCTTCCTTTTTTACAGTGCGAAAAGCTCTACTCACAGTCACAGAAAGTAAGCCGATTAGACACACATGTGACGGACACAAAGCATTATCAAAACAAGTAACAAGCGAGCGCGCAAGACATTGTAATCCAATACCGCCCCACTCAGCGATAACGCAAGTCTCATGGATAACCTCCACGCTTACAGACAGCAATATACTAGCAGCTCTTAGAGCAGAACACACGACATCATTTAAGCCGAGTTCAGAACCCCACAAATCCGCAAATTACACTACGAGGAGAAATCAAAAATACGCAAACTCTTCACGGCAAGGCGTACTTTCATTTGCGCATTGCAAATACACGGTACATGGGACATAATATATACGGCACAAATAGCGGCATACCAAGTCTTTACAGCACCCCGGGTCCGAACCCATGATAACACACCACACTCGTACCAAAAACTAACTAGCCAACGGTATTTTTGGTACGAGAAACACGAGCAAAAACCACACTGAGGACACCTCAATCCCTGAAACACAACGCAGACATAGAACACAGAGAATGACATAAAATCACGGGTTCAAATTCCAGCGAAAATCGGACACCAGGAAAACAGCTATCCAGGCTTCCAATCACACCAAAATTGGCCCATACAACTACAGAACCAGATAATACCACATTTCCTTCGGCCAAAAGCCAGGCATAGAATTTCAGTGACACCTGACAGGGAAAATAGATTTCCCAGACACAAGCATAGAAATTTCGTAAGACAAAGGCCTTACGGAATAGTGGCCACACAACAGTACCAGCTAAATAGGACAAATTGACACATTGGACCGTCCGGAATCTAGAACGGTGACAACACTCACATACTGGCGAAAAATCACGTACGCAGACAAATGTAAACACAACATGACGAAAATACTGACTTGCAGATCTCGCCATACTGCAATACTGCTGGTGACAAGACACTATTGTTTATCGGCATTGACCACGAAATTACAAACGCAAAACAATCATAACACCATACTTTTTTTAACACTGCAAAAACATTTAGCAATGGACAAGACGTGACAGATCGGAACTTATCTTGGGCCCATAGGAGCACGTTCTCAAAGACGTTGACAGGCCACGGGCACCTCCTGCCCATACACGCGATACACATTACGACTTAGCCTGTAACAGACCAACCGTCCGCGTGGTGTAGCGGAACATAGGCACACACACACGCGCTCACTAATTAGAAGCGAACACAGACAGGGGCTCTGAGGAAACAAGACCTCCCCCCCCCCCCCAATAACTTTCTTTCTGGATTTCAGTTTTCAAAAATCATTACAGGCAATTAGGACATGGCCAGTCGCACTACGACCACTGGCCACATTCACACTACAGATGGCAGACCAGATTACGTCGTGACGTCACAGGGTCACGACGCTCTACTATCCCAAGAAGCGGATAGCGAGCAGACATGGACAAAGGGAGGATGACAGGAGCACAGGCTACCATCGTACCACCTTACGCCCCTCCAATAACCTTCCCACATCCTACACGACCAACGCAGACACATGAACACGAGCAAAACAGCTACACTACATTACGAAGCATACACAGGGGTTGATAGACTTCATGCGTTTAAAAAGAAGGCCTACTACGCCTTGGATCACGATGCTACCACCTGAGTATTAGGGGTGGGTCGGCAAACATCAAATAAGCATAATGCGCATCTCCAATTGAGAGATGAGGCCACAGTTATATATATTAACCATTTTTTGTTAATTAAATACTCCCGCATGACAGGAATATATTAGTATTATGCCTCACCCTACACCTATCCGTACATGAGTGCAGATGCCTCATATCCAGATACATGCATGAGTATCCCATCCATTTACCAGGGATATTACTATCAAACCCGCATGGAATTTTCATATTTTTGCAATCCCGGGAATTACCTCCCCAGTCCACTCATTGTAAGAACAATCCTAGCAGCATTACAGGCTCAAGGCCACCATGTATTTGAGCCCAAAGATGCACAACCTCTTCCTACCATGCTTTCAGCCCACTCTACAAATAACTACCCCCAGATCCTAATAACAGGGTACCTGACGCCACAGACCCTACTAACACCTCCATTAAGGTAAAAAGAGCATTATCGCTGGAAAGCTGACGTAGCAATAGTAGACCAGAAGTAGTCTATGTACTTAGAAGCTCTACAACCCCACAACACTTGAAATATTTTACATTTTACACAAAAGAAATCATTTACACGGGTTACGCCCATATTTTTTTATTGTTACATAAAAAGGAATCTGAAGCACTCTGATTGGTGATAACGGCATAAGCCGAAGGCAAGAGGCACCACACTGGAGCAGAGCTGGGGAAGGTGATAATGACCCTTACCCCAGTTGGCTCAACAAATCACTGGCCCGACCGAACAGACGAACCACGTAAGGTTGAAGCATTCGGGACCTGACACGGGCAAACGTCCAGATCTAGGGGTGCATCTAGCCTATCCCCCTTGTCGGAGACAGTTACACCCACTATGTGCCACGGTCGTCGAAGCCAAGACCTGCAGGGAAGTCTTTCTGAGGATGGTGGGAGAAATAGCTCACTCCGCGCTGGACTCAGGGGATGACCCTAGAGACGACCCCATTATGACTAGACTTCTAGCTAAAATTAAGTAAGTAGGGCTTCTACAGCGGGAAGCAAGGCTCCTGTGCGCTGGAGTGAAATATTACTGCGAAAAGCATACTACTGCGGCCGATAAAGGCGAAGAGAAATATTATTGCGAAAAGTATACTACTGCGGCCGATAAAGGCGAAGAGAAATATTATTGCGAAAAGCATACTACTGCGGCCGATAAAGGCGAAGAGAAATATTATTGCGAAAAGCATACTACTGCGGCCGATAAAGGCGAAGAGAAATATTATTGCGAAAAGCATACTACTGCGGCCGATAAAGGCGAAGATAACATTATGCCATTGGACGATGTCCAATGCCCACATAAATGGCGACGCATCGGGCAGTCAGAGGGCATTAAATAGACATGCAACGAGCTGTCTACAGGGGTTACAGTGGGCAGACCCAACTATGACAACATATGGAGAACAATGGCAACGAGCAGGATGGTACAGCAGGCGAAACGTTTTGCTTTGTGGCAACGTAAGCCGCCTGCGACTAGGTTAATACTAGTTCATAATCACCTAGAATAGACGTCGACAACTAGAATTAAGGGTGCGGAATCCGGCGATTCTAGAGACAACCGGTGTTTCTAGGACTCGTGCGGGTGGTGATCTGGGGAGGGTAAAACCTGCCCCGGGCGATCGCCCTGGTCGAAATTTTAGCTGTAAGACGGTCGCATTTGACACGCAACCTAGGATTAAGCAAATTTACTGACCGCTGTTGCCAGGTAATGGCACAGCACATTTCGGCAATAGAATAAGGCCATCCATTCGGCTTAATAGTAGTAGCCATTTTTTTTTATTTTTTTATTTTTAATCATAATTAAGATAGAATATCTCGGCACCCGGTAACCACAATTCCGCTACCGGGGTAAGACCGACAACACATTAAGAAACGGCATTACGGCACCGTATAGGGTAAGCCCGGCCATGCAGCAAATTAACATTAATCATGCTATTTTTTTTTTCAGAGAAAGAAGAGCTTCAGCCAGTAAAAACAATGACACAGGAAGCGACATAGAGAATATGTCATACTAATATGTTTTTTCTAAACCTCGCAATTTTTTCCCAGGCATCTTCACCAGATATAGGAAACTGGTGACAGGAATTTCACTACCATATAGCAGTGTCATATTATTTACGGCATGCCATGATTGTGTACTATTTTTTTTATATACGTCAACTTGCACTAATCCTAACACACTCTCACACACTCTCCACATTTTTTTTTCAGCTACACACTCCAAAAAATCTGCACAGCAGGACTGGTGCCTGTGGGGTACCAGGCTTGCTGGCAGATCAACTAAACAGAAACACATAAAGCGTCAAAATGCGACGCAGATTACGACAATGAGGACGCTACCGATTTGTGGCGGCGACTCTCATTGTCAAGTGTGAAAGCATTCACCCACAGAGGATGCTTCACAGATTAGGCATTAAGAATACATTGCAAGCGGTACGACCACTAAACCATACCAAGAAGTGGATCAGCCGTGAGACGGCAAGCGTACGTACAAACGGGTAGCGTGCACGCAATGTACCAAACAAAAACTAGAATTATAAGGGATTAGCGCGCTTAAGTTAGACATAAGACCACTGTAATTAATAATTTTAAAGGGTAAACCTCATACAAATTCATGCGCCCACGGGCAATTATTCCACTGGAAATCAATAATATTCCTAAATGTCAGAATCGCAACATAGTACATTAAACACTATATATTTTTTGTTTGTTTATCAAGTTTACATGTACACAATGTCTATGATCTGTTTTCTTTCAATTTTCTTTCTTCTAACTTCCCCATTTGTCAGGGTGTTCCGTTTTATCCCAAACCAATAAATGCCTTTTGAATATTTCCCTTAAATTATACCCTGGAACACCCATTTTTTTCTATTTTCTTCTACCTTTCTTATTGCAGGGAGCACTTTTTCCCTAAGATAGGGCGGACGACGCAATCATCCGTTCGGCCCTGAGTTTTTTCCTCCCTGCACAACAATGTAACATCAGCACCGTGTATTTTTTTTTCTTCATCAAACTTCCAAAATGCCAATGTCGATTTCTTTTGCAATATTTTTATGCCAATGTCAATGTTATGTATATATGTATATCCCATAACCATCCCCTCTGAACACGAGCTGATCTCACGCACACACATCAACACGACATCACCACACGACGACAACGACGACGAGGAAGACATCTACAGAAGATACGAGGGGACTTCAAAAACAACAACCACATCGACTACATCTATAACATCAACATCCCAACCCCAAGTTCCGTTCCCGTTCGCGGGGACGCGAACTAAATGGGGGAAGAGGCTTGTACAGTACCCCAGGGGTATGCACCCCTTGGAGACCATCCCCCCATCATCTATTTAAATCTCCTAACTGGCAATCCTTATAAGTCCAGACCAACATCTACTAACACCGCAAGGACAGCTAGCCATTCTGGAAAGCTGGCCCAATCCTTGCATCACTACTACAAACAGCGACACACTATTAACTAGGACATCTATTCAGCACAATGCTGACAGCACAGCACAGCACCGAAGAGTATAAGAGGGCGTCTTAAGGAGGTCAAGCTCTCAATTATCAGTCTTGCAGTGTGGCGGCCCGAGGCTATGCTGGTATCATCAGGTGAGTGAGTCAGCAGGTGTTCAGAATCCTATAACTTTGTAACCTTACCCCCAATTTGTATAGACGAGTTTGTACACATTGTAACATCACTACATCCCTTAAAAGGGACTCATAATTCAATATTACTGGCCAATAAACACTTGGTCAGTACATTACACCTGCATTACTGTTTACACGCTTCTTTACGCCCTAACTCCCTTCCTGAACTCTCCGTCACGGTTAGACGTGACTTACAGTAGCCAGATACTTGCTAGGGCAAGCATCATTGTATTCCCGTACCGGCCTGACTGCCAGGAGCGCCACGCGCCATATAGCTGACGCGTGCAAGTCGATTATCTAACTAGCCAGCTGGACGACCAGCGCGCTGACCTGTACGCTAAGTCCATCCCCTAAAATACACCTAGATCTTTTATAAGAGCAACCCCTAGCACCCTAACACTAAACAACACTCTACACTGGTCAGCTTGCCCGACTACGGGAAGCTACCCCCTTTTTGGCACTTCTTTATAAATTAACACAATAACTCTTCCGTTTTAGATCCAACCACCCCCCAATAAGGGATCTAAAACAGTATTGTCCAGCACGGCATCGAGAAGGTGGTCATCAGCTACGTACGTTGTACATCCAGCATTCAGTCTATATCTTCAGCTTCCAGGGCACATGTCACAGCCATTTCTTTGGAGTGTTAGGGCATTAGATAGCCTTGTTGAGACAAGAATCCTTGCTTTAGACGTTTTCAGATAGAATATATTCATAGTAATAGCAGATCATATGGTTCAATTATTAGGGATACTCCACATGTAGATAGTTAGGCCTACTCCTGATTATTATTGTTACGAATGCTAGACAGTTTCGTCGCCCGCAAGTGGCTCAGGTCCCTAGGCTATCCCTGACAGAGTGTTACCGGCGCCCTACGCAACGGAGCTGCAAGAACTAGACTCCCGTCTCGAAGGTTCGTGGCCCACCCAGTATCGGAAATCTCGACAAGGTGTAAACCCTGGTCTACTCTAGAAACATCCATTGGGTCACCAGCCCCGCTATATATAAAGCGGCCTGGCCAGCGAGGGACAGACTGTGTTTTGGGGGAGTGTGTGTTTGATTGTGCGACAGAAGTTAGAGGCGAAGTGCCGTGCGAGTGTGTTCTTACCAGTCCGATAGAGGTGTTACGGTGAAGTGTGAATTGCGAAACAGTGTGTAGTACGGTATTCAAGAATAGTGAGTGACAGACTGTGGCTGGACACGGGTCTACCTAATTGATGAAGGATTAACTGAATAAGGAAGTGAAAGAGTGAGTGTCCTCCATAAGGGAGCAAACAAGAAGAAAGACAGCTAATTGTTTCCATTTGCTTATTGTGTGGTGTAACATTCTAGACCCGCAATAAAGCTATATTTTTAAAGGACCACTTGTGCTGTGCTTTTACCCACTGTAATCCAATTAACGAACTTGCTAGTAGGGGAACACGTATAAGCTGGTGTCAGAAGCCGGATTACGAACCCAAGCACAACACCTGAAGGTCATAGGTTCAAAACTCGTGCAGGTCATTTTACCCCAGTTCACTAATTCTCCAGTAAGTGCATACCATTCACAAGACAAACGACTAAAATGGAAGCGCAATTACAAGCTCTGCTAGAAAAGTTAAGTGGCATGGAAACCAAGATGGAGGCCGGCCAGAAGAAATTAGAGGACGGCCAGAAGAAGATGGTCAAAATAAGTTAGCGGAGGACCTGAAGAAGATGGAAGACGGCGAGAAGAATTTAACCGATGACCTAACTTCCAAATTAAAAGACGGTCAGAATAAGTTAGCAGAGGACCTGAAGAAATTAGAACAGGGTCTGCGGGAGGAAGTCAACACCGTCCGCCAAGGCCTACGTGAGGAAGTCACGGCAGTGGAAAAGAAGTTCGACGCCTTACAAGAGGAAGTTGCCGAGCTGCGCCGACGCCCGCTGACGGGGGTGGAAGAGAAATTCAACGTTCTACAAGAGGAATTTGCTGAGCTGCGCCGACGCCCGCCCACAGTTACACCGGGAACATCAGGAACGGGACAGAGCAGAGTGACGCCCCAACCTTGACGGAAAAGTCCCGTGGAGCACTTACTTACGTCAGTTCGAGGCGGCCTGTTCCATAAACAACTGGAACGACACGGAAAGGGCTACAGCTCTCATTGTAGCACTGAGAGGGGACGCCCTTAATGTCCCTCAGGCCATCCCGACTGAATCTCACGACTACTCTTCACTAATCGCCCATGTGGAGTCCCGATATAGAGATAGCCATCTTCAGAAGGCCTACCAGATGCAGCTCCGGACCCGGGTACAAATGAACGCAGAAACCCTGCAAGAGTTCGAGACGGATATCGCACGCCTCGTAAGGTTCTCATATCCAACAGCGCCGGCCGACTTCCTAGAACAGATTGCGAAGCAGACCTTCACTGACGGGCTACGGGACTCGGATACTCAACTGGCACTGCGACTTGCGCGCAATAAGACCCTAGCAGATGCGCTGAGCCACGCACTTAAATTCGAGACGGCAAAGCAGGTATCTAGAATGCACGCGCGGCTGCAACAAGTGGACGTCCACGAACCAGCCAAAGCCAACGAGACCAAGCCCCTGGCCGATGAACTGATGGAGACGCCAGGCCGGTTCTTCAAGAGTCGCAGTACCACCAACAACAACGTAGCCGAAGACATCCGGAGAGGCGGCCCGGAAGAGGACTACCGACCTGCTGGACCTGCCGTAAGAGAGGCCACCTGAGCAAGGACTGCAGTGATCGCCGCCACCAAGAGTTTCCGTCGGGAAAGTCAGTCATAAGGAAACCGCGCGGTCCAGCAAAACGAGTATCAACCAGCCTTGGGGGGCAAAGGTTGGCTTGTGACAGTCATCAAGCCCCGGCAGTCCAAGTTCGTGTGACGAAGTTACGGAGGGACAATAGCAGCCTGATGGTAGATTGAGTCGTCAACGGAGTGAGCTGGCCCATGCTGATCGACACGGGAGCAACGAGGACCATCGTCAATCCCACCGTGATCCCAAAATCGAAAGTACAACCCACACAAACGAACCTCCAACTAATAACCGCGACTGGAGAAACCGCTCCGGTACATGGCGAAGCATCACTGGAGTTCGTCATTGGTCGACGGGCGGTGAAGCATCCAGTGCTCGTGGCTGATGTGTCAAACGAAGTGATCATCGGACTGGACTTTCTGGACCAGAACAACATCATCTTGGACCTGAGTACCAACACTCTCTACTACGGAGGTGAAGAACTTGCTTTGCAACCAGCACACGAGGCCATCACCGCACGACGAGTAAGGTTGAGAGAGGACGTCATCGTTCCCGCCAGGACGGAGGTCAGCGCTGCCGTAATTGTCGACGGAACTGCTGAGGGAGTGGCGGCTGTCATCAAGCCAAAATATGAGGACATCCAGACAAAAGGATTGCTAATTGCCAAGACCCTCATCAACACGACGTCTCGGCCGTACGTTCGCCTGTCCAACTTGAACGCCTACGACATTACGGTTCACCGGGACACCACCACCCTAGGAGTCTGCGAGCCCGTTACCTGGATTGCCCGCATCACAGACACGACGGACGGACACCTGCAGACGGACAAGCAAAGAAGACGCGGCCTGCCAGAAGAACTACGGAAGCTGTACCAAGGATCCCAGGACCATCTAGACGAGGAGCAATCACGCCAACTTCGGGACCTGCTACGCGAATTCCAGGATGTCTTCTCCGTGGGGAGCAAAGACTTCGGCAGGACGAGCTTGGTCCAGCACAGAATCGACGTTGGGGACAGCGCAACGATTAGGGTCCCATTCCGACGTGTCCCGCTCGCCAAGCAAGCTGAAGTCGACCGGATGATGGAAGAAATAAAGGAGCAGAGGGTGATCGAGCCATCACATAGCCCTTGAAGCTCTCCGGTCGTCCTAGTGAAGATGGACGGCTCCACCAGGTTCTGCGTGGATTACAGGCGGGTGAACGACGTCACGAAGAAGGACAGCTACCCTCTACCCCGGATCGACGACACCCTGGACACCATATCAGGGTCAAGATAGTTTTCCACCTTAGATTTTAAGAGTGGCTACTGGCAGGTGGAGATCCACCCTAAGGAACGCGAGAAAACGGCGTTCTCGGTGGGCAGCGGGCTCTGGCGGTTCACCGTCATGCCATTCGGTCTGTGCAACACCCCTGCGACCTTCGAAAGGCTAATGGAGTCCACTCTGAAGGGACTACACTGGAAGACATGCCTGGTCTACCTAGACGACGTCATCGTTCTGTGGAGAAGCTTCGAGGAGCACTACAGCAACCTGAAGGAGATCTTGATGAAGCTACGGGCTGCCCAGCTGAAGTTGAGTCCCAAGAAGTGTCAGCTCTTCCAGAAACAGGTCCAGTAACTTGGGTATATCGTCTCCGAGGAAGGGGTGCGCACCGACCCAGAGAAGACCTCAGCTGTGATGGAGTGGCCAGTTCCGAAGGACAAGTGCCAACTACGAAGCTTCCTGGGGCTCTGTACATACTACCATCGCTTCGTGAGGGGATTCGCCAACATCGCCAAACCACTGCATCGGCTGACCGTGAAGGACCAACTCTTCACGTGGACAGCAGAATGCCGCAAAGCCTTCGAACAACTCAAGCAAGCTCTGTGCACCGCACCTATTCTGGCCTACCCCAGACCAGGAACAAGGTTCGTCGTCGATACCGATGCCAGCGACTTTGGTATAGGGGGAGTCCTGTCGCAAGTAGTGGACGGCGAGGAGAGAGTAGTGGCATATTTCAGCAAGGCCTTGTCAAAGGCAGAGAGGAACTACTGTGTCACCAGGAAAGAACTGCTCGCCATCGTGAAGACCATTGAACACTTCTACAAGTACTTCTACGGGTAAGAATTTCTCATCAGGACCGACCATGCATCCCTGCGGTGGCTCCTGAACTTCAAGCAGCCCGAGGATCAAATCGCGCGGTGGTTAGAGAGCCTTCAACAGTACAACTTTGAGATCCAGCACAGGGAAGGCCAACTGCATTCAAACGCCGACGCCCTGTCACGAAGACCGTGCCCCGAAGACTGCACCTTCTGTGCCAGAAGGGAGGAGAACACTGGGATACAGTGCCGAAGGACTACCGTGGAACTTCAAGGCAGCTGGAGCCGCGAATCTTTCACACGGGCACAAGCGGCAGATGATGGCCTGGGACTGATAGCCGAATGGAAGAGGGCCTGTGTTCCCAGACCCGGGTGGAACATTGTGAGCGACTGCAGACCAAAGTTCAAGTCCTACTGGGCGCAGTGGGACTCGCTGATTGTAAGGGATGGCCTCATCTGTTGTACCTGGGAGAGCACCGACGGGAAGACATCTCGGGAACAAGTCGTCGTTCCAAAGGCTACGACGGAGGAAGTCCTGAAGGAAGTCCATGGAGGAGCGTCTGGTGGACACCTAGGGAAGAAGACCCTGGAGAAGCTGAGAGAGCGGTTCTACTGGATTGGATGCCGAACCGACGTGGAGAACCACTGCGCGAGGTGCTACGATTGCGCAGCCAGCAAGGACCCAGGACGAAGACGACGGGGCCCTCTGAAGACCTACAACGTGGGCGGCCCATGGAGAGAGTTGCTGGGCCATTCCCGTTCAGCGAGGCAGGGAACCATTACATATTGGTCGTCAGCGACTACTTCAGCAAATGGCCAGAGGCATATGCACTCCCTAACCAAGAAGTCGCTACGATCGCAGAGACCCTGGTGAAGGAATTCGTCAGCTGGTACGGAGTACCCTTGGAGCTGCACTCCGACCAAGGGAGGATCTTCGAGTCGCAGGTGTTCCAGAACCCATGCCAGCTGCTGGGGATCCGGAAGACAAGGACGACGCCGCTACACCCCCAGTCCGACGGAATGGTAGAGCGATTCAATCGCACCACCGAGAACCATCTCCGGATAGTCGTCACCGAGCACCAGAGGGATTGGGACAGACACCTTCCACTATTTCTCCTGGCCTACCGCGCCGCCGTGCATGAAGCCACCGGGTGCACACCAGCCCGGGCCATGTTTGGGAGGGAACTCCGTCTACCTGTCCACCTTGCCTTCGGCCGATGTGCGGACGATCCGGTCCCGGTAAGCCAGTATTGTCTAGAATTGGTCGACCGACTGGAGGACGTTCACGCGTTCGCAAGGAGGAGACTGCGGATCGAGACCGACCGAATGAAGACCCAATACGACCAGCAGACTGATGCCGGCGGATTCCACGAGGACGACCTGATCTGGCTCTTCAACCCATTACGGAAGAAAGGCTTGTCGCCGAAACTGCAGAAGTCCCGGGGGGGCCCGTACCGAATCGTGAAACGGATCAATGATGTCGTTGAACCAGCGGAGCCCGAGGGCGAAGATGAAGATCGTGCATCGAGATCGCCTGGCAGCCTACGGAGGGACACAGACGGACCAATGACTGATCGGGACGATCAGCCTTTTTAGGAAGGAGGTGGTGTTACGAATGATAGACAGTTTCGTCGCTCGCGCGTGACTCAGGCCCCCAGGCTATCCCTGACTGAGTGTTACCAGCGCCTTACGCAACGGGGCTGCAAGAACTAGACCCCCGTCTCGAAGGTTCGTGGCCCGCCCAGAATCGGAAATCTCGACAAGGTGTAAACCCTGGTCTACTCTAGAAACATCCATTGAGTCACCAGCCCCACTATATATAAAGCGACCTGGCCAGCGATGGACAGACTGTGTTATTGAGGAGTGTGTGTTTGACTGTGCGACAGAAGTTAGAGGCGAAGTGCCGTGCGAGTGTGTTCTTACAATGCGATAGAGGTGTTACTGTGACGTGTGAATTGCGAAACAGTGTATAGTACGGTATTCAAGAATAGTGAGTGACAGACTGTGGCTGGACATGGGTCTACCTAATTAGTGAAGGATTAACTGAATAAGGAAGTGAAAGGGTGAGAGTCCTCCATAAGGGAGCAAACACGAAGAAAGACAGCTGATTGTTTCCATTTGCTTATTGTGTGGTGTAACTATCTAGACCTGCAATAAAGCTATATTTTAAAGGACCACTTGTGCTGTGCTTTTACCCACTGTAATCTAATTAACGAACTTGCTACTAGGGGTAACACGTATCATTATTGTTGTGTATTTCTCGAGTGTGCTTTAACACCCCACGACCTATTTTGTTACGAGCAGCGCCAAGGCTGAACTCATTGCTACAAAAATCAGAGCTCAAACTCGCATTGCCACAGGCTACCCACACGAAATAAAAAGATGAATAACTCTTCATCAGATCAAGTATTATTTCTTAGTTCAAGAACCACGTGATATTTCTGCACCCCTCAAGTCCAAACCAATCAGATATATGAGCCCACTGACGCCACGTTCAAATATACATTTTTATGTGGAATCTGAACTTCAGGAAATGGCATTTCATTTCGAAAATCTAACATACTGAACCCTTAATATGAATGCTGCATATTAATGTTTCATGATTTATGCCCGTTGCTCACGGTAAAATGTTTCTTAAAATTTATTTTACAACTAATTTTATAAAAATTTGACGAAAGCAAGCTGTGTTGTTCACGGTAAAATTATTTTATAAAATCCGTGGATGTAACAGGATCGCCATCTACCGATAAACTTCTGAACCAAGAATCAGCTGATCAACACACATTGGTTTGAGAGTATGGCTCCAACAAACAAAGCAAACATTGCAAAAATTGCTGCTTTAGCTATAATTATATGTCGTACAGAGGTAAAAAGGAAGAAAATAAATGCTAGGAAGTCCTGGACTCGGGAATGGATAAAAAGAAGAGAAGAGTAGAGGAATACTCTCCTTGGTCGAAAATGAGTTGAGGTTAGAAATCAGAATTCATATAGGAATTTTCTAAGAATGGAGGAAAGCAGTTTTAAAAAACTCCTAGATCTCGTTGGTCCCAAAATTATTCGACAGGACACTTAACATGAGGCAAGGCATTTCTCCTGAAATGAGACCGCAAGTGAGTTCGAAACCCGTTTATCTTCGCCTTCACATCAGCCTGGCTTGTGTTCGGTCGAATTTATGAAACATATTCGGCGATTGAGATTTCTGCCTCCCTTCTTGCATTTCTATTGTGGTATATGGGCGTTTTAACCTCATACAAACACTGATATTTCTGGTACTCGTCCAGTAAAACACTAACAGCTTGGGAGCCCGTATCACACGACACTAGTTAGTATGAAAGCTTCTACCAGTACTGGTGTACACGCTGGTATAGACGCGTCTAGCACCGTGTGATATGTACCTTACATGCTAGGTTCTGCCTTGCATAATAGCTTCCATACAACTCACGAAATTGAACAGGTGCCATTTTTCCTGGCAGTTTTCATGGAAGTTTGAGTACAACAACCAATCGGATTGCTTTTCTCGTTCAGGTAGATATCCTAGGGGCAACATAAACAAGTAGATTTGTTATGTGGGTAGGCCTACGAATAAATACATCAGAATTAAACTATATTTTCTTTAAACGGCGTCTGTGTGATAAGCGCTAGCTATATCCAGTAAACACAGAACGTGTCATATTATTATTATTCTGGGATAAATATTTAACTATTTAAATTCTAATAGTTATCACGAATGGTATCCGTCCATGGTTACAGTATTTCGGGAAAATAAGAATTTTAAATGGGAGAAAACACAAAACAAAGTTGCAATATTGCTGTACGACGTAAGGAGGAAATTATAAAATAATTAAAAGGAAGTAAAAACCTCCGCCCCTGGATAGCCTTGAACCCGGGATCTTCAGATTAACAAGCCAGCGCGATACCACTAGCACACTTTTCCAACTGACTAAACAGCAATTTGTTGCACTTCTTATCAGCGCGTATGGTTAAATATCCAATTATTATAATTATACCTTAAATATTGATTGGAATGAATTCATTCAGTACCACGCATATTTTCAAAAGTACTTAAAGCAAGTTTCATGACTGCTTTGCGTTAATAATGCGAATCGACTGCATATTTTACCCCCAAACGACAACCGTCCTCCATGTTTTATTTTCGAACAGTTTGTTTTCAAGCGAGCTTCACAATCTTCTCACCACGTGGCGCCAGCATCATCTTCATGTCAGCTTCCCTGATTGGTTCGTTTCGTAAAATTAATTTTACGGAATAGAACATGTCCTATTTTATGGAAAGTTTTATCAAAGGTTTTGTAAAACTTGAATTTGACCGTGAGCAACATAAATTTTATAAAATTAAATTATTGTACAATAAATTTGAAGGAAAATTTTACCGTGAGCAACGGGCATTATTGTGAATGGAACGTTACTTCTATTGCTGAAAACACCTGCAATAAGCTTGGTACCTGTAAGCGTCAAGAAGGCGGGAGCTGCAACCCTAGACATTCTTGAGAAAAACAGTGAGGGTCGAGATGTACAGTTACTTTTGAGTTCATCGCACTGGCAAAGCTTGGGTACGTGAGTGATTCAGCAGTGAAATATGTCATTGTCTAGCAACGTGAAACAGAGAAGCCGTCTGTAATGTAAGAGAAAGAGATACTTTTCGTATACGCCCAGTAGGCGTGGTTTGCAAGAACAGCGCGGAACTGAAGATTGAGTTGACGAATGAGCTGAGATGACGCTTTGATGGGCGGGTTAATGCCATCGTAGCATAGACAGATCAGATTTTGAGGGAATCAAATTGTAAAAACAAACGCCGATCGATTTGAATTCCGAAGGATTGAAGCATGCAGTTCTCTTTTTAGCGAGTGTTCTGATGTAGATTGCGTGCCTGTGAATAATTGCTTGAAAAGTTAGCTATACGAACTGTCCCCACTCCGAGTATTTTGCCAAAGTACTATAAATACTATGTGAAGAACTGGTGAGAACATTATTATTTGGGGTGTCCGAGGACACAGTCCACGTCATTATTAACATTACAATTTTGAAGGTCTACGGACATGGTCCACGATACTTTGTTATAGGTCTGCGGACTTAGAAAATTTTATACTGTCTGAGTACAGAGTCGAACTTAGTAAAATTACATCTGATGACGTGCGAACTTGTATATTTTCAAAGATATATTTCTACTTTGAAAATTATCATATCATGTCTAGTTGGGCATTGGTTTTATTTTCTGTGTAGTGCGAGTATTGTAAAGCGTGTGCAATTAATTAGATAGCTATACCAGCTATAGATAGGATCAAGTCATCGGTATAATTGCTTAATAGGACTCGTGGGTGAAATTAGTAATCCACTAAAGCAATTTAGATAGAAGTCAGGCGTGTGATATATATACTGAACTAATTTGAATTCTTCAAACAGCAAATTCATCATCTGGAAGACCATGGCTACCAACACGGACGGAATGATGACTTTCGAATCCAGGATCACCGTCATATTTACTATGAAGTAAATAACGCAGCTGGGATCATGGCGGGCGATATTCATTGATCTTGCAGTAGGATGAGTACTCATATGAATTAATTTCATTTATTGTAGCTGGTTTGGTTAATGGGAACTGTGTGTATATATTTTGTGTGTTGAGTTATTTTTTGTGTTTTAGTGTAATTTCACAGACTACTATTTATTAATGAAGCTCATCGTGGCTATATGTTGTATTATTTTGTTGTGTTTTGTAAATAGACAGTGTATTAGAATGAGCCAGCAGGTACATATTGTGTGGCATGTGATATTATACAACATGGATATGAGCTGTGAAATTGACGATAAGTGGAGCTTGTATTACAGTAAATTAAAGTCAGATATGGGGGGAATTGAGAATTTTATTTGATAATTTCGGATTATACAGGCTGTGAATATTATGCGACATTGCATATTTGATAGCAAGAAGCCGTCTGCTTCTGTGGTCAAGATTTGAATTGATCACAGAGTTAATTGTGAGTGTTTTTTAACACGTTGGTTATGTTAGCAATCTTTGATCTGGCGTTATTTTATGGTGGAAATGTATTGTCATGTCGAGGTGGTGTCTATGTGAGTTATATTCTGCGCTGGGTTTGACAAATGTCATAAGCCTGTGTGCTGCAATCTTCGACAGTGCACACTCTATGGAGGCTACTGCGCGATATTCTTCGATCTTGAAATTCCTGAGAAAATGTTTGGGACATATTGGTTTGTGTTGTGATCACATGTATTTCAGGTAGCAGTGAGTCTGCAATTCTACGGTTCTCGAAAGCTAGTTGCTTTCCGAGGCAAATGTTATTTACACACCTGACAATTGACAGATGAGCGAGGTATTCAACTAGCGTGCGCGACCAGATTAAAGATAAGAGAATTTGTGGCAATTAGTGCCCGGGCGACGAAGGTCTGTGATCTTGAGATAAATAATGAGATAAGCCTGTATGATTGGAAATTAATAGGATTTAAACGAGGGTGTTCTCCACGTCAAAAACACACGTCATAGCTTATGTTGATATAATTTTGTTGTGTCTTTCAGTTAGTGACTGTCTGAATTAATTTGTAAATGCTTGTTTGTGCATATTGGTGTATGCCTGTGTCATGATATTTAAGAGAGACGAACGGTCGGCCCAGATGCTTGTGTTTAAATAATAGTCACGATAGGGATTCTCTGATTTGCTTGTAAGACCTGTTTTGAGGCAGCTTTTATTGCGTGCTGAGGCACTTGGATGTAACTTCACTTTGAAGTTTGTAAAATAATATTTCTAAGGGTAGAGTGGTCGGTTGATTTATTTATTTATTTATTTTGTTTAGCCATTTGTTAATTTGTACTTCCCAGGACCCAAAGCTAGTTACACAATTACGGAGTACGCAACATGCAGAATGGTCTAATGGGAGCGTATTTCGTATAAATAGTACTCATGTCTATCTAGCATATATTTTTTTCATCTACGCACGCACACAAAAATGATGAGTTACCGACTTCATCCGAGGTTTAAGTGATTGTCAGTGTCTTTTGATGCTGAGTGGTATTTATTTATTTGTGTTTTTATTCTTGAGGGAGTCATTATGGGAGGTTTTGTGTCTAAATCAGTTATTAAAGTTGTTTTATTTTAATCTTGTTTCACTTCTTTCTCTCTTAACTATCCTTATGTCATCTTGATGTTATGGAAGCAAAAAGATAAAGTTGCCAGCCACATGAACTGAACACTTCCCCTCAAAGAGTCTTGTTTCATGCTTCTTTCAAGGGGACAATACATTGACCGGGAATCAAACCCGGTCCACATTGGTGCGAGGAAAACTGATTGTTCGCTGCTCCACCACGCTCTCATCAACAACTCTAACATATTTGCCTCTTGATATGAGAATGAAATAAGTTTGAAACATATTCTGTTTGCTTGAAATCATGTTTCAATATATTAGTATTCAAAATGTAGCAAACTGAAAGGATGGTTCAATTATTGGCTGCCCCCAAATATCATATAAAAATACATTTCAAAAATTTGAGCAAGAAAAATCTTCTTGGTCTAGAAACCCACAGAATAATACTTGAAACTAAAATGAGTCTATATTTTATAATTACGAAGTGAGATTTTATGGTAGGTCAGGGAAATCAAACACATAATAAGATTAAATATTTTATAAAAATGCAGAGAAATTTAAATTGGTTTTTGATTGTTTGATTGTAATCACAAATATATACATCTTTATCCACACCAGCACACTCCCTGTGTACCCACATATGGCTCTGCAAGCATTCCTTAAGTGTCTACTGAGTAGAGTCCAGTGCAGAACATGCAACTTGAACCTTCATTGGCTGGCAAGCCCCGTCTGGGTAAATCAAATTCATCATCACTATCTTTCAGATTAGGATGCGGTCAAACATCATCTTCTGATTCTGAAGACAATAGAATCCGCTTTAATGGTCTTTTTTTCTGATCGTGGACGTTGCCCCACTGTTTGATGCTCCCCCTTCCATTTGAGTGGATGTTTCTTTCCGCAAGCACTTCTTTCCCCCCTTGCGTCGTTGCTTTCGAAAGTCAACCTCTTCTTGCCCTTTTACGCTGAAGATTTTGCAAGAGATGCTGACAACTCCTTTTTATATATTGTAGAGTTCCAGTGATAACACAGGAATCAGCGGCCTTGCGACCCCGAGCGGTGACTTTCTTCTTTATTGTAGGAATTGATGAAATATCGAAAGGGCTGACTTGCATTACAGTTCCGCACTAGATTTGCTGATTTGTTTCATGTGTCGCTTCAATAAGTGGTGAACCAGAGGAAGTAGATAGAGCTTTTGAAATGATATCTGGAAGCTCTGGTACAATGTTGCAGGATAATTCTGCCTCGATTTTAGAAGCTACGAAATCAGCATCTGAAAAAACGTTCTTAATCAATGGATGGATTCCAGTTGTCTTGAATCCATTCACTGCAATCTCTCCAGTCTATACGTAGAGATAGGCCTTCCAAACAGCTCCATACAACCATAACCTATTGCAAGCATGTTGGAATCTCGAAGTCATTGGCCCACTTCCTCACTGTAAAACGATTTCAAGGAACCCATAAAAGTCTCATCCAATGGCTGGAGTTTGTGCGTCACGTTAGGTGGAAGTGAAATTGTCTAGCCATTTCAGTGACCTCGACATTCCGAACATGACTGTAGTGCCCATCAAGGATAAGCAAGGCGGGTACTTCTTCCGTTAGACGAATTCAATCAACGAAATGAGAGAACCACTCTGTTAAGAGGTTTGTTTGCACCCATACGGAAGGGTGGGTCCTGCCAATAGAATCTGGAAGGCATCCCTTCATCAGCACTTCCAACATGTTTGTCCTATGTGAAATTACAAAAGGAGGTACAAAGTGTCCAGAAGCACTCATACAGGCAATCACTGTATTAGTGGAGCCTCTTTCAGCCGAAGTTAAAGCTGCTATCTGTCGTTTACCTTTTCTTCCGATGGAAGTTGCCGTCTCATCGACGTTACACAGGGTCATCGTAAAAGGGTGCAGCAATTTCAAAAATCATAGCTCAGGAGCTATTTGAGATATTAAAACAAGTATATTTTTGTAAAATTCACCAACTCAAAAAGTTATTTTCATACCTTATGTTTCTATGTGCGCTGCCTTGGTTGTTCTGCAAACATCCACTCTAAAGTCGATTTCGGCCCAAGTGCGCTGGATCATCTCAGGCGTGACAGTAGCAACAGCAGCGGTGATGCGTTGTTTTAAATATTGCAGATCTCTGACCGGTTTACTGAATACAATGTGTTTTACGAATCTCCATAAAAAGTCTACGGGTGTCAAGTCGGGGCTTCTAGGAGGCCATTGAATAGGACCGGCCCTACCAATCAATGGTCAGGGAATCTTGCATTCAGAGCGTTTCAAACTTGTAGGCAAAAGTGTGGGGGCGCGCCATCTTGATGCAATGACGTTAGGTTATTTTCTTCTTCAATTTAGTGTACTTGCGTGAAAACGTGTTGTTGTAGCCTGTCTACGTAAACATGTCATGTGATTGTCCAACCAATAAAAAGAAAGAGCCAATGACCTGGTCGTGCAACAAACCGCACCACACGTTTATTTTTGGAGAATCTCTGACATACGGTACCGGTACTCAAAAATTTTATTTGGTTGTGAGATCCCCAAATCCTACAACTATGCCGGTTGACACAACCATTGATATGAAATGTAGCTTCGTCTGTGAAGATTATATGTTTAAAAAAGGCTTTAAGCATGTAATTTGCGAGGTTTAAGCTGAATTTTCTAAGACGTAAAGACGTAAATGCTTGTGCAACACATTTTGCATTGTCGACTTCGGTAATCCAAGTTGCAAACTTCGCTTCGCAATTGCCTTTTTTTTTGGGGGGGGGGGGGACTTCGAACACAACTCTGGCGAGTACGTTCAACTGTTTCGTCACTCGTTCTAGAGCGTCCGGGGGACTTCTTCATGTCAACGCAGCCAGTTTCCTGAAACTGTTCATACCACAGTCTAATGCTATTAGAATGAGGGGGAGCCGTACCATAAACACGTAGGCAAGTGCGCTGAACAGTGCTTTCTGCTGAACTGTCGCCATTGCACTCACACTCGCTACTGAAACAGTGGCGTGGCATCTTCCTGTCGCGCACTCATTCTGCGCATCGGCTGAAGGTCACGGGCGGAGTACAGTCACATCTAAAACTAACTCGATGAGTTCCTGATTAGTTTTCAGTAAGGATGGGTTGCGAACGGAGTCGCGAAGAGTCGAGACTGCTGCCCCTGGAACCGATACACTCGATTCCAGAGTCGACTCCGCCGATGTACTAACGCCATCTAACAACTGTTTTCGGAACTGCTTGAACTTATATGCCACATAGCGCCAGCAGCAACGTTGTTCACCATCACTGCGGCATGTTTACAAAACATCTGACTGAATCTTGCTGCTAGCTTCACAGTGATATTTTTGGTATTGAAATGCATGGCAAGCTATTATAACCTGCAAAACGATTCAATAGAATGATTGTATGCCTAGTCGTTTTTGTTATAATCTACCGTCGGAATCTACAGTATGAGACTATGCTGTATAGTTTATGTATAGTGATGAGATATTTATTTTACTGGCAAGATTGTTATATGTGATGTCGAATACCAATTGCGAAGTTCTTGGCACTGTGTGTGTCTTTTTCACTTCCATTACAGGGTGTTTCATTGCCGTGTCTCCAATAACAAAAGGTGGGTGTTGAATTATGATGATGATAATTGTTGTTTTAAGGGGCCTAACATCTGGTTATCGGCCCCTAATGATCTGGGTGATAGGAAAAATGAGAATGAAATGGAAACCAGAACGAAAATTATGTGAGACGGAAAATACGTACAAAGAGAAACTCAGATGGAAACAACTCACAATATGGTCTTACAAAAGGGAATTTAGAACGAAAAGATTCACAAAAAGAATAGATTGAAAAAGACCCACAAAACGTAGGCTAGATTCAAAATACGTAAAAAATGCAATGTAGCGTCGAAATACTTACAAAATGCAACTGAAATTCAAAATACTTACAAAATGCAAATGAGATCGAAAATACGTACAAAATGCAATTGAGGTTCAAAGTACTTACAAAATGCAATTGAAATTGAAAATACACAATGCAATTCAGATTGAAATAGGCCCTATCCCAGTTCCAATCCAAATTATTCACAAAGTGCAATTGAAATTCAAAATACCTATAAAATGCAATCGAAATTGAAAATGCTTAAAAAATGTACGGTAGATTCAAACGACTCATGTGGATTGACAATACTTACAAAATGCAATTTAGATTGAAAATACGTGACAAAATGTAATTTAGATTCAAAATATCCACAAAATGCAATTGAGAATCAAAATATTTGCAAAATGTCCGCCAAACAAAATGCAATTTAGATTCAAAATTCTTGCAAAATGCGGTTTAGGTTGAAAATACGCACTTGGAATTCAATAATCTCACTAAAATGTCCTGCACCTACATTGAAAGACTTACTAAAAAGCAAATTAGATTGTCAATCTTTACAAAATGCAATTGAGGATGAAAACAATCGCGAGTTGTAATTTAGATCGAAAAAACTTACAAAATGCAACGTAGATTAAAAATGCCTTAAAAAATCGCTAAAAGGGAATTTAGATACACGGTGAACCAAGTAACAAAAACAGTGCGGGAATCTTAAAGAGAAAAGGAAATATAAGGAAAAGAGGAGAGGAGAGGGTCCGCCCCAGAGGTAAGGGACAAAAGGGGAAAACGGACCCAGCTCAGGAATCCCTCGGGGTCGCCAACTCCCGAACTCATCAGCCGTGAGCCCCTGAGGGTGTAGCATTATCTAGGGTGCAGCAGAAGTGGTGGGGCTACATACACCCTGCCTCCTTAAGGGCCTTGAACACAAGGCAGGACGTAAAAGGAAAAGAAAAAGAAGGCGGGCCCCTCACAGAAGGAGGGAATCAGGAAAGATGAGACAAGGGCCAGTTAAGGCGGGAAAGTGAAAGACTCCCTAGGCCTCGGATACCCTAATACCGTCGGGGTCGGAAGAGAACAAGAGTTGACCAAGGGAGGTCGACAGGAAAGAAGACAGAGAGGAGCCCGGCACAAGTAAGGGGAAGCAATGCCGGACTCAGCTGGGGTCCCGTGGTCGCCAACCCACGTCCCACTAGATGTGAGCCCCTGAGGGAGGTGTTGAATTAATTTAAGAATTCGCATACGTTATAGTTGGTTCATTGCCTTGTTCAAGATGTGCGCACAGGCCTCTCATATTGTGGCGGTCTTCTTATCCATCCACGTTGCTCCCATGATACCTTGTGTTACGATGAATACAAGAGGATTATTAGCCAGCAAACATGGAAGATTGTTTCGGGTTATTATCATCGGTAATGATGTAGGTGTAATTGTTATTGTCTATATTATGATCATTATTATTAATAATAACAATAATAGTAATACATCCTGCCTAAAGAGCAATATTACAACAATTTGTTACAATTATTGTAAATAACAATAAAAAATAATGAGAGATTGGGAGAAAATACTCTTAAAAATCATCAATATGAACTGCGATTGCATAAAAACAAACAACATTGAGTACGTAGAGTAGGCAATAATATAGCTTAATTCCTGCCGCTCCTTCCGGAGCATAGGGCCTTGGCGAAATTTCTCCACGCAGTACGGTTCCTGGCCATTCTCTTCACTTGACTCCAGTTCTTGTCCATCTCTGCAATTTCATTTTCGATCGTCCTCTTCCAGGTCTTCTTAGGTCGACCTCGCTTCCTGGCACCTTGAGGATTCCAGTCTAGCGCCGCTCTCTCAACAGCTCCGTCCGGCTTCCTTAGTGTGTGACCAATCCAGCGCCATTTCCTCTCCTTGATCTGGTTGCTAATCGGTTGTTGATTGGTGATGGTCCAAAGATCTTCATTTGAGATTATGTCCGGCCACCTCGCATTAATGATGCGACGCAGACATCTGTTAATGAACACCTGTAGCTGGTTGTTGATCGGTTTTGTGACTTTCCATGTTTCACAGCCATAGAGAAGAATCGACTTTACGTTTCTATTGAAAAGGCGGAGCTTGGTCTTCCTGGAAATGTTTCTATTTCTCCAGATGGGGTAGAGCTGGACAAAGGCACCATTTGCCTTCCTGATACGACTTCGAACATCTTCCTCTGCTCCCCCATCATTTGAGACTATACTTCCAAGGTAGAGGAAGGACTCAACTCGCTCAATTTCCTTTCCGTTGACTGTCAAGCTAGTCGTGACGTCAGAATTTATCCTCATCTCTTTGGTCTTGTTGGTGTTGATCATCAGTCCTGCACGTTCTGCTTCTCTCTGCAACCTCCCCAGCCTATTGTTACGGCTGTGAGTTTGTGTCATCACTCGCCGCATGAGTCACAACTGCCCCAGGGCTGGGCTGTGTCCTGCCTCCTGTATTGCGCGCGCCTTATGCAACAGGGCTACTAAGACAAAGGGATAGTCCAGAATATTCGTGACTGGACCAGCGATGGAAACCTCGAGAAGCCGTGAACCCTGGATGGATCTAGAAGCATTTATTGAGTCACCGGCCTGCTATATAAGTGCGACCTGTCTAGCAGTTGTTGTTGTTGTGTTTTACGAGCTAGTGCGAGCGATTATCTTGTGCGACAGAAGTGTGGTGACGAAGTGCTGTGCGAGTTACGAAATCCAGTGACATTGTTTCTCCAGCTTGTGGACAGCGAAATAGCCTGCAGCAAGTGATCGTAAGTAATTGTGGTCGGAGAACATAAAGGAGAGGAGCAGGTAGTTTCTGTCAAGGCCACCGTACTCATTAGGACGGATTAACTTCTGTGATCTGTTGACAAGTGGAAGGGCCAAGAGCGCTCAAGGAAGAGACTTGAGGAAACTGGAGTAAGGCTCCTAATTGCTTGTATTTGCTGACTAGTGTAATTTTCTGGCCACAATAAAGTTAATTATTTCTTTAAGCAGTAATTGGTGTTGTGCTTTGTACCCCCACCGTAATCGAGTTAACAAAAGTGCCACTAGGGGGTGGCACGTAACACTATCTTCTATGTCTCTGTACCGTTGTGCCATAAGACAAATGTCGTCTGCGAAATCCAGATCTTCAAGCCTGTCATTTATACCCCATTGAATACCCCCTTTTCCGTCCTCCTATTACCTTCTTCATCACACTATCCAGGACCAACAGGAACAGAGTGGGGGAAAGGACACACCCTTGTCTCACTCCGGAACTGACCTTTATCTTTTCTGTTAATTTGCCTTCGTGTAGAACCTGGCACTCATACCCTTCGTACATCTCTTCCATGATTCTGATAATCTGTGTTGGAATTTTATATTCCTCGAGGGTCTTCCACATGATTCTTTGATTTACAGAGTCGAAAGCTTTCTCGAAGTCAACAAATGTGAGGTAAAGGGTATTCCGCCACTCCACACTCTGCTCCAGGATGATTCGGAGGGTGTTGATGAGATCCACACAGCTGCGATGTTGTCGAAATCCAGCCTGTTCCTTCCGAAGCCTTTTTTTCTACGCAGTCTTTTATACGATTCAGGATGACTCTCGCCAGCACTTTGCTTGGAATGGACAGCAAGGTGATACCCCTCCATTTGTTACAGTTTGTGGTGTCCCCTTTCTTCGGTAACTTGACTATCAACCCCTTCTTCCAGTCGGTTGGTATTTTCTCCTCCAGGCAATAATATCGCAACCTTTATTGTCCGTTGGTTCCAGCAACCCAAATTAATTGGGAAAAGACGAAGAAAGAAAGAAAGAAAGAAAGAAAGAAATGTTAATAGCAATAATAATGTAATATGGCGACAAAAATCTTAAATAGTCAATAATTTGGAGTTAAATTACATGAAATTTCATTAAAAAAAACACCGACATAGAGTATAGGATTATAACCAATTAATTGGTAGTAGTAATAATATGTTCTGACTGACAGAAAACTCTGCAATTGTCGCCAATTTGGATTTACATGACATATTTATGACGAACATAAAACCAGTTCAGTGGAAAATCTTTCCAGGTAACATCGCACTAAAATTAATACCCTATAAATAATATACACAAGGAAGAAACACCGGAGAGTGCAAAAAGATTGATAAGAAGCATCGTTCACCAATTACTGTTTAAAAACAATATCATATTAACCAAGTCCCGCTTCAGTCGACTTCTCTGCTTGCAGACTACCTGTCCAGACTTGGAAAACAGTCGTTCCAAGGCACTGAGGTCGCTGGAGTGCAGAAGTGGGGAATTTCTGGTGATTTATCCTCCAGTAGTCAAGAGGATCTGTCCCTCCGTCTTCGAACTGCTCCCCGAGGTATCGCTGAATTTCAATTATAATATCAGTCCTTAAGTTGTGTCCCTTATTCTTCTCTGCAATGCGAGAATCGAAACTATCCCACAACACATTCAGAAGCTTCATACTGCTGCTGCTACATGTAGGATTATTTAATTCTTCCTCTCTAGCCGACCGCGCACTGTTGATTTTAACACAGTGGTTTGTCAAAATTGTTACCATTTCCTGAGATTTCGCGGTACCCTACTTGAACCTGGGGTCGAGGATGGTTGCCATTGCTAATGTCACAACACTCTCAACATTAGCAAATTTCCTATCTCTTCAATAAGGACCTGGAGTACTTCATTGACTAATGGAACATTGTCCTAACTGAGGTAACATCGCACTACCAGTTGCATCTGTGTATGCAAACAGATGACTTTCGAAAGTTACACAGATTTCTCTGCGGACATTTCTTTCGTCATCGCGTCGAATGGTTCCAAAATGCGAATTAATCCATCTAACATTACCCAGTCAGTAGATGAGAGGGATGTTACCGTTGTATTTAGCGTACAGTAGCTAGTGTTGCTGCCACAAGTCCTTTTGGCTGAGTAACCGGGACATTATCGCGTAGGTACTGTTCCATCTGGTGTCTACGTCCTGAACAAGAATGCGTTCGGATTTACCCAAAGTCTTCTGCATTGACACGATTTTCTCCTTAGCACCGCAAGAAGACCTGAAGAACCCAACAATTTTCCTGCAATTTCTTCTAAGGTCGGACCAGGGCCGTCGCGAGGGCGGCGCGAGAGGTGCGGTAGCGCCAGCCAGCCCCCCCCCCCCCCACCCCCCGCTTTACAACGACGGGAGATGATTTTTTTAAATTGCTGAAAACCTTTTTCGATGACCCTCTATATCCTACCGGCAGGAAATTTTTAATTATCCTAAGCTTCTCCGAAAAGTCTAAAGAAGATCTCTACATTTTCCTTATAGAAGCCTAACGCCCTATAAAAAAATATGTACCACGTGGTTTTCGAACAGACAGAGAATCCTTATGTCAGTTGAGAAAGAGATCTAGCTACGCTCTACCGGCCTCATTCGATTTAAATTGAGTTTGTATCGGCAGGAAATTTGTACTTAACCTAAGCTTCACCCCACGAACTGATAACTGGTAAGCCAGCCTTTGTAAATCATTTCTAGTATATCCAAAGAAAGTCTGCTCCATAACGAGTAAATATGATACAAGTTGTTCTTCAATTTCTTCCCATTGGCTAAGTAAGGTTTTCTTCCGAGATTCCTATTAGCTGCTTGAGATGGGGTCAAGTCAGTTGTTCTGCACAAGTTCTGAAGAGTTGTGCGGGGCACATTAAACTCCTTGGCTGCTTTTAGTTTCCACATCCATTTATCCCTAACAGAAGCAATGGCTTTTTCAATATCGTCCTCTTTCCAACGCTTTCTGCTAATTTTTGGTTTGTATATAGGAGTACTTCCGGGTATGCCGAAACCAAAAAGACCATGATTAGTCTTTCTGTTTCACATGTACAAAAATGTGGTCTAATTATAGGCTAGCCCATATTTAAACCACATAAGCTAGCCCATATTTAGACCAATAGCATAGCCACGCTTACAGATGCCCTAGACCTTATTACAAAATACAATTCAATAAATAACCTACAAAATAAGAGGCTCTCAGTACCAGTAACGTAAAGCCCTTAAAGTACATATAAGTTAAATGGGTCCCCCTACAGAGAATAAAACAAATGCAACACTTCAAGGTGACAAAACCGACGAAATCACACGTAACAAAACACAGCGTCCAAACCACACAGATAATAATTGGCATCAACTGCTCCCCTCAGTTTTCCTCGAGAGAGGGCACTACCATTCATGCTTTGCAGATTCTAAACAACAAGCTTTCTATGCGCTACTCAAGGGTACTATCATAAATCAGCCAATGATGGATTAATAGAGTGTTAAGGACGAAATGAGGGTAAAGCGTATTTCCGTGTCCGGCAGTGTATCTGCGCTATGAATGGTCCACACTACAACACTAGGCTCCCTTCCAAGTCTAGACGAAGAAGGCATAGCAGAGCGATCAACTGGACTGACGAATGTTTACTTCGAAACTCGTGGAAAAGAAAAAGAAAAATATTTCAAACCTGGCTATGCATATGACTGAATATTCCCAGAATTTCCACAAGCAACTCAATAGGCTCACTCTCGGCCTTGCTTTACTCTGAGACCAACCCGGCAGCGAAACCCTACACTGAAACTACCCTAGAAACGGTCAACCATTTAAGCTGCAAATGTGTCCCTTTGAGGGGTAATCATGATGCACCTAGTTCATAACAAAGTAATAGGATGGACGAGGAAATAAAATGCATGCACACATCACATACAACATTTTCTGCAGAGTCAAGGTGAAACATAACTATGATACCAAACAAACATAACAAAAGGGGCTCCATTTGACAACATGCAACGTTGTATTCTGCCACAGTCAATAAATATCTATTATTTTGATCAAAGTAAGTCATCTGGCGGGTACAACTGGAAAAAACATTCGTCGGCTGTAACTCGATTCCGAGTAAACATACTTCTTCCTGCATAGAGCTTTTCAGACCAGCTTGTGGATGTGCTTCTGATGACTAAACAGGCCAATCCTGGCATAAAACATGCGCCCACATGAATTGCACTCAATGGTCGGGGGAGGGCGGGGTTGCAACTGACGAAGCTTTCTTGCATGTCACTTGGCCTCTTCATGTCTGCGACGTTCTTTCTCAAAGAAGTTGACAGCCGTCGATGTAGTGTTCCGCCACAGTAAACGGTCCGCAGCAGATGTTTCCCAAGAGTGGATGTCTATACCAGTCGTCGTCATGGTGTGTTTTAACTAGTCTTTAAAACGCTTCAAAGGGGCCCCATGAGGTCTAGTGCCGGAGCAAAGTTCACCATAAAGGAATTGACGTGGAAGCCTGGTATCACTCATACGGTGAACATGGTCTAACCATCTCAGTTGATGAGCGATGATAGTTATCTCAATGCTATCGAGATGCGCTCTCTCGAGAACTGCAGTGTTGGTCACGTAGTCCTCCCACTTGATGTTCAAGATGTATATCATCTTTTGTTGGTGGAAACGCTCAAGTTTCTTGATATCACGGTGATAGAGTGTCCAAGTTTCACAGCCATACAGTAGTGTTGAGATGACGACAGCTTTGTACACCATGAGTTTGGTATGCATCTTTAGGTCTTTATTCATGAAGACTCTGTGCATTAAACGGCCAAATGCTGCATGGGCAGCCCCAATTCTTTTGTCAACATCCTGTTCGCAGATGCACCGTTTAGATAAGATGCTACCAAGATATGAAAAATGATCAACCTGCTCCAATGTTGAGTCTAAGATGGAGATATTGAACTCAGGAAGAGGTAATCCTGGGGCAGGTTGTGCAAGCACCTTTGTTTTCTTTGCATTGATGGTGAGACCAAAGATATCACACGCAGTGCTAAAGCGATTGACCGATTGTTGAAGCTCTGCAGCTGTCGGAGCAGGAGATGCGGTGTCATCGGCATACTGCAGTTCTGTCACCCGGGTAACTTGGGTATGTCACTGTGAACGAAGTCTTGCCAGATTGAAAAGACCTCCATCGAAGCGAAACTTAATCTCTATGCCTGGGTTGTTGGAAGATGATTCATACATCATGGCAGCCATGTACAATGCAAAGAGTGTTGGAGCAAGCACACAGCCTTGTTTCAAACCGTGAGTGATTGGAAATGGATCGGATACAGAGTTACCGTGAAGAATCTTCCCAGACATTCCATCATGAAGAGCTTTAACTAATTCCACATAGCGAACTGGACAACCAAAGTGCGTTAATACTTTCCACATAGCAGGTTTTGGTATTGAATCAAAGGCTTTTTCCAGGTCATAGAAAACTAAATACAGGGGCTCCTGTTGCTCTCTGCGAGTTATGATGGCAGCATTCTTCAAGTCGTCAGGTACTTCTCGAGTTTCCCAAATTAACAGGATACGTGTAAAAAGTCGAGTCTTCAAAGGAAAAAAACATTCATATAAATTATAAAGAGTTCAAGTTGAAAATGTGACCGTCCTTGAGATTCAAACCCGAATCTCCTGCATTGCAGGGAGATGCTATTACCGGCAGTGCCAAGAGTAGCTACGCCCCAAGGATGTGTTTTCATTTCCAACTCTTTAAATGACGAAGCCTACTATAGAGTGATCTTGACAACACTCACCTAGCGACGTCCCGCTCGTAGCCCATGTCGAGGAGGCGGTCCGCCTCGTCCAGCACGACCCACTTGACGTGCTTCAGGCTCAGAGAGCGAGTATGCATCACATGGTCCACAAGACGGCCTGGAGTACCCACAAGGATGGTTATACCTTTACGAAGACGAGCCTTCTCAGACTTGCGCTTCTCACCGCCCACTAGGTAGCCGGGTACCAACCTCATGAACGGCTGTAAAACAGAATGCAATCAACACGTTGCCATAACTTTATCTAAAATTGATTTACAACGAACTTATACCCAATTAGGCCTATATTAGTTGGGAAATATGAGATTACATTTGAAAAATTCAACATATGATTAATTATTATTTGCACAGATTACAAGGATGGCATGTATCGTTCATCAAGCTCATATCATTACATCAAGCTTTATTTATTTTCATTTTTTTATTTAATCACTTATTTGCATAGGTCCCAATGAGCCAGACCTCGTGTTAGGGACAATCAAGCAGCATATATACATATTGGCATATACAGTACCGGTACCCTACATAATTTTTGTACCATGATATTGTATTTAATTTTTGTGTTTAAGTTAATGGTGAAACGTGTTTTCCTTTGCTCCACGTTGAGCGTATAAGTGAAACGGTTTTACAGGCCCTCACTGTTGGGATTTACAAATGTAATGTTTACTCTGACTAAGATATGTTGTATTAATGGGCGCCAAGACCTCAACGCTATGTTGAAATCTAAATTTATATTTAACAACACCTAGCTCTGGTAGAACACCTGCAAGAATCTTTACCCTCAGATCGTGGCATGATTTGATCATTAACCCAACTAACAATTGTATCAGGAGAAGGAATTTGGTCTATATCTAATGCTACCTACTGAAAGCAAAGATTGCATGGTTAAAAGAAATGAATTTATTATATAAAACAAGTATGGCAAAATTAATAATAATAATAATAATAATAATAATAATAATAATAATAATAATAATATATTTTAAATTTAAATTGGAGCGTTGCGATTTGAATATTACCGCTAGAGAATTACGTGAAAACGGAGTCGGATGAATTACTGATTTTACTATTATTCCCAAGCTATGAAGTTACTGAAATACTGAATATGAAACAAAGAAACGAGAGATTATGTAGTTCTGAGTCATTCGCGCTTACCATTGGAAATTGCCGTAGCATTTCCCTCGTACTGGATGTTGAAGAGAGCTTCCCACAGCCTCCTGGACGTCGTCATCTTCTTCGTCAGTTGAAGAGATACTTGTAGATATGATAATTTATGGTCCGATCACATCGGAACCAACCACACGTGCAACCACAACGGTCAAGTTATACAAAGATAATCGCTCTGCCTCCTCGGCGCACAAACCATATATGCACTCGTCGCATCCCCTCTCTGTAGCCGTCTTCTCCTCGCCCGCTCTTCTGCGATTGGCTGAGCCACCACGCGATACTCCCCACCTCAGGGTCATTACACTCGGCGAGACGATGATGTCGATTACCGGTCCAGGCCATTTCGCCTTTTCTTGATCCAGCAACCCCGCTTGCGTCACGCTTCTCGACAAGAATAAGCCTGTAGCCGAATTCCCAGTGACTCATCTCTCTCGACAAACTCTAACTGACAAAATCCGAAAACTTCCGTAATCATATAATTTTCTGCGATAATGTTGTTCGTAATAATTCGCTTGATAGTGTTTTCTATAACATCGAAAACCTATCTGTATACTTATAATTTTATAAAAAAAACGCTCCAATAAATACCTTAATAATAATAATAAGTTACATGAAAACTTATCTTGGCTGAACAATTTGCCGCCTAAATAAATATTGAATGGCTTCCTACTGACTTATGTCAGTGGCGTAAAATACCCTCGAAAAACACGTTACAATGGTTGCAATGGATTGATAGTGACTAAATATGGTTGGTTGGTTCCTCAGGTTAGGGGCTGCGACAACGCGGTCATGTAGCCCCATGTACTTTGGGTGTGTGTAGTATCTGTTTTATAACCGGTGTTAATTGTGATGGTTGTATTAGTGTGTGTTAGATGTTTTTTGTGCCGTTATTAACGACACATTTTACTTTCCTACCCTCGTATACTTCTATTTTGTAAATCACTGCTAGTGGAGAAGGAGTTAGTTCGCTGATTCACGACAGAGCGCTTCACTGATCATAGGTAAGAGAAATTCTTCGTGTTGTGTTGGCACGCTGTTAAGAGTGCGCATGTCACCTAGTGTCTGCAAGATGGCAGCTTTGTTATTGTCAGATGACAATAACTCTATTATTAAGTTTTTAACATCAACTAGAGGGAATAAAAAAAGTACTCGACCAGATAGGATGTAAAAGACAATAGCTGAGAGTTCCCGTGGGGACTGGATAGCCTATGGCTATTCTCAGGCTTCTACGTTGCTTGATAACATCGACAAGTAACCAGTACTAAGTATTATGAAGAAACAACAAATTAAATTGGGTGATTTATTTGATGATTGAGAAAAGCTGAATATATGGTTTGGTCTCGCATATTTTGGAAGTATGGTTTGGTGTTGGAGAACTGCGAGTAGTCATCTGTGGAAAGGAATATCTGCAAAGTGATGTACTTCCTTTATTATTATTTGATAGTAAGTAACTATTGGTTGCTTTGGAAAAGTTGCATTCGACGGCAGATGAAAGTGAAAATGATTGGTTGGTTTTAATGTATTGTAAGTATTTTGTATGTGGATAAGAGATGGCCATTCGAAGGTATGTAACACCTTATTATATTCTGATGTGAGTGAGGCTGGTGCCATGTGTGTTCTATTTTAATACGTTGACTACATGATATCCCGTGTAGGGGTCGACTAACATGTTGTCTGGTGGATTTAGGATTTCCTTCATTACTGTAATTTTAATGTAACTTGTTTCCCCTCCTCATCCACAGTAGAATGTCCGTCATTGGATCTGCATTAATTTTATTTTATTTAGCATGCAATGACGTGTTGCTATTATGTTTTTCTTTTGTTGATATTTAATCTTCTGTTGACCAAGTTCAACCATAGTCGACAGTCAGCTGATAGCTGTGACAGAAGAAGTTCGTGAGTAGCCATGATGAGATGATAGCTATTCTAAAAGATTGCTCCGTGCTTTAATAATTAATAGGAAGAAGATATAGGTTTATCTACGCTATTAAGAAAGATATTTAATGTTGGCATTAGGAGAATAAAAGGTTGATTAAGTGATTGGCAACGACCGTATTGTGATGATTTCGTGATCTTAGATGGTATAGGCTATTCGTATACTTGGAGTTGGCTATTGGAAATAACATACGGCTACAAATGAAATATTACTCTCCTCTCGTCTGGAATATTAGTTGGGAGATATGGTAATAAAAGATCAACGGATTATCTGAAGATATAACATGAAAGGCTATTGGTATAGGCAGTGGCGGCTGGTATAGAAAATTAGTTGTGTGCTGTAGGCCTGACCCTCCCTCCATTTTTTTTATATAAACATATAGAAACACTCACTCAGTGACGAAAAATGAAGTCCATACGTCGCTCCTTCTTGCTGCAGAACTTGTCAATCACCCTGGCATTGAACCCTTCTATACTGGAGACCGTCTTCTTCTCAATGGAGAGCATAGCGAAGGCACTTAGTATTTCTTGTGCCATGGTGTTCCGCAGAAAGGTCTTGATCCTCTTCAGCGATGAGAAACACCTTTCAGGCTCTGAATTAGTCATGGGTGTTGTTACTAATATCCTCAGAAGTTTGGCAGAACGTACCTTGCAGATTACTGGATATTATGAAATGCAGAAGAGGGACTGCCCCACCAATATTCCTAAAATCTGGCCTACAGTACAGAACCGATAGTTCTGTTCTGAGCCTTTTCTTTTCCAGCATGCTATAGGCATGTACAGTTACACCTAGTTTTTTTTATCTGGAAACGTTTTGGAAAATCGTTCGAAGTTGGTGGACTCTAACAGTTTTGCTGCTTCCAGGTGATCCAAGATTTGGAAGCGATCGTGGGCTTCTCGTGTGTTCTCGTGATACAGCGGATTTTATCTTCACGGCATCAGCTGTTCTTGACTGCAACTGATTGTACATGGTAATAACACCTGCAATTACAAAATATTCACGAAACACTTGGTGTGACCGCGCAAAAAAAAAGTACTACTCAGTATTACCAAAAGCATTAAAATGAAACCAGCAACGCCGTAATGCAAAATCACAGGTTATTTTGCAATAGTGAAATTTATGAACTAGGCATCACAATAATCATGTCCTTATTTTGACGACATAAACATTATAATTTTTATAGTACATCGATTTACAAAATGTGGCTATAGAATAATTAAGTTGGGTGTATTGAAAAAGACCTTCTAGCGGGAACAGCTGATGGCTTCCTCTGCTTTTTTACATTTTCTTTGAGCGATTCCCTCTTAAATCCTATTGCTGTGTCCAGATAGTGCCACTGGCCACGTTCACATTCCTTGTGACCAGTGCTGCCTCTCTGTGGTCGAACAAAGAATCGCTGTGATGACTGGTCTTAGCTGTTGTCCCAACAGCACATCCAGAACACAAGGGAAAAGTTGGGCGCGCATGCGCAGAAGACAAAATTCACGTATGCTGCCAATAAACTTGGAAATTCTCGCTGGGCTGTGATCTGCACAGCTAACGCCGTGCACGGAGTGGAGCGCACGCCTAGATAACTCGTACCGTATCTGTTCTGTACCTCGTAGTGAGGGGAGTATCAATATTTCCTACTCTTTGCTTGACGTCTTTTTTAAAGCGTTGTATTTGTAGATAATAAGCCTACTATTAAAATAATTTATTTTAAAATAAAGCAGTGTGCTGCAGCACTTCAGCACATAAGGAGCGGCCGCCCCTGGGTATAGGCTAATTTGTCGTAATTGGACTGGCTGTATTTAGTTCGAAAGCAGATGTTACAAGGGTTTTACTCTCTTAGGAGTAACGGTATCTTGAAGATACTAAGGTTGGTGTAATTTTCCACGTCTTGTTTGTGTTTTATTTATGTTTTGTTATGTATATGTTTTGTGAAATGTACTGTGAATTGTCAATAGAAATTAGATCTTACCAGAGTACCAGTGTATTCTTTCTAGACCTTAAGCTTAATAGCATAGCCTCGATACGTGCCTCGGGTTATGTTTGCAAAATTGGCCTGGCAGTCTCACACCACCAGTAAAAAGGGGGAGGGGGGGGGTTCATTTTTAATTCAAGTAAGGACTGGATACATTGGATTTTCAAGTAGTTCAAACTTTTGCTACCAAACGCAACCGTCAACGACCAACTAGTTCTGCACTTTGTTACTAGGGAGGGGGGAAGGGTTTCAGTGTTATTACAGAGCGTGGTTAATCGATTTTTTTATCCCACATGTACACTTATTTGAGGTTGTGTTGTTAAGTGTAGGTCTGGAAGTATACACAGATAAAATTAAATTAAGTAATTTGGAAATTTTGTGAAGGTATAACCTCTAATCACTTTGTGTTTATTTGTTTCATGGCTGTATGTATGAAATTGATAGAGCAAAGCTAATTCCTATTTAAACAAGAACGAACTGGAATATGAGATATGCATTAGAAATGGAGCACCTAACCATCATCGTGAGCTGGATATGATTACTTCAAAGAATTTGAAGGATGTTCCGGTGATTATTCCTGCTCATGACAATAAGTATTGGAGTGCTGGTAAGTCTGACTGTTTTGGACTTGGTGAATTCTTTAGTGTGTCTGAATGGTGGTGGGAGTCGTTCTGCTTCGCATGTGAATCGTATCAAATTCAGGTCACTGCATTGGATCCAAAGGTTGGATGATCTGATTGGTATTTGGTCACAAAGGGAGGAGTCTTTTGCTGAAGAGTTAACGTCTGTGCGGTCAAAGCTAGTTGATAGTTTTTAATTAATATTTCCTGGAGTGACAAATGGTGATCCTATCGAGTCTTTAGCTTGTTCGAACAGTGTTAATTATAATTCTGATGAACCGTGAGAAACAAGTGATTGTATTGAGGTTATTGAAGGATCAGAACCAGTGTCGTTGCATGATAGGCAAGATATGTTGGATATTTTTAACGATAGTGCTGTTTCGGATACTAATAGGCAGGTAGGGTCTTCTACGAGCGTTCCAAACAATATCTGGTGTGTTGTCAGACCGGAAAGAAATGAGCAAAGCAGTTTGGTAGAAAGATATACCACGTCACATGAGTCAGATGCTGATTTTGATGTGATTTGTTCCCCACATAACCTAAATTATGTTATTTCAAAAGTTGGTAAATCAGTGCAGACAGGTGATAGTCTAGTCAATGATCGTGAAGTTATTGAAGTATATAATTCCAAGACCTTGCTGAATAAAAGTGTATCATCCCGAACTAACGTGGGTATGCATTCTATATCTGAGTGTAGTGTTAGGTTCGATAACGTTCAGAATCCTTTGAATCTAATCTTACAAGACTTCCATGTGTGAGATGGAACTGATGACCATTTATTAATTAAATGTTTGAGGAAATTTGTTGAATTAATTGATAGTGCGATTGTCTTTGGTTTGTCAGAAAAACAAATTTTGGGGCAGATGACCTCGTAGTTCCGCCCCTTAAAACAACAATAACTAAAAACAAATTTGTAGGCTGGTATATCCATGTACTAACGGTATTCTTCGAGAGAAATTGGTTTAGTGCATGGGGAGTAACAGTTCCTTAAAGGATTTTCAAGATGAAATTTTACATTTCTTTATAACTCCTCGCACGCTATCTGACTTGCCTCGTGAGTACCTATTTCGCGTTCAAGGCATGGACGAGTCTCTAAATAATTACTTTTTAGATATTAAATGGTATGCCAAAGTATTTGCGATCAAGTTAACTGAACAACAGATTGTTGCTTCAATGGTCGAAGGAATTAACCCTACTTATAGGTTAGTTCTGTCAATGAATGCTAAGCCTAAAACTTATAGTGAATTTAATGACATTATACTGGAAGCTGAAAAGGTTAGGAAAGCGGATTCTAGACGCATGTATTGTTCTTTGATGTCATGTCCTACTGATATTTCTCCATCAGGACGTTTGGTTAGTAACAAATCTTTTCAGAGGCAAGAACCGGTGCAGCATGCTGACTACTGTAGTGATCCTATTCTTCATGCAAATGTCTTTCAGGAAAAAGCTTTTCAGGTCAACAGAGAGTTAGTACCAGCTCGTGTTCCAGCTGAGACACCTCAGAGGCTTACTTTCCAGAGACCCAATAGGGGTAGCAACAAAGGTAGGAGGTGTGATCGTTGTGGATCGTATGATCATCTTCGTAGATGGTGTGACTCCCCAGTAAATCATTATCCCTGATTGCAAGTTGTGTGTATATGTGTTGATTTTATTTTCTAAATTGTACAAATCACTAACCAATTGAAATGTTTATTGTGTGTTGGTTTTTTTTTTTTTTTTTTTTTTTTTTTTATCGGTGATCGTGTGAATTGTGTGAGATTGTGTTAAGTTAGCATTGAGTTGTAATTTGGGAGGGATATTTTGTTTATTTTCCGTGGTAAAATAAGGTTAGGTTATATACTTTTCTTAAATGGGTAATTTGTCTTTGGTTTGTGACCGAGTATATAGGGTAGTATTTGTTAAGATATCTGTCAACTGAGATCTGCCAGATAGATTTAAGGGAGTTTATTTGGTTGGATTTAGGTTGATCTATTGCTTTACGAGCTTAAACATTAACAAGGTATGGGACTTGCTTCAGATGACATAAAGTAATACTAGATTTAAGGTAAGTATTTATAAAACAGTTCTCGACGTCTCCAGGTGGTTGAATTTGTCAACTTTTTGCTTGTTGACGGAGGATATAAATACACAAATTGATTATTGGATAATGGAACATCAGAACTTTGCTTGATTTGGACAATAACGTTAGACCTGAGAGAAGGTCAGCTCTCGTAACCCATGAGTTATCAAGACTCAACGTTGACATTGTTGCTCTCAGTGAAACTAGGCTGTCTTCTGAAGGCAAGATTACTGAATCTGGAACATGATATACCATCTTCTGGAAAGGAAAGGAGGAGGGTGAATGTCGTCTTCATGGTGTGGGCTTCGCTGTGAAGACCAAACTGGTAAATTATCACCAACTTACGCCCATTGCAATCAGCAAAAGGCTCATGACTCTCCGCATACCACTCTCAGGAGGTTCCTTTTTGACGCTCATCTCTGCCTATGCTCCTACCTTAGATTCTGATGATGAAATAAAGGCTCATTTCTATAATCAGCTAAGTGAAATCATCTCCAAGGTACCATCTGCAGATAAACTCTTGCTCCTCGGTGACTTCAATGCCAGAGTTGGGAAAGATCACAGGCTATGGAATAATGTGATGGGCAAACAGGGACTTGGAAAATGTAATCCCAATGGACTGTTGCTTCTTGGTCTTTGTGCAGAACACAAACTTTTCATTACCAACACGCAGTTCCGGCTACCTAACCGCTTCAAAACTACGTGAATGCATCCTCGTTCCAAACATTGGCACATTCTTGATTATATCATTACCCGGCAATGTGACAAGGAGGACACTCTTATTACCAGAACAGCAAGGAATATAGACGATTGCTGGACAGATCATAAACTTCTTATATGTAAGCTCAGGATATCCATCAGACCTAAACCACCTAGGAACATCAAAAATTTGCCAAGAAAGAAGTTTAATACATCCAAACTTCAGGATGAATCCATGTATAAACATTCTGGAAACAGGATCGTCACACAGTTATCAGAAAACCCAGTAACAAATGACATTCAGCAAGAATGGGCCACACTACAGAAGATTATCGCACAGTCAGCTGAGGAAACCATTGGTTTTATAGTGCGGAAAAGACAAGACTGGTTAGATGACAACAATGAGGAAATTCTGTCTCTCATCAATGCCAAAAGAAATGCCTATCTTGCCCATCTTCAAGACCCAACTTCCAACACAAAGAGAGATAAACTCAAGGGTAAATGCCAGACGCAGATAAGGCAGATTAAAAATACTTGGTGGCAACAGAAGGCTCAGGAACTGTAGAGACTATCGGATGCTCGAGACTTGAGGAACTTCTATGCAGTACTCAAGGAAATATATGGACCATCTCGCTCATCATCAGGTACACTGAAAAGCGCTGATAATTCTACTACCTTTACTGATAGTCAAGAAATCTTGGAACGCTGGAAGGAGCACTTCTCCAATCTCCTAAATCGTCCATCAGCAGCTGCTGAAGACTTCCTTTGTGATGTGCCGCAACAACCTGAACAACTGTGGTTGGCAGTACCTCCTACTTATCATGATTTCAGTGCAGCTCTCACCCAATTGAAACCCAGAAAAGCACCTGGCCCAGATAACATCCCTCTGGAACTAATTAAAGCCGGAGTTCGTTCCCTCAAAACAAGGATTTTCACCCTTATCCTCAGAATATGGGAATCAAGAAAGGTACCTGAAGAATGCCACTATCGTCACTATCTTTAAAAAGGGTGATCGGAGTTTTTGTGGCAACTACCGTGGTATATCACTGCTATCAATTGTGGGGAAGAATCTTGCAAGAATTCCACTTAACCGCCTCAAGGTTATCTCTGAAAAGATCCTCCCAGAGTCACAATGTGGACTTAGAGCTTCCAGAAGCACAATTGACTTGATTTTCTGTGTGAGACAGCTACAAGAAAAATGTAGAGAACAACAGAATCCACTCTTCTTAGTCGTTTATGACATGGAAAAGGCATTTGATTCGGTTCCAAGACCAGCCATGTGGGCGGTGCTGAAGCGGTATGGTTGCCCTCAGCGATTTGTAGATCTAATCAAGGCTCTCCATGATGGCATGACAGGTCAGGTTGCCATCAGAATAAGATGTCCGATGAATTTTCTATTACCCATGGATTGAAACAAGGATGTGTACTGGCTCCAACGCTTTTCGCGCTGTACTTGGCTGCAATGCTTTATGATTCACCCACAAACATCCCAGGTGTGGAGGTCAAGTATCGTTTTGATGGAGGGCTTTTCAACCTAACTCGTCTCCGCTCCTTGACCAGTTAATTGTTACAAAAGTGCATGTGATCGCTTTGGTCTTACCATAAATGTCAATAAGACTAAAGTCTTGGCACAACCTTCACCAGGCACACCTCTTCCTCAGTTCAATATCTCCATCTCAAATTTGCCATTAGAACAGGTAGACCACTTCTCGAACCTGGGCAGTACCATTTCTGTGATCTGTACCTGTGAGCAGGATGTGGATAAGAGAATTGGTGCAGCCCATGCAGCATATGGACGATTAGCGCACCGGGTCTTCATGAATTAAGATCTGTCCATGAGTACAAAGCTTATGGTGTTCAAAGCAGTAGTCATTTCTACATTGTTGTATGGCTGTGAAACGTGGACCCTTTACCGACGTGATCTCAGGAAGCTTGAGCATTTCCACCTAAAAAACTTCGATCAAACCTGAGGATTAAATGGGAAGACCGCATTACCAATATTGCTGTTCTGGAAAAGGCTCAAATCAACAGCATAGAATCATCCATAATAGGTCACCAATTTAGATGGATTGGTCATGTCCATCGGATGGATGATGTGAGATTACCTCGTCAGATGCTATATGGTGAGTTATGCTATGGCACCAGGCCTCATGGTGGTCCTAAGAGGCGCTACAAGGACCAATTTAAGCAGACCCTGAAATTGACAGGTCTTGATTCACAAACCTGGGACATGCTGTCTGAAGGCCGCTCAACTTGGCGCCGTACCATCTCGGATACTGTAAAGACGTTTGAAAGGGATCGACGCACACATGAAGAGGCCAAGCGTCAAGCTAGGAAACTTCGAGCAGCCCAACCACGTCCTCCTCCAGCTATAATATGTGACTTGTGTGGTCGCTTGTTCCATGCCAGGATTGGACTCTTTAGCCACCGTAAACACATCCACAAACTGGACTGAAGGAAGAAGATTTATACTCGGATTCGAGTTAAAGCCGATGATGATGAATACTTTAGGAGGTAAGTAATATGAAGTGACGTGATGAATAGATGGATTTGATTTTGGGAATATGCAAGGACTCACTATGATCACATTAAATGCGTGTTTCGGCTCGTTTTTGTGTTTCTGTTTGATCAGACTATGCATATAAAAGGGTATTTTGTATAATTGTGTTTTGTGTAAGGTGTTTTTACAAGTACTAGTTTATATTCTGGTGAGTTTTGGTAGTTATCTGTGGGGGGTAAATTGTTATATATTTAGTTGTGGGAATTTTTTGGACATGAGAGTGTTGGAATGAAAGGGTTCTTGTTTTTCGTGTTGGTGATTGTACATGTGGTCTGATTCTTTAATGATTTTTGGGGTTGTAGTATGTTGCTTTCTTGCATTTCACTAGGTCGGTTCCTCATAGTATTGTTCTTTTCGAAAATAGACTTGTTAGGGTTTATTTAGGTTGAAAACAGTTGAGACGTGAAAGACTAATAATTCATTCATTTAAATTTGTTGATATTTAAAGGCAAGTTTGGCTGTTAATAATATTTTCTTGATGTTCATATTATAGTACTTTATTTAAAGTGCAATGGTTATTTCCAAAAGGTTGTAAATTTCATTTTTATTTGTTCAAGACATGGAAATTTACCTTTCGGGGGAGAGTTGCATTACAAGAATGTCATATTTATTGTTATGATGGTTGTAATGCTGTTTCGATAGGATTGTTGTGACTGGTTTAGCTATTAAGTTTTACATTGGTATGGTACTGTCCCAGTTGAAATTGTTTTCAGCTGCTATTCTATGGAGTTTGTTCTGCGTAGAAGATTCAAGGAGAAAAGTGAGGGAATCCAGGGCCCGGATGACTGAACTATGAACTGCAAAATTCCAACGAGATGGAACTAGTCTTCACAATAATTCAACATGAGAGAGTAGATACAAGAATATGTTTGTATTTGTACTGGAAAAACCTTGTCATGATTGTATTGGATCCTGTAAGAAATTTTTCATTTTAAGCATGATAGCTAACCTGGATGTGAACATTAACATAATTGTCTTGTTATGAATCGACATGTTGGAAGAGAAAATTTTGTTTGTGAAAAGAACTTTCTCAGGGAAGAGTTTCACATTTTGTGGTATTTCTTAGTGTTGGAAATGTGTGAAAGACTTCATTTCTATGTGAAGCTTGCATATTTTCTGCATGGGGTTACTGTTGTAGTTTTGAGTTGTCTTGTTTCTCTGAACCTACGTCAACTATTGTAGAGGGGGAGATTGTGCCGTTATTAATGACACATTTTATTTTCCTACCCTCGTATACTTCTATTTTGTAAATCACTGCTAGTGGAGAAGGAGTTAGTTCGCTGATTCACGACAGAGCGCTTCACTGATCATAGGTAAGAGAAATTCTTCGTGTTGTGTTGGCACGCTGTTAGGAATGCGCATGTCACCTAGTGTCTGCAAGATGGCAGCTTTGTTATTGTCAGATGACAATAACTCTATTATTAAGTTTTTAACATCAACTAGAGGGAATAAAAAAAGTACTCGACCAGATAGGATGTAAAAGACAATAGCTGAGAGTTCCCGTGGGGACTGGATAGCCTATGGCTATTCTCAGGCTTCTACGTTGCTTGATAACATCGACAAGTAACCAGTACTAAGTATTATGAAGAAACAGCAAATTAAATCGGGTGATTTATTTGATGATTGAGAAAAGCTGAATATATGGTTTGGTCTCGCATATTTTGGAAGTATGGTTTGGTGTTGGAGAACTGCGAGTAGTCATCTGTGGAAAGAAATATCTGCAGTGTGATGTACTTCCTTTATTATTATTTGATAGTAACTGACTATTGGTTGCTTTGGAAAAGTTGCATTCGACGGCAGATGAAAGTGAAAATGATTGGTTGGTTTTAATGTATTGTAAGTATTTTGTTTGTGGATAAGAGATGGCCATTCGAAGGTATGTAACACCTTATTATATTCTGATGTGAGTGAGGCTGGTGCCATGTGTGTTCTATTTTAATACGTCGACTACATGATATCCCGTGTAGGGGTCGACTAACATGTTGTCTGGTGGATTTAGGATTTCCTTCATTACTGTAATTTTAATGTAACTTGTTTCCCCTCCTCATCCACAGTAGAATGTCCGTCATTGGATCTGCATTAATTTTATTTTATTTAGCATGAAATGACGTGTTGCTATTATGTTTTTCTTTTGTTGGTATTTAATCTTCTGTTGACCGAGTCCAACCACAGTCGACAGTCAGCTGATAGCTCTGACACGAGAAGATTGTGAGTAGCCATGATGAGATGATAGCTGTTCTAAAAGATTGCTCCGTGCTTTAATAATTAATAGGAAGAAGATATAAGGTTTATTTACGCTATTAAGAAAGATTTTTAATGTCGGCAATAGGATAATGTTTTGAAAGGTTGATTAAGTGATTAGCAACGACCGTATTGTGATGATATGAGCAATTTCGTGATCTTAGATGGTGTAGGCTATTCGTATACTTGGAGTTGGCTATTGGAAATAAGATACGACTACAAATGAAATATTACTCTCCTCTCGTCTGGAATATTAGTTGGGATATATGGTAATAAAAGGTCAACGGATTATCTGAAGAAATAACATGAAAGGCTATTGGTATAATTTGTCGTAATTTGACTGGTTGTATTTAGTTCGAAAGCAGATGTTACAAGGGTTTTACTCTCTTAGGAGTAACGATATCTTGAAGATACTCAGGTTGGTGTAATTTTTCCATGTCTTGTTTGTATTTTATTTATGTTTAGTTATGTATATGTTTTGTGAAATGTACTGTGAATTGTCAATAGAAATTAGATCTTACCAGAGTACCATTGTATTCTTTCTTGACCTTAAGCTTAAAAGCATAGCCTCGATACGTGCCTCGCGTTATGTTTGCAAAATTGGCCTGGCAGTCTCACACCACCAGTAAAAAATTTAAATATTTTTAGATTTTTTTTTATTTTTTTCTACTGGACTAACTGTATGTTATTCCTTACGATTAGTTTATTATTCAATAAGAGGGGATTTTAATTCTTCGTCGTATCATTCATTAAGTGATGAAAGATGAATTATATTAAAAGGTATGTTAAGTTTAATAATTATAGCAGTTGTAGGAGGTTGTATATTGAGATGAGTAATTTTTCCTTCTCCTTCTATAATTTGTTTACCATTTTGATTAAAGACTTTAGCTTTAACCGTTAGTTTGCTGGGTGGATGAATAGGTTATGAATTGTCAAAATTTTCCTTATCGTATAATTTACAGTCTTTAAAGTTTTATTTGATATCTCATTTTATTGGATCCATATGATTTATGCCTTTTGTATCTACATATGGGGTTAATTTTTTACCTTTGAAGTTAGGAAGTTATATGTATAAGTCCTTTGATCAAGGTTGAAGAGAGGATTGAGGAGGTCAAATAATTTATAATACTTCTGTTAAATATGCTGGGGCTATTCAGTGGTGACAAAATAATAGAATTAAGATATATTTAATTAGTTTTGTTTTGTGATTTATTATTTTATTAATGTTATTATTATATTTAAATAGCTTATACGTAGAGCATGACATTGAAGATGTCAGGGAAATTATTTAATTTTTAAATATTTATAAATAATAATTTATTATTTATACAATGAAAATGTATTGTTTTTTTTTAACTATATAAATAGAAATGTTAATGGAGTTAAACCATTTAAATAATAAGTTAGCAGCTTTAATTTGATCCCCTCATTTCGGCTTAATTGGAAATAAATTTCATTAATATTATTAACAGTAATATACCGCTTCTTTGGTTTCAATTAATACTAAAATAAGTACACAAATAAGGATGGAATCATCTAAGATCAAGTCGATATTGATTGCAATATATCGCTTCTTATTTAAGGAAGATTGAATTTCAATACTTTTTGAATGCAAATCAAATGTTATACTTAACTACAACCCTATGAAATTAATAAGCTCATTCTAAAGCACCTTGATTTCATTCATGGAATAACCCAATTAGGAGAATAAATAAAAAAAATATTCTGACTAAAGTTCATGATGTAATATCTGATGTTTGTATAATGATAGACACAGGTAAAAGAAGGGCAATTTCTACGTCAAAAATTAAGAAAATAACAGCAATTAAAAATAATCGGAGAGAAAAGGGTAGACGTGCTTAGCTTTTAGGATCGAATCCGCATTCAAATGGTGAACTTTTTTCACGATCATTAATAGATTTTTTTGAAAGTATTGAAGCTAGAATTATAACAATTATTGCTAAGGTAATGGAAATAATAGATATAATATATATAATTCAAATTATTTATTTTGAATGTTCAATCTTTTTGATTGGAAGTCAAATGTACACATATATACTAAATAAATATCTACCTCATCAGTAAATAGAAATATAAAGGAATAATCATACAACATCAACAAAATGTCAGTATCATGCAGCAGCTTCAAACCAAAAGTGGTGATTAGGAGAAAAATGACATATTAAATGTCGTAGTAAACATGTTGATAAAAATGTTGTCCCGATTAAAACATGTAGCCCATGAAATCCTGTTGCTATAAAAAAAACTAGACCCATAAGAAGCATCCGCAATAGTAAAAGGAGCTTCAATATATTCATAAGCTTGTAAGATGGAAAAATAAATTCCTAAAATAATAGTGAAAAATAAACCTTGTGTTGTTTGACTATAATTTCCTTCCATTAATCTATGATGGGCTCATGTCACTGTAACCCCTGAGGCAAGGAGGATTGCTGTATTTAATAAAGGAATTTGTAATGGATTAAAGGGATTAATTCCTGTGGGAGGTCATATTGCACCTAAATCAATATTAGGGGATAGTCTTCTGTGAAAAAATGCTCAAAAAAAAGAGATGAAGAAGAAGATTTCTGATACAATAAATAAGATTATTCCTCAACGAAGTCCGTAATTTACTGAAAGGGTGTGTAATCCTTGATAAGTACCTTCACGAGTGATATCTCGTCATCATTGAATTATTGTTAAAATTGTGATTAAAGTTCCTAATAATAAAAGAGAATTATTAAAATGATGAAATCATTTTACTAATCCTGCAGCTGTTACAAGTGCTCCAATGGCTCCAGTTAAAGGTCAGGGGCTAGGGTTAACTAAATGGAAAGGGTGATTAGAGTGTGTTGTCATAATTTACTTCTCTAGAATATAATGTGGTAAGGACTGCAAAGACATAAGATTGGATTATTGCAACAGCTGATTCTAATGTTAATAGTGCAATTTGTGCAAATACAAGTCCTGACAGGAGTATTATGGTTAATGAAGGACCAGTATTACCTAGTAGAGTCAGAAGTAGGTGTCCAGCAATTATATTAGCTGCTAAACGTACAGCTAGAGTTCCTGGTCGAATTACATTTCTGATAGTTTCAATACAGACCATAAAAGGTATAAGAGCTGCAGGTGTGCCTTGAGGAACTAGGTGAGCAAATATATGTTGGGTATGGTTGATTCACCCATAGATTATAAAACTAAATCATAGGGGTAGGGCTAATGCTCGAGTTATTACTAAGTGTCTTGATCTTGTAAAGATATACGGGAATAGACCTAAAAAATTGTTAAATAAGATTAATGAGAATAATGCAATAAATATAAATCTACTTCCGTTATGTCCCGTAGGTCCAATTAAAGTTTTAAATTCATTATGTAATGTTTTAATAATCGAGTATCAGATTATACTATGGCGTGAAGGTATTAATCAATAAATGAGAGGTAGAATTATTATTCCTAGGAATGTACTTAATCAATTTAAGGATAAATTTATAATATTAGTTGAGGGATCGAAAACGGAAAATAAATTTGTTATCATTTTCAATTCAAGGAAGTCTGAGGAATATTAGACTCTTCAGTTGCTGGGGAAATTGGTTGATAAATTAAGAAGAAGTAATTAATAATGGAAAAAATGATTAAAACTAAAGAAAATATTGAAAATAAAAATAATCATCTTAAAGGGGCTATTTGAGGAATAAAGAAATATTAAATCTATTAATGATTTTAGTATGACATACTAATGTTATTTTTTAACTAATTTCTTCATCAAAAGTAAACGTTAATTACTATAAAATGGTTTAAGAGAACATTACTTACTTTCAGTCATTTGATGAATTATTATTAATGATTCAGTTGATAAATGTTTTAGTATTAACTCTTTCTAAGACAATAGGTATAAAACTGTGATTAGTCCCGCAGATTTCTGAGCATTGTCCATAATATAAACCTGGCCGGTTAATAAAGAAGCTTGTTTGGTTTAGTCGACCAGGTGTAGCGTCTACTTTTACACCTATCGCAGGGACAGTTCATGAGTGTAGTACATCTGCTGCTGTTACTAGTATTCGAATTTGTGTATTTAAAGGTAAAACTGTTCGATTATCAACGTCTAGTAATCGGAATCCGTTATTAGCTATTTCATTATAAGGGATTATATAGGAATCAAATTCATGGGGATTAACGAAGTCAGTATATTCATAACTTCAGTATCATTGATGTCCTACAGTTTTTACAGTAATAATAGGATCTAAGGATTCATCTAATAAATAAAGAAGACGTAGGGATGGAAGGGCAATAAAAATAAGTGTAATAGCGGGTAAGATTGTTCAAATTACTTCAATTGTTTGTCCTTCTAACAAGTATCGATTAGTATATTTATTAAAGAATAACGTTAATATAATGTAAGATACAAGAATGGTGATTATTAATAGAATTAATAATGTGTGATCGTGAAAAAGGATGAGTTGTTCTATTAAAGGAGATGCACTATTTTGTAAATTTAAATCTGATCATGTTGCCATTATTCTAATAAAAGGTTATTCTTTATATGTAGAGCTTAAATCTACCGCACTTATCTGCCATATTAGAAATTAGTTAATATAGGTAATTCTGAATAGCTATGTTCAGCAGGAGGTAAATTTTGGTATCATTCTAAGGAACTTACTATGTTTAAGGAGAATAAAATAGGACGGTTGGAAATTATACTTTCTCAAATAATAAAAATAAGTAGGATGATACCAACAAATGAGATAGTTGATCCTAAGGTAGAGATTACATTTCATGAAGTATATACATCTGGATAATCAGAGTATCGTCGTGGTATTCCTGCTAATCCTAGAAAATGTTGAGGGAAAAATGTTAAATTTACCCCTACAAATATAATTGTGAATTGAATTTTTAATCATTTAGGGTTTAAGGATAGCCCTGTAAATAATGGATATCATTGAACAAATCCTGCTATAATAGCGAATACTGCACCTATAGATAAGACATAATGGAAATGGGCAACGACATAATAAGTATCATGTAAAATAATATCAATTGATGAATTAGCTAAAACCACTCCTGTTAATCCACCAATAGTAAATAAGAAAACAAATCCTAATGCCCATAGTAACGATGGACTATAATTGAATTGTGTCCCATGAAGAGTGGCTAATCATCTGAAAATTTTAATTCCAGTTGGCACGGCAATAATTATTGTTGCTGAAGTGAAATAAGCTCGAGTATCTACATCTATTCCTACTGTAAATATGTGATGAGCTCAAACGACAAACCCTAATAAACCAATGGCTAACATAGCATAAATTATTCCTAATGTTCCGAATGCTTCCTTTTTTCCACTTTCTTGTGTAATAATATGAGAAATTATACCAAATCCAGGTAAAATTAGAATATAAACTTCTGGATGCCCAAAAAATCAAAATAAGTGTTGGTATAGGATAGGATCACCTCCTCCTGCAGGATCAAAGAATGAAGTATTTAAGTTTCGATCTGTCAATAATATAGTAATGGCTCCAGCTAAAACGGGTAAAGAAAGGAGTAAAAGAAGTGCTGTGATACCTACAGCTCATACAAATAGAGGGGTTTGGTCTAAAGATATTCCTGGGGCTCGTATGTTAATAGTAGTTGTAATAAAATTTACTGCCCCTAAAATTGAAGAAATTCCTGCTAAGTGAAGTGAGAAAATTGCTAAATCTACAGAGGCACCAGCAAGAGCGATATTTGCAGAGAGTGGTGGGTAGACAGTTCAACCAGTCCCAGCTCCATTTTCTACTAGACTTCTTGCTAATAATAGAGAAAGAGAAGGAGGTAGTAATCAAAATCTTATATTATTTATTCGGGGGAAAGCTATATCAGGGGCTCCTAATATTAAAGGGACTAATCAGTTTCCGAACCCTCCAATTATAATTGGTATTACTATAAAAAAAATATTACAAATGCATGGGCTGTAACAATTACATTATAAATTTGATCATCCCCAATTAGATAACCAGGTTGACCAAGTTCTGCACGAATAAGTATTCTTAATGAAGTTCCCACTATCCCTGCTCAAGCTCCAAAGATAAAATAAAGTGTTCCGATATCCTTATGATTTGTTGAGAAGAGTCATTGTTGCGGTAAAATGGCTGAGTTATAGGCGATAAATTGTAAATTTATTTAGGAGATTTGTCTCTTTTATCAGACCTTTATAGTCATGAATGATATTAGACTGCAATTCTAAAAGAGTAGAACACTACTAAGGTTTAAAAAATTGGTATTTTATTTATAGCTTTGAAGGCTATTAGTTTAATTAACTTAAAACCTTATAATATATTAAAGATTAATGATCTAAATAATAATCCAAAAGTTGAAAATATAGTAAAGGTTGATATTATAATATAAAATTGATTACTATAAAATTGCTTGTAATTTCATTTAGTTTCTCTGTAAGAGAAGAGAAATGCAGTGAAGGTAACACGAAGATAATAAAACAAAGTGATTAATGTTGTGATTACTATTAAGGTAATAATTATTAGTCTGTTAAGTTCAGCCATAGCTTGGATAATTAGTCATTTTGGTATAAATCCGAGGAAGGGGGGTAGGCCTCCTAACGAGAGAAGTAACGAGAATAAACAAAATTTTATTTTTGGGTTGTTATTTATTATAAGAAAATTTTGATTAATATGAAAGATTTGGAAGGTATTAAATAAGAAAATAATTGATGATCTCAGGAAAGAGTAAATAAGGAAATATAATTCTCACAAGTTTTCGCCAGAAAAGGTGATTAATGGATGAGTAGGCTATTAATTTTCGTAAGGATGTTTGGTTTAATCCTCCTAAGGAACCAATGGAAATTGAAGAAATAATAATGATTGAAAAGAAAATATTTATTTTAATGGTATAAGACAACAGTATTAAGGGTGCAATTTTTTGTCATGTTATTAAAATTAAATTATTTCTTCAATTTAGTCCTTCTATAGTTCCAGGAAACCAAAAATGGAAAGGTGCTGCTCCTATTTTTAAAAGAAGAGCTGAACTGATTATTAATAGAAATACGTCATAATTTATTATTATAATAATATTTGATATTAGGAATATAATAATTAAAGAGAATAATAATAGAGAAGAAGCAATAGCCTGAATTAAGAAGTATTTTAAGGATGCTTCAGTTGATAGAATATTTTTTGTATTAGATATTAATGGAATAAAAGATAATAAATTGATTTCTAATCCTATTCAAACACCTAATCAAGAAGTTAATGAGATGGAAATTAAAGTACCTATAATTAATGTACTTAAAAATAAAACCTTTGAAGGATTTTTAAAAATTAAAAAGGAGGCAATCCTATTTACGGGGTATGAACCCATTAGCTTATATTTAGCTTACCTTTTTTTTATGAATCTAAATATATTTAGGCGTATGATGCACAAGAGTTTTTGATACTTTAAGGAGTAGTTTAAATCTACTAAATGTAATGAAGGTAAAAATTTTACATAATTTACTCTATCAAGAAGAGTATAAAGGAAGGACTAATGAAAAACCCTAAACAAACTTCAATTGCAGACGAATGGGCACTTTTGAAGAATGAAATAACAAAATCCGCAGAAGAAAACATTGGTAGGAAAGAAAGAATAGGTAGAAAACCGTGGATCACTCAGGATATACTAGAATTGATGGATGAAAGGCGGAAACACAAGAATGTAAGAGATGAAAAGGGGAAAGCAGAATACAGACGTCTGAGAAATGAGGTTAACAAGAAGTGCAAGGAAGCAAAAGAAGAATGGTTGAAAGAGAAATGTGCAGGTATAGAAAATTGTCTGAAATTAGGAAAAGTAGACACAGCTTATCGAAGGATTAAGAATACTTTTGGGGAAAAGAAGACTAAGTGCTGTAATATTAAGGACAAAAATGGAAAGCCTCTAACAGATAGGGAAGAAAAGGTTGAGAGATGGAAAGCTTACATAGAGAGTTTGTATAAGGGAAAGGAGATTGAGAATCATGTAATGGAAAGGGAGGAGGAAATTGATGAGGATGCGAAAGGAGATTTAATATTGAGATCAGAATTTGATAGAGCTTTGGAAGACTTAAGCAGGAACAAAGCACCAGGCATAGATGATATACCGATTGAGTTGCTACGCTGCATAGGAGATGAAAGTCTGATCAGGTTATTTCACTTGGTGTGTAGGATTTATGAGACAGGTGAGGTACCCCCTGATTTCAAGAAGAATGTAATCATCCCTATACCAAAGAAAGTGGGAGCTGACAGATGTGAAGATTACCGTACAATCAGCTTGATTACTCATGCTTCAAAGATCCTGTCTAGAATAATTTACAAGAGGATTGAAAGCCAGATAGAAACGGAGTTGGGTGAAGACCAATTTGGTTTCAGGAGAAATGTAGGAACAAGGGAAGCTGTACTAAGTCTTAGGCTGATTTTGGAAGGTAGAATAAGGAAAGATAAGAGAACGTTCATGGCTTTTGTAGACTTAGAAAAGGCTTTTGATAACGTTGATTGGACTAAATTGTTTGACATTTTGAAATCCATTGGAATAAAGTACAGGGATAGGAGGGTGATATACAATCTATACAGAAACCAGACAGCAGTCATTCGAGTTGAAGGACATGAGAGAGAAGCTGGTATTCAGAAAGGTGTAAGGCAAGGCTGCAACTTATCACCCATACTTTTCAATCTTTACATTGAACAAGCAATGAAGGAAATTAGAGAAAAATGTAAAGTGGGAGTGAAGATTCAAGGAGAAATAATTTCAACTCTGAGATTTGCTGATGACATCGTCATCTTGGCCGACAAGCCTGAGGATTTGAATGAGTTTTTGAATGGTATGGACTCAGTCTTACGGAAAGAATTCATGATGAAAATTAATAAATGTAAAACAAAAATACTGGAATGCAGCCGAAATAAATCAGAAACCTCTATGGAGATCAAATTGGCAGGTGAAAAGCTGAAGGAAGTAGGAGACTTCTGTTACTTAGGAAGCAGAATAACCAGTGATGGACGAAGCAAAGAGGATATAAAAAGTAGGTTGGCTCAGGCAAAGAAAGCATTTCTACAAAAAAGGAATCTGCTGACATCGAATATAGATTTAGGTATTAGGAAGTCATTTTTGAAAGCCTTTGTCTGGAGTGTGGCGCTCTATGGAAGTGAAACTTGGACTATTGGTGCAGCAGAAAAGAGGAGAATTGAAGCATTTGAAATGTGGTGTTACAGGAGAATGATGAAGATCAGATGGGTAGATAGGGTTACAAACGAAGAGGTATTAAGACGAGTGGGAGAGGAGAGATGTTTCTGGCGACTGCTAATGAAGAGAAGAGATAGGTTGGTAGGACACATACTAAGACATCCAGGAATAGCAAGCTTAGTTATGGAAGGAAGGGTCGAGGACAAGAACTGTAGGGGTAGACCAAGGTTAGAATATGTTAAACAGATTGCCTTGGATGTAGGGTGTGGTAGCTATGTAGAGATGAAACGTTTAGCTCAGGACAGGGAGGCATGGAGAGCTGCATCAAACCAGTCAAAAGGCTGAAGACTCAAACAACAACATCACTGTAATCCTTTAATCAGGCACTTCATTTAAAGGTAGTAGATTATATATATATATAGACATAATTAATAGGATTTATAAATATTATAATTTATGTGTATAAATATATATATATATATATTTATTTATAAAATTTCTTAAAAGTGTAGGTACTAAAAATAAACTTATAATTTAAAAAAAAAAGTATTAATAGAATGAATAATATTATAAAAAAGTTTTTTTTTGCCACCCCATCTTCCGGGACGTGGAGGTAATTTCAAGGGGGGTTGAAATTATTTTTCTATTTCAAAAAGGGTCTTCTCCTGTGAACATGATTCACTTTATAACATTTCTTAAAAGTGTAGGTACTAAAAATAAACTTATAATTTAAAAAAAGTATTAATAGGATGAATAATATTATAAAAAAGTTTTTTTTTGCCACCCCATCTTCCGGGACGTGGAGGTAATTTCACGGGGGGTTGAAATTATTTTTCTATTTCAAAAAGGGTCTTCTCCTGTGAACATGATTCACTTTATAAAATTTCTTAAAAGTGTAGGTACTAAAAATAAACTTATAATTTTAAAAAAGTATTAATAGGATGAATAATATTATAAAAAAGTTTTTTTTGCCACCCCATCTTCCGGGACGTGGAGGTAATTTCAAGGGGGGTTGAAATTATTTTTCTATTTCAAAAAGGGTCTTCTCCAGTGAACATGATTCACTTTATAAAATTTCTTAAAAGTGTAGGTACTAAAAATAAACTTATAATTAAAAAAAAGTATTAATAGGATGAATAATATTATAAAAAAGTTTTTTTTTGCCACCCCATCTTCCGGGACGTGGAGGTAATTTCAAGGGGGGTTGAAATTATTTTTCTATTTCAAAAAGGGTCTTCTCCTGTGAACATGATTCACTTTATAAAATTTCTTAAAAGTGTAGGTACTAAAAATAAACTTATAATTAAAAAAAAGTATTAATAGGATGAATAATATTATAAAAAAAAGTTTTTTTTTGCCACTCCATCTTCCGGGACGTGGAGGTAATTTCAAGGGGGGTTGAAATTATTTTTCTATTTCAAAAAGGGTCTTCTCCTGTGAACATGATTCACTTTATAAAATTTCTTAAAAGTGTAGGTACTAAAAATAAACTTATAATTAAAAAAAAGTATTAATAGGATGAATAATATTATAAAAAAGTTTTTTTTTTGCCACCCCATCTTCCGGGACGTGGAGGTAATTTCAAGGGGGGTTGAAATTATTTTCTATTTCAAAAAGGGTCTTCTCCTGTGAACATGATTCACTTTATAAAATTTCTTAAAAGTGTAGGTACTAAAAATAAACTTATAATTAATTTCTTTTGATTATCATACTTTATTAAAAGGAAAATGTTTTTATAAAACAAGTGTTAAATTTTAAAGTAATTTGATTAGATTTATGTACACTCCTTTAGTAAAGATTGATTAAAATTAATGTAAAAATTTATTTTGTAAAATGAAATGATAAGTTCTGGTCTTTTAATTAATTTTGTGATTAATTTAATGGAAAGAATTAACTAAATTTATAAGGTAATTTTAAAAGAGTTTTTATTCTGTCACAATTGAACAGTTTAAATTTATGTAGATGTAATTTTATGTTAATATATTTCTGTGAGATAAAGGAGTTATAAGAGGAAAAGATCAGAAACACGCTATTATGTTAATTAGAATTTTTATACAATGGGTCAAAAAACAGCTTAGATAAAAAAATTCACGTGGCAGTAACAGAAAAACTGATAGATGGACCCTCCAAGTTCAATCTGTTATATATATATATATACGTATATATAGTAAATGTAATATCTTATAGAGAAGTTTATTAATCAATAAGAACTTATAAATATGCAGATCCTTTCGACCTATTAAAGACCTATAGGATAGAGGCCTAAAGAAAGGATCTTATAAATATTTATGACTTTGTAGAGGATCGCAATCTTTATTCATATTATATATTTATTTATATATATATAAATGTATATTGTAATATAATTAAATATACTATATATATATAACAACTTATATAGTTTATTTATTTATTTTTATTAATAGATTAAAGTATTTTATTAAAATACGCATTTATTATAAATTGACCAAAAATTTGAAGTATATAGGATAAAATACAATAATGAAAAAAAAAATATATTTACCCATTAATTAAATATTTGTTACGGTTCTTATACTATATAATTGGATAAATATATGGTACCTTATTGATTAACCGCGGGCGCGAGCTTTTATTATTTTTTATCTTTTTAACCTATTTTTGTACCATGACTTTATATGTTTCTATAAAAGTTAAGAAAACCTTTTATAGGGAAAAGATACAATAATATTTGAGTTTTAGATTTAAAAAATATGAATTTGGGGGGGAATTTATATTTTTTTAAAAAAAAATATTTGATTATTACTATCATTTATGAATTGTTTTCTGGATTTTAGGCAATTTATATGAATTTGAGAAAATATCTGATTATGAGAAACGAATTGTAACGAAAATGGTCAAATGGCTTGATTGCTTGAGTTATGACACGGTTGTTGAATGAGATTTTGAAGGTGTGAGAAACGAATTTTATTGGATGTCAAATTTTGATTTGGGTTTGAGGACTGGGATGAAAAATCGATTAAAATGTTAGGTTGGTGAGAAACGAATTGTAACGAAAATGGTCAAATGGCTTGATTGCTTGAGTTATGACACGGTTGTTGAATGAGATTTTGAAGGTTGGTGAGAAACGAATTTTATTGGATGTCAAATTTTGATTTGGGTTTTGAGGACTGGGATGAAGGATCGATTAAAATGTTTGGTTGGTGAGAAACGAATTGTAACGAAAATGGTCAAATGGCTTGATTGCTTGAGTTATGACACGGTTGTTGAATGAGATTTTGAAGGTTGGTGAGAAACGAATTTTATTGGATGTCAAATTTGATTTGGGTTTTGAGGACTGGGATGAAGAATCGATTAAAATGTTTGGTTGGTGAGAAACGAATTGTAACGAAAATGGTCAAATGGCTTGATTGCTTGAGTTATGACACGGTTGTTGAATGAGATTTTGAAGGTTGGTGAGAAACGAATTTTATTGGATGTCAAATTTTGATTTGGGTTTTGAGGACTGGGATGAAAAATCGATTAAAATGTTTGGTTGGTGAGAAACGAATTGTAACGAAAATGGTCAAATGGCTTGATTGCTTGAGTTATGACACGGTTGTTGAATGAGATTTTGAAGGTTGGTGAGAAACGAATTTTATTGGATGTCAAATTTTGATTTGGGTTTTGAGGACTGGGATGAAGAATCGATTAAAATGTTTGGTTGGTGAGAAACGAATTGTAACGAAAATGGTCAAATGGCTTGATTGCTTGAGTTATGACACGGTTGTTGAATGAGATTTTGAAGGTTGGTGAGAAACGAATTTTATTGGATGTCAAATTTTGATTTGGGTTTTGAGGACTAAATCGATTAAAATGTTTGGTTGGTGAGAAACGAATTGTAACGAAAATGGTCAAATGGCTTGATTGCTTGAGTTATGACACGGTTGTTGAATGAGATTTTGAAGGTGTGAGAAACGAATTTTATTGGATGTCAAATTTTGATTTGGGTTTGAGGACTGGGATGAAAAATCGATTAAAATGTTAGGTTGGTGAGAAACGAATTGTAACGAAAATGGTCAAATGGCTTGATTGCTTGAGTTATGACATAGTTATTGGTATTTGTATAAAAGAAATGATATAATGAGTATTAATATAGTTATAGTAGTTGACTTTAATAAAATAATCTTGTGTATAAATTTATATATATATACATATATATTCTCTCTCTCTCTCTCTTTTTCTCTCTTTCGTTAATAATTAAAGTATTATATAAATTGTTATAAATTATTATAGTTGAACCAATATTTTATAGGTATTTGTGAAAGTTTTATTCTTACTTAATAATTTATTGTTTGAATATTTTACATGTAAATTTTTGTGGGTTATAATAAGATCTAAATGATTATATGTTATTCGCAGTATTTAATATTAGTAATTAAGGCAATTTAGAATTAGTAATTTGATTTATGGTCGACAAAAGTCGTGCCAGCAGTCGCGGTTATACGTAGGACTTGAAAGAATATTATCAGTGTTAAAGTTAGTTTATTAAAGAAAAAGATTTTAATTGATTTTAGAAGGTAGAATTTGAAAATTAAATAGATTTTTATAGGATAATGAAGCTTTGAAATTTAAAGCTTAAACTAGGATTAGATACCCTATTATTTTTAAATATAAAATATAATACTTGAGTAGTAATAGTTAAGTTCTTGAAACTTAAAGAATTTGGCGGTGTTTTAGTCTTTTCAGAGGAATCTGTCCTGTAATTGATAATACACACTATAATAAATTTAATTTTGTAATGTCAGCTTGTATACCGCCGTCGTAAGATTATCTTTTAAAAGAAAGAATTTTCTAGATTTTGTAATAAAATTTATGTCAGGTCAAGGTGCAGCTTATGATTGAATAGGAGATGGATTACAATAAAATTGAATATTTAAACGGATATTATCTTGAAATAGATAAGTTGAAGGTGGATTTGAAAGTAATGTTGTTATATTATGATATTGTGATTGTAGCTCTAAAACATGTACACATCGCCCGTCGCTCTCATTAATTAAGGTGAGATAAGTCGTAACATAGTAGATGTACTGGAAAGTGTATCTAGAATGTCAAAGTGAAGCTTTAAAGTAAAGCATTTCATTTACATTGAAGAGAATTTCGTGCAATTCGAATTACTTTGAAAGACGAATATTAATTATAAGTATGTATAAATTTATTTTAATTAAAGTAATTTTAAGAAGAGATTTTTTTTAGTATAGTTTATAGAAAAAATATGAAAATTTATAGTGTAGTAGTATTGTGAAAGAATTATGAAATATTTGAAAAATTATTTTTTAGGAAGTAAATTTATATTGTACCTTGTGTATCAGGGTTTATTAAAAATTTTGTAAGGAATTTATATTTCTCGAGTTAAAAAGAGCTAATATAATATGTTATTTAATGTAATATATTTATTAAAAATATTATATTAGTAATGAAATGTTAATCGTTTTTTAAGATATCTAGTTTCCTAAGAAATGAATTTAATTCAGTTTAGTTTAAGTAATTATTTAAATTGATAAGTGATTATGTAGGCTAGAAAATAGTTTGAGGGATAAGCTTTAAATTGTAAATTATAATTTTTAAAAATGTGATTAAAATTGTAGACTTTAAATTAGTCATCAAGTTAATAATGTTATAAATTATTTTGATTGTTTATGATTTTATAAAAAGTTTAATTAGTGAATTAGGATAATTTAATAATTAACGTGTTATTTGAAATAATGATGAAATTAGTATAATTGAATGTATTAATAAAAATTTATTATTAGAATTTATATTAAGGAATTAGTCAAAATTAATATTCGCCTGTTTAACAAAAACATGTCTTTTGGTGTATAATTTAAAGTCGGGCCTGCCCACTGATTATTTAAAGGACCGCAGTATTTTGACTGTGCAAAGGTAGCATAATCATTAGTTTTTTAATTGAGGGCTAGAATGAATGGTTTGACGAAATATTAACTGTCTCAATGTAAAATATAGAATTTAACTTTTGAGTCAAAAGGCTTCAATAGAAATGGAGGACGAGAAGACCCTATAGAGCTTTATATATTATAAGAATATTTAATTTAGAATTGTTGAAATATTTTTAAAAATATATTGTGTTGGGGTGACATAGAGATTTAAATAACTCTTTATTAAAAGTACATTGATTTATGAATATTTGATCCATTATTATTGATTGTAAGATAAAGTTACCTTAGGGATAACAGCGTAATTTTTTTTAAGAGTTCATATCAACAAGAAAGATTGCGACCTCGATGTTGGATTAAGGAATATAATTAGGTGTAGAAGTTTAATTTATAGGTCTGTTCGACCTTTAAATCCTTACATGATCTGAGTTCAAACCGGTGTAAGCCAGGTTGGTTTCTATCCTCATTAGGTGAAAGTATTTTAGTACGAAAGGACCAAATACTTAAAATAATTTTGTAGAGAATGATTATAATTAACTATTTTGGCAGAAAGAGTGCCTTGAATTTAGAATTCAAATATGTAAATAATTACAAATAGTATTGATAAAGGAAGTTATAACTGGGTTAGTAAGTGCATTGATTTTGATTGTAGGAGTTTTGCTTGGAGTGGCATTTTTAACTTTATTGGAGCGTAAGGTATTAGGATATATTCAAATTCGAAAAGGGCCTAATAAAGTTGGGTTTGTTGGATTACCACAACCGTTTGCTGATGTAATTAAACTTTTAACTAAGGAATCAACTTATCCTTTGTTATCAAATTACTTTTTGTATTATTTTTCTCCTGTTTTTAGATTATTCTTAGTTTTATTAGTTTGAATAGTTTATCCTTTTTTGTCAGTGATGTTTTCATTTAATTTAGGATTATTATTTTTTTTGTGTTGTACAAGTATAGGAGTTTATACAGTTATAATTGCTGGATGATCTTCTAATTCTAATTATGCCTTATTGGGAGGTCTTCGGGCTGTGGGTCAGACAATTTCTTATGAGGTAAGTTTAGCTTTAATTTTGTTATCATTTGTGTTTCTTATTGATGGATATTGTTTATTGAATTTTATAACATATCAAAATTATACTTGGTTTATGTTTTTGTCCTTTCCTTTAATGTTAGCCTGATTTGCCTCTTGTTTAGCTGAAACTAATCGATCTCCTTTTGATTTTGCTGAAGGAGAATCTGAATTAGTATCAGGATTTAATGTAGAATATAGAAGTGGAGGTTTTGCATTAATTTTTATAGCAGAATATGCAAGAATTTTATTTATGAGAATGTTATTTTGTGTAATATTTATAGGAAGAGATACTTTTTCTTTCTTATTTTTTTTTAAGTTAACATTTTTGTCCTTTGTTTTTATTTGAGTTCGAGGAACACTTCCTCGGTTTCGTTATGATAAATTAATATATTTAGCTTGGAAAAGATTTTTACCTTTGTCCTTAAATTTTTTATTTTTTTATTTGGGGTTAAAAATTATTATATTTTCTATTCTAATTTAGTGTATTTATTTTAGTAAAGTTAATAGAAGAATTTAACTTCTGTCTTATGTTTTCAAAACATACGCTTTCATAAAGCTTTATAACTAATTTACTAATTTATCTCAAGTTATGAGAACAAGAGGATTAATTAAGTAGTAAGCGAAATAAAGAACAGTCAAGATTTGTCCAGTTAGGATATAAGGGTCTTCAACAGGACGTGCACCAATTCACGTTAATAAAATAACAATTGTTGTTATTGATCAGAATAGGATTTGATTAATTGGATAAAATTGAGTACCTCGGAATCTATTACTGTTGTAAAATGGTAAAATTAATAGAATAGCAATGGATATTACTAGAGCAATTACACCTCCTAATTTATTAGGGATAGATCGGAGAATTGCATAAGCAAATAAGAAGTATCATTCAGGTTGAATATGGACAGGGGTAACAAGAGGATTGGCCGGAATAAAATTATCTGGATCTCCTAGTATATAAGGTTCAAGGAGGCTTAAGAAAATAAGAATTGCTACTATAATAATAAATCCAAAGAGATCCTTAAAAGAAAAATAGGGATGAAAAGGGATTTTGTCAACATCTCTATTTAGTCCTAAAGGATTATTAGAACCTGTTTGGTGAAGGAATAATAAATGAATTATAACAGCAGCTGAGACAATAAATGGAAGAACAAAATGGAAGGTGAAAAATCGAGTTAAGGTTGCGTTATCTACACTAAAGCCCCCTCAAACTCATTGGACAAGTTCTGTTCCTAAATATGGGATAGCTGACAGAAGGTTGGTAATTACAGTAGCACCTCAAAAAGATATTTGTCCTCAAGGGAGGACATAGCCTATAAAGGCTGTTCCTATAACAAGAAATAGAATGATGACTCCTGTTATTCATGTGTGTATATAATTATAAGAGCCATAGTACATTCCTCGTCCTACATGTAAGTAGAGACAAATGAAAAAGAATGAGGCACCATTGGCATGAAGGGTACGTAGGAATCAACCATAATTTACGTCACGACAAATATGAGCTACACTATTAAAGGCTAAATCAATATTTGCAGTATAATGTATTGCTAAAAATAGTCCTGTTGCAATTTGAATTATTAAACAAAGTCCTAAAAGTGAACCGAAATTTCATCAAGCAGAGATATTGGAAGGTGCTGGGAGATCCACTAATGCTCTATTGGCAATTTTAAATAAAGGGTGGGAGGTGCGGATTGGTTTATTCATTAGTTTTTAGGGCGAAGAGGACCTTGAAAAATGTTAGTAATTTTTACAATAGCAATAAGAGTTAAAAATAAATAATTTACTAATATAAGTGTAATTAAATCTGTTGGTTTATTATATAATTTAGTAAGGAGATAATTGGATTCATCATGCAAGGTAATTAAATCATTATTAATATTATACATTTCTTCATTAAAATTTAATAGATTCCATAAAGTTGAATCTGTTATTAGAGATAGAGAAATTACTAGGGAGGATAAGAATAACATAATAATTAAAGATTTAGTTGGAATTGAGAAAAGTTCATTGGATGCAAGTGTAGTAATATAAATAAATAATACTAATATTCCACCGAGAAATACAAGAAATAGAATATAAGAAAATCAAAAAGTTGAAGTTATTATTCCAGTTGTTAGGGCTACAATTAAGGTTTGTAAAATAATAATTAATATTATTGCTATTGGATGATTTACTTGGGTAAAAATTATTGCATTTAATAAATTGGAAATTATAATTCTAAGATTTAATATACAAAGGGTAGTTTAAATAAAATATTAATTTTGGGGATTAATGATAAGAAATTTTCTTTCCTTTGAGTTTTAGAAGTATGTTACTTATTATTGATTTACAAGACCAGTGTTTTTATTTAAACTACTAAAACAATGGTAATACTTATTAATTGAATTGTAGTAATCTTGGTCTTTTTAAGAGGTGTATGGGTGTTTTGTTCTAATCGAAAGCATTTATTAGCTACGTTATTAAGATTAGAATTTGTTGTTTTAAGATTATTTTTAATATTATTTATATTTTTAAACATATTTACTTTTGAGTTATTTTTTAGAATAGTATTTTTGACATTTTCAGTATGTGAGGGGGCTCTGGGTCTTTCTATTTTAGTTTCGATAATTCGAACCCACGGAAATGATTTTTTTCAGACATTTAGAATTTTACAATGTTAAAATTTATTTTTATGCTTGTGTTTTTAATCCCTCTTAGTTTTTTAAATAAGTTTTGGTGGTTGGTTCAAAGTTTGTTATATTTGATAACTTTCTTTTTTATAATGAGATATATTACATTAACAGATTTTTGTAATTTGAGTTATATTTTTGGGATTGATATTTTGTCGTATGGTTTAATTTTATTAAGATTTTGAATTTGTTCATTAATAATTACAGCTAGAGAAAGTGTTTATCATTATAGGTATTTTAATTCTTTTTTCCTTTTTTTTGTAATTTTTTTATTATTAATGTTATGTTGTACTTTTAGAAGAATGAGATTATTTTCTTTTTACTTGTTTTTTGAGGCCAGATTGATTCCAACTTTGTTTTTAATTTTGGGATGAGGGTATCAACCGGAACGATTACAGGCGGGAGTGTATTTATTATTTTATACTTTATTGGCTTCTTTACCTTTATATATATATACACCGCGGACAGGCCAACAAGGACCACGCAAATATCACTTCTTTATAGGTCTAGTTTCCTTCTTTCTCTTCCAGAAGTCTTTCATCCTGGTCGACTGTGCAGCTCTTCTTTCAGCAGTCCATTCTCCTCTGTTGAGATTTTTCTTCTCCCCGACAAGAATTTTGAGACCAAAAATTTTTTTTCTGTACTCTATTCGATTTAGACAATCTTCTTCAGTAATTTTGAATTTTTGAAGTTCTTCTTTCATTTGTTTTACATAGCCTCCTTGTCCTTTATAGTTCCAGATTTTATCAAAAATTTGTTTGTTTAACCTTGAGCAATCCATGCGGACCATATGTCCGTAGAACTGAAGTCGCCGTTTTCTGATCATCACTTCAAGGTTGTCGATTTTACTATAAATTTCTGCATTCGATCTCAGTCTATAACCTTCCTGTGTTTTCCTAGGACCATAAATCCTTCTTAAAATTCTACTTTCTATCTTGAGCAAATTCTCCATTCCGGTTATATTTGTAGTTTCCATGCCGTACAAGATGACTGGTCTAACAACAGTATTAAAATGTCGTAATTTTGCATTGATAGACAGGTTCTTTTTATTGTATATATTTTTTGTACAAAAATTTAATCTTTCCAATTTCCCTTTTTTGTTCTCGATTGCCAATTTATCCGTCCCATTGCTACTAATTATTTCTCCAAGATATTTAAATCGGTCAGTGACCCTGGTGCTCCCATAATTTGTTTTTATCATTTTCTTAGTGTATTTCTGATCACTTGTCATCATCTCTGTTTTTACCAACGAAATCTGTAAGCCCGCTTTTTCCGCCGTTTCTTTTAACTGATCAATTTGGTTAATAGCTTCTTGTTCTGATTCAGCAAACAACGCTACGTCGTCAGCAAATGCTAAACCTTTGACTCTGAGGTTCTTATTCTTTGTACCAATTTTAGCACTTGAATCGTTCTTCTCCCAAAACGTCCTCATGACTTTATCCAAGACCAAATTGAAAAGCAGTGGTGATAGACTGTCCCCTTGTCTTAGCCCAGTTTTTACCTCGAAGGGCTCGCTAACTTCATTTAAAAATTTGACTCTGGAAATCGTATTAGTTAATGTAAGTTTTATTAAATTTATGGTTTTTTGATCAACTTGGTATTCCTTCAATGTGTCAAAAACAGTATCCCTATCCACTGAATCATACGCTTTCTGAAAATCAACGAATGAGATAAAGATATTCTTTGGCCTGTTGTTGTAATATTTTAATATCAATTTTAAACTAAGAATTTGTTCTGCACACGATCTATTCCTTCTGAAACCTCCTTGGAACTCGCCAAGCTGTGGTTCGATCTGTGGTTCAAGTCTGTTTAAAAGTAGTTTGGCAAATATTTTATATGTGACAGACAACAATGAGATCCCCCTATAACTATTGACATCAATTTTTGAGCCTTTTTTATGTAGTGGATGAATTAAGGCGATTAACCAGTCTTCTGGAATTGCTTCCTCAATCCAAATTTTCTGGAATAGATTTGTCGTCGCTATTAAAAATTCATCATCTACAAGCTTCCACATTTCTGCAATTATTCCATCTTTGCCTGAGGCTTTATTGTTTTTAAGTGAGTTGATAATACATTTAACTTCATTTACATCTGGGGGCGTAGAGTCAAAATTTTGTGTTGTAAATTTGAAACTCAACTTGTCTGTCGGTTTTGGACAATTTAACAACTTCTCAAAATACGCAGCCAAGATATCACAATTTTCCTTGTTGTTTAATGCTAGCGTACCATCTTCCCTTTTGAAATTTAAACTCGGCGCTGAATATCCAGTGATTTCATTCTTAAATGCTCTATAAAACAATCGGGTGTCATTTTTCTTAAAATTGTCGTCCATTTCCATTATTTGGTCCTTCATATATTTTCTTCGAATCGTTCTTAAAGTCTGGTGGGCCATTTTCCTTAATCTTTGTACTTCCTCTAAATTTTCTGGAGTCTTGTTCCCGTTCCACTTGTGCCAAGCACAATGTCTTTCTTTGATCACTCTTTCACATTGTTCATTCCACCAAGCATGTTTCCTATAAAAGTTCAACGGTGCAATTTCCTGAGCTGGTTCAAGAAGGTTATTAGTAACATCATTCCAATTGGTTGGTATTTTAAGTTTTCCTTGAAATTCTATCCTTTTTTCATTTGTAAGAACCTCTCTATTAATTTTCGGAATTTTAATTCTAGTTGTATTTTGTTTGCGTGTAAAAGGTATGAAATTCATCTTGATTTGAGAAAGGTAATGATCTGAAGTTACATTAATGGATTTTCTGACCTTGACATTTTGAATTTCTTTGAAACAATTTCGAGAGATAGCTACATGATCTAGTTGAAACTCACCCAGCAACGCATTTGGGGAGACCCATGTTTTCTTTTTACTTGGTTTTGCTTTAAAATGTGTGGACATAATCTTTAAGTTTAGATGTTCACAGAGTTTAACCAATCTCTCACCATTCCTGTTGGTTCTATTGTGAGCGGGATATTTACCTATTATATCAGAAAATTTTCTCTCAGATCCAAGCTGAGCATTGAAATCTCCAAGTAAAATTTTTACATGATTAGAAGGAATTTTGAGAATTTCGGCTTCTAACTCGTCCCAAAATTCATCAACTTTCTCTGGATTTGTTTTATTATCCTTATTTATAGGAGCATGGGCGTTGATTAGCGTGTATCTCTTATTGAGAGATTTTATAGTTAGAAAAGATAGTCTGGCATTCACACTTCTAAAAGCGATAACTGCGTCCAAAAATTTCTTGTTGACCATAAAAGCTGTTCCAAGATGTGGCATGTTCTTCATCACTCTCTTCCCAACTTTTCCTTTGAAAATTCGGAAGTTGTCAGATTCAAAGGTGTCCTCATCCAAGAACCTGGTCTCTTGAAGGGCTAATATTGTAATGTGATGTCTATGAAGTTCTGTTGTTAGTTGTTTTAATTTTCCAACCTGAATTAAGGAATTCACATTGTATGTTCCAAAAAATATTTTCTCATTTTCTTGAATCTTGAACTGTTCTTGTGGTGCTCCGATTCACCATAATGTAACCCTAAACTGCTAGGCACCCTGGAATCCGATTTACGCCTAGCATTGTCTTCAGGGTAATCATGACCAATAGAAGCTAAATCCATGATATTAAAGTAAATGTGGGTTGGACAAAGTCCAACGTTATACAACTAAGATTGTGAGTCCTAGAGGTTGCCTCAAGATGTGTTCTGGCTCTTATTTTACGGCTTAAGCCAACCCTCCTCCTTTCTCCGGGCTTGGGACCGGCAACAGAAACTACTGAGCTACTCAATCCACCCAGTAGATCCTGCAGGCGGAGTTTCTTTACCTTTATTAGTAAGTTTGTTTAATATTTATGGATTTTATGGTAGATTATATATCGGACTATTAAATAATATTAGATTATCAAGAGTGTTATTTTATACAAGATTGATTTTAGCATTTTTGGTTAAAATACCCATGTTTATGGTACATTTATGATTACCTAAGGCACATGTTGAAGCCCCAGTTTCAGGTTCAATAATTTTAGCAGGGGTGTTATTGAAATTAGGGGGATATGGATTATTACGAGTTTATTTAATGTTAATCAAGCTTGGATTAACCTATAATGTAATTTGGATTAGAATTAGTTTAGTAGGTGGATTTTTAATGAGTTTGGTTTGTTTGCGTCAAGTTGATTTGAAGGCTTTAATTGCGTATTCTTCTGTTGTTCATATAGGAATAGCTTTAGGGGGAATAATAACATTAACAGATTGAGGATTTATAAGAATGTATACGTTAATAATTGCTCATGGGTTATGTTCGTCTGGTTCATTTGCTTTAGCTAATATTTCTTATGAACGATTAGGAAGACGAAGTTTATTAATTAATAAGGGTTTAATGAATTTTATACCTTCTATAACATTATGATGATTTTTATTGAGATCATCTAATATAGCAGCCCCTCCATCATTAAATTTAATGGGAGAGATTGGGCTATTAAATGGATTAGTAATATGATCTTGACTTTCAATAGTTATATTAATATTAATTTCTTTTTTTAGAGCAGCTTATTCTTTATATTTATATTCTTATAGTCAACATGGTATAATTTATTCTGGTGTTTATTCTTGCTCTATAGGGTACACTCGAGAATACTTATTATTAATATTACATTGATTACCTTTAAATATTTTAGTTTTAAAGGGTGATTTATGTATTTTATGGTTGTATTTAAGTAGTTTAAATAAAAATATTGATTTGTGGTGTCAATGAAGTAAAGATTTTACCTTAAATCATTTTATGATCAGTATCAATTTGTTTTATTTATTTCTTTTTCTTATTATTTATAGCAATTTTTTTGGTAATAATAGGATTTTATTTTATTATAAATGATATAGTTATTTTTATTGAATGGGAGATTTTTAATTTAAATAGATCTTCTTTAATTATAACTTTTTTATTTGATTGAATATCTTTATTATTTATAGGATTTGTTTTATTTATTCATTTTTAATTCAAGTAAGGACTGGATACATTGGATTTTCAAGTAGTTCAAACTTTTGCTACCAAACGCAACCGTCAACGACCAACTAGTTCTGCACTTTGTTACTAGATGCCACCGCAGTCGGCTCCTGGCGACGCAACTGGTTCTGCACTTTGTTACTAGATGCCACCGTAGTCGGCTCCTGGCGACGAACGTTAAACCTAAGAGCGTTACTCAGAGATAACCTATAATTTCGCTTCACACAGGTGTAATTAGTGGAAGGTTCTTTATCATGCCATAAATCTATGACATGGGACCGCTGGCTGGAAGGCATACTGAGGAATTTTTAACGCAGTGACTAACTTTACAAGGCAACACTAGTACTCGACGAGACACTATTAAAGCCCACAATGCCAATCACAAATATTCAGTGCCGTTGAACACAAACCCGTGAAGGTGCGGCAAAATCTTAATAAGTGCGATAGTATGATACTGCTGCGATAAGCCCCCAAACTAGAACCACGGTATGAACACAAGAAAGCAGTAGGCTATTTGTCTACGAATACCGTGTTAAAATGTTGTGATATGTTAACTTATTTGATTGTTCAATATCCGCAAACTGCTGTCAGCCACTGACTGAATCTGGGGTCCACTGTGTTACTGTTTAATCTCTATACACTGTCTGCACACCAAGAGAAGTCCATTCGATATGCTGCGACAGGGACGTAAATATATCGGCTGTCAGATCCTGCAACCTCCCGCGCGTTGTTCAACGCATACCCACCGGCGAACAAAGATTTTGGCTTGCGATTGATCCTGAGCCCCTTACAAGTGTTTCTCGCCTATAGAGCGTATCTACCTTAGCAGGCAGTATGGGATTAAATGTACTATTTGCCTCTCACTCGCACTCATATGTCCTGCAATTAACTTCGTCCTCTTCTACCCCGGCGATGTTGTCATTTTCCAATAATTCAAGTGATAAATCTAAGAAAATGTTTGCGTGGTCTTATAGAGAATTTCCGCTCTTTATGATGATGTAAAATTAAAAGCCATAAATAATTAACACATGGCCCAATTTTCACAATTACGATATTTTAGCGCGAATCTATTTTTATGCACATGTAAAACTTATCACGCCATACTAATGAACTAATGATCACATCAGATTAAGAATTTATTTTATATTGCCTGATGTTGGTAGAAGATATCCTATTTCTCAGGGCAGTAATTTGTTTCATATTAAGAAAGTTATAATTTTTTTCTTAAACGTTACTTGAAAATAATAGGATGGTATCACATAAAAGTTAGGTAGCGAGAAACTTTTTTGTTGTTGACTTTACGTCGGTGACTAAGCGAGAAGAAATGTTCATTAATGTTTGACATAGTTTTTAAAACAAACCAGAGCTCGGTATCAGATAGCATTCATAAGTTATCGCACTTAGCGTAATGCTCCCGCTCAGCACTAATTGGTTGCGTTCACGGTAGCAAACAGTTGATGAACTGTTGAAGAAAGTACGCTGTGAACGCGGTGTGATGGAGCGCTCCCTAAACATGTTCCTTGGAGCGGACGCCATTTTATGGAGCGTAGAAAAACTTCGCTCCATCCACGGAACATGTTTAAAACCAACATGGCGTATAGCATGAAGTAACTTTGAAAACAAATGTAAACATTGTGGAAATCGCTCAAAATAGTTCCTAAACTGATGAATACTGAAATAATAATGAAGAACACAATATCACGGTCCCTCTGTAGCCTATAAAATGACCTGCATTGTGTTAAATTCGTGACATATCTTTATTCCGATTTACGGACCGCAGTTGCGACAAATGTTAACCTATGTGTGAAACAACATAACCTGATATATCGGATGTTACATCCTTTATTTTGTTCCAAGTATTAAAAATTATATGAATTCAGGTGTGTGGTTTCCTTTTTAGTGGCAATGTGCATTTTTAAAGTTTTTAAATCGATGTTTCAGCGTTTTTTCACCACTTGTAATTTGGTCTGAAAATACTATTTTAACCTATGCTTTGGGCTAAATACTGTACCTCGACGAATATATTGTTGTGTCGGCAGTATAGAGAGATTCAAACTTCTAGGCTACCGGTACCGGTACTGTATAAAAATACCTTTCATTTGGAGCAAGCATAGGCTACCGGTACTGTATAAAAAATACCTGCATTGTAAGGCCTACTTGGCCTACCCCAAATTCTGATAGGCTAAGACCTATTGTCAAGAGTCTTGACTCAAAAATAAATTATTTCAATAGCGTAGGCTACCGGTACTTGTTGGGTTAAGGATTTGTATGCAATAGGATATAAGAATTACCGTAGGTCTGTCTGCCTGCATTATTAGGTGATTCTTCCAATAGAAAACTGAGTGTTTGGCTGATCAGAATTTAACGACTGGGAAATACTAGTAGCCTATCAGTATTTTTCTTTTCATGGTATTAACAGACTTATCTTAACAGTTCTCTTGCTTCTTGGATGCTGTTTAGGTCTAGATTAGCTTACACATCCACATTCCTTTCAAGAATGCTGAAAAACCTATTCACTAGGCCAATATTTTTTCTTGAAACAATCGTAAATGTTTCACTAAATTGTACGATATTTTAAATTCACATAGCTCATTATCAGATCGCAAGACCTCCCCCCCCCCCCCCTCCCCCCTTGGCTTTCAGCTTGGACTGAATGAAGTTAATTTGGTCTTGTATAGGCCCTAGCCTATAAATATGTTTCTATGTTTGAATGAAACCAGCTTCCCTTGGTAAGCATTTCAAGTACCGGTAACCATTACTTTTCTTTTCATGGCATTAGCAGTCTTATCTTAACAGTTATCTTGCTTCTCGGTTGCTGTTCAGGTCTAGATTAAACAGCCACATTCCTTTCAATGTAATGAATATTACCAACCGTACTGGTACCATTGGCTATAATTGGGCAAGCTCAATAGCCAATGTTCACTGCAGTAGGCTACCAGTACCGTACATCAAGAAGCTGGGAATGATTATGCACTGAAACTCAAGATATAATATATATATACTGTATATAAATTTCTTTTCTTACACAAGGAGAGAAAATTAAGCACTCTTCAACATAGCACTTACCCAGTTTGTTCTTTATTTCCTTCACTTACGGTATCTCAACATGCCTGAGTATTAACATTTTGTGACAATTATTGTATGCACATACTGTATTTTGTCCATGCTTCAACTAATCCAACACCAAAATTTCCATCCTTGACTTCCTTTTGTCAAACGAGCGATGATTTTCTCTCAGGGGACAGGTTAGGTCTCTGTACTCAAATAGGAACTGACTATTAAGTAAAATGCATTATGAGAATGGATTTAGAAATTGTGACATAAGGCTAATTTATTTTACTCACTCTCTTGTGTGTATGCTACATATTGATCTATATTTTAACAGTAGCCTAGGCTACAGGATACATTTCAAAATGCTGTGGTGTCAGTGACATGTGCATGTATTTTTAACTGAGGCTAGGATTGGGAAGGAGGCTTTAAGTTACACGCTTAATAACCTGTATAGGAAATTGTTAGTAAAATGAAAACTTGAAGGGAGTGAGGAGTCATGAATATTACCTACTGGTACTGTACAGTAGGTTATAGGCTACAATTGGTCAAGCTTGCTAGCCTAGGTTTACTGCAGTAGGCGACCAGTACATCAAGAAGCTGGTAATGGTTATGTACTGAAACTCAAGATATATAATATATTTTTCTTCTTACACTAGCAGAGAAAACTGAGCACTGTTAAACACAGCACTACCCAGTTTGTCCAATATTTTCTTACCTTATCACAGCTTGCCTGAGTTTTAACACCTCATTACAGTGATGCTTCACTTTATAATCTGCATATTCTATCACACAGCAGTATTTGCTGCTGACCACAGAAGACCTGATGTTCTTGTACAGTGACTGAATGAACTATGTTTGTTACAAAACTACACCTACGGTATAGTTCTGCTGTACTGTTGTTTCATTTGTATTCAATCTGGTAATGAGCCTAGGTGGAATATATTACTTCTTTTAACATTTAGTTTGCTGATTCGTACCAACCATCTCTCTACCAGGCACATATTGAGCAACAAAGGGAATTGTTAGTAACCAAGTATCAATACCTTTAAGAGAGTGACGAGTCATGAATGTTACCTTCGGTAATGGTATGTAATTGTGCGAGCCCACTAGACAAGCCCCATTGAAGTACCAGTATCGTACATCAAGCAGCTGGTAATGATTATGTACTGAAATTCAAGATAAAATGTAGTCATGGCTGCTTTTTGGGTACAAATTATAAATATATAAACACACTCCTGGAAAAAGTTACACTTTATTAGTTAGTTATCACACTTAAATGGGCAATGGGCAACTCTTCTTCTTCTTCTTCCTTCGGCTTTTCCCAATTAATTGGGGTCGCCGGAGCCAACCAGGCCAATTTTGGTTTTGGCCGGGGATTTAAGGCCGGATGCCCTTCCTGACGCCACGTGATTTTTCAGGTGAAAATTCCACCCCGCTGTCACCGGGATTCGAACCCCGGCCGTCCGGGTGAAAGACGAGCAGCTAAGCCACTGCGCCATCACGCTCCCCCAATGGGCAACTAATACATGTAATTGTTTCCAGGAGTGTGTTACCATATTTATAATTGTTTACCCCATGTTGACCGACTGAGAAGCAGCAAAGACAATTTGTATAGGCAACACTTAAAAAAAAAGAATGGCTTCAAATTATCACAGAAAAGATATATTCTTTAGCACTGCTTCATTTATCTTTGCTCCTAGGAGTCCTTCATCCTGATACTTTCCTGCTTTTTACATCTTTTTTTTTTTTGTTTCTGTTTATATTTTTGCTGTCTAGTTTCCTCTACCTCATTCTGTACTGTCCAGACTTGGGTAGCAATAATTTTAAAATGCCCTATTTTCCTGAATTCTTTCTATGTTACTGGAACATTTGATGACATGATCTATTGAAAAATCAATTGTGAAAGCATCTTTTAGACAACTGTTTTCAACTAAAAATCTGTAGCCTAAAATTTTTCATTTTCATTAGATGAACAGTAGCCTATAGGGAATGTGGTATGGAAACCAGTTGTGTATTGATAGGAGGAGAATGGACTGCCAAGTAAGAGACTAAGTTAATCCAACAACAGTTCATGTTGTGCCTTTCTCTTTAAGTACTAATATTGGGGTGTAAACAAGTAAGGTACCAGTATAACAAGGATAATTCAGGCTCGTACCATGATTTCCTTTGCTTTAGAAGAGGGACCCAGAAATTTTATTTCTAGATGCTGGTTATAATTTTAAAGGGTGGAACCTTGAGGTCATCTGACCTTATTAGATAGGGGAAGGGTAATGATCCAGATAAATACCTCTAGTTGACAGGTAGGGACAATGTGATGTACATTCTTGTAGTGTTTCAAATTAATTTTGCAATCTAACCTGTTTTTTTTTTGTAAATACAATTAATTTGTATAGTACAGTAACTAAAAACTGTACAGCACAGTTAAGCTGATGAATAAATCCAAAAGCTTCAAATCCTTGAGAAGAAAACTAGAGTGAAAAAGAAAAGATATAAGAAGCAGGAAAGTATCAGCATGAAGGATACCTAGGGACAAATTAGATAGATGAAGCAGTGCTAACAAATAATGAAGTCATCATGTGTGGATGACTGGTAAGAGGTTTACTGCTAGACTTACAGACTCTTGACCCTTTTCATAGGATATAACCCTACATTAATAACATCAAAGCTATATTGATATTCTTGAATAAATATTCGCCTATTGAGACGTAAGCCTAACCTACCTTGTTCAATTTGAAGAGATTAAAATGACTTCAATTATCATAAGTCTTGGGATATACCACCTTAATACACCGTACCATACGTTAAACTGTTAATGCCCGAGTGCACCAACCTCGGTAAAGAGAATACCGCGGTAAACTTCCTAGTTTACCGGGGTAAAGTCGTATTTCTGTTGCACCAAGCTCGGTTTCGAGTTTTACCGCGGTAAAATGTTTACCGCCCGTGAGGGAGCGGTTATCTAAGAAAACCGTGGTAAAGCTTTCTTCATTTGTATTCTGTGGTAAAGATTCCAAAATGGAGCTTAACAACTACAGGTTATATATCCAGTGTCTTAATCGATTTGAAAGGAATGAAGGGAGGTTTATACAAGACCGACTACAATAAATCAGACCATAATGCCACTATCGATATCGTAGAAAATGGCGGAAATCGTAGGGGATTGTTTACATTTGGTCAACCAACATTTAAGTGGGTCTGCTGCGAGAATTTCGTTCAAATGTCGCATATTTCAAGTGATTTCGAGCTGTTATATATTGTAATAGTGTACCTTAAGTAGTGAAGTGCACTGTGAATAATTATAAATGCCGAAGATACGTAATGTGAGAAGCATTGGCTGTTTATTGTCATTACTGTGTACCTGCCTGTAAATTTAATACTGCTGAAGATACTTCAACTTTTAAATTTCCTAAAGACAGATCTTTGAAAGAGAAGTGGATGAGAAATATTCACCGGGATCATTTTCGAAGTTAAAACAGTTGTATTTGTTAACTTAAACATTTCGAACCTAAATTTGTGGTTATGAAAATTGCCATACTAACCCCTGATACCATTTCGACAATTTTCCCAAATCAACCGTCCTACACAACTCCTGTTTGTTAAAGTAGATGATGGTAGTTTTAATGACATACCAGCAGTGTCAGTGTCTTCTAAAGTGTCAAGTTCTTTAAGTGTAAATATATTCTATAAGAATCATGAATCAATAATCTTTGTGTGCTTGTGGAAAAAATTCAAGTGGGTACTGTAATCTGATGGAAGCAGTGATTTTAAATGCAACAGGTATGTAAATAGAATTATGCTCCTGTTAGTATCACAAGCTAGGGGGCCTGGGGAGTTATCCCCAGATTAGGTTTGTTTTTGTATATACATTTGTCTGTTACTAGGTTAGGTAGGCCTACTGCCTGGCCGAAAATTACTGTTAGTAGGCTACCACAAGCAAGGGGGACTGGGGCTTAGTCGCTGGTTAGGTTTGTTTTTGTATTAAAAACATTAATAAGATAGAATGTATGTCCGTTGGAATTCTATACACATCGAATTTGAAGAATGACAAGTTCATAATACAGTAAATTTTCATTTTAAAGAGTTTGTAACATCAATTGTGTGTTATTGGCAAATGCTATTTGAAATAAAGTACTAATGAGAGTACTTATGCGCCATCTGTTGGAGTTAGTTCAGGATGTCCCGATACAGATAGAAGCGAGTGCGATCTCACAGCTCTCTACGCTCAAAACAAACAACCTACGGCCGTGTTTACCTATACTTCGGGTTGGCAATATCTTATTTGTCAAATAAGCCACGCCCACTGGCCGACACAACTGAAATTTCACTATATAGGCCTAAATCGTGTTATAAATTGGGATGGTGGGTGGGTTATAGACAGCGGAGGAGACTACATCTATTAGCAGATCACTGTTGTTAAAAAAAAGGCAGTCATCGGAACGCGTTAGGCTGTAACCATTGTCAAAAACCATTGTTCTGGATGCGTTAAGCTGTAACCATTGTAAAAAACCATTGGATTGGACAAATCGAAGGCTGCGGCTTTGATTGCGCGCAGCTATCGGGGCAGATTGATACAAAACCATTGATCTGGACGTGTTAGGCTGTAACCATTGGATTGGACAAAACGTAGGTTAGAATGGTCGAGTGTTGGTGCGGCTAGTACCGTAATGGTGAGGTTGGCAGTACTGTTCTGACGATGGTTGATGTGAATAATGGCATCCACAGCTGGAAATTCACCTATAGCCTATAATAATAAGGGATTTATTGCAGCCAATGCCCATGCATATAATGAATAAAATCTAAAATCATACAGTAAACTAATTGTTATTCCCTAGGAATATCAAAGATTCATGTCTTAATGTGCAGAAAATAGCATGGTATCTTCCACATTGTTCTCCACCGCGCTCACACAAACATTCGTCACACGGATGATGGAACTTTTTGGTGCGACACATTTTATAAGGAGGAGAGTTTGACGTGTACGAACAAAAGGATGATGTACATATGTACGACGAGATACAAGTAAAAGAGGTACTTTTGAACATTTAGGCGAATGGTAAACTAAACTGAACTTACGCCGAAATACATATTTCAAAATATCATAGTAATTTGATACTTAAAATGGCTAGGAATATATGCCAACATTAAATATTATATTGCAGTCTGATTGTTCATCATTTTATCCTTAGATCAAAGGCAGCATACACAATAACTAAGTTATAGGCCTACTGGCAAAAAATACAAGTCGTACATACATTAAAATAAAATAAAAATAAGGTTAGGCTGGTAATGACTAACAATAAAGAAGAAAAAGTATGTTAATTGGTATTCAACATTCATATGTGTGTGAATATGCATAAGCCTATAACTAAACAATTAAATAGATGCTTGGTGAACAAAAATACATAGCCTGCTTTATTTATACAAAACAACCACATGTTCAATATTCTTCAAAGCAATGGGGCATGGTGGCGCAGTGGTCAAGCTATTCACCTCTCACCAAGGTGGACCAGGTTTGGTTCACGGTCATTGCAAGTGAGATTTTGGAAGTGAAATGCCATGTCCTGTGGTTCGGATTCCACGTAAAATGGAGGTCCCTTGGCTCATGATCACAAGATTAACGGTCACGTAAAAACTACAAGCTTCTTTTTCTTCAAAGCAGGTCGAAACTTCGACCTCACATAAGTCATACAGCAAACGAACAGGTCCTGCAGGGAAGATCCCTTAAGCCGAATTATTTTTATCGTCTCCAAGACTGACATCATAAAAGTATACTGGAAAATGTGAAATTTTATGCCTATGCTGATGAAGAAAGTAACAGTAAATATTAGGCTACTTGTTGTTCAATAACTCTCGGTCTTTTCTTGGGTGGCTGAAGCCGATGCCGTGGGAAATTGCAAATTGCAGGTACCGCATCATCTTTAAGCAGTGGTTTGTTTCTATTTGAATGAAACAAGTAGCATGTTTATAAAAGTTTTCACAGCTATAACCCATTTCTTTAATAGGCCTACATCTGGGCGTTTCCATGGAAATCTGTAATATAAGCTAGACGTAGGTTATAATTCTGTGACTAACTTAATAACTTATAACCTACAATAGGGCCTACGTGTATTTGTCATACGTGCTATTTAGGCCTATGTCAAAATTTGATGTAAGACATATCCATAAACGCAGAATAGGCTACTTCGAAATAAAGTAGACCGTAAACCTACCGTATTATTGGAAAATACCACACATATAATGTTGCACAGAGGTACGTACGTTCAAATATATGAAAAGAATCACGACATATCAGCTGACATGCAACCTAGAGTTAAATGGTATGACAGTTTTTGGTGCGACTAGTTACGCCTGGCAGTGCACCAGGAAGCAGTTTTCAGCGAGGGTTACCATGGGAGGAGTTGTTCCAATAGTACCGACAGTTCAATGGTCTCAGCTCGCCCCCCCCCCCCCCCCACCCCCCCCCCACCCCACTCTTCCAATCGTCAAAAATCATAGTGTCCGTGGCGCAAAATTCCTACCAATGTTCTTTGGCTCTAGTGTGTCCATGAGTTTTACATATCCTGGAGTAGAAGGTAGCAGCATTTGAAGTCTGAGTTCTTCTACATTATAAACATCGCGAGTCACCTCTTACACCGGTCTTGAAGGTGTATACTTTGATAAACCCAAGGCCTTCTTTATGTAAGTCGCCTTCAGTTTCTCCATATTGTTCCAAATACTTCATATTTAAATGTGTCCAAATGCTCTCCAGTCCATAAGTCACAATACGGGTAACATTTAACCGCAAAAGTTTTAAGGCTGTTTTTATAGATAGCTTAGTCAAATGTTTTATGTCGTTGAAGGCATTGGTAGTGACGCTGGGTCTATCCTTGATTTGCAGTGTGAAAACATTGCCAGTTGACTAATGTAGGACCTAAGTAGGACTACTTGTAATGTGGTACACCCTCAAGCGGTTTTCCTGCAATGTGGAAAATTGCTGGCTTTCCCCCTTTCCTAAAGGTCATAGATTTAGTCTTGTTTCTGTTTAACCTAAGGTCATTGTGTAACACCCATAATTCAAAGGGATCGAGAGCAGATTGCAATTCGACCTGTGAACTTGAAGCGAGCACCATGTCATCTGCGTATATAAATGAGATTACCCGCTCTGATAATATATCTGTGATATTATCTGCCATAGCAGTGATAAATAACACGAGGGCTTAATGGGTCTCCTTGTAGCAGCATGCCTGTAGTGTGCTCAATTGGGCTTGTTGTTGTAATGCCATCGTTAATGACTATATTGTTAGAGCCTAAAATACTTTTGACAAGATGTTTAGTGTAGCTGTTACCTCTCAATAGTCTGTCTAGTTTTTCCAATATTTTCTTCCTGCTAATCGAGTCAAAAGCTTTAGAGAAGTCAATGAATATGGATTGTAACTTTCCCTTCGGTACTGACAGGGTAGACGCAATCTCAGTTTGAAGACTTCAAATTGCCTGGATTGTGCATCTTTCTCTCCTGAAGCCAAATTGTGAGTCACAATGCTATTTGGGATGGCTGGGTGGGTCACATACAGCGGAGGAGGAAGCATCTTTTAAAACATCATTCCCTGATTTATTTCTCGTTGTTTGATAAGGTATTTTGGCTAATTAATGTACTATAGAGAATATTATCGCTCGTTCTACTTTCGTTCAGTGGTACCATTCTGTTTTAGACCACCTCGTTGTGTAGTGCCTAGCATTCTTGGCTGTCGTCCCGGAGGTCCGGGTTTGATTCTCCGGCTCTGCCAAGAAATTCTCATGTGAGGGCTGGGATGGGGTGCACTCAGCCTCATGAAGCAACTTAATAGAGGAGGGTTCAATTCCCACCTCAGTCATCCTGGAAGTGGTTTTCCATGGTTTCCCCACTTCTAATCCAGGCGAATGCCAGGATGGTTCCTAACTTAAGGCCATGGCCGCTTCCTTCCCACTACAATACCCAATTTACAAACACACTAGTTCAGCCATAACAATAACACAGGTTATCACACAAATTCCACACACAAATACATGGGGCTACAAGACCACGATGTCGTAGCCCCTAATATAAGCAACAACCATTTATATTTGCATTTTATATTTGCCTAGGCCCTTCATGGGCTGTATAGTGTCAGGGGTTGACTTTGTTGTTGGTTGACTATTCTTGTAGTTCCATTTAGAAATATTTGCATTTTTTTAACATAATGTCTTACCTCTGCTTTATTTATGTCTGTATTTTTAGCTACTGTCTGTTCTCGTTGCTTGTAGCGAAATACGTCAGGGTTTCATATTGAATTTGTGCCTTATTACATAAAAACCTGTAATTTCTGGCGGAATTTAATCAAATATGCGAATGTTTGTCTTCGAATTTGCCGCTATTTCGATGGCGCCATGCCCGCCAGTTGCTACAGCTGTTCCCCTACGATTTCCGCCATCTTGGTTTTGATGTTACGGTCTGAGATATTGTAGTCGGTCTTGGTTTATAGAAGAGAGGCGAGATTTATTCGAAGAACTGAGCGATGCTTCATTCCAGAGAATATTTCGATAACGGAAGGAGACAGTAGTAAGTTATATTTTGGACATAATTGGTGAACAATTGAAATTCTCTACTGGGAGAAACTATCCGAAATCGCCTAGAAATCGTCTTCGTATAGCACTGCGGTTCTATGCAACTGGGACATTTCAGGGAGTGATCGGTGACGTGTGTGATGTTGACAGAACAACAGCATGCCGCATAATACACAAGGTTTCTAATGTAGTTGCCTCGTTACCGCCACAGTTTATTAAACTACCACTTACCCAATGGGAATAAAGAGAGGTTATGGAAGACTTCCACAGAATAGCTGGGTTCCCAGGTGTATTGGGTGCGCTGGACTGCACTCATGTGAGAATACAGTCTTCCCGAGGTGAAAATGGGGAGGTATTTAAAAACAGGAAAGGCCATTTCTCTCTAAACATGCAAACTGTGAGCGATTCGAACCTCATGATAAGAGATATAGTAGCAAGATGGCCAGGTTCGACTCACGATAGCACCATATTTCTCGAATATCGGCTGAGAGCACGTCTAGGCGAAAACCTTTGGTCTGGATGAAAATATTGGTCTGGAAACAATAATGTTGGCACTCTGAAAAAATTCAGTAACACCCTCTAGCGATAATATATATATATATATACATATATATATATTAGTAACATTGGCCATTTCTATAGAAAATTTTTCGGATTTCAATGGCAGCGGGCAACGTATACTACTCGAGTTCCCGAAATTTTCATGAGGGCTGAAATTGGGAGATCTAGGACGTTTCATCATTTTATTTTCCATTGTTTTGCACAGCTGATTACTCGCGTTGAGACAAAATGTAAACAGTATGGGAGACAAGTGACAGTCGAAACGATCACTGCCGTCTGGATAAACTGAAGACAAGTGACTATCGAAATTAACGAATTTCTTCCGAGGGGAATAATAGCGAGAAAAGCAAGCGTCAAGAAACAGCGGTAACGAAACCGAGCGATAGTAATGGTGCACTGCTTTTACGACAATACCACGGTAAAAGTTTTACCACGGTTTCGTAAACACTGATGAATACCGAGGTTGGTGCACTCGGGCGTATTCTTTACCATAGCCAAACTAGCATAACACAATAAATGCCGTATCAGAAAGGCAAGAAATTTACGTACGTAGGCCTAAAATTATCGGGAGCAAGGTATGGTTTGATACATGTTCACAGCCTTCGCTACATAGATAGTTTCAGAGCAATTTCGTTCCGAGCTGCAAAACTAAAGGTAAATTTGATACTGATCTAATATCGGCATTCACTCTCACAAGATTATCTGATCATTTCAACATCGCAGGCTCGAGGATAGTACATCGCCCTTGTCCACTTTCGAACAACGCGCGCTGCTACAGATCAGATGGAGTAAACCGTTCACAGGTACACGTAAAACCTGATCCCGCTCCCGATGCATCAGCTTTGGAGCTGTTGATCAACTGTTTGCTACCGTGAACGCAACCATTGACGCAAGCGATAGTTAGTTTATTCAGGCAGGCTCGTTATCTTCACGACTGAATTTGATGAGTGTAGGAAAAGATTCTGTGCTACCCCAGAGCTCAGTGTTATTAAATTTGTTGTGGAGTAAAGTTAAACTGGGAAGTGAAGTGGTCCTTGTGTTTTTTATAAATTGTGCTAATTATTATTAAGTTATTATTATATTTATTATTGTAATATTCACTATGAATACAGCAACTAGAAAGCGGCGTAGTATTGGTAAATTGCACAGTAGAGAACGGATTATAGTAGCCTACTGAATATATTTCATTATTTCTTAAAGAACATGAACGTTACCGGGACAGTTGAAAAGACAGCAGAAGCTACCGGGTGTTCAAAACGTTTAGTATATAGAATAAGGAAGGAAAAAGAGGAAGGTCATCTGAGAACGCCAGCAAAATCAAAACCTAATCGAGCGAGTAAGCAAAGGTAGTACAAATAGTACAAAGCGGAGTCCGTCGCATCGTTCATTGTTCTTTCAAAACATACCACCAACATTAAATATAGTTTTGAGCATTGTGATACACTGCCAAATTTTTCGAAGTCCACTTTAAATAGATTTCTTCATGTCATAGGGTTTGAATATGAAAGAAGAGCCAACAAATGTGCCCTGATTGAAAGGGATGATATAATCAGGTGGCGTCATAAGTATTTTAAGGACTTGAAAAGATTTAGGAATGAAGGCAAATCTCTTGTTTTTACTGACGAGTCTTGGATGAACATGGGCCACACCGTGATAAAAGAATGGAGAGACACTAAAATTAAAAGTGCTCGTCAGGCAGCAAATGAGGGTGTTAGCACAGGTCTTGGGCCACCTAGGGCTCGTGGATCGAGGTTTGCCTTGGTTCATGCCGGGAATAAACAAGGGTTCGTTAATGGTGCCGAGTTAACTTTTCTGTGCCGAAAGAACACGGCAGACGACCACGATGAAATGACAGGTGAACTGTATGAAAAAAAGGTTTGCCGAGCAACTGTGCCCAATGTTCCCAAAGGATCTATCCTAGTAATAGATAATGCAGGCTATCACAGTCGGAAAAGCGAACTTTTACCTACAACGTCATGGAGGAAAGACCGGATTGTAGACTGGCTCACTCAAAAAGGGATCCCTTTTCGAAATGATATGCTAAAGCGGGAGCTTCCTTTTATTGTGAGTCAAGACAGAGAGAGATATGATAAATACATCATTAACGAGATGGCCAAATCAGCAGGAAAACATGTTCTTCGCTGTGAACTTAATCCCATCGAAATGGTATGGGCGCAAGTGAAGAACTATATAAAATTGAACAACGTCTCAATCAAAAAACAAGAGATGAAGACTTTAATTTCGGCTGAATAGCACCACGTGACCACACTAAATTGGGCAAACTACGTGAACCACCCCAAAAGAATCGAATGTGAACTGTGGAAAGCAGATGAGATTCAAGATGACGAGGAACAATTGTTGATACGCTTGTCATCTTCATCATCATCATCATCATCATCATCATCGTCGTCGTCTTCTTCCACTTTCGATGGATCGCCTACTGGTTCCGATTCGGCTGAAACTGGACCATCCAGGGACACAGAGGAATTTATGGAAGGGTCAACACCACTACCAGAGGATAGTGGGCAGGCCTGAAGATAATGTGATATTTTTTTTTTTACTTTCAATTTTTTGATATTATTATATTCGTGGAAAATGTCATATTATAATTTATTATAACCCACTGTACGATATTCGAGAAAATGTAATATTATAACATAGGCCTATTATAATATTACTAGCGGACCCCTGCGAGAAATCTCGCATGTTCATAAACCACACTTTCCCCAATAGGTTTTGCAAATCGAACACTTCTTACACAATTCACACACACATTCGCTTGCTACTGTTTCTGAAATGCATGCAAAATGATAAAGGAAAGACCTCATCATGTTAAAATGACATGAAACGGGCGTCACAGCAACCAAAATGTGAAGTGGACAGCAATTATGGGGGCGTATTTTCATACATCAACAGTATTTGCAAATCGCACACTTCATACATTTTTAAAGTCATTTTTTAAATAAATTATTGATATTTATGGAATTAGAGTGCAATTCGTCACTGATAATGTCTATTCTCTTTCATTTGAATGCTCATTTTCCGGATCGGTCGCCTGTGAGTGCCGCAGGAGGGATCTATACTACTGAAATAATATATATGATCATATTCATGAATAATTGAAAATTATAAATTACTAGCTGAAGTACCCGTGCTTCGCTACGCGTCATAAATAAATTAAAATATGAAGGTGACAGTTAATACAGGTGATAGGCGAGATGCTGCGTGGAGGGAGAGTAAGGATGGAACATTTTGTACAACTACACCGTTCGGCGTTGACCGTGTTTTATAGCACAAATTTAGGTTTTACTCGCTAACCGTTGGAGATACCTATCGGATAGAAAATGTAATTTTAAACCTCGCATATGCCATCAAAATTTTGCTATTTCTTAGCGTTCTCTTTTTATTTGAAATGGAAATATGAAAGTTTGAAACCAAAGGGTGTAGTGACGTCACTAAAATGGTCGCCATCTTTAAATAGTGCAAAGTATTGAAATCAAATGTAGCCTATATAATAACCAGGTAAATCCGCTACTTCCATGTAAAATTCATGTAAATCGGACCAGTGGTTCTTGCGTGATTGAGTAATACACAGACACACACCATCTCATTTTTAGCCTCGCTTCGCTTGCGTCATAGTCGTGTCATATTGTTATTCAATGAAATGCAGGTTTAACCCCGTTAACACCCCTTTAGAACCTGAATATCCAAAAATCTCTCCTTAGTAGACTTTTTTGAGACACAACAAACATATCCCCTTCTTCTAACTTTAATAGTTTTGGTTGGTCGATGAGAGTGAACATCCAAAAATCCTTCCTTAGTGGACGTTTTTCTTCCAGAATTTCACCCCTCCCCATAGGCCCCTTAACTTGGATTTATGAAAAAACGGCCGAACACCTACTTATTTTAATTATTTATTCATTTATTTATTTTTAAGCTGATTGAAACTCGGAGAAAGTCAAATTCCTCGCCTATGTCGTTTAAGAGATACACGCTCCGTTAGGAATCTTTCAACCCCCCCTTTTCATCCCTTTCACCTCATAATATACACAACATCGAAAAACCATTAGACATGTGTCAGCTTATTTTTAATGATTAGTATATATGCTAAGTATCACATCCCCAAATGAAACCACTCGTGAGATATTGTTATTCATTGAAATGCAGTTTACCCCCTTAACACCTCTTTAGAACCTGAATATCCAAAACTCCTTCCTTAGTGGACGTTTTCGACATACAACGAACATATCCCCAAAATGTCATGTCTGTAACTTCAATAATTTTGGCTGGGCGATGATGAGTGAGTGAGTCAGTCAGGACATTTTCTTTCATTTATTTTTGAGAATTTCATCCCTCCCCATGAACCCCTTAAATTGGATTTATGAAAAAAAAACGGTCGAAAGCCTATTTACTTAAAGCTGTTTTTCCCCCTGAGTTTGATGAGAGAGTAAGAGAGTCAATCAGTTAGGACACTTTCCTTCCTGTTATTTTTCCCCGAATTTCACCCCTCCCCATGGGCCCCTTAAATTAGATTTATGAAGAAATGGTCGAACAATTTACTTATTTTTTAAGCTGCTTTTTCCGCTGAATTTCAAACTTATCGCCTATGTTGAATAAGACATACAGTACATGCTCCGTTAAGAATCCTTCAACCCCCAATTTTCTCCCATTTCACCTCATAATATACACCATATCGATAAACCCTTAGACATATGTCTGCTTATTTTGAATGATTAGTTTATATACCGAATATCACATCCCCAAATGAAACAACTCCTGAGATATTGTTATTCAATGAAATGCAAGTTTAACCTCCTTAAAACCCCTTCAGAACATGAATATCAAAAATCCATCCTTAGTGGCCTCTTTCGACATACAACGAACATATCCCCAAAATTTCAAGTTTCTAACTGCAATAGGTTTGCTGGGGGATGATGAGTGAATATCCAAAAATCCTTCCTTAGTGGACTTCTTTCCCCAGAATTTCACCCCTCCCCATGAGCCCCTTAAATTTGATTTATGAAAAAACGATCAGATTTATGAAAAAAAAAACGATCGAACACCTATTTACTACTTTTTCAAGCTGATTTTTCTCCCTGAGATTCATGCTTTTTGCCTCTGTCTTTTAAAAGATACTTACTCCGTTAAGAATCCTTCAACACTCACTTTTCACACATACACCTCATAATATACACCACATCGAAAAACCCTCAGACATGTGTCTGATTATTTTAATGATTAGTTTATATACCGAATATCACATCCCCAAAGAAACAACTCATTAGATATCGTTATTCAATGAAATGCACGTATACCCCCTTAACAACCCATCAGAACCTGAATATCCAAAATTCCTTCCTTAGTGGACGTTTTCGACATATAACGAACATAGCCCCAAAATGTCATGTTTCTAACTTCAATAATTTTGGCTGGGCGATGATGAGTGAGTGAGTAAGTCAGGACATTTTCTTTCAATTATATTTCAGAATTTCACCGCTCTCATGAACCCCTTAAATTGGATTTATGAAAATAACGGTCGAACACCTATTTACTTATTTTTGAGCTGTTCTTCCCCCCTGAGTTTGATGAGTGAGTGAGTTAGGACACTTTCTTTCCTGTTTTTTTTTCTCCAGAATTTCACCCCTATCCAAGGGCCCCTTAAATTGGATTTATGAAAAAACGGTCGAACACCTATTTACTTATATTTTAAGCAGTTTTTTCCCACCGAATTTCAAACTTCTCGCCTATGTCGTTTAAGAGATACACGCTCCGTTAAGAATCCCTCAACCCCCAATTTTCACCCCTTTCAACTCATAATATAAACCACATCGATAAACCCTTAGACATATGTCTGATTATTTTAATGATTAGTTTATATACCGAATATCACATCCCCAAAGAAACAACTCATGAGATATCGTTATTCAATGAAATGCACGTATACCCCCTTAACACCTCTTTAAAACCCGAATAAACAAAAATCATTCCTTAGTTGACGTTTTCGACATACAGCGAACATATTCCCAAAATGTCATGTTTCTAACTTTAATAGTTTTCGCTGGGCGTGATGAGTGAGTAAGACAGGACATTTTCTTTCAATTATTTTTACCAGAATTTCACCCCTCCCCATGGGCCCCTTTAATTGGATTGATGAGAAAACGCTTGAACACCTATTAACTTATTTTTAAGCTGTCTTTTTCCCCTGAGTTTGATGAGTGAGTTAGTCAGTCAGTTAGGACACTTTCTCTCCCTTTTTTCCCCCAGAATTTCACCCCACCCCATTGGCCCCTTAAATTAATTTATGAAAAAACGGTGAAACACCGATTTACTTGTTTTTAAGCTGATTATTTTTTTCGCTGAGTTTCAAATTTCTCGCCTATGTCGTTTAAGAGATAGGGCTACACGCTTCGTTAGGAATCCTTCGACCCCCACTTTTCACCCCTTTCACCTCATAATTATACACCACTCCGAAAAACCCTTAGACACATGTCTGCTTATTTTTAATGATTAGTTTATATGCCGAGTATCACATCCACAAATGAAACCACTCCTAAGATATTGCTATTCAATGAAATGCAGGTTTAACCCCCTTAAGACCCCTTTAGAACATGAATATTCAAAAATCCTCCCTTAGTGTATGGTTTTGACATACAACGAACATATCCCGAAAATGCCATGTTTCCAACTTCAATATTTTTGGCTGGGCGATGATGAGTGAGTGAATGAGTCAGGTCATTCTCTTTCAATTTTTTTTTCTTCAGAATTTCACCCCTCCCGATGAACCCCTTAAATTTGATTTATCAAAAAACTGTCGAACACGTATTTACTTATTTTAAGCATTTTTTCCCCCTGAGTTTGAAGAGCGAGTGAGTCAATCGGTTAGGACACTTTCTTTCCTGTTTTGTTTTCCCAGAATTTCACCCCTCCCCATGGGCCCCTTAAATTGGATTTATGACAAAAACGGTCAAACACCTATTTACTTATTTTTTATGCTGATCTTTTTCCGCCGAGTTTCAAACTCCTCGCCTATGTCGTTTAAGAGATACAGGCTCCGTTAGGAAACTTTCAACCCCCACTTTTCACCCCTTTCACCTCATAATATACACCACATCGAAAAACCCTCAGACACGTGTCTTCTTATTTTTAATGATGAGTTTATATGCCGAGTATCACATCCCCAATTAAACCAATCGGGAAATATTGCTATTCAATGAAATGCAGGTCGACCCCCTTAACACCCCTTTAGAACCTGAATATCCAAAAATCCTTTCTTAGTGGGCGTTTGCGGCCCTAGAGGAAGCTGCATACCAAATTTCATTCCAATCCGTTGGGTGGTTTCTGAGATTTCGTGATGAATGTGTGAGTGAGTGAGTGGTATTTGACAAATATCTAGTAGATAGTGTCAAGTCTTTGTTATGCTATACTCGGTTGACAGTGCTGTGTGAGCAGTTGACTAACTAACGGGATTTCAAGTAAAACTCCTAATTTTCTATACCGGTAGTGCAGAGCACAACTGGCATCCAGTCGGCCGTGTCTCGACTTGAGCTACGTTGCCATGGAAACTATCTGCCTTGCCATTCCTTCATGAGTATATTTTATGAATTTATTAGCCTTTGCTCGAGTGCAAAAAGGCCGAAATCAGAAGAATGAGAAAGACTATCGAAAATGCATGTAGGCAGCCGTTTCTTCTGGGTCCTAAACTATGTGTATGCAAAATTTGGTTAAGATTGGTGGAACGGTGTAGATTTGTATACGGAACCAACCCACCCACCCACATACATACATACATACAGACTTTCACTTTTATATATAAGATAGGCCTAATGTGTGCATTACAATTGCGCTCTGAGGTTTGGTGTATCATATCTAAATTTTGCACCGTCGTTCGCGGCAAGGCATGAGATACAGTTATATACAGCAAACAAATATTTCGGAAATTTCGAGAGTTTTGCGTAAAACCACGGCTGTATACGAGTTAAGTTAACATCATGCGCCTGGCCTTGCAGAACTTTGTATATGCAGCAGATCTGGCATCAGCGCGCCCAATTTAACGCGTACTGTCTTTTAAGGTAGAGACGCACTATAGTAGGGCAGCGGTTATATGAGCGTAATAGGTTTTAAGCGGGACAGACGCTTCAATTTCGATTCTCCAAGTAGCCAAAGTCCCTTTAAACCACGAGGGAACGGTCAGGACGCCTGATATCGAGAGAAAAGAAGCCGACACGGGACTTTCATAATTACTTGGGTGGAACGTAGCGGCATGATTATGGTGATGAAAGGCTTCAGACTGGGCATCCGTTCACCGTCAGAACTTCACTTATTGTTTATTCCGCTGTAAGTGCGTATTGTCCCCTTTCTCTTGTCGACATTTACACATGGCTTTGTGTTTATTTATTAACAGAGCACAGAGTAGCTAACAAATAGGCCCTAAATATAATAATATTGTTATTGTTTTACAACTCTTTTAACTACTGTGGCTTTTAACTACTGTTGGTGTCGGAATTTTACCCCGAAGAGGATTTGTAACGTGCCAGTAAATCTACTGTCACGGCTCCCTCGCATTTGCGCATCCTCAAATGCCAGCTGACTGCGCCAGGATTCAATCCTGCAACCTTGGGAAAAGCACGCGAAAACATTACCGCTGCACCGTGCAGCCAGTCATACAAATAAAGAAAGACTGCACTAAGTGAGTGAAACAGGTAGTGACAGGTTTAGTATCCCAGGAATGCTGGGTACGCAGTATGTGGGAGGACAACTGCAGTTCAAACTCAGCAGCTAATCCTGGCGTGCAGACAATAGAATCACTAGTAAATCGCTAAGTCAAGAAGAAATAATTACTTTAGATTTCAGATTTAGTTGGTAATCTGACCCTTTGCATGGCTAAACAGAAGGTAGATCAATATACAATATCGCTCGTGAAACATCTCTCGTACATCACACTTATTGATTACAACACAAAATTAATTGCCCGCCTCGTTGCGTAGCGACTACCGTTCTTGGCTGTCACCACGGAGGTCCGGGTTCGATTCTCGGCTCTGCTAAGAAATTTAATTTTGGTCTGAGGGCTGGAACGGGGTACACTCAGCCTCATGAAGCAAAACAGAGAAGAGATGGGTTTCGATCCCCACCTCCGCCATCCTGGAAGTGGTTTTCCGTGGTTTCCCACTTCTACTCCAGTCAAATGCCGAGATGGTTCCTAACTTAGGGCCACGGCCGCCTCCAACCAAATCCTACCTAAATTACAAATGCACACACTAGTGCAGACACCACAGTGACCCAAGTTAGTTGATTACTTCTATTCGAGACTGGGATGTTGCTATAGTAAACTGCGATTATTACCTGATGACACTAAGCCTCACCTGCACACACAATGAGTTTCGTATGCGGTCGAGTCCAAGTGTTGCAGAGTTATTGAGAGGGGAGGAACGTTCACTTCGCTAGTTGCTAAGGAAGTGTTCGTGTCGGATCTTTGTAACTGTAACGGTATTGCGAGTTATGCTTCGTTCCCAGAAGCACAGCAGTGACCCCCTCCACTACCTTCCTTCTCCTCCTATTCCCTCAAAGCTACCAGGTTTGCGCCATCTATACTAATATAATAAAGCTGAAGAGTTTGTGTGTTTATGTGTTTAAATGCGCTAATCTCTGGAACTACCGGTCCTATTCGAAAAATTCTTTTTTTATATGATAGCCAGATTCAAGAGGAATAGTTTAGGCTATGTAGTATTAGGCTACACCTCTCAGACAACCTAAAAGATTGATTTTTGTTCAGTAAGTCGGTAGAACAAGCGCTCCCGAACTGCTATATCAGCATGCGTTGGCGTTATGGTTAGTGATACGTACACCGTTTCACCGATCTGAACCAACATTTGTATACTTACCCTTTGGAACCCTGCGAGTAACACTGTCTACGTGAAATTTATGACAGACCAGTCCATTCCCTGCATTTAGGCCCTTTAGCACAAATCTACCCCTTTTCACCGATCTGAATCAAAATTTGTATACTTACCCTTTGTTACCCTGCGAGTAATACTGTTTACATGAAATTGCGGACAGACCCCTCCATTCCATGCATTTAGGCCCTTTGGCACAAATCTACACCGTTTCACCGATCTGAACCAAAATTTGTATACATACCCTTTGGAACCCTGCGAGTAACATAGTCTGCATGAAATTTCGGACAGACCACTCCATTCCCTGCATTTAGGCCCTTTGGCACAAATCTACAACGTTTCACCGATCTGAACCAAAATTTGTATACCGTACTTGCCCTTTGGAACCCTGCGAGTAACACTGCCTACATGAAATTTATGACAGACCAGTCCATTCCCTGCATTTAGGCCCTTTGTCACAAATCTACACCTTTTCACCAATCTGAACCAACATTTGCATACTTACCCTTTGGAACCCTGAGAGTAACACTGTCTGCTTGAAATTTTGGACAGACCACTCCATTCCCTGCATTTAGGCCCTTTGGCACAAATCTACACCATTTCACCGATCTGAACCTAAATGTGTATACTTACCCTTTGGAACCCTGCGAGTAACACTGTCAGCATGAAATTTTGGACAAACCACTCCATTCCCTGTATTTAGGCCCTTTGGCATAAATATACACCGTTTGGCCCAAATATACACCGTTTCACCGATCTGAACCACATTTCACCGTTTCTCCTGATTGAACCAAATTTTACATACACTTTGAAACCCTGCTGGTAACACTGTCCACTTGATATTTTGGATAATGCTCTCCAGTCCCTACATTTAGAATAACAGACAAAATAAACTTGAAAACCACGTATTAAGGCCCTAGAACAATTCATGTCCGTAGTAGTGTAACTGTAAGAGTATTTTTAAGTCTATTGTTGACGGGTAGTTCGGGCTGCATCACGTCTCCCCTACCAGCATTCTGGTGCAGAATTGCGAAAATAGTTGCATCATGCGCTGTTTATAAATTGCAGTCACGGGGAACGATTAGTGCAAAAAGATCCCTTAGGCACCTTAAAACAGTTATCATCATGAAAATATTATGCCTCGGTATAAGTGCAATGGTGTTGGTGCAGTACATTGAGCCTACCAGCTGCAATAAGTGTTGGTGCTTTCAAATGTACCTTCAATTATTCCGAACCTTATCGTTTGCGCTATGTGGCTACCTCAGTAGCTCGGGACAGCCGAAGTTTTCCAAAGTGTTCTGATTATTTTCCTACGGCGCTACGCGACAAAAGACGACACTATTGGTCTCTAAATTTCTAACAGCCAATGAGATATAGGCCCTAGGCAGTGTCTTTTATTTCACTTATTCCTCTTTCTAATCTTTTTTTTATTTGTTTGTAAATAACATGTTTCAGTGCTGTAGTTAGAAAATAGCCGTTTCCCTATTCATTATTATCATTACGGGAAAATGACCTGAATGTTACGTCCATTATACTGTACTATTTATCATCCCCACTACAACCACCACTACCACCACCACAAAATGTTATATTTTTAAAATATTTTTTCTGTTAGTATCAGTAACATGTGCCAGTTCTGTAGTAGTATTCATTATCATCCATAAAACAAATAAATCCACCGGGCGAAGCCGGGCACTATTGCTAGTCAGGTAATAATCGCAGGGATTTTTTTCTAACACAGGCTATGTTGCCAATACTACTAATGCCTTTGTGTTCACTTCTATTGCTTTGATGTTGATGATGATGGTCAGGTGCCACCAAGTCCGCGTCGACTCCTAGCGACTGCATGGATGGACTGTCTCCATATGATTCGGTCTTCAGCCATATACTTCAGATCCTTCACTGACTGACTGGAGTCTATCCATCTCAATGCTGGCCGCCCAAGTGCTATATAGCCTACACTTAGTGGCCGCAAATCATAGGAAGGCACGGAATATGATGTTAATAACGAGTTGCGAGCCCTCAAAACGGCAGCAATCCGGTGAGGCATCAAATCGACAAGAAATGGGTTCCTGACTCCCAACAATTAGCTGGGCGGTGATCTGACTCACAGTAGCCCTTCGATCGCCCCGTATGGTTCTGCTGAGGCGACGTGATTTCCGTTCGTTAAACACCTGTGGACGTCCTGTGCGGCGGCTTACGCGTCTGGTAACATTATCTCTGCGATATTGAAGATCCACCCTCGACACTGTTGATCTCGGAAACCCGAATTCGCATTCCGAAATGCTATGACCAATGTGCCGTGCGCCGATGATCATCTCACGCTCAAAGTAAGTTAACTCGCGACGTGTTGCCTTCTTCACTACACTCTGTGACAGACTGCTCTGCTCCGCCGCAGCTAGCCGCAACGCTCAGGTGTCATACTCGGCACATTTTCTCATGGGACTACCCTTCCCGTAACTTTTGGCCACTCAGTGCATACTCTTTTTGTAGGAATGTTGAGACAAAGAAAATCCCCTTTATGAAAAATCACTATGCACAAATCACTAACTTCCTGTCTAGTACCAATGGTTAAAACTGGATTTCTGCCACTGAAGGGGAATAAAAAAAGTATCTAAGCACTGTTTAAACAGTGGACAAGTTAAGATATTTTGTCACTGATAAATGTTTTTAAAGCTCATAACTGTCCACAAAGTCGAAATTGGCCAAAATGGTAGGTCACGAAGTCTGAAGTTCACAGCCTTCTAATGTTCTATCCATAGGTTACATACAATTCAAAATGGCTCAGGGTTTCAGCGTTCCTTCAGCTGCCATCACAAAAAATTACAGGACTGTATTATAATAACTATGAAACAAACACTTTAACAGGAACGCTAATGATTTCAGGGATAGCTTGTAATTATTCACTGAAATTATGGTGTTTGGCCATAAAACCAGTTATTGTTTTCTATACCAGCACATACAGCCTCACTTCTTTCACTGCCTATGTACCCCCTCCTCAATGATATTTCCAAAAATGGGCACGAGCAATCTGAGATTCTCAAGGACCAAACATAACTTAGCACTGTATCATGAAAGGGGGGAGGGGGCTAGAATACTCCCTTGTCCCCCACCTCCTCTGGTTTGGAGCTTGATTTGATACAGACATTTTTTTTTCCAGGAAAATTGCCATAATATATAGGAACACATTTAATTCTATCACGGTAAGAGGCTGTATGTGTCAACTAGACATTTCTGGATTTTTACCACCAGCCCTGAAAAGTGTTGACTCGCAAAGTAAATTATGCGTGCAATTAAATAATTTATAAATCGAGAATCGGCACCCCGGAAAAGTCCCTTTGACGACCATACACGGAACGATCGAGAGAGTAGATCGCTTCCGTTATCTCGGTGAATGGGTCCATCCCAGTGGTAGAGACGGCACCTCCATCTTAGAAAGACGTAACTGACTCAGCCTACCAACTGTCTCGTAACCGTTACAACAAGAAGTGCATTGCGAAGAATACCAAGATCTGTCATCACAAAACTGTTGTCAGGCTACAGTTTTTGTATGCCACAGAGACTCTCCCAATGAACAGAAAAGGTCGAAAGACGTATCCTCAGAAAAATTCATTAGCCGAGATTTCTCTCAGATGGATTCTACCGTCTAAAAGCAAACTCCGAACTATATTGATGGTTGCAAACGGCCAATACCAACATGCGACGAAGGCGACTGAAGTTCTACGCGTACCTTCTGCGAATGGACAACGGCAGGCTTACCAAGTGGGTCTTCTCCTTGATTAAAAGCTTCAAGACTGGAAGCCCATGGCTCAATGAAGTCCAACAAGACTTGGATTCTGCTGGGATTTCTGACCTTGATGTCCAACAACATTCCAAATTTGGTGATATGGTTAACAATTGGTCCCCTCTTCCCAATGTGTCTGTGTAGGAAACCCCTCTAATTGCTTGTCTCCTCTTCCCCAAGCCTTTCCAAATGCTCGGTTTAATGATCTGTCAATCATATATATGCATGTCTTTGTCTCGGCCCTTGTCAATCAGCTTAGAATTTAGCTTGCCACGGTGGGTGAGTGGTTAACGTGTCGGACACCAACCCCAATCTTGCAGGTTCGCTCCTGGCCGTGGTAAGTGATTTTTGAAAGGCGGCAAAAATTACGACACCATGTCATACGATGTTGTCATGTCAAAAAACCCATTTGAATTCAGTAGGCCGTGTTCATAATGGCAAAATTAATCTCGGGAGATTCCGCCAACATAAAGTTCCTCATTTCTCTACTAGAAAGGAGCTTAGATATGTAACCTCCTTGACTTTCATAGTTCTTCAGGGAACAACGAAATTCGACATGCAAGCTACCCTCTGGGTGTCAAATAACAACGCTTGCACCCAGCACCCGAGGCATACGATATTATTATTATTATTATTATTATAGCTTGGAATTCAGCTTTTAACTGAGCACTTCAAAACTTCTATTATGGACATAGTTCGGCAGTAGTTATTATGACTTCGAAAGCAAGAGTTGTGCTTGATCTTAACACGAAGGTAAGCATGTCCCATGGTATAATTAAATTTGCATAGACCTACCTCCGTTATCTGGAAACCTATCTAGAACGGAAAAATTTGAGAGACCCGTTCGATTCCGTTGAAGGCAGGTTTTACTGTACAGCAATAATTTCGCCAAAGATTTGTACGTTCAATATTTCTTATAAATTGAAAAATTATGAGTTACTCAAATGTAGAGAAGATGGTTTATGCCCTACACTGTAATGTGTCCAGAAACCATGATTGGGACCGTTTAAATTTGAACTTGTGCAAATGGGATGTGTTGTTGAAAAAATACGTAATGGTAGCATGTATAAGAAGATCCATAAATGTGCTTGTAGTAGTATCTTGTTCACAGCACTCTGACTTACTAGCACAGGGTAATGAAACTATAGAGAAGGTATTATAATGGATGCGCAACAGACTCCATTAGCAGACTTTATATACGGAACGTGTAAGATAGCGGAAGAAGCTATTAAGATGTGCAAGATATCTGATGCGGCTTTGAAATTAGTGGTGACTTGGTGAAATAAAGAATTGGATCGTCAAGTAAAGCAAAGAGACCTACTATATTTATTTATTCGGGGACAATTGATAACAAGAGAAAAGGTAAGAACATACTTTGAGATTGCGGAGATGTAAAAGAAAATCTAATTGAATCGCTACTCGATGAATTATTCCTCATGTTACATACTTTCCTTTCTGATAGATAATGAACAAGTTTCTGATAAACGCAGCCAGTATATCAAAGCACTGTAAGAAAGCAGCTTCTTTTGGAAATTCCATAGTTCGGAGATACTATGAAACCAACTAAATGTTACCTACATCGGTGAGCTTATACGTGACTTAGCACAAGTTTATACTGTATTCCAATTATTTATTCATTTTGGATTAACCTCAGTATTTTTATAATTTGTTCCTTTTGTTTCGATTGTTCTATGTTTTTAAAAATTATATTACGGTATTTGGTATCTTGCCTTTGCCTAGTGTTCCTGGTTGGTGATTTGTTTTCATGCCACGACCTGAGACTAGAGAGATATGATGTGCTCTAACTTATATTCTGTTCGCAAGCATTTGGTTTATGAGCTGGCGCCCTCCTGGATAATATTGTTACGTGCCACCCCCCTAGTGGCACTTCCTTTAACTGGATTACGGTGGGCGAAAAGCACAAACACAATTGTTCCTTTAAAGAAATATAATTTTATTGCAGCCCACAAACATACACAGTGCACACACATACACACACACTGAGTCTAACCTCAGAAAACACTACTAGTCACTATTAATTTCCACATTTACAATCTACCACTGTCCTCGCTATTTATGCTCTCCCTGTCCGTGAGGCGTTACAGTGTTCCAGCTTACACTCACACGTACAGTCTACACAGGTACTCTACAGCCTTGTCCCTGCCACGTCACTTACTTCCAGAGTCCTCTTGCTGCTCCTTGTGCGCTGTTGCTCGTCCCGTGTCGATCCCACGACCACGCCTTCCACGAAGCACCGCGACACCTCCAAGCACTAACAGTCCTGACTCAAAGTTGCACCCTGGCAGAGAGGCTTCCACTCTGTTACCGTAGACGTCCAGTAATAATCGCTGTACTGCTCCGTACGCACTCACTCGACAACACTTCAGTACACACTAGCACTGACCAATACTGCCCAATACACTGCAATACACTCCCATACACAACTGCCTCCTCGCCGCGGCTCGCTGGTTTATATGGGATCAGTCCCTGGCCTGGAAAGTTCAAATGTGACAACCTATTGCCGCATTTAGTCTGTTCTCGATGGTTCTAAGTCCAGACTTTTCACGTATATTCTGGCCCGCCCGCGATGACTCACAGATGTCCCGCTATTGTGTCTGCCGGTGGGAGGGGCCGGGAGGATGTGGTAACTTTCTCTCTCCGGCTGATGGTTCGGCCCAAGGTCAACGAGACAGCTGCTTTGGTCTGTCACACTGTCGCTCACCCGAAAGTCTCCTGCCGGTTCGCGACGGTACGTAACAATATTATATTTAAAAAGACATAAAACGTTACAACACTCAAAAAAATATTTCACAATTTACTCACCTTAACAAGCTTGATGAACCACTCGTAGGTCTGCAATGCTAGTTCTCGAGTAGGAACTACCACCAAAGCCTGCACTCCATCAGTCCGCGTCAATTCAGGCCTCACTTTCTGCAGTGCTTCCACAATGGGCAAAGCATAAGCTAGCGTCTTACCACTTCCAGTCTGTGACCGAACCAAAGCATCACTGCCCTCCAAAATGATAGGGATTGCTTTCTGTTGGACTGTGGTAAGTTGAGTCAGTCCCAAACTTTCTAAGTTTGACACCTGTAAAATATCAAATACACATGCAATTAAATTTGCAAGACAACAATAATATTTCTCACTAGTGTTATGTTGTATTACCTAAATAGTGCTGACCAGCCACTTATAGTAAAAATTTAAAAAATACTTAAGCCAATATAGGTCTGACGTTTATTTTAGGCCGGTGACCGTGAAATCCACGCATCTCCTGTGCTAACCATTCAGCCTCCTTCCTTCTTTCCTTTTGAGTGTACGTTCGTGAATGTAGTTGTTACAGCGCATGCTCACAATAAGAAGGCTTCCTGGCTGGCCGGAGACCTCTACACAACAAGCAAGCACCGGCCAAAAACAAACGTCAGACCTGTACTAACAATTACATGATCTGGACCTAATATCAACTACGTCAGTGATATGCAATCGCTATCCTTTAACATACGATATTTGATTCTTCTTATTTTTGTCCTGTCACACAACGATTTCAAAATTATAGTAATATACCATACATACATTTATCAAATTTAACAGAAATTTGTATTGAAAATTATGAATTGAAAGAATGCTGAATAATTTTAAAAATGGACCTGTTACACTCTGTTAAGGTCGCACTAGGCCTTCTCAATCTCGACCACTCCTCTATTGTGCCATCCAGCGTGTGTAATGTTTATCCAATAATGGGGTCTTTATTGAAATTTTGCAAGCATGTACAGCAGAGAAACTATCGGTAATTAAACACCTGGTATTTCATCGAGGGTTGAGAGCAGTCCTTCCTCTGTACATAGCAGGGAGGGAGATATAATTCTGTGTTCTCCCCAGGACCTTTTGAATGTACACACCACCCAGCAGATGTTACAGATTGCTCAGTTCATATAACCTTCTAACCATGTCGTGAGCGGAAGAAAAGTTAAAATATTCCTGTAATATTTTAGAGTTTCTGATCAAAATGCAAATACCGTAAATGTTAGAACTATTTGCTCAAATATGTTGGAAGTATATTATCATGGCATTACCTGCCACAGCAGCCATGGTAAAGAAAATCAAAATACTGATTTGAAGTCCCAGCAGGAACACTGTACTGAGTATGACATTCACTTCTTGATTGTTTACTCACAGAGCTGCCACCCCCATTGAAGGTAAAATTAAGAAAGGTCCCTTAATACTTGAGGGTGGAAACAAAACATTAATATTTTGAACAGATCAGAAGATATTTGTGGGGAATAAGTTTGGTGACTAACTCTGTATATTGGTGAATTGCCGGGCTGTATATACCAAGTACGATGGTGAATCAAAAAGTAAGTTACCCTTCCCAGTTATGGTCCTTTATTGAACCACATACACATAGGCAACATGGCTATGACAACATACAATGTAAGTTCACTTTTCCACATAGTCCCCAAGAGACTGAAAACATTTCTCGGAACGGGCAACCAACTTTTCGATTCCAGATACGTAGAAATCATCTGCAGCGCTATGTAATCACCTCGATGCAGCTGCTTTCACCTCCTCATCGTCCACCACTTCACCCCCAAAACAAAGAGAACATTGATGGAATGGGTGCACATCACATCACATCAATGAACGAAGGCCAAGGTCCAACCTTCAGCAGGAAAAGTAATGGCAACAGTGTTCTTTGACATGGAAGGTGTGGTGCACGTGGAATTTATGCCAAAAGGCACGACAATCAACTCTGCCACGTATTGTCAAACGCGGAACCGGTGGAAGCGGCTGCATCCAGGTGGTTACATAGTGTTGGAGGTGATATCTACGCATCCAGGACCGAAAAGTTGGTTGCCTGTTCTGAGAAATGTTTACAGTCTAGTTAGTTAGTTATTGTTGTTTTAAGGGGCGGAACTACGAGGTCATCTGCCCCTCTTATCACAGATTAAAGAATACAAATTTGGAATTGAATTTAAAATTTCAAGGTGGATGCCTAAATTTGAAAAGACCTAAATTTAATAAAACAAAAAATCAAATAAAAATAATAATTATAAAAATAAACAAAATTTACGGAAAAACAAAAAAATTATCATTCAAAAACGAAAAAGTCATTGAGTCAATGTTCACTGGAAAATTTAGATTGTGTTTACAGTCTCTTGGGAACTATGTTGAAAAGTGGACTTACATTGTATATTATCATAGCTACAGTATGTTGCCTATGTGTATGTGGTTTAATAAAGGGCCCTTTTAACTGGGAAGTGTAACTTACTTTTTGATTTTCCCTCGTATATCTAAGTAGATAATTGGATACCTACCTACCAGTAAAAAAAGGTGCTATGTGCCAATTTTATGAACAGAGCCTTTTAGGAAAGAAAAGAGCTGAAAGAGGTGGGTGACTTACCGCTAGTGCCATATTGTGATACTCGTGGAAACGCCTTCGAAACCACCGAGGAGTTAGCTTTGATATGTAATGCTACATTGCAGATAGGACCTATCTAGTTAAAAAAATGAACGCTTTAAAAATATGTATGGCACTTAGCACCTTTCTGCTGATAGGTATCCAATTGTATTCTGAATTTAAAGTATTTTATCATTTTAAAAAATGAACTCACATCTTTCCACCAAGAAACTAAAACTTTCAGCATCCATGATTATTTGTATCTGGCAAGAATAATATGAGCATACGCATGTGTGAAGGCCCAGTTGTCTGATGTTGAGTCAATATCACTTCTGGGCTGTACATGCCATTTTTTATATTATATTAGAATATAAATAACTAAGAACCAGCAGGTAAGATTTTTAAATTTAATGTAAACATTTTTATGTCAGTATGCCTTCCAAATCCCAGTGACATAGGTGGGTGTCATAGGTTCATCATCCCTGATTATTTGTATCTGGCAAGAGTTAACATGAGCATATGCAAGTGTGTACATGCAGGGCTTCCATCCACTCACTCGTCCAAAAATAGTGAAATAGTGAGTGTTTTTTTTTTTCTTTCTTTCTAAAAAGTGGAAAAAAAGGTGAGTTTTTGTATGAAAAAGTGAGTAAATAGTGAGTAAATTCATAGCATTATTCGCATTTATGGCCGTATATCTGGTTCATAATTTTAACTTTTGTTGATATATGTAGGCGCAATTGGGGGGTCTTGGGTGGCTAAGCTCCCCAAAACCAACCATAGCTGCCCAAAAATGTGACAAAACTGTATTGAAATAGACAAAATTTTTAAGAATGTGTATCTGAAAAACAAATTAGCCCCACAAAAATGTCAACCAAATTGCACCTATGATATCTGAGTACTGTTTGTGATTTTTCATGTAGTTAGAGAGGGCACTTGGAAATAATGGATAGGAAAATCAAAGCAACACTCAATAAATTTAAATCGTATACAAAAATATAAGTTAAATGTGAACTTTTGTTAAAAAACGCTTTGTTAACATTTTCGGCGATCACTGCATGGCTCCGACTGTGGTATTGCACCATGGAAGCTTTTCATGCTTTCTGACCTCCTGGCTCGCTGCCGGCAGCACGCTCAGCCACCGGTGGCAGAAAAATGAACTACCCATTCATGGGTATATTTTGAGTAGTTTCTAGCAATCTGATCGTGCACGAGACCATTTTCAACGCAGAATGTGACCAGTTTTGAAAAAAAAAAAGTGAGAATGGTGAGTAATTTTATCAAATAGTGAGAAAAGTGACGCTGCTTTGAAAATAGTGAATAATAGTGAGAAAAGTGAGTCGCTGGAAGCCCTGTAGTACATGGTCCAGTTTTTGGATGCTGAGTCAATATAATTTCTGGGCTGTACATACCATATCTATGTAGATAATGGTTATATTCAGGATATTTATCATGTTGTACAGTACCGGTACATCTTTCAACCTAGAAACTGAAACTTCAAAATTATTCTAGAAAAATTAGCATAAGTTTAAATACTTTAATTTCATATATTGGTACTTGCCTGTAACTTTATTCACTTACTGGTATTTAGTTTTAATTCAGAAGAATCAAATATGTATGATAATTAGATTTAAAGATTTGTCATTTTCCAGTTTAAAATTGAATATCTCTGCATCAAGAAGAACTGGTACAGTAAGCTTACCTTTGCACATACACCAACACACAGTTTAAATTAAGAATCACTGTATATAAAACCTACAGTAATACACTTACCGTAAACTTATGGATGGGTAAATCCTTGAAATTTGTGTTGGAAAATACAGCCTCCTGTATCGGCTTAACCATTCTGCGAGCAAATGCTGGAATTGCTGGATTGTTGCCAAATAAAGATGAAATCTTTCCACCAGAAGATTTGTACCTATGTGTGGTCTCTCCATCAGGATTGGCTTCTTCAGATGTTTTATCTTTATATCCAAGCTTCTTATGTTTATCTTTCGACTTTTCAAATGTTTTCCTTGAATTTATTGACTTGTGAAGAGGTGCAAAACTATCATCATCCTGTGGACTAATTTCTGGTTCAAAATATAACACCTCAGTCTGTTTCTTTTTCTTCTTTTGCACTTTCTGAAAATGAAGTAAATTCATTCAAATCCATTATTAAATACGAGAATATTGTTGTAATTGAATCAGACTCTTTTAGTTTTGATATGATGCATGTCATGCTGATTCAATATTAGAGAAAATGAACATCAAAAACTGCATACAAACCGAGCTATATAAAGTTGGTTGAAAAACTGTTTTGGTATACAGTAAATCATAGGCCAGCTATAAAGTGATTTATTACACCAAATTATGGTTTAAGTAATAAAGGCGTGTGAACTCCAGAGTACCTAGTGCAGGTATTTCATTTTGACCTGTACATCATGAGGATGATGATATGAATGATGAAGATGTCACTATCACCCAGTCCCCAAGCCAGAGAAATTAACTGCGCAAATTTAAAATCCCATGACCCAGCTGGGAATCGAACTCCAGGCCCTTCAATCTATCGACTTAGCCACGAAGCTGGACGTGGTTCAAGTTACAGCACATAGCTAACTTTATTTTAGGGAGTCACAAAAATTTTCCTGACTCATGCCCGTTTTAAAAAGTTGCGGTGTTGTTAACAAGCATTAATATTACATTTTCATTTAATTTTAAGGATGTTACCAATGATAAAATTTGATGTGTAACTCACATAAAAAACTTAATTAAGGCCTACTGTAAATAGTCATAAGGAGCACCAAACTGTAGCAGTAGTTTACAGTGTTGCTACCAGACCACCAATTAATTTTTCTCTCAGTGACATAAGCCTGTTCAAACACAACCACAAACTTCAGCAGTACCTACTCAGTGCTATACGGGAATGACAAACAAACATCCTTTTAATGACTACTAGTGCCTGAAATGGAAATAGCCCAAAAATGACCTTTTCAAAAACCTCTGATTCAAATATTACTGCTTTACCTGGCTGCTGATAGCTGACAGACCCAGTGATAGGAACTGTCCTTCTTCCAACTCTGTCCACACCCTACCTCTTCATAGGGACTAAGTTATTTTCCTCCATTCCTAAACTTGCATCCCAATCTCATTGAGCAGACACTTAACTTACTAACATTTACAACAGCACGAGTCATGCAAGCAGTTGCAGCATATCTGGTGAGCGGTGAATCCCTACCAATTTCAGCACTTCTGAGGAAGAGAGAGAGATAGAAAAAGGAAAGAGAGGTGCATGCTTGATGCATTATAATAATAATTATTATTATTATATTTGATCATGTCCCCAATGTCCATGTAAGAGGCACCCTGACAAAATGCTGGAAGCTCGCCTGCGTTGGTACGGACATGTACTACAGAGTTGCAAGGACACAGTGGCAAAAAGAGCACTACAACTAGATGTAGTAGGCAAGCGACCACAAGGAAGGCCCAAGAAGAGGTGGCTTGACCAAATAAAGGAGGACATGAGAGCAGCCAATGTTGAGGAGAAAGACGCTGCAGACCGTGCAAGATGGAGGCATTTGTGCAGAGGAGACGACCCTGCTCTGCGGGACAAAGGCTAGAAGAAGAAGAAGAAGATGTATTGGTGCTCGGGTACTTGATATGGCTTGAGGGTGGTGCTCACAGTCTCAAAAAGTTGAGACCACCTGGTATAAAGCTTTAAACATTTATGAAAGAACAAATTACTAATCAAATCTCTACTGTGAATCGATATATTATTATTATCATTGTTATCATTATTATGCCTGGAGTAGACAGTAGTCAAGAGAGTCATGCAGAAATAATCCATGTACAGACATGTGATTTAAATCTTTCTTCAGTTAATCATAATTATTAGGGGAAATCAGACTCAATTTGTTTCTTTTTTATGAGAGGGAGAAGTGATCTTCCTGACACCATGTGATTTTTACAGGTGAAATATCGACCCCACTGTCACTGGGATTGAAATCCCAGCCTTCCAGGTAAAAGGCAATCGCTATACCTTGGCAGCATCATTCTTCCCAGGCATGTGATATTAACGATTTTAGAGATATAGATTCAATAGCCTATATGATGTGAACAGTTGTTCTTGTTTCATTAAAGGGGCTTCGACATCATGGACAATTAGCCCCATGTACTTGGGTGTGTGTGTTTAATTTTATCTGATACCCTGTGTTAATGTGATGGCCGTAGTAGTGTGTGTATTTGTAATTTACGAGAGGATCGGGAAGAAGGCGGCCGTGGCCTCAAGTTAGGAACCATTCCAGCATTTGTCTGGATTAGAAGTAGGAAACCACAGAAAACCACTTCCAGGATGGCTGAGGTGGGAATTGAATCCACCTGTTCTCAGTTTTGTCACATTCCAGCCCTAAGACCAGAATTAAATTTCTTGTCAGAGGCAGGAATCAAACCCAGACCTCCGGGATGACAGCCAAGAATGCTAACCGCTACACCATGGGGTAGGCATTAAGTGGACCATTCACTTCTTGTTTGTGTAAGAACATCGGCTTAAAACAACATTAGCTTTCAAGTCACTCTAATTCTATCCTTGTCAATAAAATCCAGCAAAGAGCCCCTTATATTAATTTTACAATATGTTGTATACCCAGGGCCCAAAGGTGCATTAGCATAATAAACATGTTTGAGAGTATCCACAGACAAGAATAATCACTTGTCATTTTGGTGGATTCTACAATGTTCCCAAAAATGAGGCATAGCACACTGAGCACACTGCAAAGAAACACAAAATGTTAAATCAACATACACCCTAAGGTTGATTGTTAATGAGTTACAGAATTTCCAAAATTGTACTGGAACCCTGTCTGGCACTCCCCATACCAAGTTTAAAAGAAACGAGGAAAGAAGCTTGTAGTTTTATGTGACCTTTAATCTTGCAAACCTGAGCCACGGGACATCCTTTGTTACGTGGAATCCAAACCACAGGACGTGATATTTCACTTTAAAAATCTCACATGAATTAACCAGGAATCGAATCCAGTCCGTGGTGGTGAGAGGTAAGCAGCTTGACCACTGCACCATCAAGTCCCCATCCACATCAAGTAGCTGTAGCCATGTTTGTGCACCAACTCTGCTCAAAACATCTACCTTGTGCCTCAATGCTTGTTGGGGGTATATGGCGGCGCAGCAGTCAAGCCTTTTGCCTCTCGCCAAGGTAGACCGGGTTCGATTCCCAGTCAATACATGTGAAATTTTCGATGTGAATTGCCATGTTCTGTGGTACGGATCCCACGTAAAAAGGAGGTCCCGTGGCTCATGATCGCAAGATTAACAGTCACATGAAACTACAAGCTTCCTCAATGCTTGCTTGTGCTAGACACTGTTGGACATGGTCAAACAATCCAGGATGGTTACCCTTTCTCTAACCGGGTGAATTAGCCGTGGTCGTTACGGCGTGGCTGCAGGCAGTCGCTCACATCCAGGAGGCGAGGAGGTTCGAATCCCCCCCGCCGGCAACCTTGAAGATGGTCTTCTGTGGTTTCACATCTTCCTTCCAGGCAAATGCCGGGGTTGGTCCCTAACTATAGGCCACAGCCGCTACCTTTCAATTCCTCGTCCTTACAATCCCACTTTCCTCCCCAGACAACACTCCACACGTGACGGTACTAGTAGCTCACCCCATGGGTGTCCGCATAGAAGCAGCTACAAACTCTGGCGAGCCGAACATGTCCTCGGACACTCCCAGCACTAAAAGCCATACGTATTAAAAAAAACTTTCGCTAAGAAACCCTACCTCAGTATTAATATACTAACAAATTTTACCTGGTTCCTGCTTAATAATAATGGTATTGGTTTTACATCTCTTTTAACTACTCTGGTTTTTAGAGACGCCATGGTGCCCGAATTTTGCCTGAGGGGGATCTTTAAAGTGCCAGTAAATCTACTGACACGACTCCCTCGCATTTGCGCACCCTCAAATGCCAGCTGACTGCGCCAGGATACGAACCTGCAACCTTGAGCCCAGCAAGCGAGAATGTTACCGCTGAGCCAGTTCCTGCTTGTTCACAGCAGTTTTATAGTAGTTAAGTAAATTTATATGAAGGTTTCTTAAATTTTTTTTAATTTATTTATTTATGTTGTGGTTTTTTTTTTTTTTTTTTTTTTTTTTTTTACCTTTCTTGAAAGAAATTCAGCATTTTGTTTGCACTATGACATTAGGGAATCAATGTAATTAATAATCATATGTATCAAGTGTTGTTGTTTGAGTCTTCAGTCTTTTGACTGGTTTGATGCAGCTCTCCTTGCCTCCCTATCCTGAGCTAATCGTTTCATCTCTACATAGCTCCGACACCCTACATCGGAGGCAATCTGTTTAACATATTCTAACCTTGGTCTACCCCTACAGTTTTTGTCCTCGACCCTTCCTTCCATAACTAAGCTTGCTATTCCTGGGTGTCTTAGTATGTGTCCTACCAACCTATCTCTTCTCTTCATTAGCAGTCGCCAGAAACATCTCTCCTCTCCCACTCGTCTTAATACCTCTTTGTTTGTAACCCTATCTACCCATCTGATCTTCATCATTCTCCTGTAACACCACATTTCAAATGCTTCAATTCTCCTCTTTTCTGCTGCACCAATCGTCCAAGTTTCACTTCCATAGAGCGCCACGCTCCAGATAAAGACTTTCAAAAATGACTTCCTAATACCTTAATCTATATTCGATGTCAGCAGATTCCTTTTTTGTAGAAATGCTTTCTTTGCCTGAGCCAACCTACTTTTAATATCCTCTTTGCTTCGTCCATCACTGGTTATTCTGCTTCCTAAGTAACAGAAGTCTCCTACTTCCTTCAGCTTTTCACCTGCCAATTTGATCTCCATAGATGTTTCTGATTTATTTCGGCTGCATTCCAGTATTTTTGTTTTACATTTATTTATTTTCATCATGAATTCTTTCCGTAAGACGGAGTCCATACCATTCAAAAACTCATTCAAATCCTCAGGCTTGTCGGCCAAGATGACGATGTCATCAGCAAATCTCAGAGTTGAAATTATTTCTCCTTGAATCTTCACTCCCACTTTAAATTTTTCTCTAATTTCCTTCATTGCTTGTTCAATGTAAAGATTGAAAAGTATGGGTGATAAGTTGCAGCCTTGCCTTACACCTTTCTGAATACCAGCTTCTCTCTCATGTCCTTCAACTCGAATGACTGCTGTCTGGTTTCTGTACAGATTGTATATCACCCTCCTATCCCTGTACTTTATTCCAATTGATTTCAAAATGTCAAACAATTTAGTCCAATCAACGTTATCAAAAGCCTTTTCTAAGTCTACAAAAGCCATGAACGTTCTCTTATCTTTCCTTATTCTACCTTCTAAAATCAGCCTAAGACTTAGTACAGCTTCCCTTGTTCCTACATTTCTCCTGAAACCAAACTGGTCTTCACCCAACTCCGTTTCTATCTGGCTGTCAATCCTCTTGTAAATTATTCTAGACAGGATCTTTGAAGCATGAGTAATCAAGCTGATTGTACGGTAATCTTCACATCTGTCAGCTCCCACTTTCTTTGGTATAGGGATGATTACATTCTTCTTGAAATCAGGGGGTACCTCACCTGTCTCATAAATCCTACACACCAAGTGAAATAACCAGATCAGACCTTCATCTCCTATGCAGCGTAGCAACTCAATCGGTATATCATCTATGCCTGGTGCTTTGTTCCTGCTTAAGTCTTGTAAAGCTCTATCAAATTCTGATCTCAATATTAAATATCCTTTCGCATCCTCATCAATTTCCTCCTCCCTTTCCATTACATGATTCTCAATCTCCTTTCCCTTATACAAACTCTCTATGTAAGCTTTCCATCTCTCAACCTTTTCTTCCCTATCTGTTGAGGCTTTCCATTTGTGTCCTTAATATTACAGCACTTAGTCTTCTTTTCCCCAAAAGTATTCTTAATCCTTCGATAAGCTGTGTCTACTTTTCCTAATTTCAGACAATTTTCTATACCTGCACATTTCTCTTTCAACCATTCTTCTTTCGCTTCCATGCACTTCTTGTTAACCTCATTTATCAGACGTCTGTATTCTGCTTTCCCCCTTTCATCTCTTAGATTCTTGTGTTTCCGCCTTTCATCCATCAATTCTAGTATATCCTGAGTGATCCACGGTTTTCTACCTATTCTTTCTTTCCTACCAATGTTTTCTTCTGCGGATTTTGTTATTTCATTCTTCAAAAGTGTCCATTCGTCTGCAATTGAAGTTTGTTTAGGGTTTTTCATTAGTCCTTCCTTTATACTCTTCTTGAATCTTTCGTTTACATCCTTCTCTTTCAGTCTGTCTATTGCCCACCTTTTTGGCTTTTGACTTTTCTTCAGTTTCTTCAACTTTAATCTGCATTTCATTACAACCAGATTGTGATCAGAGTTTATGTCAGCACCAGGATATGTTTTACAATCCAAAATCTGGTTTCGAAACCTCTGCTTGACCATAATGAAGTCGATTTGGTAACGCCCTGTATCTCCTGGTCTCATCCATGTGTATATTCTTCTATTGTGGTTATTGAATAAGGTGTTAGCTATGACCAATTCATGCTCGGTGCAGAATTCTACCAGCCTGCTTCCTCGATCATTCCTTTCACCTAATCCGAAATCTCCTACTATCTTCTCTTCTGTCCCTTTTCCTACCACAGCATTCCAATCTCCCATTACTATAACATTTTCATCACCCTTTATATACCTCAGAATTTCGTCTATTTCTTCGTAGTTTGCAATAAACAATAATCTCTCCACAATATCTGGCAAACCAAGTTTCAGGACAGAGGGTATTATAATTATAATACTCCTAATGATTGGCAATAAACTAAATGACAAGAGGTGAGATAGAATTTATAACTCCAAAACTAACATAACATATCCCATGGTAACATACAGAGGCTTAACCAATCCATTCTTCGCCAAGGAAGTCTGTTGACGCTAACTCTGTTCAGCATACTGTAGGCTATTAACTTAGTAACTTATGTCTCATAAGTAATGTTGTTTTTTAAGTTCGTGGTTTTATAAGATAGAATTGGTTTTCTTTGGTTTGCCAATGCTATTTACAGGAGCTATGACTAGAACTGCGTATATTACGAGAATGTATCAGTTAACAGTTGCTGATACACAATCATTATGGAACTTACAAAGTTGGAAGTTAGGGTCCTGCTAATGCACTACTGAAAACAACATTACAAAGCTGCTACCGTGGTTCGAAGAATAAGTGAAGTGGAAGGAGAAAGTGTCGTTAGTGAGCGTGTGGCACAACGATGATTCCAACGTTTCAACACTGGAGAAGAAAGCACTACAGATTTACAGCGTTCTGGAAGACCTAAACTATGTGATATTGAGAATACACACAGAGTTTTGGAAGAAAATCCATAAAGAAGTACCTGTAGGCTGTCAAAAGAACTTGGTGCACCAAAAGATACCATACAACGCCAGATTAAGGAACTTGGAAAATCAAACAGAAGCTATAAATCTGTACCTCATGAATTGACCCCTGAACAGGCTCAGTGTAGAGTGGATATCTGTCGTCAGGCCCCATGTATGATAGATTTATCAGGAGAATTGCATATGTGATGAAAAATGGGTCTATTACCTCGAAGCAGTAGCTCAGTCCCCGTCAGCCTGCCAAAGTCATCGTTAAAAAGGATCGGTTCGGCCCCAAAGTGATGTTGTGAGTCTGGTGGAATTTTGAAGGAGTGATTAAGTTTAACTGCTAGTTTGTTCCAAACGGGCGTACAGTCAATGCTGATCTATATTCTGAACAACCGGAACGAGTTCATGAAATTTTGATACGGAGACGCCCAGCGTTAGTTAAGTGATATAGAATTCTCTTCCAGCAGGACAATGTGAGACCTCACACTGCACAAACACCCATGGCAAAAAAAGACAGGAATTGGGAGGAGTCGAACTGCTACCACATCCAGCATACAGCCCCGATTTTGCGCCTTCAGATTACCATCTTTTTCGATCCATGGCCCATTTCTTGCGTGGAAGAAATTTCGAAAACGTTGAAGCTGTGGAAATGGGTCTCGCCGAATTCTACGCATTAAAACCCAGAGACTGGTACCGTCGCAGGATGATAAACCTCGCTGAAAGATGGCTCAAGATCATAGAATCTGATGGTCTCTACTTTGAAGAATAGTTTAATTTCTTGTCAGAAAACTTTTCAAATAAAATTTTCTTAAAAAAATGACATTAAGTTCCTTATGAGACACCCTCTGTATCTATAAATAAACACCCCACAGTCCCTTACTGCAGGACATTCCTATATGATGATGATGATATTGCTTTAGCCACACAGGGTACAAACTTTGAAACAGTGGAGAGCAATGTAACTGATGCTCTCGAAGATCTGTCGAACTGCTACAGCGCAAACCAGCTGAGATCAAATCCCTGTGACTGGCGCAGATCGTGGCCGCACGCACCCGGTCCAGCCAGCGGTCGGCGCCCACCATCACACTTTTACCAAACATGTTCAATATTGTGAATATACAGAGCTCATAAGCGATGCTGAAAATGTCCTCCCTCTCTTGTAACACACACCTGACATCTTTTGATGAAAGAATGTCTATCAACTCTTTTATTATTTACGGAGCCTGATTCCTTCAATCATTGAGCGAGCCTCCTAATTGTACTGGCATAAGGCACAGGTCTTCCTGAAAACTTGATTCAAAATTTTGGTCTTATTTCAGAACAAGATTTACTGCTTTTCATATGGATATACACACGTTCGAGCAATGTGAATTGGTGTTTAGGCATGACCAACCATCAAAGTAATCACAATACTCACTAAACGTGCAACACTAACGTCTTAGCTTTGCAAATACACGCCCATAAGAATGACAAAACACATATGAACTAACGATATGAGTCAGTGGAGCACACCAACCGCTGGCTGGACCAGTTGCGCGCGGCCGTGATCTGCGCTAGTCACAGCCGGCTTACCTTGCCGTGTTTCCTAGCGCGCACACACATAATGACCCTGTACTAAACTTTGGACCCCAACAGGCACAAACTCAGCTCACCCATAATATGAAAATGAAATAGTGCTAGATAGGCAAACTACAGTGAAATTATTTGTTCCTCAACTCTTTTATGGACTATTACATACCAAATAGGCCTCTAGACATTTTGAATAATAATAATGATATTGGTTTGATGGCCCTTTTAACTAACTGCAGCTTTTAGAGACACCGGGGTGCCGGAATTTTGCCACGGAAGCGGATCTTTAACATGCCAGTAAATCTACTGACATAGCTCCCCCGCATTTGCGCACCCTCAAATGCCAACAGACTGTGTCAGGATTCAACCTTGGGCACTGGAAGCGAAAACGTTACCACTGTGCCACACAGAAATTGTAATTAATGAAATTGGCCAAAATAACTGTAGTAATGGTATCTGGAGATGATATAGTAATAGATGTTCACTCGTCCGCTGCCGTAGACCCACCATCCCGCCCTAATGGGAGCAAGACTTATATAGCTGAAATTGCTGCTCTGCCGTCCATATTTGTGAATGTTTGTGAAGGAGTCCATAATGCCAATCCCACGAATTCGGTACCAATGGTTTTGATTGGACCAATATTTTCGTCCAGACCAATGGAGGATTGATAGCGAGCTAATAGATAACACCCCTGGTTTTTGTCACGCACAGTGGAGGAAGTCACGCATCAATAATCTTTATCCAGGCCAATGGTTTTGCCTTTTATTTTATTTTTCATGTTGGCAACGTGTCACGTGGGTATGATGTGGTGTCTGGTGTGATTTTAAAAAGGCTGACTTTGTTCAAATGAACACGACCAATAATGCTTTATTTACGTTAAAAGTAATTATTTCCGGTGCAGCAGTGGCAATTGAGAATGTGAAACGACTCCCAACAACTAACAACATCTCCGAGAAAGGTTGGCCAATCATAAATACTATATTTTCAGTAATATACCTTGTTGAAAGTAACCAAGGCTTGGTCTCCTGTTCTGTAGTTTTAATTAATTTATTGCCAGCTTTCAAGAGATAGGCCAAAGATGAAAGATGGATTTAATTCTCACTCATGATGCTGATGACTACATGATTTACATCTCCTCACAAATTTCTAATTACCAGTAGGCCTACTAGATAAATCATTAACTATTATACAAAAAGTTCCTCAAAATCGTAGAATTAAAAGTGAAACATATGCGGAAATGGTTATTGAATATCTGTAGAGCTACCCTTGGTTTAGACTCTTTCCTCATAGCATGTTTCGCTTGTAATAAGCCAATGATACAGCTAATGCACATAAGGTCTAGGCCTATGAGTTTAATTCGTACCACATTGAGTAAATCAGACTGAGTGGCTCAGTTGATGGCCTAAAAATCCTAGGAATCATAGAAGATTCGATTGTGGTGCATTACGAAGCCATTCAAGGCTGTTCAAATGGAACAACTTTGGGTCAGTAGATTTACTTACAGGTGAGAGACCACTCAACAGAACAAAAATACCAGCACTTTGGTTTCTATAAAGCCACACCAGTAAAAAGCGATGTTAAACCCACAACGTTAACAACATACAGAGAGATAGAAGAAACAATTTGTTCATAGAATGTAATTTTTCCCCTAATGACCTTTTGGAGCTAACATACATAGAACTCAGTATAAATACTGGCATACATTTCATCCTTTTGCTTCTCAGTACACAACGCAAGATATGGCTAATGGGGCCGCACTACCTAGTAATTATTGGTCTAGAAAAGCCATTCGTCTGGATAAAGATTATTGATGAGTAGGCTAGTAAACTTATTGCATGTGCTGGGTTGGCAGTATTCTATTTGTCCCACAATTCACATGTATAGGTCCAATGGCCCTAATAACAAGAATTTCACTATATAAGTCGTACTGTAATCTAAAAAGGTGATGGTGGGTAGGTTCGGAGTAGAAAACATCTAATACTAAATCACTACCGTACCACAATTATTATTTATCATTAGGCCTACATAAGGTATTTTGCCCAATTTCAGTAGTTTGTAGAAAGATCAGCACTCCACAACTGTCACCTGTTGTGCAACACAAACCCTAACCAACACACATAGGGAAATTCAATTACGGCCCCACCAATAATTCTAAATATTCATGGATTATAAAACTCAATTAATGGACATCAGACCATTAAACCAAAGATAATTAAATCTCCACAAAAGAATCTCCCAGGATTTAAAGAATTAACTGAAGTAAGCCTGTAGAGAAGATGATAGATGATAGTGGCATCACATTTTTCTCAACTAACAAATTAGCCTACGCTAGTTTCTTAAATATCAGATCAGTTTTGTTATTTGCCTTTCAACTATTGTATTTTTCTAGTTCGTATTTTGTTTTAATTTTATAGCTTTTGGTTGTATTCGCACGGGTATTGATCACTACTAGTTGCACATAACCTCACTTACTTACTTACTTAACAACATGCCTTATTAACGGAACAGAAATCAGTAATATGCATATTATTACTGTGACTTATAGAAAAACATTCAAAATATCCCAGATACAACGTAAACATCGGTTACCTCCTACATCCATAAGGAAAATGATATATTTTATTCCAAACATGACATTCCCCTATTATACAGGACATCAAACTTACCTTGGAGGTTACATTTTCACTCTCTGGTGTAAATATATTCAAGTGTATATCACTTTCGTCAAACTCCATGGTATCTTTACAAACAAATCACTATATTTAAATGACCTAAATGTAATGTGCAATAACCACGTGTATGATGTAAACAAAACTTGCAGCCATCTTGGCAATAACTTTCAAAGCTTTCCACTGTGCAAGTAAAAGCACTCGCTCTGCATCAAAGCCCTTCAATTTGACAGCGATTCCCTCCGTATTAACCAGTGGCATAAACGGAATTCAACAGTTTTCTACGGTTTTTTTTAACCAAAAGAGCTCCGCATTATGTATTTATTATTTATTTACGGTACCTATCTATTTATTTAACCGACAGCTGTAGCCACGCTTACTAAGGCGTAGCACTAGGCCACGGGACCAAGCTATCCGCAGATTCGGTAGACGTGGGTTCGAGCCCCACCGTTGGCCGTCCTAGAAAAGATATTCCGTGGTTTTCCATTTTCAATTCCAGGTAAATGCTCAGACGGTACCTTCTGACAGGCCACGGCAGTTTCGATCCAGATCCTTGCGCAGTTGCATTCATCTTCATTCAATTAATTCTCATTAAGTTAACACCTTGAAGTTGGTTTCAGGAAGGGCATCCAGCCGTAGAAACCACTCGCCAAATAGATGTCAATCGCATCTTATCCGCGACCCCATCGGTAACGGGAATAAAAAGGGATATTTATTTAGGCTTTTTATGTATTCACTATCATTGTTACATTGTTACATTTTTCTCGTACATTAAGGAGAGAGCCCATGGTGTATTAATCTTTCTTTCAATTTCAGACGGAGGTAGTTTGCTCTCGCGCAGTGTAAAAACTCCCGGAAGATATGAGATTTTGCAATACTTACGTACTATTTATTTCTTTACATTAGGAAAAAAAAGGGTATTTAAACTAATACTAGTTGAAAGGTAGTTAAACAGGGTATAATACACAATTTTTCCAGAGCATTCACTGTAAAAACAAAATTTCAGGAGTTAAAAATATTCAACGGGAGCAATTTGACTTCGCGCGACCTCTCGCGTTCGAAAAACAGACGCAAGCCACAAGCTATCAACGGGCAGTGGCCACGGCAACTGGGATTTTCCAGTAATCAGATACTTCAGTACAGTGGCGTACTGACGGGGGGGGGGGGGGGTGTCAGGGATTAACCCCTCCCCCCCCCCCCCCCCCCGAGACATTTCTTTACTTGAATCCACCACTGCCAGCTCGATCGTTCCGATCCACTTCCGTCCCCAATTTTCAAAATCACTCCCACAAAACTATCCAGTAACCGAGCGGAAAGATGTTACACATCAAAAAGATACGAGCCTTACAGTAGTCGCATATGATGTGTAACATCTGACATGTTATCCTACACGTATACTACACAGCTTGGGCATTCTTAAGATGTTAATTTACGTTCCGTTTTCATACTGGTACTATGATGAATGTATCGATTGAATTGGAGATATGCTACTGTCACACTTATGGCGCAGCGGTCAAGCTGTTAGTCCCTCACCAAGGTAGACCGCGTTCGATTCCCGGTCAATACATGTGAGATTTTCGAATTGTAATGCCATGTCCTGTGGTTCGCATTCCACGTGAAAGGGAGGTACCGTGGATCATGATCGTGAGATTAACGGTCACACAAAACCTCAAGCTTCCTTCCTTCCTTCCTTCCTTCCTTCCTTTTACATGAATAATTCACAATAACAAAGTGACACACAACGTCGACTGTACTCTGAAATACTGTGTGCACACTCCTCAGTAACTGTAACATTCATTATTCTCAAGGCTCTCATACAATTCGTCGTAAACAATCAAAACATGGCTTCCTACAATCATGAAATGACCTAGACTCACAAATGATGAAAATACAGCTTTTATTCCACTCATATAACAACATTCTGTTATGCATTTAATATTTGATCACTCACCCACAGTTTGACAATAATGCCGCTTACTTAAATGTCATTTGTCGTCTTTATTTTATCATACACTCAACAACATTAGTCTCAAGTTTTCACTTCCTACCCCATGTGATATTCAACCTTGAACGTGAAACTTCATAAACTGTTCAATGACAAATGAAAGTCAGTGAAACATTTGCCACTGTGCTCGTCAAACCAGTGCCTGCTGAATGCACTGCCTACTGTATTACCTACCATAACATTCTCGCGCTGCACAGCACACTGCCTTGTTTCCAATACACACATTTTCAATTGTACAAAAATCACGCTGCCTTTGCATGGTACCACTGCCAGCTAGTACACTTCCGTTTGATCGATCGAGCGGGCAGTGCATACTACCGTTGTCCACCACTGCCAACTAGTACACTTCCGTTTGATCGATCGAGCGGGCAGTGCATATTTCCGTTGTCCACCTCTGCCAGCTAGTACACTTCCGTTTGATCGATCGAGCCGGCAGTGCACACTTCCGTTGACCACCACTGCCAGCTAGTACACTTCCGTTTGATCGATCGAGCCGGCAGTGCACACTTCCGTTGACCACCACTGCCAGCTAGTACACTTCCGTTTGATCGATCGAGCGGGCAGTGCATACTTCCGTTTGATCCACCACTGCCAGCTCGATCGTTCCGATCCCCTTCCTTCCCCAATTTTCATAATCACTCCCACAAAACTATCCAGTAACCGAGCGGAAAGATGTTACACATCAAAAAGAAACGAGCCTTACAGTAGTCGCATATGATGTGTAACATCTGACATGTTATCCTACACGTATACTACACAGCTTGGACATTCCTAAGATGTTAATTTACGCTCCGTTTTCATACTGGTACTATGATGAATGTATAGATTGAATTGGAGATATGCTACAGTCACACTTGTGGCGCAGCAGTCAAGCTGTTAGTCTCTCACCAAGGTAGACCGCGTTCGATTCCCGGTCAATACATGTGAGATTTTCGAATTGAAATGCCATGTCCTGTGGTTCACATTCCACGTAAAAGGGAGGTACCGTGGATCATGATCGTGAGATTAACGGTCACACAAAACCACAAGCTTCCTTCCTTCCTTTTACATGAATAATTCATAATAACAAAGTGACAAACAACGTCGACTCTACTCTGAAATACTGAGTGCACACTCCTCAGTAACTATAACATTCATTATTCTCAAGGCTCTCATACAATTCGTCGTAAACAATCAAAACATGGCTTCCTACAATCATGAAATGACCTAGACTCACAAATGATGAAAATACAGCTTTTATTCCACTCATATAACAACATTCTGTTATGCATTTAATATTTGATTACTCACCCACAGTTTGACAATAATGCCGCTTACTTAAATGTCATTTGTCGTCTTTATTTTATCATACACTCAACAACATTAGTCTCAAGTTTTCACTTCATACCCCATGTGATATTCAACCTTGAACGTGAAGCTTCATAAACTGCTCAATGACAAATGAAAGTCGGTGAAACATTTGCCACTGTGCTCGTCAAACCATTGCCTGCTAAATGCACTGCCTACTGTATTACCTACCATAACATTCTCGCGCTACAGAGCACACACTGCCTTGTTTCCAATACACACATTTTCAATTGTACAAAAATCACGCTGCCTTTGCATGGTACCACTGCCAGCTAGTACACTTCCGTTTGATCGATCGAGCGGGCAGTGCATACTTCAGTTGTCCACCACTGCCAGCTAGTACACTTCCGTTTGATCGATCGAGCGGGCAGTGCATACTTCCGTTGTCCATCTCTGCCAGCTAGTACACTTCCGTTTGATCGATCGAGTGGGCAGTGCATACTTCCGTTGTCCACCACTTCCAGCTAGTACACTTCCGTTTGATCGATCGAGCGGGCAGTGCATACTTCCGTTTGATCCACCACTGCCAGCTCGATCGTTCCGATCCACTTCCGTCCCCAATTTTAAAAATCATTCCCACAAAACTATCCAGTAACCGAGTGGAAAGATGTAACACATCAAAAATAAAATGGTGTAGGCCTACATATCTTATTCAATGTTGTATTTACATATTTCTGCTACGAATTAATACAGTACTGTATCACTCTTACTCTAGTGTGTGCGTTCCATCTACGAAACAGGGAAGCACGGCGACAGCTGGACATCACATGGCGAGGTGAGCGACTGAAACATTGCCCAACACCAGTATACCTAGGTGTCACACTAGACCGTGCTCTAACCTACAGACAGCAATGTCTGAACCCGAAACAGAAGGTCAGTGCTCGCAATGGCATACTCAAGAAGCTGATCGGCAGCACCTGGGGAGCCAGCCCGCACATCCTGAGGACTTCCGGACTTGCACTGTGTGTGTCGGCCGCTGAGTATGCCGCTCCTGTGTGGAACGCTTCAGCACATGCTAAGCAGGTTGATACTGCTGTCAACGACACTGCAAGGATAATCTCGGGATGCCTGAAACCAACACCAGTGCACAAACTCTACCCTATTGTTGGAATAGCCCCACCCAACATCCGGAGGGCCACTGCTGCGGACGCCGAGAGAACAAAGCAGGAGAATGACCATCGACATCCACTATATGGTCAACAGGCAGCAAGGTCTCGCCTCAGATCCCGCAAGAGTTTCCTTGCTAGGACTACGCCGCTGGAGAGAACACCAGAGACAACTCGTCTTAACAGATAGAGGAGCTCACTGCCCACAGACATGACACCAAAGGAAGAACTGGCTCATGGCGCCGACTTACCTTATCCTGTGTGGAGGTCCCTCAACCGCTTAAGAGTGGGTGTCCCTCGATGCAAGACCAACCAGAAAAAATGGGGGATCCTTCCAGCAGACGCAGACACCTCTTGTGAATGTGGAGCTGAACAAGACCCAACTCACCTACTTACCTGCCCCCTCCTGGAGAACCCATGAACAATGGAAGATGTTTTTAGAGGAAGTAACAAGGCCATCGCAGCTGCAATTTTTTGGAAATATTGACCGGACACGGAAATGAATGAATGACTCTTACTCTGGTGTTAAGATCAAACACAGCTCTTGCTTTCGAAACCACAATGACTGCTGCCGAACTATATCAATAAAGAGATTTGAGAAGTGCTCATGTAAGAGCTCAATTCTATGATTGATAATGCCCAACATAAAGGCAGGCATTTGTTTATTAACAGCACATTAAAGCGAGCATTGCGACAGACTTGGGGAACATGAAACAGGCAATTAGCCGTACAAGGCGTGTAAGTTCGAGTACTAAAGAAAGAAGACCTAACTTTACTGTACATTCCTTGTTAGCAACAGGATCAACTGTTCCAGTAGGCAAGGTAGACTTCGGCAGGGTGCCTGAAAAGTTTCTAAACATTGCATTCTGGAACTTGAAAATTTTAAGGGGCAGATGACATTGCTGTTCTGCCCCTTAAAACAACAACAATCAATCAATCTTGAACATTTTCCGTTAAGAAGTGTATTTTAAGTTCCGTAGTCCGCGTAACGCAGTTTCCGTTTACTTACTTACTTACTTACTTACTTACTTACTTACTTACGCTTTGGCACTACGGCCATTGTAGGTCCCCCATTCTTCCCTGTTGACAGCCTTGGTTCTCCATCTTCTGACTCCCATTTTTTTTAGATCCTCCTCCACGTTATCCAGCCATTGTCTTAAGTCCTCCCCTCACACGACGTCCTCGTGACTTCCAATCGAAGACCTTCCTGCTGGGATGCTGTTCTTTGTCATTCTTTCTTCATGTTCCAACCAACGCAGTCTACTACCACTTATTTCCACTACTAGCATGGCTTACCATACAACTCTCTTATCTGCATATTATTTCTGATTCGCCAGTATTCACCCTCTATTTCTGGTCCATATACTTTTCTGAGTATCATCCTTTCCCATCTCCTTAACAATTCCTCATCACCTTGTGCCATGGTCCAAGCCTCTGAACCATACTGTACATCACCACAAGTCTCACTACCGTACGGTACACAGTCAACTTCAGCTTTCTATTAAGGCTTCTTGCTTTAAAAACTTTGCTTAAAGCAAAGTAACTCCTATTTCCAGCTGCTATCCTTGCATGTATTTCTTCTCTCATAACATTGTTTTCAGCTATCATTGACCCTAAATATTTAAAATTTTTACAGCGTGATATTCTTCTCATTCAGTTTCACATATGTATCTAATTCATTATACTTTTTCAGCTTCCGTTTAATGAAGGGAATTTAACACGCTTTTCACCCCATTATCACGGGACCGTCAAATATATCCGTGAAGGCAGGTTTTACTGTAAAAATAATTATTTATTTTCGTTATGTACACCCAATTTTCCGCCGGGGGACGCACCCCCAATTGCAAATTAATGAATGAATAAATAAATGAATAAATAATAATAATAATAATAGGCATAACCAGGATTTATATACTCGTGGAGAAAATTACTGACGCTATGCGAAAAGATGGATTAGGCCTTCGTTTTATAGGCACGAGACCCGAATGTTTCAACATGATTAGCCTATCGCATTTCCATTTTTCTCCAAGAGTAAAAGACAAGGGGAGCCTGGTTCAGTGAGATACAAAAAGAGCTGCACGAGCTTGGGATATCATGTGAAGATATCCAGGAGCGTGACCGGCTTAAGAGAAAACTAATCGAACATCAGAGTTTCCAACCAAAGCCATCGCTGAACTGAAGAGGCATGGGCAAAAGAAATAAAGGAACAACACCGTCTAAGAATGAAGGACTAATTTTGAAGCTAAAAGGAAACAGGTCAAATCATACGATTCGGCTGAAATCGAATCCGGGGTCCTTGGGACCAAACGCTAGTGCCCTACGTTTAGCCGTAAAGCTGGATATTTTATGAAATTTCACGTTTAGTGGTTAGGTGGCTAATGATCGAGAGATTTAACAATGTATTCTCCTACTAATCATCGAATTTTCCGCTGTTCATTTTCAATTTCACTAACAGATGATTTTTAAAAGCAATTTTCTATCTAAGGCTGCACATATTTTGTTGTTGAATTTTTCATCAGTATCCTTCTCAAACCAGAGATATGAGAAATTGCACTTTATCTCACATGAGTTCACCCTCAAACGGTGAGCAGTGAGTTGAAATGGCCAGTGCCTTTGCCCGGGCAGTTGATTCCACTTCTTTCAGCGGAGTATTTATCGCTTGACAGCTTTGCCATCATTTTTACTGAGGGAGATGTCTAACGCCATCTTTGATGTTCAAATACCAGATAGAAAAGTTAATTTGAAGTAGGCCTATCTCTGTGTAAATGAAAAAGCAAGGAAAGGGACAACTCTTTTGCCGGCTTTACTTCGCCTCCGAAGAAAGGCATACTGAAGGATTTTAACGCACTTAAAAAGTCCGATGACTTCGGCCGGGACATAGCAGTTGAGCATGCTACCGACTACGCCCTGGAGCTTGAGACTCTGATACGGGGGATACAACTGGGGAGTGTGACTAGCACTTCGCCCAGGCGACCTCACCTGCAAAGCAAACAGGGGCCTTATGAGCGAGGTGGGAAGAGTGCGAGGGATAGCCAAGGAAGAGAGAAGGGGGCGGCCGTGGCCTTACGTTAGGTAATGTACCCTTTACCCTGGAGATGATCCGCCAGCATCCACTGATGGCGAAGGATCGCAGCATCTTGTAGTCCCCGGCTAGAAAAACTGCTAAGAGCTACTGGCGAATACACTCAGGATAGGGTCAGAGGAACTTAAATGTGCTATATATTACTAACTAACTAGGTTATGGGTTCTAAAAATACACGGGAGAACGAGAATCAAAATAATCTCGGCGCGATGGGATAAGGATCAGGTCGATGACGTCTCCACCACCTCTATAGCACACTAAACTCCCAATACACTACAAAAGATAATGCAAATTTCTATAAAACGAATCAGGAGTAATACACGTAATACGTAATACACGTGTCTGCATATTTATTCCTTACAACGCGTTACAATAACATAAAATAAAACGCACTAACTCTGCAGTATACTCAAAATAACTTCCCTGCTCTCGCTCAACTAAATAAAATAAAGAAGAACGCAAATTGGCAACAAACTGCTGTGTCCTAGGTAACAGGAGTTAACAACAAATATAATATTATTACGTCACCTAAATAAAATAAAAAGTTACTCATCGCTTAGGCCTCCACCATTACAATTAATTACTACTTGTTACTCTATAAAATCTCAAACTCCTGTCTCATACACTACCTCTGATGTAAATTAATGTTCAAATAAAATATTCTCCCTTACGTCTATCAATAACGGAATATGTACATAACTTACAACTTCTCTATATCTGTCGCTAGAATATACACAACACTTAATAATGAATGAATTTTATTCACAATAAACTCTCCTTTAAAGCATGACAACTCCCTCCACTCTACGATCTCCACTAGACTTAGTTTCAAATTCAGTAATACTCGTCAATTTTCTGGAATCTATAGTCCATGCAATAAAGTAGAGATATAGTTAATAACTTCTCTCTGGTCTATTCCATATAATACAAATAATAATAATAATAAATTACCTCCAACAAAAAATCATTACCAGTGTTACCTATTCTCCCTAGCACAGAAAATTACGTAAATGCAACCTCAGCTATCCTATCGATCAGCTGAGCCTAACTGTTTCAACGTGATTCATTTGAAATATTAATCAACACGTATGTCACGTCCTTCAGACTAACTTCGATACACCACAACAATCTTCTCTTTAACTACCTAGGTATATCAACAGTATTCCTTCTTCTCATATTCTACTTAATAACTTCGACTATCTGTCAACACAGATATCAAAATCATTCCAATGTCAATGTAACAATGCCATACAGCACATTGGCATTACCGCAAAACCAAACATTACGTTCCTCTGTTTACTAGGAATACTACATCAACCTGTCACAAAACACTATATCGTCGCAGCTTCATTCTTAACAGCGTTGCCACGTCTATATCTTTAATTAACCTCTGACATAACAAACTTCAAACTGCGTTCCTCACTGGTTGAAAATAAATCCACAATAATATCACAATAAATAACTGGTCCTCTATTTGTCCTGATATTTACTGGTAATATAATAATCTTAATAAATTCACTAGCTCTAATACATCGTTTATTACTATTGTTTCACGACAGTCTTAAATGTCAACAAGATAAACTTCTCATAAGTATTCATCGATACCTCAATTGTTACATAACATAACGTTAATAACCCATTTCATTGTTCACCAATCTATTCCTTTCTTCTATCTTAATACATCATTCACATATCCTATGAGAAATATTCGTCATCTGATCTGACACTAAGTCGTTATTGATTTAACATACTGTATCTTTGATCTGAAATAAAGATCGTCTAGCTATCGTCTCAAATTAAATAAAATACAACACTGAAATAAATTCGAAAGTCAAATTATTAAACTAACTAAATCAAAACTTAACGTGATAAAATCTCCACCATAAATTAAATAAATCCAAAAACGCATTTCCGAAAACTATATTCAAAACATCGAATCTAGATACTCCTGCCTTCGCATCAAAAGAACTAAACCTGTTGAAGTCTAACTTTAAAAAATCCAAATCGAAAACGAGCAAAAAAGTTACTAACCAAAATTTAAAATTACGTAGAAAAATGATTACTACGACAAACATAGAATACTGGTCGGATATTCTCTTATATCTTCAAACTACAAAAATAACTACTGATATTGTTTCTTGATTCTGCCTTGTGTTGCGTTAAGTTGTCTAGAAGTGGTTATTCCAACGCTGGATCTCGTAAACAAGGTTTTCCTCGAGTACCTCTGTTCATTGGTGCTGTAATGGGCACCTTCCTCATACGCCTCCACGTAGAAGTCATCTCCCCCGTTCGGGTAAGTACGCCAGACATTCTCGTGGTGACCAGTTGACGTCTCCTCCTCGAACAGCGTCTCTCGTATCGGAATAGAATTGGGTCCGTCCTTGTTCTCTCGTACTGGGATCGAACTGGGTCCGCCCTTGTTCGCTCGTACTGGAATATCATCTTCTCTTCTTAACATCCACGTAGAATTCGTATTTCAGATTGTGGTATCCATGTGTATAGCTATAAGCGAAGAATTATAATTCTGACGATTTAATAGGAGTAGATGGTGTTCTCCTCTATATAACATTTCGTTACGTCACTCCAGAAATCCTCATTGTATCCATAGACTATGTTCCCTTAGCAATTCACCGCAACTTCTTCCGAGTTATTCAGAATCATCCCTCTCAATTTCATGTTGACAACCATGGAGGTGATAATGTTCGTAAATAAATGTTTATAATACTTTGAAATCTTCAGTGTACACTTCGTTCGTTGTACTTGCAATATTTTGAAGTTACATAGAATATTACTGGCGATGAATAAATTATTTTCGTCAGAAATACTGTTTTCTTAACGAAGATACTTCGTTGAATGGTTTATAGTTCAATGTCTATGTCTTTACAATTTCTTCTCTATCAATATTTTAATTAATACTCACTTCATAAACTTGTGTACGCACTCGTCATCTGCGTATAACTTCTTCAATTTCAAGTTTTTTCAATTTTCCACAACTGTTCAATAATACCGTACTCACATTTGCCACTAGTTCACTTTAGAACTCTGGTATACTGAACCCATGTACCATTGGCTCAAGGGGGTCGAATCCATGTATTTTTGTAAAAGGAAGGAAGGAAATATACAGTCTTCAGAGGAACATAGAAAGATTTCATGCAAGGATGCTAGCATAACGTTGTGTAAGAAGCTGGACCCAGGTGGCCAGGAAATGAGATCATGCCTGACTCATTGATAAGGAGCCGGTCACGAATATAAATAGAAGGAGTGGAAAGTTCCAGGCGTATGAGAGAGAGCACGTTTCGGAAATCGCCCTTACCTTGCATTAAAACGGCAACAGCGCAACTGTGCCAGAAGAAGAATAATTAAATTTAACCCATTTGCAAGAATAAAAGTAATTAAATAAATATAGCATTGTGAATCATTTCGGATTAGAGATTTTTGTGTGGAGAAAAAGCTTTTAATAATTGCCCAGGAGAGAAGTGCAAACGTAGCATACGTCATCGGGGGTTTACTGAGACCCGAGGAGTGGGGAATTAAAAAATCAACTGCAACACCCACACAGCTGAAGACTAAAAATTATTTAATATCTCAGAAATGCACGATCGATTTTCATGTGCAGTGAGGTCATTTTACGTTTAGAAAACGAGCTTTCTGGAGATATAATTTTTATAAATGTGCGACAATTATTTCAAAAGTTGGTCACGAAAAAGACAAGGATTTTATCTTTTTTTGACTAAATAGTATAAAAGTCCAGGCCAAGCCAGACCAGATGCAGTATTATTCCGTCCAGGGGACGTGAAGCTACATCACGCAGTATTCAAACGTATGAACCTCAGGGGAGGTCATACCGTACAACAAGTATAAGCAGTAAATGCAGTTCACGACAGACTCCTTGAGGGGAGATGCTACATCACATCATGCAGTCTTCGAGCATCCCTTGAGGGGAAACGCTGTATCACACCGTATAAACAGTAGTCGACAGCCAGAGGGCGTCGCTGTATCGACAACCAACGTGCATCCGTAAGGAGTGGCCGATAAGTATTATCAAAGTATCGCCGTGTGGAGAATTAGGATAATCCTAATTACAGGATCTAGTTCCGCCAGTATAAATTTTACAGTGAAAAGTTCAGTAATTACAGTCAGAATAGGCTGCGAACTTAGAAAACAGGCGATAGGTCTTCAAAAATACAGTCCAATTAAACGACCGAAAATATCGTAACATTTTGAAGTACCATAGCAGCGAGATAAACATTCTATCAACGTATAAAAACCCGATTAGGGTCGGACAAAATAAGGTTCGCATAGGGTTCTGAAAAATAGGAATTCGAGGACAGAATAAGCGGAAAGGAGAAGTAAATTCTAGACGTTTGTTTCAAGGAAACAAACGAGCTATAAAAAGCACTAAGTTACGAGGAGTATTAGTTGCCAGAAATTAATAGGTCACCGATAGATTATCTGGGGGACCGTGGACAAGACAGACTTTTCACTAGACAACAAATAGAATCTAGAAAGAAGCAGTTCGAGCTAATAATAATAATACCTGATCGTCAGGAAGTCGAAATTGAAGGAGTACTATTCCAGGGAAGAAGTAGATGGTTCGAGACTTTCATATTGGTTAGAGAGGAAGCCGACATTTACGAATTTCACCCTTGGAGACGGGAGGTCAAGAAATCACGTGTGAAAGGTTTAATAGAGCCTTAGTGATTAGAATCTGTGAAGTGTAAATATATTAAAAATTGTGTTAAAGAGTAATATTTTTTAGTGATTTTTATTGTGTATTATAGAAGAATACACCAGTGTATTTTAAAAGGTCACCAGTGTTTAATATATCTGAGTTATATGTGTGTCAAGATATGTTCATATATGAAATGAATTTGTGCAAAATGGAGTAATCACAAATAGTGGGCAAAAATGAAACGTCGTTGGGAGGTACGGCATTGGACCGTCCGAGCATGTGAGTAATCATTTTCATTATGTTTTGGTGTTGGGGAAGTGTTTGTGTACAATCCACCGGAGTTTGAGAAGTAGGGATGTTTTTGAGTAACAAATAACAGAATAAGGGCGCGGTTTGAACAAATAAGAATTGAGAAATTATAAAATAATTATGTGAAATGAATAAATCCTTTAGAGGAAAAGTATGAAGTAAAATATCAGTATGTTTGATAAATATTGTAAAAGCAAGCGTAATAATAATAATAATAATGAAAAGTATATAAATGAAGATAAATTTGAATTATATGAAAGAAATAGCTTTTGAGCTTTTGTAAGGAATGAAGACATGATATGAATACATGTTCTTAAAGTATAGTAATTATCGTCACGGGAGAGGATAAATATGAAATAATGGAGATGTAGATCAAATGTTGACTTTGAATTTACCAGTTCTTTGGAAGACGCTAGGCTTTAAAGTAATGTGTAGCGCATTGTCGCGTATTAAAGTAAATTATCACGCTAGGAAGGCGTTGAATCTAAATATACTTGGCAAGTTAATTTTGAGGGACAATTGATTGCGGTAATTGAGCTATGTTGTAAGACCTCCAGTATGGGATTAGTTCCCGAGGCCATGTGTGTTATATTGTATTAAATAATAGGGAGCGTATTTGTTGTATTGAAGAGCGCAGGTTAGACTGAGGTCGCCTTAAACGCTGAATTGTTGTAAGTCCTCCAGTATGGGAGTGGTTCCCGAGGCAGTTAAGAGAGTCGAACCCGGACTCTTATAGTTGTGGAAGCCCCTAAATATCGTCGTTGTATTGAATTATCCTTGCCCATCAATGATGACACTTCATAATTAATAAATGCCAAGGTTACGAAAGTGGTCTATGAACCTATAAAATGTTGTTAAAGATTGAATGAAATAAACGCCAGGTCTATTCAAAGAACTGTGGAAAGGAAATAGCTGGTTTAAAAGCATGAATGTAGCGGTCTCGAGGCGAGACATAGAGCCTTCCCTCCCTGGCCATAAATCAAGTCAAGTGTACGGTCAGACCCCTTGTTGTGGTAGGGTCGGAGAGAACCGTCTGGAAGAAGTAATGATACACCGTGAGTGTTTAGGATTTGTTAATGACCCGGGATTTGAACCGAGGTCCTTGTAGATGAAAGTACCGCTTGCCAGTTCAGATCGTAGCTTTCTTATGTGAAAATGGTCTTTTAAGACAAATAAATAAAATCCCTAAGGTAATGTTGTATTGATGTAGGATTTCACGAGTTCACTGAGGACAATTAGATTCCGGGAGTAATCATAATTTTGACTTTGTTCAAGTAGTCTTCGGTAACTCTGGAGTACACAGGTATTTTCCCGATCACTGTAGTGAATTTGTTATCTTGAGAGAGATGGTAACGTGGAGAACATTGTTGAATGCCCAGAATTTTAAGTAAAGGAATAACATATACTGTAAAGACGATTATATATTGTTTAAATTATAAGGAACTCATAAAATAACTATTGAGGTGTGTAAAAGAATGACACCGTTCTTATGGGAATGTATCGAGCCAGTGGAGCTTGTAATTATATTGAACTTTTAAAAGGGATACTTTATGGAAGTGAAAAGAATTATAAGTTTGTTGGTGTGATGGAAACCATTTATTTTAATATAATATTTGTTTAATTTTTATATCTTCCTTGTTCACTTTGAACAAGGTTAGAAGGATTTGGTCAATAGTTTATTTGTTTTATTTGTTTGTAGCGCCATAAATTTTGGTTAATTAAATGTGTTAAAATAGGAGTTGAATTTGTTTTTATTTTGAAGTGTATCCTCTATTTGATCCAAAATGTGTAAGTCACAAAGTGGGAGAACATACCATAACCCCGAAAATCCCGATTTGAGCATTGCTGGCATACTGTGATTTGCATATTTCTTGCTGGAAGGGCACAATACTTAACCGTGAGATGTGTTGCACCGAGTAATTATACTCATTACTTTAACAATTGAGCACTCCCGCACTCTGATATGTACGTCCGTCCTCTACCAAGTATTCAAGAGAAGAAGCCTCGAGTTTGCCTCGATTTCCCCCACTACCGCTCAAAATTTAGCATCATCTCATCATAAAAAATCTCGCGCGATAAGTTGGTGGGCGGGTATTACAATTGTCCTCATTACTCTTCAATTAGACTTCCGTCTTCGCATATGAATATAGTATACATTTTATAATAATATTAGGTCTTCTTGGCAAGACAAAGTACTTCTAACTAGCCTCGCAATGGGTAATGAGAATCTTGCTAATTGCGCCTTTTGTAATTTTCTCATTGGCTCTGATGAGTCACGTGAATTATATCGACACGCTTCTGGCTTGTGTCGCAGATACGAGTCTTGTTGCGCGGGTTACATATGCAACTCCTGGCACGGGTCTATTGTCGGCTACCCGCCATCAAAGAGAAACTAGTTTCCTCCGCCACAGCGAATTTTCTGATTGGCCGGTTCCGGTGACTGGCACGACCCTTGTCTTCACGTTTGTGCACGATTCCAGCCTCTCTAAAAGGTAATATGGGCAGCTTTTCATTACAGGCAAATATACAATCATATGCATCGCAAATTCCAGTGCAGCACTGTATCATTATTTTGGAGTTGGAATTAGAGTGGATTTATTGACAATACGCACGGATACGAGATGTTTGCATTTTTACGAGATATTTCTTACGTCACGACCAGCTGCTGCTGTAGGAAGGGTGAGCGACTCGCATTTGTTACAAAACCCTGTTTGTTTCAAGGCCATGGTTACGCACTAGGCAGGCAGACAGTTGAATCAAGATTACATAACTCTCGACAGTCTGATTTTTATATCGAGATTCCCGATTGAAGCAACATGTTTATACATTGTGAGGAATGCAGGACTGACTTCATAGAGTGTTGTGTACCTGAAATTAATACGCATACTTACGATATTATTACAATTGGATATTCTTCAGTTTTGATACTTTAATTGACACTAGAAGTACAGGCCGGACGTTTGTTTTAGACGAGTGAAAAATCTTAATTGAAGCCTGGAGGCGAGTTACTACAGTACCTGTGTTGTTATCAGTTGCCCAAAGCGGTCCGATGATTGACAAAGCTGTTTCACACTGCTCCTGAAGTACAGTCATTGGCAAATATAATGACGATCTGTTCGTAACTACGCAACGTGTACTTCCGCGTCACACAATACTTCGACGTGGACTGTACTGTCTGCTCAAGTCTGGAATTCCATTACATCACATCGGTGGTGACAAGTGTGAAGCGATAGGGTGAGAGAGTGAGTGTGTGTAGGCTCACCTGCAGGCTTCAAGGTCAAGGGCAATCGTCTAAAACTAACGTCCGGCCTGTAATTGTACGTTTTATAGCGATATACATCCGTATATGCACGGCAGAGTAGGGGTAGGAGAGTCTAGCTCAAACATGTATACACAGTTGAGCGATCAGATGTTCTTAAGTTTACGAACCAAACACTTCGCAAACCGTGAGTTGTTCTTGGGTTCGAGAACCAGATACTTCGCAGTGATATTAGATGTTCTGTCGCCTTTGAGCGAGACACTTCGTGTCTATAAACGGTTTCCAATATTGAAGTTACGTGAATGTTACAAGTTTCAGTACTTTATAATTTTGTGCTACAGTGGAAATGTATTATAACATACAATTGTGAGAATATTCAGGATATCAACGTCTACAATGGAATTTTAAGGACATTATTCTTCAAATGGAAAAGCATTTCAATACTGACTTATAACCACAACTATCTTCGATGTTATCAATTATGAAGTCAGGAGGAATAGTTATACAATTAACAGAATCAACAGTCATGTTTGGCTAAATGGAACGTGGAACATAACATGAGAGTTGAGTGAGAATCATCATGAGTAATCAATGACGCCTATACGAATCATCATAAGTGATCAATGACGCCTATACGAATCATCATGAGTAATCAGCGATGCCTATACGAATCACCATGAGTGATCAGCGACGCCTATACAGAGTACCCAGCGACGTCTATTGAGTAACCAGCGACGCCTATAAACACGACAATCAATTCACTCAAAATCATGCAGGAAGTTTGGTTAAACCACAGCAATACTTCAGAAATGAAATGCTATTACGAGATAAGATTCTAAAATCAAGGGCTATGGTTTCTATAAACTGGATGTACGGGAACCCCTGTTAGATGATAGATGCTGTCCACAATCCAGGAGGGGACGAGTAGCAGAAGAAGGCTATTCCAGTTCGAGACCAGGACGTGTAGATGGTCATGCTTAACCGCAGTATCCGATGAAAAGGAGGCTGATGCATATTTCTCAACATATGCATTCAACCAGATTCATCATAAGGTAGAAGAACGACCATTTTATTATATAGTAGTAGAATCAGATTTCTTACATTAACCGATTTGCCATATATTTTCTTAGCATAATTGGAGTGTGGTGTATGTATGATGTGCTTTCATGCTTTGTTACATCTTCAACTGGGATTTTGGTTCGAATCACGAATGCATCCTACTACAGTTTTTCAAGTATGGATTGTGTAATTTAATACATTTAATATTTTGGAACTATTGCTTTTTATTAATTCATCATGAAGATTTTTATACGTTGAGAAGAAAATCGTTAGGGAGAAGATTTGGGATTACATGAAAAATATATTACAGAATTGCTATTTTGATGAACATTTTTTATAAGTCTACGAATATTTTCAGAAATTGTTGTACATTGATCTACGTTGTTAAGATATCGTCGTAATAAAAAATTATTGTTGTCAATCACATTTATGAACATTTATTGAAGAGATAGTAGACAGTGAGAGATGATATTGAATATTCTCGATTTCGATAAGTCCCACTGCTTTCTTAGAAGGAATTTGACGTCGATTTATTCTACTGAAACTCAGTGAGTAATCTGATTAACGTGAGCTTCATATTGTGGAATGTTGCAGATCATGATGAAGAGTATTCTTAAGAAGCATAGCTAAATTTAATGAAATGATCATGAAACATGTGTTTAGTAATTTTAAATCTGTAAAATGGTATTGCGAAATTTTGAGTGGCATAAGAATTTGCAGAGTATTTGTTGAATTAAGCTGAACTATTATGAAGGTGTATTTGTCACAGAGATAGTATTATATTGTCGTCGAATTACATTGAAGCTAATGATGTAGCATAATGTGATATAGATATTATTGAAAGATTATTGATATAAATGGTGTTACGAAAGTCTATATTGAATTTTTGAAAGATTATGGTGGAATTATATTAAATGAATATTGTTGAAGGATTTTTAACGTGAGGTGTGACGTATTATTATTATCAACGGTAATGGAATATTTTTATGCTGAATGGGAGAGTTTAGAATTGGAAATTCTACTGTGTAAAGGTTGGAATCTTGAATGGTGTTATTCATGATTAAATTTATAAAAGATTTATTGGAGAAGCGAAGCTAATGCAGGTATTCTTCGTCATAACTACTGGAATATTTACCAGAATTATGATACAATCGTTTTGCTTAGCTTCAAGCCTTGGTTTTTAAAACATACCAGAATATGAGTGAAATTTATCGAGATAAATGACGAATAATTATGACACGCAATGGATGATGATATCAATGAGTTAGATACAGGTGTGATTAAGGGTGTATAATGGTAAATGATGTATATGTTTCGGAAATATTTCGTCATCATTTCTTAATGATATTATAATGATTTGAGCAACACGAATGATTATGAATCATGTAACAAGTGTATGAATTAGATGCAGTGTTAATTTATATTGAGTACAGTAATATCTACCTTAAAAATAAAACATTCATAAATGCTAAGCAGGAATTGCTTCTACGACCTACGTCATAAGTAATATTTTGATATTTTGATTTCTGATATTATGTTTTAATGTCTTCGATCAATAAATTTGAGTGATTTTAATTTACGATATTTAATTTTCTTTGACGTAGTGGAATACAGCGTGTAACAAAAAGGTACGGTACAAATTTCAGGACACATTCCTCACACATAGACGAAGAAATTATGTTATTTGAACATGGGTCCGGAAACGCTTTGTTTCCATGTTACACCTCATTGTCTTCAACTCATTACGCATGGAAATAACACAAGAACAGAACGTTAGAATCGTGGGGAACATGCACTCTTGGTTACGTCTGGTTACGTTGTCGTTATCGTAGGTGCACCGCCAGCTTTGTTTTGCATGGCCCTGTTGCCATGCGACTTAGCAGATGTGCCTTTAGCTGTGCGACAAAACATGTACTTCATGCACGATGGAGCACCTCCTCATTTTAGTGCTAATGTCCGTCAGCTTCTAAATAATAGATTTGGTGACAAATGGATAGGTAGAGGTGGACCAATTGCCTGGCCTCCACGCTCTCCGGACATATAATCACTGAACTTTATTTGTGAGGGCATTTGAAAGTTCTTTTGTATCGAACCCCAGTACAAGATGTTCTGAGTCTCCGTGCCCGTATTGTGGAAGGCTACGAAACAATACGCAGTACTCCAGGGATACATCAGCACATCCGAGATTCACTACGACGGTGGGTTGATGCATTTATCAATGCGCACATAGGGTATATTGAACATTTCCTGTGAGAAAGAGTTGCATGTGGTATGCTGGTACGTTCTGTTCTTGTGTGTTTCCCATGATAAATGAGTTGGAAACAATGAGGTATAACATGGACACAAAGCGTTTCCGGACCCATGTTCATATAACATAATTTCTTCGTCTACGTGTGAGGAATGTGGTCTGGATTTTATGTCGTAAATATTTGTTACTCCCTGTATAGTGATAGTGTAAGATTGTGCAAGGAAGACCATTGTTAGGTGTTTTCCAACATTTTCCATTGCTTTGAGATAGATTATTTGCTTGATTCTTGTTGTTATTCGACTGAGCTAGTTCTGTATTTTCACTTTGGTCATTTCTTAACGCAATCTTGTTAGGATCTGCATGTTCCCTTTCCCTTGTCGGTAGGATTTTGTTTTATTTTTATTTTTTCTAGCCGGGGACTTTCAGGTTCTACGATCCAGTTGTTCCATCCGATTCGACAAGTACTGTCATGATATAATCGGGTACAGTACTATCCCGGCATTTGCCCGAAGACGAAGTGGGAAACCACGGAAAACCACTTCGAGGATGGCTGAGGTGGGAATTGAACTCCCTCTACTCAATTGGACCACCCGAGGCTGAGTAGACCCCGTTCCAGTCCTCATACCACTTTTCAAATTTCATGCCAGAGCCGGGAATCGAACCGTGGACCTCCGGGGTGGCAGCTAAGCATGCTGACCACTACACCACGGAGGTGACTCAAACTAAAATTATACCAAAAATAAAATTTAAACTACAGCTATAACTAACACTTAAACATAAGCTTAAGCTTAAGCTTGGACTTAGACTACTCTCTTAGACATAGACTAAAACTAAAACTTAGACTAAAACTAAAACTAAAACTAAAATAAAACTTCAACTTAAATTAAACCTAAAACAAAAATAAAAATATAACTTAAACTAAAATTTAAACCTATAAAAACTAAAACTTAAACTAAAACTAAACAAAAACTAAAACTTAAACTAATACTTAAACTTAAACCTAAAAATAAACCTGAACTTAAACTAAACAAAGCCTTAACTAAAACTAAAACAAAAAAAGAACAAAAACTAAATTAAAACTAAACTGGACTAAACATGTATCACCCGAAGTTTGAGCTAAGGGTTCTGTTATGGAAATTCGGCGTTTAAGTTATCTCTCGAGTCGCAGAAGATTATTTCAGTAGTGGTCACTCAGCTCGTTGGAAATGTTTCTCTTATACTGTTTGAACATTTCCAGACAGATAAAAGGAGTCTTAGTAGATCACAGAAGAGAGAGGAGGAAAAAGGGGTGTGTCTGAATCTGGTAGAAGTGGTTTCACCCGCGTGTGACGGTCATCCATTACCTCCCTCAATTAAGGGTGCCGGGTAACGCGCAAGCCCAAGAAGGCCTTTAATAGTATCAAACTATTAGCAACAAAAGACGGCCAGTAATGGATCAGTCTCCTCCATTTGCAGTAAAAGCCAAGCCGTCAGACTCGGGACTGGCCAGCATCGAGCCCTAAGAAAAGAGCTTTTCTTTGTCGATTAGAGCTGAAACGGCCGACTGGACTCAATCTTGGGGAAAAATGAAGGAGCCGTCTGTCTAGAAACTCTTTAGAAACTTCCTCACTCGCTCCCTGCAACGTTAAAAACACACTCACACAAGTTACACACAAAGAAAGGAGAAGAGAGGCTTAATGCATTTGGCGAAGCGGATTATAGAACAGAAAACAGCGCTGGGCGTGCCAGTGTAATATAAATTACCAGGCCATAACGCGTAACTGTTGTTATTATTGTTGTTTGAAAGACAGGGTGTAGAGAAACACACTAAAGTGTATCTTAAGAACGTGATTTATTAGTTTATGATGATGGCCTAGTAAGAAATAGCCTACTGTAGCTAAGAGAAACGGTCAAGAACAGGAAATGCGCTATGGTATTTATTCTTCACTAGCAACCTGCCTCGACTTCACCCGGCCTGGTATCTTTAACGGTTCACCCAGCGTAATCTTAAAAGGCGCACGGTCGGCAGGTTCCAGACGCAATTCAGATAAGCCGAGGTGAACAGCGAAACTCCAAACACATATACTCTTCTCTGAAGTCTTAACTCGTCACTACACGACAGTTTGATGCTGGCAGAAGCTGGGGTGATAGGCTTGCTCGCTAGCTCGTAAACTCGCTCCGAAGCTAGTAATTTAAATTTCCGCTGAATGAAGATTGTTGGAAGAAATGAAAACGTAAAATCACTTATAGTGGGCGATGTATTAAAGATATAGATACTATACTGTCATGAACTTTCTTGTAAAACTTTTCATGCTGAACAATTCTTACAACCATAGTATGTAGATATTTTTAACGGTTTACCCAGCGTAAGTTAAAAGGCCCACGGACGGCACGTTTTTCTTCGACTCGATTCACTGAAATCGTTACTGTTCGGCTTTCTATGGTCATAAATGAATGTTTTTCTACAGAAACCTTCCTCGAGAAATCCTTTCAGAATGGTGAAAACCGCATCAAATCCATCCAGTGGTTCTCGAGATTACCCGTTACATCCAAGAATCGGGGTCTATTTATTCTTCAATTTTTGGTTAAAATAAATATATAATTGCAGTCGACGAGTAGGAATTTGATGGCTTTGGTAGAGGCACTGAGCTTCTAACTGAAATGGAGTGGGTTCGATACCCTAAACTAACTATTACACCGGCCACGGTGGCCGAGAGCGCTAACGCACTACCTCGTGCCTCACTGGCATCGGGAGAGCGTGGGTTCGAATCCCACCTCGGCCGTCCTGAAAATGGTTTCCGAGGTTTCCCATTTTCAACATCAGGCAAATGCCGGGACGGTTCCTTTCAATAGGTCTTCCTTCCAATATCCCTTCCCTGGCCCATCCTGAAAAAGAAAAGTAAATGGCCATTGGCTGAATTCATAAAATTAAACGAACTATTAAAACTACAGTTGTAGCTTACAACTGCTGTTGTTGTTTGTTGTAGTTTCATTTGAGGAACTTGGACATCGTAGCCATTTGGCCCCGTGTACTTGGGTGAATAAATTTGGGGCATCTTGGTATCACCCCCTGTAAGTTATTGTGTGTTTGATCAATTTTACTGATAACTTGTGTTCCAGAGGTGACTGTAGTAGTAATGTAACTGTAATCATTAGGGTAACCTGGATTTTTAAAATAAGGTAGTACTCCGACATTTGCCTGGAGGGACTGTGGAAAAAATCGGAGAAAACCACACTTGCTGCAGCATTCTTATAATTCCGAAAATATTTTGCTCATCCCTTGGAGTAAGGGTAGGTCATATAAAAAATTATTCTAGACAAAAGTTTTGGGTATTATTTAGAGGACTATCGACCATTTCAAACAGTTTTGATATTGTGCCATGGCACAATGTGGAACTTTTGTAGGTACAGGGAAATTGGAAAATTGAGTGAATTTGAAATATTTTTCTTTACACGGTGAAATCTACCTCCGCTTTCCGGCGCGCCGTACCGCGAGGGTTTTTTGATTTTTTTATAGTGGTGATTAGGATTTTTAAAAATGGACACACCCCTAATTGCTCTCCATTCCGCAAGAAATTAAGATTTTAATTAGACACAATATTCTGTGCGAAATAAACGCTTCATGACCGTCGACATTGGCATTAATTGTGAGAATTACAATAATAATTATGTTTCAGATTTACGTCCCTGTTTACTACTGAGGCTTTTAGAAACGCCGGGTTGCAGGAATTTGCATTGAAGAGGATCTTTAACGTGCCAGTAAATCTACTGACACGGCTCCCTCACATTTGCACACCGTCGCATGCCAACTGAACTGACTGCGCCAGGATTTGATCCTGCAATATTGAGAACAACAGAGAATTAAATACTTCAGCCCTGCTCGGGAATGAATGTGAACCTACGTATTCCCTACAGCGTGCGTGACTCACAGTAAGCCTATCACCAAACAATTGCCCCGAAGACGACCCCTGGACTGTCTGTGGTTCTAAGAGATAAAATTACCGTGGTCGACCTCTTATCGTTCCCCAAGTTCATATTCAAGGTCTAAGGAGTTGTGTTTGGATATTCTTTGCTCTTGAATATTAGGAGAGCAAAGCGAAAGGAAAGAATACAATTAACTTAGAATTCTAGCTATACGATCGATCGATGGATCGTTCTAGCCATTGATTGTTCAGCTGTGTGGCTCATTCATTCATTTGCAATTGGGGGTGTGTCCCCCGGTGGTAAATTGGGTATACATAATCTATTATATAAAACAAAGTGTCCTGGCTGACTGACTCATCATCGCCTAGCCAAAGCCATGAAAGTTAGAAACATGAAAATTTGGGGATGTGTTCGTTGTAAGTCGAAAACGCCCACTAAGGAAGGATTTTTCGATATTCAGGTTCTAAAGGGGTGTTAAGGGGGTAGACTTGCATTTCATTGAATAACAATATCTCCCGATTAGTTTCATTGAGGGATGTGATACTCGGCATATAAACTCATCATTAAAAATAAGAAGACATGTGTCTAAGAATTTTTCGATGTGGTGTATATTATGTGGTGAAAGGGGTGAAAAATGGGGGTTGAAGGATTCCTAACGGAGCGTGTAGCCTATCTCTTAAACGACATAGGTGAGGAGTTTGAAACTCAGAGGAAAACAATCAGCTTAAAAATAAGTAAATAGGTGTCGTCCATTTCTTCATAAATCCAATTTAAGGGGCCCATGGAGAGGGGTGAAATTATGGAGAAAACAAAAAAAAAGGAAAATTTCCTGACTCACTCACTCACTCATCATCGCCCAGCGACAACTATTGAATTTTGGGGATATGTTCGCTGTATGTCGAAAACGTTTGGATATTCGGGTTCTAAATAGGTGTTAAGGGGGCTAAACGTGCATTTCATTGAATAACAATATCTCACGAGTGGTTTCATATGGAGATGTGATACTCGGCATATTAACTAATGATTTAAAAAAATAAGCAGACACGTTTCTAAGTTTTTTTTGATGTGGTGTATATTATGAGTTTTTTTTTTTTTTTGGTCGTGTAGCCTCCTGAGAGGCCGAGTGCAGGTCTTACTAGTCGACGCCCGTGGGCGACCTGCGCGTCGGGATGAGAGATGGAATTGATGAAGATGAATGAAACTGGGCAGGGATGTGGAAGGAAGCGGCCGTGGCCTATCAGAAGGTACTGTCCCAGCATTTGCCTGGTGTTGAAAATGGGAAACCACGGAAAACCATTTCAAGGACAGCCGACGGTGGGGCTCGAACCCACGCGTCTACCGAGTCAGCAGAGAGCTTGGCCCCTTGACCTAACGCAGCGCTTTAGCCCGCGCAGCCACTACTGTCGTTTTTTTATGAGGTGAAAGGGAGAAACTGTGGGCTTAGAGGTTTTTTACTTGTGTAATGTTATGCTGTGTCTTTTTTTTTTCATAGGAATTTAGGTAAATGGATTTTGTGTTTACTCAGTGTGTTTAATATACTGTATCTCATTTGTTTTCTATTTACGTTTGTGGTCGGAAACCGTGTTGTGATTTTGAGTAGAATTTTATACATGCGATTTGATGTGACCGCGTTGTCGCAGCCCCTAAACCGAGGAGGTCGTGACGTTCGTGAGATTTTGATATTTATGTGCCATTGTTGTGTTGTATTGTCTTTATTGTCTGATTGTTTACGGTCTTTACCAAATTATTATCATTATTATTCAAAATTAAACGATAAATCCGTCATAGCGTTCATGATTGAGACGTTGCTAATTGTACTCTATACAACCACAATATTTGCGGGTAATGCTAGTTATACATAACAATTCAATAATAGTTAACAATTAAACTGGAGTATTTACACAAATCGTCAGACGATTCTTAAACACACCTATTATTATTAACAGAAAAGCGCACGAATGTGCATAACATAGATTTACATTAGTGAAACAAACATGTTACAAAAGAGTTAATTAATGTGAAAAACATCATGATCCAGTAATCAATCAGGAATGTGTGCATTAAAGCATTTATTCATGACCACTCATTATATTGTGAATTGAATGTTATTTGTGAAATAGAGCAACACTGTATGATGCTTTGTTCATTTTAAATGTTAGTCCTTGCTATAATCACAGAGTGATTTCTGGTTATTTTTACATCGTGTGATGTGATATGTGTCACAGAACTGGTCACATAACGAGCACACGCAGAGTTCATTTGGGGCGTGGTAGGACATGTTTTTACATATTTTATGGTGGTACCCATGCACTGCTAACTTTATCACCACATGTCTTAGTTTCTGATTGGCGCTGGTCCAGTTCCGGTTGATCATGGCATCCGTGCTGTAAAATTCTAGCGGAATGTCTTCTCTCTTATCTCTTCTCTCTGCTAGGTGCGCTTCAGCATTCTTTGTTGATGGAAGCTGTAATTTTGTTCTTATTTCTTCGACGAGGAAGGGTTCCCGTGCTAATTCATATGTTAGGCGTGAGCGCGTGTATTTTGAGATGCCCATTAAGGTTTTCAGGAATTGGGCTTTAACTCTTTCGATGGTGGCCAGATCTCTCTTCGTTAGTCGGTCCCATATCAAGTGGATCCCGTACGTGAGAATTGGTAGGATCTTTGCGTCAAACAGATGCATAGCTGTTTTTAAGGATAGCTGCTGGAGATTGATAACGTCGTACATGGCTTTCAAGCAAGCCACTGCTCTGTCTTGGATGTGTAATCTGAATGTCCCGGTAGTCTGTAAAGTAATCCCAAGGTATTTAACTGCATTTACTATTTCCACTTTGACCTCTTCATATTGCAAGTTGTCGTTTGCTGCTACACGCCCACCTTTCCGAAAAACCATCTGTTGGGTTTTTGTCCAGTTTATTTTCAGACTGTTATTTCCTGCCCATTCTACCAGTGCTGAGAAGGCGTGTTGGAGTTCTTCCTTAAGGCTCTAAGACTGCAGCAGGTAGGGAGTTCCAGTTATCAATGGCCCGGTTAACGAAATAATATTTACGATAATTTTTACGCTGTGGTCGGCCCTTAACTTTGAAAGGATGAACACTCCTGCTCATGTAAGTGGGCTTTCCCATACGTTTGCAATGCTCACCCTATGCTGGTTGATTTGTATACGTGTTGTACATATCGCAGAGTCTAGATTTCATCCTCCTAGCCTCCAATGATTCCCACCCAAGTTTGTTTGGATGTAGAGCTCGCCTCAAATTATGTCCAAACTTGCGAGATCAAAACCATTCACAGTCGGTTGTCATATTTAGGATTCCAAATGCGAGAAACCTGTGTTAATATATATACTGGCATGATAAGAACCTATCCTGTGTAAAAGCTTGGCACTTCGGCTTCTGTAAAACCGCAGGAGCTAAGGAGAACGTTAAATCTATATAGTTATTATATTATATTATTATTATTACAGTAGTAGTAGTAGTAGTACTAGTAGTAGTAGCAGTACCACCTCGTAGTTTAGCGGCTAGCGTTCTTCGCTGTCACTCCGGAGATCCTGGTTTGATTCTCGGCTCTGCCAAAATATTTAATTTTGGTATGAATGTTGGTACGGGGTACACTTCACCAAACTGAGGAGAGGTGGATTTTTTTCCCGCCTCAGCCATCCTATAAGTGGTTTTACGTGGTTTCCCATTTCTACTCCAGGCAAATGGCAGGATGGTTCCTCACTTATGTCTAAGGCCGCCTCCTTCCCAGTCATCATCTGAATTACAAATGCACGCATTACTACAGACTCCACAATAACACAGGTTAACATACAAATTAATTATTTATATATTTACATCCAAGCACACGGGGTGAATGACCACGACGTTGAAACGTCTCAAACGAAACAACATTAAGTTCGTGAGGTCTGGGAAGATTACAGTTCCCCGTCCGTCATGGTCCCTCTTCTTCTTCTCCTAAGCTGTTGGCCTCTCACCACGGCCGACTGGGTTCGATTCTCGGTCAATGCATGTGAGATTTTCAAAGTGAAATGCCATGTCCTGTGGTTCGGATTCCACGTAAAAAGTAGGTCCCGTGGCTTATGATCTCAAGATTAACGGTCACGTAAAACTACAATCTTCCTTTTACTTCTTCTCCTTGCTGATATTCTCATCTTTCTATATGGTCGGAGCAACACTTCACGACCACGATGGGCAGCTTCAGCAAGTCCGGAGATCGAAGGTTCCAATCCCGACGGTGACAGCGGATATCCTGAGTGTGGCTTTTCCCGAGTTTTCCACACTCCATCCAGGCAAAAGCCGGGATATTACCTTATCTCATGTCCCGGGGTGCCTACCTCTATCCTGCCCCTAATACAGCTACACTCACTACCTACAGTCATCACAGAAACACAGGTTATTAAACAGGTTCAACACACAACTACACGAGGCTGTTGGCCAACATGCCCCAAGCCCCCGAATATGAATTAAAAGCAACATCATCATATCATAATTTTTCCCCCAACCTCCTTTGATTAACTCTCTCACCGTCTTCCAATCCGAACGATCTTAGGTTCGTAAGGTTCCACCTCAGGGGAGGAATTACCTTGTCAGGAACAAACAGATTATGAATGTCTTTTACTAACATATTCCATATTGATATAGCAATCTTTATAAGGCGATATGTTTCCGCTCTTCGACACAATTTACTCTGTTTTACCGGAAGAGGTAAGTTGTTGTCTCAAAACAAAGTACATTGTGTTGAAGAGTGGACACATCTTGCCCTATATAGATTACAAACAGATTAGCCAAGACCACTTGATAAGAAGTGCCGTGCTGGGTAGTAACTTATAACGCCCAGCATGTCACTTCTACCTCACAAGCGAGCAGCACACTACGTCCATGTCAAGTTTTTAAAGCATGCCCACCTATGCCCTAAATGTAATAACAAAAAGAATTTGTAGTTAAGTGATCATTGCTTGCCTCCTTAGCAACTGTTTGCAGTTGAAATGAGGAAAAACCAAAGAGAATTCCAGGGTTGCCAGCCATAGCATTTAAGACAACTGTTTCCTGAGTCTATCCTCATTATGTAGCGTGTAGGCTGAACAAAGCACCAGGCATAGATGATATACCGATTGAGTTACTACGCTGCATAGGAGATGAAGGTCTGATCAGGTTATTTCACTTGGTGTGTAGGATTTATGAGACAGGTGAGGTACCCCCTGATTTCAAGAAGAATGTTATTATCCCTATACCAAAGAAAGTGGGAGCTGACAGATGTGAAGATTACCGTACAATCAGCTTGATTACTCATGCTTCAAAGATCCTGTCTAGAATAATTTACAAGAGGATGGAAAGCCAGATAGAAACGGAGTTGGTGAAGACCAGTTTGGTTTCAGGAGAAATGTAGGAACTAGGGAAGCAGTACTAAGTCTTAGGCTGATTTTGGAAGGACGAATAAGGAAAGATAAGAGAACGTTCATGGCATTTGTAGACTTAGAAAAGACTTTCGATAACGTTGATTGGACTAAATTGTTTGACATTTTGAAATCTATTGGAATAAAATACAGGGATAGGAGGGTGATATACAATCTCTACAGAAACCAGACAGCAGTCATTCGAGCTGAAAGACATGAGAGAGAAGCTGGTATTCAGAAAGGTGTAAGGCAAGGCTGCAACTTATCACCCATACTTTTCAATCTTTACGTTGAACAAGCAATGAAGGAAATTGGAGATTCATATAAAGTGGGAGTGAAGATTCAAGGAGAAATAATTTCAACTCTGAGATTTGCTGATGACATCGTCATCTTGGCCGACACGCCTGAGGATTTGAATGAGTATTCGAAAGGTATGGACTCCGTCTTACGGAAAGAATACATGATGAAGATTAATAAATGTAAAACAAAAATACTGGAATGCAGCCGAAATAAATCAGAAACCTCGATGGACATCAAATTAGCAGGTGAAAAGCTGAAGGAAGTAGAAGACTTCTGTTACTTAGGAAGCAAAATAACCAGTGATGGACGAAGCAAAGAGGATATAAAAAGTAGGTTGGCTCCGGCAAGGAAAGCATTTCTACAAAAAAGGAATCTGTTGACATCGAATATAGATTCAAGTATTAGGAAGTCATTTATGAAAGCCTTTGTCTGGAGCGTGGCACTGTATGGAAGTGAAACTTGGACAATTGGTGCAGCAGAAGAGATGAGAATTGAAGCATTTGAAATGTGGTGTTACAGGAGAATGATGAAGATCAGATGGGTAGATAGGGTTACAAACGAAGAGGTATTAAGACGAGTGGGAGAGGAGAGATGTTTCTGGCGACTGCTAATGAAGAGAAGAGATAGGTTAGTAGGGCACATACTAAGACACCCAGGAATAGCAAGCTTAGTGATGGAAGGAAGGGTTGAGGACAAGAACTGTAGGGGTAGACCAAGGTTAGAATATGTTAAACAGATTGCCTCGGATGTAGGGTGTGGTAGCTATGTAGAGATGAAACGATTAGCACAGGACAGGGAGACATGGAGCGCTGCATCAAACCAGTCAAAAGACTGAAGACTCGAACAACAGGCTGAACACAATCTCCGTGTGTGACAGTTGGTCTGTCACAATACTTCTACTACCCCATAATTGCGTCAATCGCCAAAGCCCGGGCCATGGAAAACAGTGTAATCTCTGAGAAGGTTGGTAATCTCCGAGAAGATTGAAGATGTGTGATCTCCTTGGTTTTGTCAGTGAACGGACATAAGAGACTCAAGTGTGATATCTTTGTTTTTACTAGTGTTTGCCTACTTAAGTTCCTTGTTTTAAATACCGTATATAACAATTGGATGGTGACGCCATTAAGACCTGAGATAGACTGGATTACGCTAGCACATGAAAATGAACTCCCCGTCTCGCTTTTAGTGTCATTATACACACATCAAAAAAAGTTTTGCATCACCTCGGTTCCCAGATCTCCGGCATATAGACGTTGACTGTGTATATTGTATCCAAGATACAGTCCCTTTGACTGTTCATAGATGTCACTAAAACTGCTCAAAGATGTAAACAACCATGCATGAGCAGGGCCTATTAGACGGAGGGGATACGACAGCCGATCAGTTCCAGTCATTCCACCAGGACGAAGGTACGCTGCTCATGTTGTCTGTAGTTCTACCATGCCTAGAAGGTCAATACCGCAGTTCGATCGCGTCCGCATTGTTACTTTGTGTCAAGAAGGGCTCTCAACAAGGGAAGTTTCCAGGCGTCTCAGAGTGAACCAAAGCGATGTTGTTCGGACATGGAGGAGGTACAGAGATACAGGAACTGTCGAAGACAGGCCTCGCTCAGGCCGCCCAAGGGCTACTACTGTAGTGGATGACCGCTACTTACGGATTGCCGCTCGGAGGAACCCTGACAGCAATGCCACCATGTTGAATAATGCGTTTCGTTCAGCCACAGGACGTCGTGTTTCAACTCAAACTGTGCGCAATAGGCTGCATGATGCGCAACTTCACTCCCGACGTCCATGGCGAGGTCCAGCTTTGCAACCCCGACACCATGCAGCGCGGTACAGATGGGCCCAACAACATGCTGAATGGACCCCACGGAATTGGCATCACGTTCTCTTCACCGATGAGTGTCGCATATGCCTTCAACCAGACAATCGTCGGAGACGTGTTTGGAGGCACCCTGGTCAGGCTGAACGTCTTAGACACACTGTCCAGCGAGTGCAGCAAGGTGGTGGTTCCCTGATGTTTTGGGGTGGCATTATGTGGGGCCGACGTACGCCACTGGTGGTCATGGAAGGCTCCGAAACGGCTTTACGATACCTGAATGACATCCTCCGACCCATAGTGCAACCATATCGGCAGAATATTGGAGAGGCATTTGTCTTCATGGACGACAATTCTCGACCTCATCGTGCACATCTTGTGAATGCGTTCCTTCAAGATAACGACATCGCTCGACTACAGTGGCCAGCATGTTCGCCAGACATGAACCCTATCGAACATGCCTGGGATATGTTGAAAAGGGCTGTTTATGGACGTCTTGACCCACCAACCACTCTGAGAGATTTACGCCGAATTGTCGTTGAGGAGTGGGACAATTTGGACCAACAGTGTCTTGATGAACTTGTGGATAGTATGCCACGACGAATACAGGCATGCATCAATGCAAGAGGACGTGCTACTGGGTATTAGAGGTAGTGGTGTGTACTGCAATCTGGACCACAAATGCTGAAAGTCTAGCTGTATGATGGTACAACATGCAATGTGTGGGTCTCATGAGCAATAAAACGAGCTGAAATGTTGTTTGTGTTGATCTCTATTCCCTTTGTATTTAACGGTTCCGGAACTCTTGGAACCGAGGTGATGCAAAACTTTTTTTGATGTGTGTATTATACGGTTATCCAACCGAGGTGATGGATTTTCTTTTAATTATTCAGTTTTCCAATAATTTGCTTGTCACCGTCCTCCTCTCTAGGGGTACTGTCTTAAGTGTGACCACGTGTATTTTGGTGATATATGTATTTTTTCCCTTTTCTTAAATATAGGATATTTTGTCAGCATTATCTATCCGTGTATAGTAATGGAATTTAAAACCACCCTCTTCACCCAGGGCTACTTCTACTCTAGATTTCAAACCACCCTCTTCGTCTAGGGTCCACTTCCACTCTCGGAGCAAGTTCTCCGTTATCCCTGTCTACCTCCTTTTCTTTCTAATTCTCTTTATTCGGGGGCGGATAAGATAAGGGGCGGTATACCGTGTTGTAAATTCTGTCATTTTTGGCTGTCAGTGGTTTCAATTCCCGGCTCTACTAAGAATTTGTATTCTGGTCTGGGTGCTGGAACGGGGTACACTCAGCCTCGTGAGGAAGAACTGAGAAAACAATCCCTCCAGCAAATGCCGAGTTATCTTATTTCAAATCCCGGAGCACCTATTTCAATCATACAACCCAATAATTACAATTACACACACTGCGTGTAAGACAATTTCTACGCACAATAACCAGTGGTGGCTGGCGGATAATTGTTCTGGGCGTTTCACTATTTTCATTAAAGGGGCGGGGGGAGGGGGCAGAGTAAAAGACTGCTTGATATCAGAGAAAACTGTATTCAATTACGCGGTAAAACGGATGTACCTCATTCATCACGAATATCGCATTTCAGAGAACATCACAATATCATCGGATTAAATGGATTATAAGTTAGTCTACATGCAAACCTTCACGAGAACAAAACAACGTAAGTTATAGGCTGTAACAGGGAGAAAAAGAACCGCGAGTGTCACAAGTACGCCCAGCATTGCAAGACATAGGCTAGTATCGGCAGTTGACGGAGCATCTCGGTTGTCTCCGTCCGCGCCTCGGCTCCCTTGTTGCAATCAGTGGGCAACGACCAGCCGAGTTAACTGTTGGGTTAGGGCTTACTTGGTCTAGCTTCTCTGCCATACCCTTCACTATTGAGATCTGGTCGGTGCTTGGGCCTGGCAACGACCAATCGAACGAGCGCTCCTAGACAGTTGGCGGGCTTCTCTTTCTCACACAGTTCACAGTAACTTAATAAGATTTCCTGAATTATTGAAGAACAAAATTATAAATTCCTATGCATTTAAACGGAAGCGTACAGCTGTTATTACTAAAAATATTATTACGGTATTAATAATTGTTTTTCTTGGATTAATCTGGTCGTTGTGCAACACTGCAACCTTATTACCGGCCGCCACTGACAATAACACGGACCTGATGACCATAATGTTACGAAAAAGGACTTTTGTTCCTCCCTGCAAGTGAAATGTGATGACGACCTTGCCGATCTGAGATATTGCATTGTGTGGGAACAATGCGCAATTCAGTCCCAGGCACGGTGTGATGTGTTGAACACCTTTCTGCAGTTTCGATGACGTATTTACGAATTCCAAAGAGTTCGTATGGCTGTAACATCACGACGTGCTTGTAAGTAGAGCGATACACGGCTATTATCGCGCTGCACCGTCTATGACGTCATTGTCTCAGGCTAACCCAGAGAGCATAACTTATCATCACTCTGAGATAGCGCGTAGTCTGAACTGGAGCCATGCACTTGTACATCGTGGCGAGGGCAGTCGGCATCTTCGGACTGGTGAGTGTTCCATCTAAAGTGGACGCCAGATCGGTGAGCAGGTTCCTTCGTTTGGCAGAGAAATTGTTGTTTCATTTAAGGGCTTGTGTCAACGTTGTTATCAGACCAGTGTGTTTGAGTGTGTGTAGAATCTGTGTTATTGTGATGTCTGTAGAGGTATTAGATACGCTAGCCGGTGGCAGATATGGGAACTATTCTTTGTTTACTTGTGTCATGCTGTCAACCTGCTTGGTTGACAAGCACAGTCGCGCGGGTAGGATATGACTCAGCTCCAGTCATTGTTCTTCTCCCCGTGGTGACATGAGCTCTTGTTACGCTTAGATGTGCTGTTGCGGAACAATTAGAAAAGGGTCATTCCTAATTCACCCATTATTATTAATTTTTCCGTTCAGTTTTCACATTATGACTTCTGTTTAACACAAGTAGCACGCGCAATGCTCCTTGACTTATGAGTAGACCGCACTCCGTCGTCGCTGCGTCCCCCTGCTGGACCCGCAAGGCGTTCCAAGTTCAGTTTCAGCGAGCGTATCTTGAAAGGCTAATGCAGTCGAACCCGGTTACAAGAAAGTTGAATGGGAAAGTGTTATTCATTTTTATATAGAAGTTTTCGTTATACCCACGTTGTCTTATAGCCTACCCAAGTTTATCCGAGCCACTTTCTTGTAAGGAGGTTGTAAGTCAGTTAGACATACTGTACTTTACCGCATCCGTCGATGCATTTCGCTTCTATCCCACCTTTATCCCTCAAAATTTTGCTGAGACATGATTTACATACAGCAAACTCTTTGCACATTTCTTTGCGTACCTCCCACTTTCAATTTTCTCAATCAATTTCAGTTTATCGCTTGAAGAAAACTGTTTCCCCTTAGTAGACATTGTAATGATACCGTAGCACGTTTACTCCTAATAACAGACTGAACTTTGGCAACAGAAACAATTCTGTACAGTAAACTAGGTATGGAAAATACAGTGCAGTACAGAACGTAGTCTAATGCAGAAAGTAAACAGGGATAACGTCAGGAAAAATGAGGCACCACTTATGTAGAGGTCATGAACCTACTTTATTTCCTATACAGAGGTAATCGAGTCCAACACAACTTTCTTATACAGAGGTACAAAGGCTTCTTGTATAGTGTTTCTCACCGTAAAAATGACGGGACCAAAACATTTATTTCCAATGCAGAGGTTTTTCTTACACAGAGGTTCACTATAACCAGGTTCGACTGCATGTATATTTGAATGGAGGTTTTGCACCATCCCGGCATTTACCAGAAGAGGAAGTGAGTAACTACGGGAAACCACTTTTACGATGCCTGCAATTGAGTATCGAACCCCCCACTTCTGCTGTACACCTTCAAACCATCATACCAAAATTACATTTCTTGTTTGAATCAGTAACTCAATCCGGACCTCTCGGGTGACAGCCAAGAATGCTATCCATTACATCATGGATGCCGGAATTTGCCTTGACAAGGATTTTAACAAGTTGCTGACGCTGCCCTCTCACATTTTAGCACCTCAAATGCTAACTAATAACTGTATCGGGAATGGTAACTCAAATTATCACTAGAATGCATATTTCGTTATGAACAATTGTTGTTGTTTGAGTCTTCAGTCTTTTGACTGTTTTGATGCAGCTCTCCATGTCTCCCTGTCCTGAGCTAATCGTGTCATCTCTACATAGCTACCACACCCTACATCCGAGGCAATCTGTTTAACATATTCTAACCTTGGTCTACCCCTACAGTTCTTGTCCTCAACCCTTCCTTCCATAACTAAGCTTGCTATTCCTGGGTGTCTTAGTATGTGTCCTACCAACCTATCTCTTCTCTTCATTAGCAGTCGCCAGAAACATCTCTCCCCTCCCACTCGTCTTAATACCTCTTCGTTTGTAACCCTATCTACCCATCTGATCATCATTCTCCTGTAACACCACATTTCAAATGCTTCAATTCTCCTATTTTCTGCTGCACCAATAGTCCAAGTTTCACTTCCATAGAGTGCCACGCCCCAGACAAAGGCTTTCAAAAACGACTTCCTAATACCTAAATCTATATTCAATGTCAACAGATTCCTTTTTTGTAGAAATGCTTTCCTTGCCTGAGCCAACCTACTTTTTATATCCTCTTTGCTTCGTCCATCACTGGTTATTTTGCTTCCTAAGTAACAGAAGTATCCTACTTCCTTCAGCTTTTCACCTGCCAATTTGATGTCCATAGAGGTTTCTGATTTATTTCGGCTGCATTCCAGTATTTTTGTTTTACATTTATTAATCTTCATCATGTATTCTTTCCGTAAGACGGAGTCCATACCTTTCGAATACTCATTCAAATCCTCAGGCGTGTCGGCCAAGATGACGATGTCATCAGCAAATCTCAGAGTTGAAATTATTTCTCCTTGAATCTTCACTCCCACTTTATATGTATCTCCAATTTCCTTCCTTGCTTGTTCAACGTAAAGATTGAAAAGTATGGGTGATAAGTTGCAGCCTTGCCTTACACCTTTCTGAAAACCAGCTTCTCTCTCATGTCCTTCAGCTCGAATGACTGCTGTCTGGTTTCTGTAGAGATTGTATATCACCCTCCTATCCCTGTATTTTATTCCAATAGATTTCAAAATGTCAAACAATTTAGTCCAATCAACGTTATCAAAAACCTTTTCTAAGTCTACAAATGCCATGAACGTTCTCTTATCTTTCCTTATTTATTTATTTATTTATTTATTTATTTACATATGTTACGCCCGCATTGGAGCACTTAACCAAAAAAAGTATATACATATCTCAAAAACAATATTAGAGATTCAGCTTCTTATTTTTCTTCTTTTCCCAAAACATTTTCATTCTAGTTGACCTTGCCGCTCTCTCCTTATTCTACAATTGACAAAGTAGAAAACTAAGGGATGCCATTTTTCGCCCATCAAGCAAGCATTCATTCAGTTCCAAATCTACAAGACAAATTGCTCTATAAACCACTACCAAATCTACAGTGACATCAACAGACAGTCTCTGCCCTCCAAAAAACCAAAATCCTGTCAGAAAACTTAGTAAATGTAATATCTATTACTGATAAATATTAAGACATTAAGCACCGAAAAAAGAACTATTTATTTTAATGTTACAATACTTAGAAGGTGGCTTCGGTGGTGTAGTTGGTAGCATGCTGAGCTTCTATGCCCAAGGTCGCGGGTTCAAACCCGGCCAAAGTCATCGGATTTTTAAGAGCATTAAAATCCCTCAGTATGGCTTCCTTCGGAGGGGGAGTAAAGCCGGCGGTCCCATGTCATAGATGTATGGCATGAAAAAGAACCTTCCACTAACAACACTTGTGAAGCCAAAATTTGTAGATTAGAATTGATAACGCTCTATTAGTTCCAACGTTCGTCGCCAGGTGCTGACTGCGATGCCATCTAGTAGCCAAGTCGGCAAGCTAGGTGTCGTGGACGGTAGCATTTGGTAGCAAAAGTAGGAAATATCTGAAATTATTGTCTTTAGTCCTTACTTGAATTAAAACAAATAACACACACTAATGCATCCATCACAATTAACACCGGTTTTATCAGGCAAATTCTAACAACCAAAGTACACGGGGCTACATGACCACGTTGTCGCAGCCCCTAAACTGAGGAAACAATCAACCAGCAATACTTAGAAATGACGATCCCACCAACAAAACAGTCGTCCACCCTCAACTAATCAGTAAAGGTGTAGCTACTATTGCTGTGATACACTAAGCAGAGATTCCCAAACTGGGCGAATTCGCCCAATAGTGGGCGATTTTAGCACGCCAGTGGGCGAAAATGACAATGTGGATTCGATGGACGATTTGAAAAAAAGTGGTGGGCAAATAATTCAGTTTTTATGTAACTTACACAATATGACCGAGAATGTTTACCTATAAAAACAAGGAATAAAATAAAATTGTAAACAAGTAATTTAATTATGTCAAATAATCTTGCCACGAAATCTAAAAATAGGTTAGAAATTGAAAAGCGAGGAGTTCTTAGAATTTTTCTAACAAAAATGGCTCCTGACATCAACAAATTGATTGAAACTAATCAAATCCATCCCTAACATTAATTAGACATAGATATTCATGTTGTTTAATTAATTAGATATAAAATTAATGTAGTTTTAATTTTATTTTTTTCTTCAATTCATTTCATTAATTGTTATCCCTTTTTTTAGTCAATTACTTGTACATTTTTAATGTACATGTCTGTCTGTTAGGTAGTCAGCCCGAAGGCTGGTTGGATCCTCAAAAAGTACCGCCGTTAGGTTATGTGGGTAAATACCCACAAAAACCCAAGGCAGCACTATATTGAGGCGTACTAGGCAAGGCGAGGAGTGAGGTAGTTTGCCATTGCTTTCCTCACCGAGTCAGAACAGCAGTACTAACCCTATGAGTAGAACCTTTCACAGCATGCACAGGCACTGACTGTGCCCTGAATGTCATTACTAAGCACCACCCATACCTCAGTAGCTTCCATATAATCACAGCCATGAGTGAGACTGAGACATCGGTGAAAAGCCACATTTTACTCTAGCCTGTGCCAACAGACAAATGCAAATTTATTGCATTCATCAAGAGATGGCAAACAGGCCATAATTATACCTAAATAAACATGATGTACCTATTAAGAAAAATGTCCGTAAAATCCTCATTTCTCAATTTATATGTACAGTAGGTATTTGAACGTATGTGTTAGTAATTTTAAGATTTGTGCGTTTTTTGAAATGAGGTGGGCGAAAACAAATTATAAATCTCGAAAGTGGGCGATGGTCAGAAAAAGTTTGGGAAACCCTGCACTAAAACAATAAGCCCTAAACTACTATAGAATTGTAAACTAATATGCGGAACGACCTACAAGTACTCTGCTGTGATGATGGTAAAAAGCTATAACCAGTGTTTTTTTATTTTTATTTTTTAGATTTATGGAGTATCAGTTGTAGTCGAAAAAACAACACGGTCTTTCAATTTTCGGCAATTTGCAAAGTTCCGGTCATTGTTTGTGTTCGAATCATTAACTTTCAGCTTTTTCAATGCCTGGGTGGTTGTTAAATAGTTCGTTATTTTCTTCATCCTTCAAAACTAAAACACGCACAAAATAACAACCTACCCCGCCTCCAAACAATAGACTCGTGCTTATAAGAACGAAGTGCCGAGTTGTCGACCAAAAGAAACTGATTCGATAGATCTATTTAAATCGAGGATTACTCGAAATCTCCGCCAGCTGTTGTGAACAGCGCGTTGACGCCAGCTGATGGATAAACTTTCAAGTCGGAAATTATATTTGCCGGACTATAGTCTATACAAATCTAACAATATTTTTTCTTACACAGTTTTCAATTGTTTAAGGGGTACGCGTACCCCAGCGTTCCCCCTGAAAAAAAAAGCACTGGTTATAACTACAACATACGGAGTAGTTTTTGTGTGCTATTAATGTGTGGAAAAATCTGATGTGGATATTTATCTGAAATTGTGGAATATCTACAGACTGCTCAGGCAACCGCTTTTCGATGTTAATAAAATCTGTCCAAACTATTACTCTGAGGATTAATTCTTTGGAATCAGAAACTTCTATGGACATCAAATTGGCAGGTGAAAAGCCTAAGGAAGAAGGAGACTTCTGTTACTTAGGAAGAAAAATAACCAGTGATGGACGAAGCAAAGAGGATATAAAAAGTAGGTTGGCTCAGGCAAGGAAAGCGTTTCTATAAAAAAGGAACCTGTTGACATCGAATATAGATTTAGGTATTAGGAGGTCATTTTTGAAAGCCTTTGTCTGGAGCGTGGCGCTCTATGGAAGTGAAACTTGGCCTATTGGTGCAGCAGAAAAGAGGAGAATTGAAGCGTTTGAAATGTGGTGTTACAGGAGAATGATGAAGATCAGATGGGTAGATAGGGTTACAAACGAAGAGGTATTAAGACGAGTGGGAGAGGAGAGATGTTTCTGGCGACTGCTAATGAAGAGAAGAGATAGGTTGGTAGGACACTTACTAAGACACCCAGGAATAGAAAGCTTAGTTATGGAAGGAAAGGTCGAGGACAAGAACTGTAGGGGTAGACCAAGGTTAGAATATGTTAAACAGATTGCCTTGGATGTAGAGTGTGGTAGTTATGTTGAGATGAAACGATTAGCTCAGGACAGGGAGGCATCGAAGGCTGCATCAAACCAGTCAAAAGACTGAAGACTCATACAACAACAGGTTTTATAAAAGCAGTTATAAAGTCTTCTGTGACCAGAATGTTAGTGAACCTTATAGCAACAGCAGTTGGTAATGGCCTGATTATGTGCAGTTGAGAGCAGACATGGAATGACTGCATAAAACAATGCAATTAAAATTGTTGGGTGTAAGCAGCAATTCCATTAACTTACGAACAGAGATATCAAATTCAATTCGTCTTGCATTGGTATACAAAAGGCAAAATATTGTGATATAACTAGCAAACGAAACATGTTGAAAAGCTCACAAATATGAGGAGGATGGATAATTGATCAGGAAGCATTGGAACATGGACCAAGTCGAAACAGTGCCTCTTATCAACTTTAATACTGATGCAATACCCAACTCCTTACTAAGTCTCAGTGATCTGGATTTGGACAAACTTATTTCTAGCAAATATGCTGGACATTGAAAGCATAAACGTAAAATAAGTAAATAAATAAATAAATAAATAAATAAACACACAAGCAAAGAAATAAATGTGCAAACAAACCAACCAAGTAACAAAACATTTATATATATTTAATTTATTCATTTATTTATTTATTTACTCATGTAGATCGACTTATTTATTTATATAATTATTTATTTACTTACTTGCTTATTTATTAATTTATGTATTTATGTATTTATATGCTTGGTCTGCCTTAGCCCGTCATGGGCTGGATAGTGCCAGGGGTTGACTTTATTAATTTTATTATTTATATATTTATTATTTATTTATCAGGAGACAAATTGTTTTCGTGTAGGAAGCTTGAGAGAAGGTCGCGACGCCAGTTGATCAGTTCACAATATGAACTCATTAGTACCTGGCATTGTTCCATATGTTGGCATCTCAATAATCCATCAAATAATTCCATTTCGCAGTGGTGACTTCTTGGCACTAAAGCTTCTGTATTCATGACTTGACCGAATCTAAGTGTGCTATTGTGTTTGTTGGTCCATTGCCTCTTGTATAACAGCGTGACTTGAGCTAAGGTAAGATACACCTTTATGTCCTACTAGCAACCCGACCCGGCTTCGCCCGGGAACAGTTATGAATGCATTACGTGATAAGCGCTTTTTTTTTTTCAATGTCAACGAACAACGTCCAATATCCGTCTTACGTCTCGGCATGATGGGTTAAAATCACTGACTGGACTATTATCAAGGAGATGCATGTGCAACAAATTCTTGTCAGGCGTAATTTAAGAATGGCGAGGTGCATGAAACACAAATCCCCCTTCCGTCCAATCTTAACTTGACTGTGGATTTTGAGGAACGAATAGTTCACAGGTGAAATGAAGAAAAGCCGAGTTGCACTTCCAGGGAAACCCCAAACACAACCAATCTTCTCTAGTTTTTAACTCAACACGACTCGACAGTTTGCTGCTTGCTGTATCTGGGGCAATAAGCTCGTCCACTAGCTAAGCTGTAACTGGGGTGGTAGACTCGCCCCTAGCTAGCTCGTAAACAGTCGCCTCAGTAACTGAATGGAGATTGTTGGAAGAAATGAACACGTAAAAACACTTATAGTAGGCGATAAATTGAAGATAAAGATATGCTCTCCCGAGCTTTTTGTAGAACTTTTCATGCTGAACAATTCTTACACTCATAGTATATAGATAAATTAATTTTAACGGTTTGCCCAGCGTAGGCTTAAAAAGCGCACGGACGCTAGTTGTTTTTCAACCTTTTCACTGAAATCGTTAGTTCTTGACTTCCTTTGGTCTTAAATAAATTATTTTCTACAGAAACCTTCCTCGAGGTATCCTTTCGAGAATAGTGAAAACCACATCAAAATCCATTCAGTGGTTCTCGAGATTAGCCGTGACATCCAAGAATCGAGGACTTTGTTTTATACTAAGTAGAGATTATACGCCAATCAGTATAATTTAATATAATCTAATTCCCCTTCCGCCCAATCTTAAATTGACTGTGAATTTTGCGAAACGAAAAGTTCACAGGCGAAATGAGAGTTGCACTTCCAGGGAATGGCGAGGTAAATGAAACTCAAATCTCCCGTCCGTCCAATCTTAACTTAACTGTGTTTCACAAGCGAAATGAAGAAAACCCGAGTTGCACTTCCAGGGGAACTCCAAACACAACCACCCTTCTCAGAAATCTTAACTCAACACGACACAACGGTTTGCTGCTGGCTGTATCTGGGGCAATAGGTTCGTCTGCTAGCTAGGCTGTAACAGGGATGATAGACTCGCCCTTAGCTAGCTCGAAAACTGTCGCCTCAGTAGTTGAATTGACATGGTTGGAAGATATTAAAACGTAAGATATCCTTTTTCAGAATGGTGAAACCCGCATCAAAATCTATCCAGTGGTTCTCGAGTTTACCCGTAACATCCAAGAATCGGGGACTTTGTTTTATACTAAGTGGAGATTGGCCAACTGGCCAGCCTAATTGATTAAGCATTAAACCAGGATATTCCCCCCCCCCCCCCCCCAGGGCTCACAACTAGTGAGATATGGGATGACGGCTATGGGACCTTAGCTGAGAACAGCATCGTGTGGTGGAGAAAATTATCTCATCAACTTCTATAATTGATCGTTTTATTCTAATATTTAAATCTATACATAGTATAAAATAAAGGCTTTGGTTTTGTCTATCTGTTTGTCCTGGCTAATATGAAGAATTACTGGACGGATTTTGATGTGGTTTTCACCATTCAATGAAGCACCTTTTAAGAAAGGTTCGTATATGTAGAAACATTCATCTATCACCAAAGGAAGCTGAGAAAAACTATGTGAAGTACGTCGAAGAAAAATACCAACATCCGTGTAACTTTTCAACTCACGCTGGCTAAACCATTATAATATTAACATTTCATCAATGCTAGTCAGTTTTTCAGCACAAAGCATTCAACAAATAAAGCACTTGGCAGCATACATCTGTCTTAAATACATGGCCCTCTATAAATGTTTTAAGTTAGGATATGTTGAATATTTGTTGGTAATTGCAACATACAAACAGTATAGTCTAGCTGTCGGGGACTTCTTTTGTAGAACATTTTGTGCTGAACAATATTGGTATAGAATTGATATATTTGACAGCTTAGCCAGCGTAGCAGAGTATCAAGTGTCAATTACTTTAAAAAAAATGTGAGGTACCTAGTGAGTGAGCGTGCGAGTCAGTCAGCTAGCTAGCGAGTGAGCCTTCCCAGAATCGGTGGCCAAGGCCAGAGAAAACATTAACGTGAAAACTTCCCAGTAGAGAATGTGTCGTCTCAAAACTCACGAGTCTTAAAATTCACGAGTCTCAAAATTCACGAATTTCAAGATGAGGGTTAGCAAAAGTAGGTTCTAGCCGTAACCGTAGAAAAAATGTGTTGCCTCTGTAAATAATATTCTAAGTTAGAATTCGTTGAACATTGTTACTAATTGTAACATAAAAGCACTTTTTATGACCCTTCATCCCGAGAAGGAAACCAAATATAGATAAAGTACATCGGACTCTGAAAAAACAGCGCTTACCCCGTAAACTGCTCCCGTACGAAGCCAGGGTGAGTATCTAGTACTGCTATATATTATAGTGTTTTCTTCCATTTCTTTTCAGAAATCAATTAACGTTATTTTTCCTCAAAATTTTTAATTAGATGCTATATTTTCATCTGTAGAAGTGTCACAGAACCTCGTAAATAGTTTGAATTAATGTCGATTTTGAATTTTAAAAATGTTGTATTTACCAACCTTGACTATAGTACTATTAAAATTTTATTATAAATGGTTATTGTTGTTAGAAACTCGCGGTATTAATATTATAATACAATATATCTTGTGCTGAGATCAACAGGCGAACAATCATACCAGCCATTTTCTCTAGCGTTATTTTCACTCCTCTGATATACAGTATTGTATGTTTATATTGCGTTTTAATGGTTGGCTAAAACACATAGCCCTAAGTAGATTTTGAAATAGTCAACAATTATTCATTAATACCTTAAAATAAATGTAAATGCTTGAAAAATGAAACTTTTCCACCTTGTCAATACTATTTCATTAAAATGAACATAAAACCTACTAATTGTTTTGGCCCATATTGAGCCTTGTTCATCAAGGATAAAATTCACTGTTAAAACATATAACGATTGTGAGCACATTCGAAAATTATTAATTAACTGTACATTGTAACAGTAAACTCAAAATATTGCTTTAAAAACTAAAAAAAAAATACAAAATTAGTGAAAACAAGCTGCTCTAAGAGTTGATCCAAAACATTTTCATCAATGAGCACTTGTAAATCATGTTAAAAGAGCCATCCTCCATACACAAAATTATAGCAAATGTAACCTCTCATATCAGGCCAAGTACAGGCATTATTACACAGTAGAGGCCAGAGTGCATCCATGCGGCAGAAACGTTATCAAGCATGAAAACTGTTGAAATTGAGAAAAAGGAAAGGAAGATCTTCCGAAAAATTCTAGGTCCCAAGAAACTACCTGGAGATGGATACAAATTTCAACTGAGGTCAAACCAAGAACTCTACGTCAAGTTTGAAGTGATTTTATTCAGCATGGGAAAGAGGAGGTTGATGTTCTATGGACATATTAAACGATTGGGGACCGCGAGATATGTTAACAACATTCTCAACCTTCAGGAGAAATGGAAGGTGCAACCTCCATGGCTTCAGGAAGTCCGTCAGGACTTAAAAAGGGTAATCATTGGACTGGCCGAAGTCTGGGGCAGGACAGGATTCAGAACCAAAATTGCAGGTGTGAAGGATACCCCGAAGAAAGACCCACGCTTTCAGCCGAAGAACGATTGAGAAGGAGCCAGAGGCTGAAAGATCTTTGGCAGGAAGCTAAACGACAAGGAAGAGACACCTTAATGAAGAAAACCTGAACGGTTGTTGTGTATTTGTAGTCCATAGGTGGCTGTATCAAACAATAATAATGACCTGTCTATCACTACGTTAAAGCTCTATTTCATATATCGAAGTACCTACAACGTATTAAACAACTTAACAGTAAAAATTATCTGTCTTATTAACTGACATTTGTACTATATTCAAGAAGTAGTTTCGCTGTCTTAAAATTATTAATATTTGTGAGATCTTGCATACGTAACTAACGTTGTTGTTGTGATAATAGGATTTTACAGGCTACTGTAAAAAAAACAATCTCATTGTTTAGTCCTAACAATACTCATGCCTTGAGGAAATAAAACGCAGTAAAAGCATGTGTGTTGATTAATCCAGTGGAACTTGGTTCTCCTAGTTGAACAAGGTCCTTTATTATAAATCCTCCCATTCTAAAAAGAAATCATTACTAATGTGGGTCGAATACCTTGAAAGATTATTATTGGAAAAATCTAATAAAAAAACTATTGAGATGAAATAAAATGCATGCAAGTTATATTAAGATAGGTGCCCGTCCTCTGTTCGAAATTGAAATTCCAAGGAAAGTATTATTATGAGTTACTGTACACTGAGATATTATATGCTTTGGCTTTCTAGCAGCTAAATCGTGAAACTACTGTGGAAGAAAACGCTTAGGAGGTCATTCTTGTACCACTTATTCAATTAGTTAACTTTTCAACCGTGTTTGCTTTTTAATTAACTATGTTATGATATTTTGAAACATTGTCCCCGTAATTTATGTCATTAATGTTGTTATTTGAATCTAAACTCTGATAGATATGTATTTCGATATTTTCAAGTATATTCATGAATCTGCCTTTATTGGAGTTGTGTAGTATTTTAACGTCCCGTTTAATGTCAGATAAGTCATGGGTGGACTGTTTCATATGGTTAGCCATTGCTGAATGTCTGTTGTATTTCAATGCGTTGATGTGTTCTTTGCATCTAATTTCAATATTTCTCCCTGATTGTCCTACATAAACAGTCTTACATGTAGTACCCGTACATTTTAATTGATATATACCTGGTTTCAGGCGTGAACCTGTTTTTTTAATAACGTTCTGGTTTTATTTTTATTTTTCAGTTTTTGTTTGTGTTTTTACTGAAAGCTACTCTAAAATTAAATTTCTTAAAAATAATTGTTAATGAATACCGTATATTTTGTTTAAATACGTAAATGTGACATATTTCAGGTTTTCTGTTGTTATTCTGCAGTGTTTGGTTTATTTTAAAATTTTTAAAATTATGTTTATACCCGTTCTTTACTGATATTTCATTTATGATGCTCATTTCTCTTCTGAAATTCATTGGTGACACAGACATTTTTAAGCTCCAACACTCAACTATAATATGCTGCTTTTTTGTGGGTCCCTGAGTACGCTGAATCGTGCCCTGATAATCAAAAATTTAGTACAGTTTCGAAGGATCCTACTTCTAGCATTCAAGGAACCTTAAACAATTATTAAAAGATTCCGTGTTTTTGTTTCATAGTTTGGACACCAACTACATGATCAATATGAACCCCAGCCTACTAACAGCTAGAGCATTAGCCTACCTAAAATACACAAACCTAACATTAGTTCCATTATCAACTACAAAAACAGTCCTACATATCGGTTAGTACAGTTTATACAAAAGTTTAAAAGAATATAAATTCACTGCTAACACTCATATCCTCAATTCAATGTATTTTTGTAAAAAAAAAAAAAAAAAAAAAGGAAAACTTTAAAGATTAGCCTAAGGATAATGAAACGTTACATTCTTTTGATATAAAATACCTGTACCTACTCCGATATCCCGATCAAGAAAACACAAAGATAGATAATACAGTATCTAATAGTCTACTTCAGAGGATGTCGTCTCAGCATAGTGCCCTCTGTATACAAGTGACGTAGATCCTTTGCCCTGTTACACTTTTCGCCTTGCAGTGCCTCAAATTCCCTGCCTTACGCATGACTTGGCAACCCGTGATCTAAAGTAGGTATTGCATTTTGTTATTCATCCATGGCAGCTAGCTCTCTCGTTAACACCCCTTCATGGCTTTAATTCAACTTGTCAGATTATATTGGCGTTTGTCTGTAGATCACAGCTCTGTTCACGACGTTCCGATTGACGCTGGAGATAACACCCATGGAACATCCCGATCGTATGACACAGTTCCTCCAAGCTAACTTGGAGGACATGTGGAAGTTCGGCGTGTTGTACAAGAAGCCCACAGAGGTTGCAGGTTGGTGATTCTGTATTAAATGTACTTTCTCTGCCACTTATCGTTGGGTTCTGAGAGAAAACATGGGTGTGACTTTTTCTCGCCACAAACATTCCTAATGTATACAGAAATTATCATCACAGCTCCTACATTGTAGAAATGCTAATTTATTAGTCATTATTGATAATTTTTAGCCTACTTTCGATTTTTGCAAAAAATGAAAGTAGACTTATGAAATCAACACAGGGCGAAAAAAGTGTGTCTGTCTGTGTGTGTGTATGTGTGTGTGTGAGTCTGTGTGTGTGTGTGTATGTGTGTGTGTGTGTGTGAGTCTCTGTGTGTGTGTGTGTCTGTGTGTGTGTGAGTGTGTGTGCTCTGAATGTCTGTCCCCCCTATCAATTTGAACACGGTGAATGCGAATTGAACGAAATTTGGTACAGAGGTAGTACTAACAAAAGGCACCTCAGTGTCATGTTTTATATCGCCGCCATCTTGACGGAAACGTAATGGCGGCCACACAAATGTTCAAAGCTTAAATCAAATTACGACTATCCTAATCATCCGATCTCTACCAAATTTTGCAACAACATACCTTTATGGTGGGAGCATCCTTTAACCAAACTAATAGGTCATTAGCGTAATAGTTTGCGGATGGCGGCCATCTTTGTGTGAAAATCGATTCCCCCTATTAATTCGAACACGGTGCAACCGAATGGAACGAAATTTGGTACAGAGGTAGTACTAACAAAAGGCAACTCAGTATCATGTTTTATATCGCTGCCATCTTGACGGAAACGTAATGGCGGCCACACAAATGTTCAAAGCTTAAATCAAATTACGATTAACCTAATCATCCGATCTCTACCAAATTTTGCAACAACATACCTTTATAGAGGAAGCATCTTTTGACCAAATGACTAGGTCATTAGCCTAATAGGTTGCGGATGGCGGCCATCTTTGTGTGAAAATCAATTCCCCCTATTAATTCAAACACGGTGAAACCGAATGAACGAAATTTGGTACAGAGGTAGCACTAGCAAAGGGCACCTCAGTGTCATGTTTTATATCGCCGCCATCTTGACAGAAACGTAATGGCGGCCACACAAATGTTCAAAGCTTAAGTTAAATTACGACTAACATAACCATCCGATCTCTACCAAACTTTGCAACAACATTCCTTTATGGAGGAAGCATCCTTTGATCAAATGAATAGGTCATTAGCCTAATAGTTTGCGGATGGCGGCCATCTTTGTGTGAAAATCAATTCCCCCTATTAATTCAAACACGGTGAAACCGAATGGAACGAAATTTGGTACAGAGGTAGCACTAGCAAAGGGCATCTCAGTGTCATGTTTTATATCGCCGCCATATTGACAGAAACGTAATGGCGGCCACACAAATGTTCAAAGCTTAAGTTAAATTACGACTAACATAACCATCCGATCTCTACCAAACTTTGCAACAACATACCTTTACGGAGGGAGCATCATTTGACCAATCTAATAGGTTATTAGCCTAATAGTTTGCGGATGGCGGCCATCTTTATGTCAAAATTGATTCCCCCTATTAATTCGAACACGGTGGAACCGAATGGAACGAAATTTGGTACAGAGGTAGCACTAGCAATGGGCACCTCAGTGTCATGTTTTATATCGCCGCCATCTTGACTGAAACGTAATGGCGGCCACACGAATGTTCAAAGCTTAAATCAAATTACGATTAACCTAATCATCCGATCTCTACCAAATTTTGCAACTACATACCTTTATTGAGGGAGCATCCTTTGACCAATCTAATAGGTCATTCGCCTAATAGTTTGCGGATGGCGGCCATCTTTGCGTCAGAATCGATTCCCCCTATTAATTCAAACACGGTGAAACCGAATGGAGCGAAATTTGGTACAGAGATAGCACTAGCAAAGGGCACCTCAGTGTCATGTTTTATATCGCCGCCATATTGACAGAAACGTAATGGCGGCCACACAAATGTTCAAAGCTTAAATCAAATTACGATTAGCCTAATCATCCGATCTCTAGCAAATTTAGCAACAACATACCTTTATGGAGGGAGCATCCTTTAACCAAACTAATAGGTCATTAGCCTAATATTTTCGTATGGCGGTCATCAATGTGTGAAAATCGATTCCCCTTATCAATTCGAACACGGTGAAACCGAATGGAACGAAATTTGGTACAGAGGTAGCACTAGCAAAGGGCACCTCAGTGTCATGTTTTATATCACCGCTATCTTGACGGAAACGTAATCGCGGCCACCCAAATGTTAAAAGCTAAAATGTAATTACGACCAACCTAATAATTTAGTCTCTACCAAATTTTGCAACACCATATCTTTATGTGGGAAACATATTCTGACCAAACTGCAAGAACATCAGCCCAATAGTTTGCAGATGGTGGCCAAGTATGTGTGCAAATCGATTCCCCCTATCAATTCAAACACGGTGAAACCGAATTGAACGAAATTTGGTACAGAGGTAGCACTAGCAAAGGGCACCTCATATTCATGTTTAATATCCCTATAGCACGTTGTATTTCAACAAGCTACTACAACCAACATTCAATCATACTCCTTGAAAAGGGCAAAGAGTTATAACAATACCCATGCATTTAGGAGAAAGTAGGCTATATGATCTTTACTGAACATCTTGTTTAATTTTTATGTCATTTTCTAAAAGTATTTGATCATTTTATGGAATTTATTGGAATATTTTAAAATTAGAGTAATTTTCTCATATTTTTAACCCGGGAGAGGGCGAGGTGCGGAGAAAATTTCCGCATTTAAAAAAAATGTTTGTAGTTGGGTGTGACCTTGACCAATTCACACGTGAGCTTGTCTTATTGTTGTTGAAGATTTTGGGAACCAATTGTTATGATTATTTTAATTTTTATCGTAGAAACAACCGCTGTAGCGAGTATTATTGTTTTACTGGTCTTCGATTCGGAACTGTTCTCCGCACGCGCCTCTTTGAGATAGCATAAGCATTTTTCAGATAGTATCAAGATAAAAGTTTTTGTTTTAAACCCTAGAACTGCTGCAGGTTTATCCGTCAAATGCTGCAGTACATTCCCATAAAATACACACTATGGGAATTTAGTATCTGTAAGCAAACTGTGTTCATGAATATAACTTATCATACATCAATAGAAAGCTGAAAGACTGTTCTATATTATTCTTATAGAGGTGAATCGTTCAGACTCATCAGTTTGAATTAATCATAAAAATTGTTTTATAAAAAAGAAAAAAAAAGAAAAAAATTGACTTTTCTGCTCTAGAAAACTATATTGCCAAGCTAAATGTTTGTCAGACACATCATAAATGAAACGTTCACAGTTTTTTGTTACTATTTCAAGAACCAGTTATAAATAATTCCTGTTATTTACTAAAAAAGAAAATTATTTGTACAATATGACCTTTCTCCATTATGCACATATATGAGAAATTCACCTTCTGCCTCTTCTGTAAGCTAAATGCGTGCATGAATAGGCCTATAACTTATCATACATCAGTAGAAATATGAAAGACTGTTCTCTATTATTTTTATAGAGGTGAATCATTCAGACTCATTAGTTTGAATTAATCATAAAAATGTATTTTATAAAAAATAAAAAATAAAATTGACTTTCCTGCTCTAAAAGAACATATTGCCAAGTTAAATGTTTGTCAGATGCATCATAAATGAAAAGTTCACAGTTTTTTGTTACTGTTTCAAGAACCAGTATTAAATAATTCCTGTTATTTACTAAAAAAGAAAATTATTTTTACTATATGATATTTCTCCATTATGCACATAACCTATATGTGAAATTCACCTTCTGCCTTTTCTGTAAGCAAACTGTGTTCATGATTAGGCCTATAACTTATCATACATCAATAGAAAGCTGAAAGACTGTTCTATATTATTTTTATAGAGGTGAATCATTCAGACTCATCAGTTTGAATAAATCATAAAAAGTATTTCATAAAAAATTGACTTTTCTGCTCTAGAAAACCATATTGCCAAGTTAAATGTTTGTCAGACACATTATAAATGAAAAGTTCACAGTTTTTTGTTACTATTTCAGGAACCAGTTTTAAATAATTCCTGTTATTTACTAAAAAAAAGAAAGTTATTTTTACAATATGACATTTCTCCATTATGCACATACCGGTATATGAGAAATTCACCTTCTGCCTTTTCTGTAAGCAGACCGTGTTCATGAATAGGCCTATAACTTATCATACATCAATAGAAAGCTGAAAGACAGTTCTATATTATTATTATAGTGGTGAATCATTCAGACTCATCAGTTTGAATTAATCATAAAAAATATTTCATAAAAATAAAAAATAAAAAATGATTTTCTGCTCTAGAAAACCATATTGCCAAGTTAAATTTTTGTAAGACATATCATAAATGAAAAGTTCACAGTTTTTTGGTACTATTTCAAGAACCAGTTTTAAATAATTCCTGTTATTTACTCGAAAAAAGTTATTTTTACAGTATGACATTTCTCCATTATACATATATTTGAGAAATTCACCTTCTGCCTTTTCTGTAAAAAAAAAACTGTGTTCATGAATAGGCCTATAACTTACCATACATCAATAGAAATCAGAAGGACTGTTCTATATTATTTTATAGAGGTGAATCATTCAGACTCATCAGTTTGAATTAATCATAAAAACTATTTCATAAATATAAAAATAAAAATTGATTTTTCTGCTCTAGAAAACCATATTGCCAAGTTAAATGTTTGTCAGACACATCATAAATGAAAATTTCACAGTTTTTTGTTACTATTTCAAGAACCAGTTTTAAATAAATCCTGTTATTTACTAAAAAAAAAATTTTTGCAATATGACATTTCTCCTTTATGCACATAGCCTATACGAGAAATTCACCTTCTGCCTTTTCGGTAAGCAAACTGTGTTCATGAATAGGCATATAACTTATCATACATCAATAGAAAGCTGAAAGACTGTTCTATATTATTTTTATAGAGGCGAATCATTCAGACTCATCAGTTTGAATTAATCATAAAAAGTATTTTACCAAATATAAGAAATAAAATTGACTTTTCTGCTCTAGAAAACCATATTGCCAAGTTAAATGTTTGTCAGACACATCATAAATGAAAAGTTCGCAGTTTTTTGTTACTATTTCAGGAACCAGTTTTAAATAATTCCTGTTATTTACTAAAAAAAAAGCGCTCAATTTCTGAATCATCTACATAGGCTTGTTGGCTGCCATTTTGCTCAATGCAACTTCAATGTCAACATGAAAGTACTTCCACTTCTGCAGCCAAATAATAGCCTGCTTATTGTCATTTGTTTGCCAAAGAGTAACACAACGAAAGATAAAAGCATTACGAACCAGCATGACTTGAAATTAGTGCTATCTGATGGCTAACATTAGTACTATATTTGAATACCGAGACCGTCTTTCAGAGAGACGGTCGCACTTGATTAAACACCACACCGTCTTCCTGGAAGACGGTCCGCAGTTCTAGGGTTAAGCAGATTTCGTTTTATATTTGGATGGTTATTCCACGGATACTAATTTTTTAGTTTTTATTTTAGTGCTTAATTTTTATTTATAGATTGTTAATGTTTTAGATTATTATGAATAATGCTCTTAGTGTAATGCTATTATAATTTGATTTTAGCTGAGGATGATTACAAATCAACCGAAACTAGAACCATATATTAAAATAATTCATGGTTTTTGGGCTAATGCCGTGTGAAAATTAACTTAAATACCACCAGACGTTTCGAAGGAACCTTGCCGCCTGCCCCCCCCCCCCCCTCCTATCCCCCTCCCGTTTATCCTCATTTGTGACATCCTAATTCTTCAAGGAGTCTCTATATTTTTCCCCCGCCCCCTTTACCTTCTCCTTCCTTACTACTCTGTCCGCCGTTCTTATTAATATGGCACGTTTTTTCTACCTTGGTCCATACAGTAATTTCTGGCAGCTGCTCTCTGGTGACGAACAGAGGAATTTATCTAGTTGTTGTAATCTCATTGATATACTTTCTTTGGCCACATTGTTTAATTCCATTGAAAAAGGAGGCAAGTTACCTTCGAAACGTCTGGTGGTATTTAAGTTCATTTTCACACGGCATTAGCCCAAAAACCATGAATTATTTTAATAGTAATCCGGGCCGTGAAAGCCTTTATGTACATATTAGAACCATATATGTTATTCAATGAAAAATACTATTGAGTTAGGGGGAATAGATCTATTTTACCTATTCATAGGTATCCTAATGTGTCAATACGGGTAACTTCTATGAGGTATGATGTACTTCATATCAAGACGTAGACGTAATCGCCTTTTGTTGTTTTTATATTCTGCAGTTTATTTTGACATTGACTAACAGAAGTAAGAAATGATATTTACTTGATGTATGAGTTGTTTTCAACACTAAACATAATAAAATATTCATTGGTAATATGCACAAACAATTGATATATTATATCATAGTGCTTGTCTGCACAAGAAATATTATACAGGGTCTTGATTTTTGCTTGGCAAGGCGATTCCGCTCGACCTTCGCCGGCTGTTACAGATTGGCGCGTGGGTCTCTGACCGTATCCCCACGCTCTTGCTGCGGTAGACGTGTGAGCTCCGAGCTATTTGGATGTTTTATAATACTACTGTGTACTGTATATCGTATTGTATACCGGTACTGTTTTATTGTGATTGTGTATAGTGCTGTAATGCCCTATGTAAAATATTCGTTACGTGAACGTGTATATCTGCACAATACGTACCCAATGTGCAGGAAATCATGCACTAGAGCAAGACAAAAGTTTCGAGTGAAATTTCCAGGGAGACCCATTCTTATAAATCGGACTATAAAACAACTGGCTAAGAGATTCAAACGTAAAGGTTCAGTAAACAATAAAAATAGACGTCGTTATTTCCTTACTGAAGCCAAATTAACCGGAGTAACCGGAAACTTCATAAGGAGATGCCGATTATGTTCGGCGGCAGATGGGGAATAGTTTCAGCATCCACTGTAAACATAGTGAGTAAAAATGCATGATACTGATTTTAATCACCGTATTCTGCCGTACATAAGCGCGTGCGGTCGCTGGCAACTGAGCCGTCACTGGCGGAGCGCGTGAGCGAGAATGTCCTTGCCAAGCAAATATAAAGACCTGTACCTATGACACAAAAAGTGTAATTTTACTTACAGACAAATTATTAAGGTATTAATCAAATTTAACATTGTTTATTGTGAGCCCAAACCAACGCGGAGAAAAGTTCCGCGCGCGCTCTTTCGTGCAACAAAACATCGCGCGCCCTCTCCCGGGGGACTGTGTAATCATGGACCCATATTTTCTTAATTTTACATGCTACGTTTGCATTCATTTTTCTCCTTTTTTAATTTTCACAGGCCAGTTAATTGTGGACCGTACATTACGCAGATTATTTTGTTTAATTTAACACATAAAACATTCATTTACCTTATCCCATTCCTACATAGGGTGTTTACAAACTTTAATCTATGAAATCATTTTGACAGACCACTGTCAACTTGAGGTATACGTTTCTCTGAAACTATTTGAGATATCAAGCTATAATTTCTGTAAAACATTAGTTGCATATACTCTTTTAAGTGAGTGAGTTAGGTTTTATATTTCCTTAGTAATAGTTCAAAAAGCAGTGTAACATTTTTCAATTTTATAGCTAAAATAATTTGTGCAAATAAATGTATTCTAAAATGATCTAAAATACCAAAAATATGAGAAGTTATTACGCCCATTATGTCATTCAGAATATACTCATAGATATGTTAAAATATGGATGTTCAGGGGATATTATTGTTTTGGAAAATGGTAGCCCAATTTGACAGTGGTCTGTCAAAATTACTTCGTAGATAAAAGTTTGGAAACACCCTGTGGGAGAATGGAATAAGACAAATGATTTTTTTTCTGTGATAAATTAAACAAAATAATCCGCATAATATACGGTCCACAATTAACGAGTCTGTAAAAATTAAAAGAGAAAAGTAAATTTAAAAGTAGCATGTAAAATGAAGAAAATATGGGTCCATGACTACACGGTCCCCTAAGGGGTTTGAAGCATTCTTGCGTACGGTATTGGATAAAATCGGAGCTTAAAGTGAGGATGAATGCAGAGACATGAAAATCTTCAAAACTCATTGTCATGACGAAATCAGAAATAATAGGTATTGCTTTGCAGTGGCGAAGTTAAATTCATGCAACTGGGTATTCGAAAGTTCATACCTTATAGTTTTTTGTAGATAACTACAGTCATCGTGTTTTTCGCTCAGAAGAGATATCAACGATGCGTTCTTTGAAGATGTCATCCCTGGAAAGATAGTTAGTTAGTTAGTTAGTTAGTTATTGTTGTTTTAAGGGGCGGAACTACGAGGTCATCTGCCCCAACCCTGGAAAGATAGTTCACCAAACTCTTCTCAATAGCCAGAGTAGGCTACTCAAATTGCTCAGTCTAGAATCTGACATGGAGTTCCTTAGAAATGTCTTCAATGCACTCATGCTTCGTTCACTCGAAGCAGTAGAAACAGGAAAGGTAAGAATCAGTCTTACGAGGCGCACTGCTTCTTGATATATTTGTTCTAGGCTGTTGTTCAAAAAATAATTCTCTTCATAGGACAACGAAGAAAATGGTCTTGATTTTAAATACACTATTAAATCACTACACTGATCCAAGTTTTAAAACTCACAAATGAACATGCAGGCGCTGAAATACCGCCAGCTTCACACATGCAATGCTTGGAGCCTATGCTCTCTGCTGACGCATTCAGCTATCGACTCTCCACCTGGCGCATGCGCAATTGCCTTCTCTACCCACAGAGACTTGAGCCTGTTTCAAAGGAGACTCAGTGGCTGCTCAGTCCCGCGCTGAGAAGCTGGTGTCAATCCCACCATGGTTACAGAGAATAATACCGAAAACTAGAGATTTAATTTGTCTAAGCCAATGGAAAATAGGAAAATTTAAATGTGCTTATTCCTTAAGAATGAAATGGGTATTCTAAGGCTCAACATTTCCCCTCCAGCTTCGCCACTGTTGCTTTGTGATTGTGTAATATTGGGGGTGTCGATGCGACGATGCATGAGGGAGGACAGGGGCGGACGACGATTTGTTTTCGGGGGGGATCTGATGAGGTGCTACAGTTAGAATATCTGGAAATGCCATCGAATGCATAAACATACGAGGGCTGTTTTTTAAGTAAGCGCCGTTTTCTTTTAAAGCCCGTAGTTAGTGCGCACGCCGCAACAAGCGTGCGCGCTACCTCCCGGCATCCTTTGCGAACAAGCAGGCGTCAGTTGCAGCTGTGTAGACAATCTGTACGCTGAACTGTGCATCTTTACAATGTTCAAGATTATTGATTCGCCCGCCGCGTGTGAGGTACGATCTGTGATACGTTCTTTGAGTGCAAGAAACATGTCGGCTGCACACATTCATCGTCATCTTTGTGAGGTGTATGGTGATAATACAATGACGGAAGGTAAAGTGCGAAAATGGGTACGCGAGTTCAAAAGTGGCCGTGAAAATGTCCAAGACGATGAACGCTCAGGTCTATGATCACAGATGACTTGGTGACTGCAATTGACACGAAAATTCACGAGGACCGATCATTCATGATAACGACTCTATCAATGGATTTTCCTCAAGTGTGAATTCTTGGTTGTCAGAGCAGGCGGCAAACTTTTATGCAGAGGGATTTCAGAACTTAGTTTTAAGGTATGACAAGTGCCTAAATAAACAAGGCAACTATGTAGAAACATAGAGGAAGGTATGTAAAACCTAAAATTAAGTGTGGTTTCAAAATAAAATGTTCGGTTTATTTTAAAAAATGAACGGCCCTTACTTAAAAAAGCAGCCCTCGTATATCAGATTTACAGAGTTATACAATTGCCTTACATTTAAGGAAGAAGCCGACGAAACTTTTTACACATTTTATCCAGTACTCCTTGAGTTTTAATTGCCATACTTTCAAGTACTGTATATACATAATCGGTAGTCCATTCAAACTGTCTGCTCTCATTGTGTTCTACAAATAGGTCTTCATATACCGTAATGTTCAGAACGAACGTTTCTGGTGTTGCTGTAGCTACTGGTAAAGTTCAGAAAATCTTCAACGCCTTGTGTATGAAGGGGAAAATAATTTCATTACACATATTCAAAGACGATATAAAATCCTTAGGGAACTCATGATGATCATTCTGTTGAAGGAAACTTCTTCTCCACATCTTTAGCTCACTGAAGAATGGCTCTGGTGATGCATCAAAATCATCCGGCCATTGGTTTACTATGGCATCAAATGCTTTTTGAAGGTGTTCATCTGAGGTTTGCACAATGCTTTTGGGCAGCAACGTATTTATGGTTTGTAGGATCCCTTTATGGTTCAAAAAACTGTCCTTGAGCTGACTCATGAAATAATCTATGAAAGGAAGGAAAATTGAAGGCCTGTACATGTACCGTACATTTAGTGGTCTATTTTAATGAAAATAATTAACGTAGAAAACGTTCAGATCCTTTGAATATATTGAATTAATGTGAATACTTTTATCTTTAGTTAATTCCTTAATAGCTTCCAAATTTTCGGGGGGGGGGGGAGTGGCAACAACCCCCTATCCCCCCCCTCCAACCTGGATCCGCCCCTGAGGGAGGGTAAGTGAGAAAAAAAGTGATTACGTAATATGTAGATTGTCCCTTATGAAAGCATCGTATGATTCTATATCACCGTTTGTACGTTTCTGTCTTCACAGATGTGAACGAGGTGGTCAACTATATCATCTACACGCTCTTCACCGCCGTCTGCAACTCACTCCTCATCATCGCCTCATACGTGGTAAGCATTTCTGCTAGTAATAACATAAATCACAAATGTTCCCTCAAACATTGGCACACGAGAGCACACTATTACTAGGCAAACACGCTAGCAGATGATACTGGAAGATCGCAATTTCATTCCTTTCGTCCGCGCATGTGGCGATAAGCGGAAGTCAGAGGCGACGGAAGGAGGATAACTTTGTCCGGACTACATTTTCCTACAAAGAATGAAATGTTCCCTCTCACTCCACATGTCCTACTTAGGCTGTGTCCCAATAGTGCAATTTCATCCGTAGTGAACTAGATAGTGGACTACTTTACCGGATGTGACGTCAGAAGTCGTAATTCAATACTGCTTAGCACATAGCAATCAAGTCTTTAGTAGCTAGTGAACGAAAGTGCTTGCTAGATTGGCCGACTACGTCAAGGAAGTTATAGAAATTGTAGTTGATCGGTATTGTAGGTTATGTAAATTGTATGGTTGTCTTTGACTTAAGCCAAACACAAACCATAATTAGGGATCGGCTAAAAAGTTATCTTCTTGGCCCATCCATGAACGTATCGTTCAGGTATTGTTCATTTAAAACAGCTGATGAAAGCGCAAAGAGCTTACAAGGAGCAGCAGATCACCGCCATCTTGAGTGTTGGTTTGGTTGTTACCAGCATGTAAGTTCAGTGCGTTTCAGAACACAAGTCTATGAAGGAGGCTGTGATCAAGCAGACATGTCCCAAACCTCCGTAGTGCATAGCACATAGCACATAGTAGCTAGCAGCTAGTCAATAGCAGACAACTTGAGTATTGGAACACAGCCTTAGCAGTGCTCGTCACTCACGCGCGAGAGGCTATAAAGCAAGTCAGTAAGCAAACAAGCTTGTCGTTTGTATTTTTACATGAATTCGAAATCTTCTGAGCAGAAGTCACAGAAATTCAGAAATCGAACTTAATATGTTTAGCCTATTTTCATTTATGATAAAATAGCCTTATGAGATCAGCTTTTATTCGTGTGCGTCCGTGTGTGTGTATGTCCCCCCTAATAACTTCTAAATGGATGGAGAGATTTCAATGAAACTCAGTCAGGTTAAATAGTACTATTTTGGCCGACCCTGACCCTGCCCTTCAAATTTTATTAGGTCTCACCAATCTAACATGGTGGCTGGGCGAAATATTTCACCGGCATTTTATATCTCCGAAACTATTACTTATATCACCCTGAAATTTTGTACGGTGATAAAGGGCACGACTAGACATTCATCTATCTGACTTTAAAAAACCTGTTAACTACAATACTAACATGGTGGCCAAGCAAAGTTGAAATATTTAAATAGACTTATCGCGCGATTTAACCATCCGAACACAGTGAAACTTGGTACAGCAAATGACTATACAAATTGCAATGCACTGACATCTTATGTATTTCAATCGTTTACATAACCTCAAGATGGCGACTGTGCGAAATTTTAAAATTAAGTTTTTATTCCTTGTGTTCTAATCATGCGATCGTATTCAACGTTTGAATAATTAACTTATACAATAATCCTCATCTAATAGTACATTACTCTATGGCGTGCATATATTAAAATCCAACATGGCGACCATCCGACATACTTAAATGGTTCCCATTATCTATTAATCTATGACAGCAATAAAACTGACATTTTGCATGTGTATAGAGGCTATAAACATAAGTTCACCTACGGGACGTCCAATAACCTGGTGATCACAAATCCAACATGGCGGCGACGCAACATTTTAATATTCAAATGGACGTCTCTCGCGATTTAACCACCCGAGCGCAGTGAAACTTGGTACGGTGTATGCTTATATAAATTTTAATCCACTGGCATCTAATTCATTTAAATTATTTTCATAACCACAAGATGGTGGCTGAGCGAAATTTTAAAATCTCGTTTTCATTTCTTGTGCCCTAATCATGCGATTGAAGTTTGAATAAAACATTAACAAAATAATCTTCATGTAATAGTAGCCTACATAACTCTAAGGCCTATATATAAAAATCCAACATGGTGACCATCCGAAACTCTATATTTAGACGGTTATCAATATCTACGAATCTATTACACATTACAAATTGAAAATTTGTATGTTGATAGAGGCAATTAATATAAGTAGGATATATGAAAATAGGCTATTTAGTTCTTCACGGAACTACTTGTTTGTTATTTTAACTAACCCCGTGGCACTACAGCCCTTGAAGGGCCTAGGCGTACCAAGCGACCGCTGCCCAGCCAATTGGCCTGCAGATTTTGGGGTGACGCGTGGTCAGCGCGTCGGGTCCCCTCGGCCGTTAATCTTGGTTTTCGTGACCGGGGCACTGTCTCACTGTCAGACAGCTACTCAATTGTCCTCACGAGGCTGAGTGCACCCCGTTCCAACCCTCACGTCAGTTTTAAAATCCCTGACGGAGCCGGGGATCGAACCCGGGGCCTCCGGGTGAGAGGCAGGTGCTCTACCCCAACACCACGGGGACTTGTTTGTTAATGGTTTGTAGTATTGATGTTTTAGATTCATGTAATAGCTTTGTGACATTGTGGTCATGTAGCCCCTTGTTCTTCGGTGTGTGTGTGTGTGTAATCTGTATGATTGTGATGGCTGTACTAGTGTGTGTATGTGGATTTGGGAGGGAGGCGGCAGTGGCCTTAATTTAGATACCATTCGGGTATTTTCCCGAAGTAAACGTGGGAAACCAATGAAAACCACTTCTAGGATGCCCGAGATTAGAATCGAACCCACCTCTTCCCAGTTCTGTCTGACATGGCTCAGACTCCGTGGCGTAACAGAGCCAAATAATGACAATATGACATTCGATGAAGTTTCAAATTTTGAATAAAGTCAATCTTTGGATTGATGACAAATGATTGGATTGTGTTTGAAAGCATTTCTTTTCCCTCGTGTAACATTCATAGTGTTGCTATATGTTGTTCATGCCATCCAGCTCTACGTGACGTCTCTGAAATGATTGCCAGAGGTTTCGACCCAACTACGGAGTGGAAATGCTGGTGGGAATCAGCAACGGAGATGTACCAGCTCAGCAGTGGAGGCTGGTGAAGAAAATAAGTTGTGTGCTGTAACCCGTCCCCCCACCAAAAAATAAATATATTTAGAAATATATTGTATTTTATGGAAACATTCAAGAGGTTCTCCACTGAAGTTTACATACCGTACTGAAGAAACTCAACACCAATACACATTTCTCATACAAAATGAATTAAACATATAATAACACCAGAAATGACAAAATATTCACGAACTCAGATACACTTCGTATGAGCGGGCAAAAACAGAAGCTCTCTTTGTTACCAAGAGCATTAAAATGATATATTGGCTGTTGTTCCAACAGCACAACGGAAAAGTTGGGCATGCATGCGCAAAATACAGAGTTCATGTTTGTTGACAATAAACGTAGAAATTCTCGCCGAGCTGCGATCTACACAGACAGTCCCTTATGCGGAGTGAAGCGCACGACTAGATAACTCCTTGTGAGGAGAGTTGAAATATTTCCTATTCTTCGACTGACGATTTTTTTAATGCGCTGTATTTGATTGTCGAAAATATTATGAAAGTAATGAGTTTCATATAAAGAAAATGTGCTGCAGGGCTGCAGCACTTCAGCATATAAGGTGCACCTGCCTCTGCAGCACAGCATTTTCTTAGGTGCTGAACTTTCAAGTGGATTCCAGCTACCACGTAAAACATGGACTGCCCTGAATAGAATTAGAACAGGTTATGGCAGGTGCAGAGACATGGTATATTTTACCCTAGGGCATTAGGCTGACTGATGTTGAACCTGGGACACTGGGAAATTGAGAACGGACTGGAGGTGCCAGCGAGAATCGAACCCATGGTCTTGAGGGAGTTTAATCAAGAAAAACCCCTAGAGAAAGGACACATTAAATCACTAAGGCGATATGGAATGAATTCTGACATTATTTATTAACATAACGCAGAAAATATGGGAAGAATACGACAATATTTGGCTGTAAACTGCATGAAGTTCTGAAGCCAGCACCAAGATTTGGAGCTCATGACATTCGACAAATTGGTTTTGAAAGTAGGCGTGTTTTCATGGCGACACGTCAGTCACTTGGAACTTCTTACACCGTCTGAGGGGGGTGGAGAGACGCAGATGTGATCCAGAAAATCCCCTAAACACAACGGAAGAGAGCTGTGGAATGGGGAGCGGCAAGGATAATTTAATGATTACTCGTGATTAGAGTATGTCAGGCACATGAGGGTTGCACCAATGTGAATTAAATGCAAGGAGACTAATTATCAAGCCATCAAACGCAAAAATTGAAGCAGATATAATAAAGTGCAGAAGAACACGGCCTACCGGATGTTAGCGCATAGATTGCACTGGGCAAAAGGGGAATCACCATCGACTCGGCGTCACCACGCGCTGAAGAAGGTAATTCATTCTAATTAATTGACCGATCGATTCTCAAGCACGCAAGCATCTATGGAAACAGCGATGCAGGACGGACCAGAAAAACATCATTTCAAGCCAGGAAAGGCATTTAGAGAAGAGATGGAGCTCCGAGGGATTTACGGACCTACTTTTCGGGTGGAAAGCAATATAAGGTCACCGGAGGAGGCAGTCGAGGTCAGTTGAACCAACTCGCAGGGCAGAGACCACGCTACTCTGGTCCAGAAAAGAACGCGCGCCAACACTTTAACATTTCAGAGTTATTAAGTATATTAGCCGTGCAGTGTAATGCACGAGTTAGGAAAGTATCACAATAGGTCAGTAGAACCTCATAATGAAGAGACAATGTATTGTTATACATATACGAGTTTATTTCAGTAGAAAGTATGAAAAGTGTTATAATGCAGAGACAATGAATTGTTATACAAATGTACGAGTGACTGTACAAGACTTTGTTAGAAGCGTATCGCTCAGGGAGACAGTAAGTGCAGTAGGAGGACAATAAAAGTGGTAATATTACAAATGTAATGTACAATGGAGAAGCGCAGGGCAGAACATATCTATTAGACATATTTACATTGTTTAGGAGTGCGCATGTATAAATATTTCGTTGATACGGGCGAAGCATTTTCACGTAAATACCACTTTATTAACGTTCAGAACGATATTAATGCACATCTATGCTATTATCGGTAACATACCATTTGATAGGAGTTGACAGACATTGGGAATCACAAGGGATTTTCAAGGAACAGGGATACACTTGGGAACTTCAGGCAGTTGTCACGAGACTTTCAAACGAGATACAGGATTATTCATGGAGGGAAACTCTACAGATCCTGTAATTCTGAGATTCTGAAGGAAGTGTCGCCAAGTGAAAAAATGTATATAAGTAGCGTGTGTTTTAAGTGATTTTTATATTTAAAAACGTGTATTCTACAAGTGTAGTGACAAATATAATGTGTTGCATGGAAAAACGAAGCAGTAGCTTCAATATGAGAAAGGAAAGTGCAGTGTATTTCTCAGTGGAAAAATTACGCAATATGTGTGTGCAAAGTGAAATTATGCCTTGCTAAAATGCAAAGATGGCGGGCATAATGGATTATGTGTGGGCGAATCCGCCAGGATGAATACGTGAGTACCCAAAAACCATGATTTTGTTGTAAAATGTAATCCACTATATGTCGGTAATATCTAAAGTTGTAAAATATGTCAATGAAAGTTGAATTTAGAGGACCTTCATACAATAATTTTGTGTTGAATATAGTCAAGTTAAGATGTTCGTTTTACATCGAGTTGTGTGTAAATCCGTTACAAGTAACGTAGAAATGGCATTTGATTTAAAAGGATTAATAAATGTAATGAACGCGGACGTTCAGTTATTGATGATATAACTACCGTTACGTTGTGTCGAGATAAGGGAAGATATGTCAGTAATAATAATAATAATAATAATAAACAAACATCAGGGAAACTGTATGCAAAGATATGTTAATTTGAATAACTGTATATTTAAGCAGTGTTATTGAAAGTAAATGGACCGCTCAAAGGAAATTAAAACAGCGTTTTGATGCCACAAAGAATCATGTAATAATGTACGGAAATATGCAAAGGATGTCGGAAATGGAAATGTATAAAAGAAAATTGAATTGCAGCTTGATGAAAAAGCTTATAAGATTAATTGGTAGAGATTGTCTTATTAATTAAGGAAGGGATCATCCTCACAGTAGTCGGGAAAGTCAGGTTTGCTAAATAGACGTATGAAATCTCGTATAGCCTAGAGCATACGGAGATATATAATGCAATCGAGCGTATCTAGTGGGAACCCTAGCTCAAGATTATGCTAATAAGCGGTCCGGATTCGAATCCAGAGGCGTATGGAAGGATAACTGTAGACACCTCGCCATAACGCATGATTTCGACTGTGAACCAGTTAATTGTGTGAATTAATTCATCTCTGTGGGAGTGAATTCGACACGGCGGGATGTTGTGCCCTTGCCGTGGTATTTAACAGGAGCGCCGACTATTCCAAGATGACTATGTGCACGATGAATCTCGTTTCCTCGGCTAGACTTAAATGGGCCAGTATGAGGCCAGCCTTTAAATCCTAAATGATAGGGATACATGTTTAAACAGTTCCATATTCCGTAATGCATTCTGTAAGAAATAGGTCATCCGTATTTGGTGGGTCACTAAGACTTCACAATGTTGTGTCTGATAGCAACAGGCAATTGCTTGGAGTGAATGAGGGGAGAGACGTGAAGGGGAAGATAGCGGCCATGATGGTTGGCACCCCGCTGCGAGGGTACATTATACTGAACAAGGGTTGGGGGACAGACCTCACTCATTGTATTCTTGTAGTAAGATGTGTGAATTATAAATGTGTGATACCCTGAATGTCATAGAATGATGATTGTATTAATGAATATTGAATATATGTGTAATGCGACACATTGCTAATTAAGAATCGTTCTGATATCTTAATATTTGGCCAAGTTGTAAAATGGTAAAAGTTACATTTTTATACTGACAGATACACCTAGCTTCGAGGGTGGAAACTATATTCTACGCTATGCCTACGCGACGGGTTGCAGTAGGGTCCCACTCGACACAACAGTGGCAGATAAAATATTTGGAAGATAACTCTTTACGGCATATAGTGGATTTACAATTAAAAGGTTGGATAACGCATGGTAGACTCAAATGTTTTGGAGGGAAGAAAGAGACAAGGCATGATTGTACGCATATTGTATAGTTGAAATTTTATGCACTAATTAACGAGAGATTGTAAGATTAATGTTGTTTGTGTGAGTTTACCAGTGCATTAGCGCACATGGGAATGATTTTTATGGTGATTTCAAGGTAAAATTAAATCAACAGTGATTCGGATTTGTGAGAGTATAAATTGTGAATAGTAATTGAGGGTAGGAGTATGTTTTTCATTTTTGTGTGTAATGTAAATGTAATATTATTTTGCTGTGTGATAAGCCATGATTTTTAAACTCAAATTAAATCCTTTAGAATAGAGTTGTGTGTTGTCATTGTAGAGTTTCAAATCCAAAATATGCGACTGCTCAGTGGGTTGAATGGTACGTGCCCGGGAACTGTTGCTAGCTGGAGGCGGAAGCATATTTTCCATGTTTTCCAAGTTTTCACATGGGTACAATATAAATGGAACAAGTTGCCAACACCCGTGTGTGACTGCGGAGCTGTGCGACAGACCATCCACCACATTGTCAGTGAATGTGAAACGCGGGCATAGGTTATAGAGGTAGCCAAGAAGATTTCCTGATGGCAACTCCACAAGCAATACGGTGGATCAATAATCTGGACATTCAATTGTGAGGAGTCTTTTCTTGTTCGTTGTTTTCTGTTATTTAAATATGTACATGTTTTATTTCTGTATATACTGGAACTTGATTGTATGGGCCGTACGCTAAATGAATAAATAAATAAATAAATATAGTGTTGTTCTAAATCAGGCTTGCTCCAACCGGGCATTTCGCTAAGTGGGGGCCCGATCCGTGTACGGGCGGCGAGCGGACAGAATAGCTGCGTTCAGTCTTGGCAGCGTAAACCAACCGTTTGCGTCACTGCAGTGGCATTGGTGCTATGAATTGGAGTCAGCTGAGAAGAGACCAAGTTTTAATGCAAATAGCGTGTAACAAGAATCCCAATGGGAAGGGCAGTGGCTTTTTCTGCTAATTGGAGAACGTGCTAAATGTTTAATATGCGGACATTCTGGGATAGCTTAAAAAATACAACGTTGCGAGACATTACAATTCAAAACATTGTAACATGTACTGTATAACAGTGTTCAGGGAGACGATCATTTGCAACTACAGTAATTGCAAAATTAAAAGAGACTGTCGATAATAAGGTAAGCTCTTTTATTGCATTTAACTGGATATCAACTATGTATATTACTTACGTGGAATCCGAACCACAGGACATGGCATTTCACTTCGAAAATCTCAGACGTATTGGCCGAGAATCGAATCCGGTCTAACATGGTGAGAGGCCAACAGCTTGACCACTCGCCACCACGTCCTAGAGTTATATAAGGTGAGTTCAAAAAGTAACGAGCCAGAGGCATAATTACAGAAACCAGTACCTGTATGTTAGAAGTATTGGCCCTGGCTGTTGAGACACTTGTCCCACTGTGACACGAGGCGGTGAATGGCTGTCTCATAAAATTCCCTGGGCTGCGATGTGAACCAGTTCCACACGTACAGCTGGACGTTGGCGTCCGAGGTAAATCGTTGGCCCCGCAGAGCCCTTTCAGGGGATCAAACATGGCCTAATCACTGGGAGAGAGGTCCGGACTGTATGGAGGGTGGCCGAGAACCACCCATTTGAATTTCTGCAGGAGTGCTGCGACTGTGTTGGCCGTATGATGTCGTGCATTGTCGTGGAGCGACCATGGCGGCTATGGCGTTCACTGTCATTCGGCGGTCCTAGGTAATGAGTGCATCAACCAGCTGGACGTTGTCATCGGTAATGCAGGGGGGTGCCCCAGACCAGACATCATCGGCTAACGACACCCGTCCTTCCCTTAAGCGCCTGTGCCACGCCTTGACCCTTGCAAGGGACATGCAGTGTTCGCTGTACACTTGTGACATTCGGCGATGAATGTCCGTTCCCCCTACTCCTTCCGCTGTCAGAAACCGAACAACACCTCTTTGCTCTTCGGTTGACGCCTCCATGTTACTGTTTGCAATGCGACTGGCAGCGTTGGACTATTGATGCATGCTGCTGCTCGGTCTGTGTCGTCACGTGACGTGCATGCGTGACCTCTAGCGACGGGCTGTGACCTTCCACGCTCTGGTCGGAACCACACCTCGTTACACACGCCACGATTAGCCGATTTAGTCACCAGTTTGCGCATCGTTACTTTTTGAACGCACCTTATATTACAATTTAATAAGTTTACCAGACAATTTTATAGCCTATAAGATATGCGATAGACCGCTCTCTCGCTTAGTCTCGCTACACTGTGACGTATACATGCTGGTAAGCCGCCCGCATTTACGCCACGCCTGCCCGGCTGCACTGGGCCAGAGTAAACGGGCGCCCAGCTGACCACCTCTGCTCTTTCCTCATCCCTTTCCAAAAATACACCGCTCGTTAGTTGCCATTCTGTTAGTATCCGAGTGTAAGTGCCATTTTGGAAAATGAATAATATTGTGAACCCGATGGGGTTATGCTGACTGGAATCGAACATGGTTCTCAGAGACTGTGATCTCAGTATAAAGGTTCCACCAGGAAGCGAACCAGAGATCTGTACAGGGAGTTTCTTGGTAAAAACCCCTCGAAAGAAATGTATATTTAATCACTGGTGTGATTTTTGATGAAATGGCATTATTTATTAAAATAATGTAGGAAATAATGAGCAGATTATATCATTATAAGACGATTTGGTGTAAGCTATTGGAGGCTTGAAGCACAGAGGAGGGCAGAGCTGACATTTACTAATTGGCCCAGAATTGTGGGTTGGTCTCAGTGGAGCCACGTCCATCTCTGCGACCCCATTATGTCGTCTGGAGCAGGGGTGAGGCCTGAATAATGACATAGTTATTCCCCGACGGAGAATGGATTTGGAGTAGGGGCGGAGAAATGCCCAGAAAAATCATTGATTACTCGTGATTGGAGTAACGAATCGAGATGAGAGTTGCACACAGGTGAATATCTTGGCAAGAAGATAATTTTAGAGTCTTTTACCTGCGAAATTGGTGCATATTTAATGATGTGCGTAAGGACTGTAAAACGACCATTGTTCGCGGATGGATGTGAAGATGTTGCCGGGGGTTTCCCGTTAGGTAGCGTCCCACGCCATGAAGAAAGGAATTAATATTAATTAATTGGACGAGCGATTCCTTTGCACACAGATAGTTTTGGGACCTGTGAAGAGAGAGGAACACAATGATCATGGTTTGAAGACCTGAATCATGCTGTGAGAGGAGCCAAGATTACGCGGGAAGATGTTGCTCTACTTTCTGTGGAAATCCGATATAAGGGAGTAGACCCCAGGAGGAGCTCTCAGCTATGCTCAGTTGAAACTCAGTTGTCACGCAGTCTACATGCCGCCAAGCGCAGTTACAGCCAGTTACAGTCTTACTCAATTGTCAATTGTAGCACAATGGCAATAAGTTGCAATCAGTATGCAGCAAATACGCAGCAGTACGAGACAGCGTGTAAGCCGCATACGGAAGTCTTCAAATAAGTTACGTGCAGTCTTCGAGTGAAACTTCAGTCAGCTACAGCCAGGTTGAAGCAAGTTCGTCAAGGCAAAACGCATGACGATTCTATTCTTCAAGACGCCGAACAAAGACTGGTATGTGTAAAAGAAACAGTAAATATGCTTATATGAATAATAGTCGTGATACAGGCATAATAAGCAGCACGAACTATGACGTGTTCAGTTACGAAGCACCGTATAGACTAACGGTAGAACTATTGTATATAATTATTTGTGAAAGTGTTGAACTTTATTAAGCGCAGTGTGTATAGTATTAACTAATCGTATATGTGTAACTACGATAGAATGCGCGAAAGAAACTCTACTAAGTGTTTGGTATTGCCATGAGAGTACCAGATGTTAACGCTCATGTTTGGGAGCCAGCGTATTGATATAACGCAGGACGCTTACTGTAGGAGTAATGATCGTCATAAAAACTGTTGGAGAGTTCCGAGAGCAGATAACCAGACTTTCAATCAGGAGTTGGTAACGTAAGATGCCGTCGACACCTGCAATTTCGATCTCTGCTAGGGAATTTCAGCATTGAAGTGTGTATAAAGTGACGAGTGTTCAGTGTAATGCATGTGTAAAAATATCATTTAAAGTAGTGTTTGATGAAGTGTTTCACATGTTTGGGGAGTGATAACTTCCTGAAAGGTATGCAACGTGTCGTGTTGGTGATAGAAATTATGTGTAATCAAATGTGTGTAAACAAGAGAAATATGTCGCGTTAAACCCATTATGGCGGGCGACATGGAAGAATATGATTGGTCGGAGCCACCTTAGATGCCTATAGAGATGTAAGTACCCCACAAATTATGGTTATGATTATGTAGAAGTAGGGACCGCTGCATGTCTGTGATTCCGTAAAGATATTGTGAATTCCTTATAGATGCCAGTAAAAGTCAGTTAGGAGGCTGATCCTCCATGTTTAATCAGTGTTGAGTTGATTTTGATAGAGTTGAAATGTTAATTTGCATCATTAAGTGGAGTAATTATTCCCACTGTGAATTAAGAATGGCAATCAGTTATGTAAATGCAACGAACGTGATTGTTCGAGTTTAAAACGTCTAGCTATGTCGGAAATTTTGGTAATTTATGTGAAAATAATAATGAATAATGATTTTGGTCATTTATGTCAATGAGATTTATAATAATAATAATAAATAATGATTTTGGTCATTTATGTCAGTGAGAAATGATGATAATAATAATAATGGTTATTAAGAGTATGAATGAACACATCAGGAAACAAATAAATGTTGTAAGCGAGAATTATTAACGCTAAGTGCAAGACTTATCAATCTAAGCAGGAAGATGTTACAGTGAGATTACATTTCAGTAATTATGGAAAGAAGTTTTATATCAGAATATTGCAGATATTCAGTAATGATACCAGTAATGAAAGAGCTTTTATTGAATTGAATTTGCAGCTTAATTGAGAAGCTTATAGAGTAAATGTTAGATTTCTCTTAATATTATAGGTCGGAGTGTCGTAGCATGGAGCATTAGGGGCCAGATAGTCTATTCTACGTATGAATTCTCCTATGTCGTGGACATTGTTGGAGATATTATTAATTCCAGAGTTGTAGTGTTGGACCCTAACTCTGAAGAAAGGATTGAAATGTGTTCCGGATTGGAATCTTGATAGAGTCGAGGAAACAAGGACACCTCGCAGCTCTATGATTTCCCGAGAACTTATTGATGAGTTATTTACGCTCGTTGGCAGCGAAACTCATGGCGACAGTGGTTTTCTGCGCCTATATTATACTTGAGACACCGGTCAACCGCCAGGCTCATGCATTGCGAACCCCGAACCTTCATGTTGAATGGACCCATGTGAGGCCATTAATTAATCGTTATCCTCGACGTAGGAATAATTACAAAAGCTCATTCAATACCTGTTGGCAATATAGTCAATTAAGATCCTTTGGGAACATGTGTGTCGGTCAGGACACAGTATTTGTCTTGTAAATCTTCACTGCTTAGAGAGGGAGGCTTTCAACTTTTAGGAAGGTCGAGATAATTGGTGAAACGACCCATTCCACTTTCTATTGTGTAGCGACTTCCTTAGCCGAGGGTCGGTGCTAGCCACCCGGACCGCTCAGGCAAGTTATAAGAGGGAAGAGTCTAGACCTTGTTGAAATGACATATAATGCAAGATTGTTATGTTGAATATTATAGCCATGTGGTTTGTGAACACATGGATAATTATAGTTCATCCTGATGGTTCATTATTTTAGCTATCTGACGAATAGTTACATGATATATTTGTACTGTCACTGGAGCCAAGTCATGTAGTTGGTTACTAGATGCCAATCGCCATGAGCGCGAGGTAGTCTATCGTACAATCCGACATAAGCTATAACGTAACGTTTTATCTAGGAATCACAGACAGCATGCGGGGAAACCATATAATTGGAGGATGTGTAGGGGGTAGCTTACATAATTATGGAGTTGCACGTTGATTTTGGTGCAACGTCCAAATAGGTAAATGCATGCAAAGCATTTCATTGGTGAGAAGAAAAATATTAAAACACGCACGGCACACATAATTGTTTAACATAAAGAGGTTTAAGGAATAATCCTTGTTGTAATATTAAAGAAGTCACATTGTATGACTGTTATGTTAATGTACAGTTTGTTTTGAAGTCGTAGGTGCATCAGCGCACTAGTATATCCTTGTGAAGTTCACAGAAGGGTAAAGCCTTATGGCTAGGTATGACTTTGTTGTGATTTTATATTTGTTTACTTATGGATTGTGGAAGTAAAAATTTTGTTTGCTTTATTTTATGCTTTTTGGGTATTGTGTTGTGTTTGAAGCCATGATTTACTTTACTGGATTAAAGTTTTAGAATAGAGTTGTGCCTTATCATTGTAGAGTTGATACCTTTTAGCCTCAAATCCAAAATATGCACTGCTCAATTGGGGTTACCGTACACGCCTGAGAGCTGATGCTAGTTGGAGGCAGATGCATATTATCCACCGAGATTACTCACATGGGTACAATTGTGTTGTTTTAAAGTTAAACTTTAATTTTAACATGTAGTTTATTAATATTTATACATGTTGGGGCAGATTATTTTGCGAAGATCGCTGGACTTTATAATTTAATATCAACGAATTTGTTAAATTTCGAGCATTTGCATATTGATAAGTGCAAATACGTCACCATCAACATCATCATCACCATCGTTAACAACTCCAGTTTCCCGGGTGTGGTATACGAGCCCCCTCAATCTCCGTCGATCCATAAACCATTCTTACTTCACAGTCTTCTCCCAATCCTGGCCTCTCTCCTGTACATCCTTCTCCACCAGATCTGTTTATTGTTTTCTAGGTCTACCAGCTTGTCTTCTCCCTCCTAGGCCTCTTTCATACTCCCTTCTTGCAGTTTTATTGGCACTCATTCTCTTCACGTGACCGAACCCCTTCATTCTAGCCTTCTGGATCTTTTGTAGTAGTCTATAAAGTCTTCTACTCTCACCTCTTCTCTGATTTGTTCATTCCTGATTCTGTCTTTCCTGGTCGTCTGGATGTACGCAGGAACCTAATTTCTGCTGCTTGGAGATTCGAGTTGTCCTTCATGGTTAGTGTGGTGGTTTCCAGGCTATATGTGAGGATTGGTGTGTAGTATGATTTGTACAATCTCACCTTGGTTTTGAGTGGCACTTGTTTATCCCAGAATAGTTGTCAAAAAGTGGCAAAAGTTCATTGCTTTGCTCATTCGATTATTCACTTAACATGTGGCTAGGTTATCCTTGGATGCGTTAGGCCTGGTTGGTTGGTTCCTCAGATGGGGGCTGCGACAACGCGGTCATGCAGCCCCGTGTACTTTGGGTGTGTGTAGAATCTGTCTGATAACCGGTGTTAATTATTGTGATGGCTGTATTAGTGTGTGTTATCTGTAATTCAGGTAAGGACTGCAGACGATCAATTTTCAGGTAGTTCCTACTTTTTCTACCAAAAGCTACTGTCAATGACATCTAGCTGCAGACTTAGTTACTAGATGCCACCGCAACTAGCACCATGCGATGAACGTTTGAACTTATACAGCGTTATCAAATCTAACCTACAAATTTGGCTTTACACAAGTGTAGTTAGTGGAAGGTTCTTTCACATGCCATAAATCTATAACAAGGGGCCTTCCGGCTTTACCTACCCTCCGAAGGAAGGCATATTGAGCGATTTTTAACTCTCTTAAAAAGTCCGACGACTTCTACCGGGTTTGAACCCGCGCTCTTGGGCATAGAAGCCCAGCATGCTACCCACTACGCCACCGAATCCGCCTTCGTTAGGCCTAGCATGCCAGTTTGGGAGTAACATTCACTTGCTTTAAATCATCAAACGAGCAAATACAGCGTATCAAATGATAGCCTAATCAAACTAAGCACGATAGGACGTTTAGAAACTTCGAGACCGTATATTAGCTTACTTTTATTATGTCTCAATATGTACGAGCCCCCTCCCCTCCCCCCTCCCCTCCCCCTCCGAATGTAATTTTGACTCAGCTCAGCTCCCTAAGGAACCAAACCTAGTTACGCCACTGGGCTGAGTGTATTCCGTTCCAGCCCTCAGAGTAGAATTACATTTCTTGGCAGAGCCGGGAATCGAACTCTGGCCTCCGTAATGACAGCCAAGACTGCCAAACACTACGTCACGAGGTGGATAGGTAGGACAAGAGCAACGGGTATAATTTAATGGATCAAATCAGGGGTAGCCTCCGTGGTGTAGTGGTCAGCGTGCTTAGCTGCCACTCTGGATATCCAAGGTTCGATTCCCGGCTCTTCCACGAATTTTTTAAAGTGGTATGAGGACTGGAACGGGGTCTATTCAGCATCGGGTGGTCCAAATGAGTAGAGGGGGTTCGATTCCCACCTCAGCCATCCTCGAAGTGGTTTTCCGTGGTTTCCCTAACGTAAGGTCACGGCTGCCTCCTTCCCTCTTCATTGTCTATCCATCCCAATCTTCCCATCCCTTCCCATACCTCATAAGGCCCCTGTTCGCTTTGCAGGTGAGGCCGCGTGGGCCCCCAACCGATGTTTCAAGCTCCAGCACACTGCCCTGGAGGCGGTAATAGTGGGATCCCTCGTTATGTCCGAGGAAAAAGCCAATCCTATAGGGTAAACCGACTTTAAAAAAAAAACAGGGGCGTTAGAGTGAAGATACGAGCACTTTTAAAATTATATTTTTAAAGCAATGTTTTGTTCAAGAATGATTCTATTTAATCTTCTACTACTGCTTGATTCAGAGAAAGACGCGCTTGGTTATTCATACGATATGTTTTAAAATATTATCAATATTTATACTATTTCTTCAGCAAGTGCTGCATTTAACCAGAATATGACCGAGTTCGCAATCTTACTTCTGTCCCGCTCCGTTTGGTGCAGGTAACGCGCATCACGTTCGCGCCACCAAGGTGGCCTATGATATAACCCTTGGCCAGGGCGGACATTATTCTGCTCCCCGTAAGTGAACACATACAACCCTGCCCCTATGGTGAGCCCGCAGATTAGTCCACTGATTTCTGCCGATGTCCATAACAGTTATAATAGCTCATTAACCCTAGAAAGGTAGCGCCAATTGCAACGTTGTTATCGGTAGGGCTACGCATCAACGACGACTACGATTCTAGAAACTGATAATAAATACTACTTACGTCAACTTTTATTTCACTCTCTAGCTAGCAGAATGGAAACTGTTTGAATATTGTTTTTATTTTATTTTTTATTTTGATAATGTTTTAATTTTTTGAAATTTGTTTAATTTTTGACCTGGTTTCCACTAATTTTGAATAATTGTGATTGTTTCCTTTTAGAATTTTGACTAATTTTGATTTTGTGTTTTTGGACATTTTGAGCTTTTTTGACTGATTTTGATTGCTTTTTTTTTTTTTGAGATTTTCACTAAGTTTGATTTTGTGTTTTTGAGATTTTAAGTATTTTTTTGCTTCTTTCTTGAGCTTTTCTGACAAAGTTTTACTAATTGTGATTGTTTTTGGGATTTTATGGATTTTGAAATGCTTTATTTTTTGTGTTTATTTTTGGATTTTGACTAATTTGCCTTGTGTTTTAGGACTGCCAAACACTGGTGGGGATTGTACAAAAGGAGAAGTGGGGGAAGCAGAAGTGTGTCCTGTTTTTGTCGCGGAGACGAACGCTACCATTCTATAGTGCGTCTCTACCTTAAAAGACAGTACCGGTACGCTTTAAATGGGGCGCGCTGATGCCAGTTCTGCTGCATATACAAAGTTCTGCAAGGACAGGCACATGATAACATAACTCGTATACAGGCGTGGTTTTATGCAAAACTCTCGAAATTTCCGAAATATTTGTTTGTTGTATATAACTGTACCTCATGCCTTGCAGCGAATGACGATACAAAATTTAGATATGATACACCAAATCCCAGAGCGCAATTTTAATGCACACATTGTAATTCATATTTTTCAATTATTCATGAATATGATAATATTATAATATGTTATAATATTACATTTTCTCTAATATCATACAGTAGGTTATAATAAATTATAATATGACATTTTCCACGAATTTAATATAATATAATAATATCAGAAAATTGGAAGTTAAAAGAACACATCACATACCTTCAGGCCTGCCCACTATCCTCTGGTAGTGGTTAACCCTTCCATAAATTCCTCCGTGTCCCAGGATGATCCAGTTTCAGTCGAATCGGAACCAGTAGGCGATCTATCGAAAGTGGAAGAAGACGAAGATGATGATGATGATAAAGATGATGAAGATGACAAGCGTATCAAAAATTGGTCCTCGTCATCTTAAATCTCATCTGCTTTCCACAGTTCACTTTCGATTCTTTTGGTGTGGCTCACGTAGTTTGCCCAATTTTGTGTGGTCACGTGTTGGTATGCAGCCGAAATTAAAGTCTTCATCTCTTGTTTTTTGAATGAGATGTTGTTCAATTTTATATAGTTCTTCACTTGCGCCCATACCATTTCGATGGGATTAAGTTCACAGTGGTATGGTGGCAAGCGAAGAACATATTTTCCTGCTGATTTGGCCATCTCGTCAATGATGTATTTATCATATATTTCTCTGTGTTTTGATTCACAATAAAAAGAAGCTCCCGCTTTAGCATATCATTTCGAAAAGGGATCCCCTTTTGAGTGAGCCAGTCTACAATCCGGTCTTTTCTCCATGACGTTGTAGGTAAAAGTTCGCTTTTACGACTGTGATAGCCTGCATTGTCTATTACTAGGATAGATCCTTCGGGAACATTGGGAAACAGTTGCTCGGCAAACCACTTTTCATACAGTTCACCTGTCATTTCATCGTGGGCGTCTGCCGTGTTCTATTGGCACAGAAAAGTTAACTCGGCACCATTAACGAACCCTTGTTCATTTGTTTTTGCTGGCGTTCTCAGAGGACCTTCCTTTTTTTTTTTTTTTCAATTTCTTATTCTATATACTAAACGTTTTGAACACCCGGTAGCTTCTGCTGTCTTTTTAACTGCCTCGGTAACGTTCATGTTCTTTAAGAAATAATGAAATATATTCAGTAGGCTACTATAATCCGTTCTCTACTGTGCAATTTACCAATACTACGCCGCTTTCTAGTTGCTGTATTCATGGTGAATATTACAATAATAAATATAATAATAACTTAATAATAATTAGCACAATTTATAAAAAACACAAGGACCACTTCACTTCACAGTTTAACTTCACACCACAACAAATGTAATAACACTGAGCTCTGGGGTAGCACAGAATCTTTTCCTACACTCATCAAATGCAGTCTTGAAGATAACGAGCCCGCCAGAACAAACAAACTATCGCTTGGGTCATTTAGTGCTGAGCGGGTGCATTACGCTAAGTGTGAAAACTTATGAATGCTATCTGATACCGAACTCTGGTTTGGTTTAAACACTATGTCAAACATTAATGAACATTTCTTCTCACTTAGTCACCAACGTAAAGTCAACAGCAAAAAGGTTTATCGCTACCTAACTTTCCTGTCATACCATCCTATAATTTTCAAGTAACGTTTAAGAAAGAAAATATATAACTTTCTTAATATGAAACAAATTACTACCCTGAGAAAGAGGATATCTTCTACCAACATCAGGCAATATAAAAATAAATTCTTAATCTGTTGTGATCATTAGTTCATTAGCTATGGCGTGATAAGTTTTATATGTGCATAAAAATAGATTCGCGCTAAAATATCGTAATTGTGAAAATTGGGCCATGTGTTAATTATCTATGGCTTTTAATTTTACATCATCATAAAGCGCGGAGAAGCCTCCGTGGCTTAGGCGGCAGCACGCCGGCCTCTCACCGCTGGGTCCGTGGTTCAAATCCCGGTCACTCCATGTGAGATCTGTGCTGGACAAAACGGAGGCAGACAGGTTTTTCTCCGGGTACTCCGGTTTTCCCTGTCAACAATTCATTCCAGCAACACTCTCCACTATCATTTCATTTCATCTGTCATTCATTTCATCATTGCCCCAGAGGAGTGCGTCAGGCCTCGGCAGCCGGCACAGTTCATATCCTCGCCGCTAGATGGGGGCTTCATTCATTCCATTCCTGACCCGGTCGATGACTGGAAACAGGCTGTGGATTTTCATAAAGCGCGGAAAATTCTATATAAGACCACGCAAACATTTTCTTAGATTTATCACTTTGCATTATTGAGAAAAGGCAACATCGCCGGGGTAGGACGAAGCTAATTGCAGGACATATCAGTGCGAGTGAGAGGCAAATAGTACTTTAATCCCAAGATGTCTTTTAAGGTAGACACGCACTATAGGGTTAAAGCGCGACTACCTCATGCTGTAACAACACACACTAACACAGTCATCACAATAACACCCTCCGCACACACAGCCAAGCACACGGGGTTACAGTACATTACCAGGATCTCGCAAAGCTCCTAAACCAACCAACAACAACTTTCTTTCTTTCAAATAATACTGGGGCTTAGAGCACATGCTTTATTATTACTTAGGCCTTTCCCTTAACAATTTACTGTAGGCCTCTATATGGAATACCTTAAACGTTAATACAAACAAAAGAATTAAGTTTAAGTTTCTTTTTCAGAAGAGGCGCTGGGGCCTAACTCTGTGGCTATTGTTCGAGACTATTTCCTTCATGTGGCAGATGAATTACATGATAACAGTTCCGTACCCTTCTCGATACGCACCGGGATTTTTGGATTTCTTCAGCACATTACTCAATGTCGGTAAGTAATATTGTCAAGTACAGTTACCAGCACCTAGCTCTGCACTTCCCCATCCCACTCCCCCGGTATACTACTGCAACGTAAAACATTTGCCACGCTGAACGTGTTTGTGTCTGATTGTGAGAACCTACTGTCATGCGCGTCAATGTTCTTAGATAGGGAAGTAATCGGCCCGCTCCCCGCACCGCTCTACACCCCTCTCATACTGCTGAGCTCTCAAGGTCAAGTGCCGCTAAACGCCGGTAACTCTTCCTCTGCACTCATGCACATCGATCCCACTTCATATAACATAGGCCCTAAAAAGACGGCTTTATGTGTATAATTATATGCCTTTCAAAAACCTGCTGAACATGGTGACCACGCGAATTTTAAATATTTAAAAATAATGACTATTCTTGTGATCTAATCACCCGAGATCAGTGAAACTTGGCACTGTAAACTTTTAGAGCATAGCATAACCTAGGCCTATACAAAAATGAAGCTTTTAGTTTTGCGTGCCCGTTAATCATGCGATCATGAGCCGCGGGACGTCCTTTTAACGTGGAATCCAAACAACAGGACATGGCATTTCATTTCGAAAATCTCACATGCATTGACCGGGAATCGAACCCGGTCCACCTTGGTGAGAGGCCATCAGCTTGACTGCTGCGCCACCACGCCCCGTATAACCTATACAGTGAGAGCCTTCATTATAGAAAGGAACCTCACCGGGGTCGTGTGACGGACGAAAATCGTTTAGTCAGTGCCAGTTGACTAGCATCTACCGTTAAACAACAATAGGCCGAGAAGCCCCGGATGCGGTCATAGCTTGATTACATTCCCAGCTGGCAAGATACCTTAGTTGAGAGTGATAAAACTTGTGGTGAAATACTTTAGCCCATACCGTATCCCGTGAACATAGGTATAGAACAAAACATGGAATTTTCTAGTGAAAACTTACCTTCTCAAGAAGAAGTCTTCCAGTAAATGTGTTCGTACGTTTCAGTGCCGCGTGTATTTTACCTGTGGGGGAACCTCAAATAAACAGTAGGCCTATATAGAAACAATCCGCGTACTCTGGAGGCTCTCGAGAACGAAATAACTGCACCGATTCGAAACATCAGTGAGGATGAATTACTGCGAGTGTACCAAAACTTCCTACGTTGGTGCAATGTGTGTTTGGAAAATGAAGGACAGCATTTCCAGCAATTACTCTGAAATGCATGCAAGTAACGATGATTATTAAATACGTTGAAAAGTATAACGTTTTGAACTGGTTGGGTGCTATGCTGTTGCTAGCGTCAGAGCCTTGATCAACAGGCGGCTAGCTACAGTGCCACTGCCGTCACACGACGCCTGCGAGGTTCCGTTCTATAGAGGAGGCTCACACTTTAAATAGGGCATCTAATGTCCCATTGTTTTCAAAAATTCAAGATGGTGTAGGATCGAAATTTTAGAAACATATTTTTATTTCTCGTATCCTATTCAAGCGATCGAAGAGCAGCTTCGTATAATGGACTGTTATAATTACTTAATAACACTGAATTCTGCAGCTTACTTCTTGTTAATTTTATTATAGAAGATGTAGGCCTACATACAGGGTGGCACACGAAATGTCATACACTGGAAACTGTTTATAGAATATTTAATATACAACATATTTAATAGAAAATGGCATTACAACATTCACTGAAATGTGTATGATCAGTCCGTATGCAGGACATGTTCAATATGTCCATCTTCTCGGGGTACAACAGCTTCGAAACGAACCTGCATGTTTGTGACCACTCTACGACACATGTCCTCACTCAGCCCTCGGGAGAAATCTGCAATGGCTGCTTGCAATTACAGTACATTTTCTGGTTTCTGGCGGTAGATTGTGTCCTTCAAATATCCCCACAGTAAGAAATCACAGGGATTAGTATCGAGGCTATGTGGTGGCCAGATTGAGCCGCTCTGAAAACGTTTGGGATATCGATGGGAAATCACACGGGGCCCAAAATGTCATCTTGCATGAACTATTGTGTCTCTATTGGTAGACGTGATGCAAAGAGTTGTGGAAGAAACTGTTTTGCTACATATCCATGTAACGCGCACTGTTGACTGTGTCATTGAAAAAGATTGGCCCAATAATTCCCAACACACACTTTCAACCTCCCTTTGTCCGCCATGTTGTATAACTGGAAGCCGGTACACTTGCGCGACATATGCTTCTGTCTGTCGAATCACGCATGAAATAAGGTTTCTGTTCACGAAAGGTCATGGTTGCGAGCCCAGATTTACACATTCTATGAACCATTTTCGATGTATGACATTTCGTGCGCCACCCTGTATAATTTTTATCGTTACAGAAAGATGGCATCTCACGGGAGGATTCATACTTATCTACACTGAGAGTCATAGTGATTTTTCTTTGCAGTGGTGGAGGTGGATTATTTTAAGGGGTGGAACACGGAGATCATCTATCTCAATTTCCTATCGTAGGTATCATAAAGTATAGATTATAGCCCATGTTCATTTCTGAAAAAGAATTTATTTTGCCGATGCTTCTTTGAACCGGTCACTCAGTAAGTTGATAAACCAGTACCAAGAACTAAATATTCTGGTACACAATTCCTTAGTGTTGTACTCAGGTAATAGGCCTCATCGTGTAAATTTGGACACATAGGCCTACTATTTTCCAATGCTCAAGGTGTGTTGATATGAGTTACCTTCAGTAGCCTAATGATGTAAGACAGGAAAGGCACTAGTACTGTAGGCCACCATTGTTAGACCATTTTGAATATTTTTAAATATTATTTGTAGCCTATTTAAGATTTTTGTAAAAAAAAAATGAAGTAGACCTATGAGATCTACACGGACTAAAATGTCCATGTGTCTGTGTGTGTGCGTGTGTGTATCTGTGTGTAGGCCTATGTATGTCTGTCCCCCCTATCATTTCAAACACGATGAAATTGAATTAAACCAAATTTGTTACACCGTCACACGGCACCTCAGTGTAATGCTTTATATCGCTGCCATCTTAATCAAAACAAAATGCCGGCCACCCAAATATTCAAAGCATAAATCAAATTACGACTAAATTAAGCATCGAATTTCTAGCATATTCTAGAGACATATCTTCAAGTGCGAAGCGTCTTGCGACCAAACTGCAAGGTCATCCATCATCCACATAATTTCAATATGGTGGCCGTGCGTATCAAGAAAGCATTGTAATCCATAACCTGTCATGCAATGAATCAATGTTCACAGTAGCCTACTTGGCATTCAGATATTTTTAGATGAAGCAGTTAACAATGTGATGAGTATATGAGAGTGCATATTGCGCGTAGCCGCCATCTTGAAATTATAAAATGTAAAAATAAATAAATATCAACACTTAAGAGCAACAGTAACGAAAATTAATGACAAGGCAGGACCGAATGGCCAAACCATACGTGCTATAATATGCAGTATGATAATCTTATGATTAATGCAAGTGAGCCATACGGTCCATACATCCATGTGGTGGCTGCGCAAAATATTAGGACCAAGAGTTATAAGTTATAATATATGTAATAATATAATAAAGCTGAAGAGTTTGTTTGTTTGTGTGTTTAAACGTGCTAATCTCTGGAACTACTAGTCGGATTCGAAAAATTATTTTTGTAGGCTATATGATAGCCAGATTCATGAGGATAGTTTAGGCTATGTAGCATTAGGCTACACCTCTCTGGTAACCTTAAAGATTGATTTTTGTTCAGTAAGTCGGAAGAACATGCGCTCCCGAACAGCTTCAATAATATCTACAGTAAGTCTATTGTTGCCTGGCAATGCGGGCTGCATCACGTCGCCCCTACCAGTGTTCTGGTGCAGAATTGCGAGCTGCTTATAAATTGCAGTCACGGGGAGTAATTAGTGCAAAAAGATTTCTGAGGCCCCAAACAGTTATTATGACAATAGTATGCCTCTGTATAAGGGCGATGGTGTTGGTGCAGTATACTGATGTTATCTGCTGCAATAAGCGTTGGTGCTTTCCGATCCTTTTCCTAGAGCGCTCCAGTTCTGTAGATGTATCATTATCATCCATAAAACAAATACAGTAAATCCACCGGGCGAAGACGGGCACTACAGCTAGTAAGTTATAACTATACCCATACATTTAGAAGAATGTAGGTCACATGCTCTTTACTGAACATCTTATTTATTTTCCTTATACATGTTGCTTAAGTCAGTATTTAGTTAGAAAGTAGTTGTCATATTCATTTCTAGGCTTCGGTGGTGTAGTTGGTAGCATGCTGAACTGCTATGCCCAAGATCACGGGTACAAACCCGGCCGAAGTCGTCGGATTTTTAAGAGCGTTAAAATCCTTCAGTATGCCTTCCTTCCCATGTCATAGATTTATGGCACGTAAGAGAGCCTACCACTGCAATTTGCAGGTTATTCTTGGATAGTTAGGAACGCTCTATCAAGTTCCAACTTTCGCCGCTAGGTGTTAGTGACTGTAGCATCTGATAGCCAAAGTTGGAACTACTTGAAATTGAACTTCTTGGGAGCCCTCGGGCGTTCAATCAAAAATACCGAGCTTTGGCCATTGGTTGCAATTCATATATAATTATTCATTTCTAATACAGCCATCACAATAATACGGATTATCAGACACAATTCCAGACAAACCCTAATACTCGGTACTAAATGACCATATCCGAGACCCTCAAATGAAACACCTTCAAGAAATCATATTCATTATTACCCATGTCATTAGGTGCAGAAGTTAGTTATTGTTGTTTTAAGGTAAGAAGGACGTGCCGATAGTGCCCATGTTAAATTGGAAGGTTTCTAGTGCAGGTTACACAAAGTATTTTTATGGTAGACTCCTGAAACTTTCAGGGGTTATTTATTAATGCTTTATCTACAATAATACCTTTGCATTTTGGAAATTTCGGAGTGGATTGCATTTTATGATTTTTTAAGTATGTAACTTTTTTGACCCAAATATTTTGAAATTAATATGTGTTAAAAGTCTCTTATTTCATTTATGCCAAATTCCACATGTATTTCTATTCTTCAATGAGATATAATTACACAATGAAAGTTTCATGCATTTTGGTTCACTAGTTTCCGAGAAATGTGTACCCAAAGTCAAAACAAGTAGTTCCGTGAAGAACTAAATAGCCTATTTTCATATATCCTACTAATATTAATTGCCTCCATCAACATACAAATTGTCAGTTTGATTGCTGTTATAGATTCGTAGATATTGAGAACCGTCTAAATATTTTGGATGATCACCATGTTGGATTTTTATATTATAGGCCTTAGATTTATGTACTATTATATGAAGATTATTGTGTAGGTGTTTTATTCAAACTTCAATCGCATGGTTAGGACACAACAAATAAAAACGGGATTTTAAAATTTCGCTCAGCCGCCATCTTGTGGTTATGAAAATAATTTAAATGAATTAGATGCCAGTCGATTAAAATTTGTATAAGCATATAGGCTACCGTATCAAGTTTCACTGCGCTCGGATGGTTAAAAAACAAGAAACGTCCACTTGAATATTTAAATTTCGCTTCGCCACCATGTTCGATTTGTGCTCGCCAGGTTATTGAACGTCCCTTAGGTAAACTTACGCTTATAGCCTCTATACACTTACAAAATTTCAGTTTGATTGCTGTAGTAGATTAATAGATATTGAGAACCGTCTTAATATTTCGGATGGTCGCCATGTAGGATTTTAATATATGTGTAGGCCATAGAGTTATGTACTATTAGATGATGATTATTGTGTACGTTCATTATGCAAATGTTGATTTCGATCGCATGATTAGAACATAAGAAATAAAAACTTAATTTTCGAAATTCGCACAGCCGCCATCTTGAGGTTACGTAAACAATTGAACTAAATTAGATACCAGTGCATTACAATGTGTATAAACATTTGCTGTACGAAGTTTCATTGTTTTTGGATCATTAGATCGCAAAAAAATGTCTATTTAAATCTTTCAACTTCGCTTGGCCGCCATGTTCATTTTGTAGTTAACCGGTTTTTGAAAGTCTAATAGATGAACTTCCAGTAGCGCCCTTTATCTTCGTGCAAAATTTCAGGGTGATACCGGTAATAGTTTCAGAGATATAGAATGCCGGTGAAAGATTTCACACAGCCGCCATCTTGAGGTTATGTAAGAAATTGAACGAAGTTAGATGTCGGTTCATTACAATGTGTATAAACATATACTGTAGCAAGTTTCATTGCATTTGGTTGGTTAAATCGCGAGAAACGTCTATTTAAAGGTCGCAACTTCGCTTGGCCACCATGTTGGTTTTGTAGTTACCAGGTTTTCAAACGTTACATAGGTAAACTTCTAGTAGTTTCCTTTATCACCGCATAAAATTCCAGGGTGATATCGGTAACAGTTTCGGAGATATTGAATGCTGGTGAAATATTTCGCACAGCCGCCATGTTGGATTGGTGAGACGTAACAAAATTCGAAGGGCACGGTCGAGGTCGCCCGGAATAGTGCTATGAACTTACCGAGTTTCATTGACATCGCTCCAGCCGTTTGGAAGTTATTAGGGAGGGACACACAAACATCCTCACACAAACACACACACGCACACACAGACAGACACACGGACAAAAGGTGAACTCATAAGCCTATTTTTGTTTTTTCATAAATGAAAATAGGCTAAAAATGCAGTCCTGAGAAAAATTGAGTTCGACTGATTTGCCTTACCTCAGTGATAAATCTAGAACATTCCCGCTCTTGCAACACTCTAGCCCTCCCTATATTTCCATCATTAAATGATATGCTAACATCATTTAGTCCTATCTTAACCCTTAATTGACCTTGTGTGGTCCCTGGGACCTGAGACGTTTTTCTTATCTTCGTAAATGGAGTATTTTACCACCGATCGACTCCCCCTCCCAGTACCTTCCTGAAGTCGCGCCAGGCAGGCTGTGGTGAAATGACGTGAACGTGCGGTCTTTCGGTATGTAGGTATTTAATTGGTCGTGGTCTGTGGGACCACACGAGGTCAACTACGTAACGTTTAAAAAAAATTCTGACTGAGTCTAATCTGCCTTTATTCTGATGAATCTTGGCATAATGGACCATTATAAACCTGCCCAGTTGGCATAATGTGCAATCCACGAATTTTGAGAATGTTGTTACTGATTGGCTGCAAGTGGATGAAGAGATACAACAAAATGTGGCAGACTCCTAAGAGCGTATGGTTACCCATCTACAGCATGTTTCAGAGGAAGAATATTCAGACCAAGATGATGCCGAATATATACCTAGTGATCAGGACACAGCTCCAGAAGTAAGCGCATCTGAAAATGAAGGCGCAGAGGCTGAAGGTGAGGACGCGGCAACTGAAAAAAGCAATACACGGGGACAGTTTTTCTACTATAGCGCTCGGGATTGCCCACAATCTAAAACAAATCTAGATCCCAACAATAGGCCTAAGTCGGAGGAATAACATTGACCTCCACAAACGAAAATGTTGCTAAGTTTGTCCAGAGAAGAAGATCTGCTTAGTGCACAGCAAGAAAGTTAGCAATGGCTGCGTCAGTGAAAAGATTTATAGCATCTGGACCCCTTGCAGGATTCTTTTCTTTGTGTTTGGAACCAGTTTGAATTTTGCTGTTATTTAGATGATATATTTGTGTGTTAAAGGACATTACATTTAATTGCCAAACTTGAAAGTTGGTATTTTTTCTTAAGCAAAGACTGAAGCCTTACAATAATGGTGATAATTTTCCTTTTGTGCGTTTAAAAATCTCAATATACTATATTTACGTCTGTATCTTGTCTCATTTGCATTAATATGAATGTAAATACCTTGTTATTTAAATCAGTAAAAAGAAAACAAAATCGTTTCCAAAATATATTGTCTTAAATTCCGTGGTCCGTGGGACCACATTAGGTTATTAGTGTGAGTTTATTCCCCAAGCTCAATTAAGGGTTAAGTATATCAGCCCCAACAATCGTAGTCTTAGGAATTCTAGCCCACAGTACATGGCTGAATGCCTCATTGGGATTCTGCGCATTCCCATGCAGGCATTTCTTCAACAGGTCCGGTTGAGCTACATCTCTTAAGTTGGTCTTATTACTTCCATTACTAATTAGTGCATTTCTACCAATTGAGAAAGAACATACCTTCATGTGACAAGTGTCTTGCGACCAAAATACAAGGTCATCAGCCAAACAATTTCAAGATGGCGGCCATGCAAATTGCAAGTTTCATAATACCTAGGTATATAACTTATGATCCAAAGAATCAATATTCACAATCACTTACAGCTGCAATGTTCACAGTACTTGGCATTCTGATAGTTTTAAATAAAGTCTATCTACTATCAACGTTATGATGAAATGGGCTAAAATATCACGCGCAGCCACCATCTTGAAGTTATAAAATATTAAAATAACTAACTCTCAACACTCATGAGTTACAGTAACGAACATTAGTGACAAGGTAGGACCGTATATGTGGCCTATTATGGCCAAGGCAAACGATCAAACTCCCCATTCATTCAATATGGCGGCTGTGGGAAACCGCTTAGAAATAACACAAACTCAATGTTATCAGTGCTACCAACATGAGGATTGCGCCTTTCTCAACAAGAGGAGAGTGTGTTCAGTTATCTAGCTTTCATAGTTTACCTGTAGGAAACATTTACATTAGCCTCTGTAAAAGTGGACGTTACCTCTTACGAAACATCATGTTGATTTATGAGCTATACAATGCTCATTTTTTACTTTCCTTCACTTTTTTCAACAGAATCCTGTTAATTATAGAGCAATCAACCCAAAACGCCGAAAATTCCATTTTCGAATTTTTCGCCAATTACCCACGGCGGAATAGCGAGGTCATACGGGTAGATAACCTAGATGTTTTCCCCATAAAATAGCAATCACTACCACCAAAATTATCTGAAGTCTACTCACTACTAATTGTCTTAATTTCTTTGATTTTTCCAGCGTCGGGCTTGTATCTTCTTCATCAGACAACGCATCCACTTCTCAGCGATTCAAAAGTCTGAATCACCAATCGGATATAACCATATTTTGTTCATCAACTCTTGTGGAAGCGCTCACTGTGTCTGGGAGCCATTGAAAGAAGAAGATCTCTGTGATAACTTTGGGCACCGTGCAATATTCATCAGACAAAGATTATTCGTCAAGTGTCGGGCATACATGGGTGTAATATCGAAGACGGAAAGTTCAGTTTTACTATGGCGGTTCACTAATTAGTATACATGTTTATTCATCCAGATATATAAACATGTAAAATATTGTGTAGAGTTTTTGGTTAATAGCATTTACAAATGTAAAAATTTGAAGCCTATGCAATCTGTAATTTGTAGCTCTTCAAATGACAAATGACAGCATTTACAAATCCTAAATCACCCATTTTGTCATCTGAATTGAGTTTTTTTTGGTAGTATTTATGATCATCATATTTAACCCTTTGTAGAAAATATGTTACAATGAGGATTTTGTCTAATATTATATGCATAGATTTGAACTAAAATAATATACAGTAGTTCAATAATATAAAATTGGGGGTCATATTATTTACCTAACAGGTATACATATCAGTATATGCTAAATTTACTCAGTAATTTTATTTCCTATAAACATCAAAGAAAGTAAAAGAAGAAATATTATTATTTGTAGTTGACCATAGATGAAATCTCTTCCATTGAAATTTACAAACACCTAGAATTTTAATGCTTTTCAGATGGTCAACACGATTGTACCCAATCGAATTGGGTGTTTCCCTAATCCTGAAAAAAAATTACGTGAGATTAATTAATTCACTTGGATAACAAGTTCGATCGACAAGCGATCATCATCACTTAGGCCATTAAGTCGATGTCTACAAGTATGTGGCTGATGGTACTGCATTTACAATATATAGGGGAGACTCGACTAAATCTGCATTATTAAGGGGTTATTATTATTATTATTATTATTATTATTATTATTATTATTATTATTATTATTATTATTATTATTATTATTATTTATTTTCCAAAAATTGTGCCTACAATTTATGGACGGCAGATAGAGAAAGGGCAATCCCCACACACACAGCAGTGTCTCCATCTCCGTTCATTAAATCTATACAAATCTGATATGTTACATAATATACAATTTACAACTTTACATTACTATAAACACATAATCTGCTGTCAATGGGAAACATGATAAATGAAGGGAAATGGTTCAAAAATGAACATAGAAATGAAATTACTACATATTTATGACATAAATATTGGGCAAAACTTCATAAGAGGGTTTCACAATGGTTTTGCCTAGACCAATATTTTCGTCCAGACCAATGGTGGATTGATAACGCGGCCCAGCTAATAGATAACACCCCTGGTTTTTGTCACGCACAGTGGGGGAAGTCACGCATCAATAATCTTTATCCAGGCCAATAGTTTTGCCTTTTATTTCATGTCGTGTGGTGAAAGGAAACCCTCTCGTAAAGAATTAATAAATATTGTTTTTTAAATTTCTTCTGACGTGAATGATAAACTAATTAATGTTATATTAATTATAATTATTTATTGAAGTGGAATAGATTAATTCAATACCATTTGGTTTGTTCTTTAATTTAAATCATCTAAGACAAAAAGTAGTACTAGGCTAAACCCGCGATACCTTGTGTAAATCCGCAATATGATATGTCCAATAATATGCTTCATTACTACCACTACCTCATAAATGTATCGCCTAATACATTAAGGAAACAGTCTATTTCACGAACAAAATACAACACAGGTTTGAACAATTTTCCCACCAGATGGTAGCATTTGTCGTTTCTAAATGCATAGCCAAGGAAAATTAAATAGTTGACTCAACACAACTGCTGAGATGAACTCGTCTCTTGCTCTGAATGCACAGAAGTATATCTGCAGAAAAGTATCGGTATTTCAAGTACTGTGGAATTATTCGTTGTCTACTGCGGAGGTAGCAAAGTTTCTACCGCACTTATTTAGTAGCAGCAGTTTGTATTATAAACTAGCGCAACTTTACATTACTATAAAAAACGTAACTTTTCAAATCATTTGATTATTATTATTATTACTAAGCTGAAGCTATTGCAACGCCGGCCATGGCGCACGTTTAACATACAGAGCCAGAACACCAGGCTAGTAAACAGAGCTCGAATGCTATGACAACTGTTTATTCCCCGAAAACTAAAATTAAATTAACAAATCTTTTATTATATTTCACCTTATACCAAACAATTTCTTTTTTAACCATCCCAATCTTATACACGCGCCGCCGAAGCGATTGTCGGCCGCGAAGCGGCCGACACATCGCTTGCGGCGGTAAAACTATATTTTTAAATATTAAACAGTTCTTCAACTCATAAATTAATTTCAAAATTACGCCCCTAAAATAACACACACCAGGCAGAGTAGCGCATAGACGCAACGGTACCTGGTCCCCTAGCGCCGCTGGCCTGCTCGCTTCGCTCGCAGCCAGCGGCTTCAAAACCGATTCGCAGCTACATTACTATAAACACATATTCTGCTGCTGTGTAGAAGCGTTATGTTTTCTATTGTTTGTTTGTTTGTCTGCTAAGATACTGATAGTGGCAGTGATACCAACCCATGGGATTTGTCCCGAATTTTGGGATATTTAGACAACTATTTTTAGGAAAGGGATAAAGGGATGTTTTTGCAAAAAGTGAGGTGAATTCGGGATATTTAGCCGATGCCATATTACCAACTGAGATGCCATTAATACGTCATAAAAGCTTCGTTTGTACAATAGGTACGATTCATACACGGAAGTATAGTATTACCAGGGCGTGTAAAGTATCAAGTGAAGGAACTCCGGTAGTTGACCGTTTCCGCCGCTAGGTGGTACTAGCGTAACTTGGCCTCCGCTTGCCTGTCTGGCTCGCCTCTACTTAGTATAGCACTAAGTCCCCGATTCTTGGATGTCACGGGTAATCTCGAGAACCACTGGATGGATTTTGGTGCGGCTTTCACCATTCTGTAAAGGTAATCTAGAGGAAGATATCTGTAGAAAATAATTTATTTATGATCAAAGGGAGCCAAGCAGTAACGATTTCAGATTTCAGTGAAAAGGTCGAAAATAGGAGTTGGCGTCCGTGCACTTTTGAAGCTTACGCTGGGCATACCGTTAAAAATATCAATATACTATGAGTGTAAGAATTGTTCAGCATGAAAAATTCTCCAAAAAAGTCCGCGAGACCATAATCTGCTTCGATACTTTGCCCAATATAAGTGTTTTTAGTTTGGATGGAACGGGGATTTATGTCTCATGCACCTCGCCATTCTTAAATTACGTCTGACACGAATTCCTTGCCCATTCATAACTGTTCCCGGGCGAAGCCGGGGCGGGTTGCTAGTTGTTTATTAAAAGAAGTATTGCACTAAATACTAAGCAAGTTGTGAATAACAGAAACAAATCTTCAAGGGAATACGAACATATTAAAATACTATACAGAACACACTAAAATACATTTCTAAGAAGAGCAGAGCTTACCTCTAAACAGAAGAGACCTTCATTATTTTTCTCGCTGATTTTGAAGACGATCTGGATCTCAGTTCCCTGGACATTTCTTTCGCCCGGAAAATAAATCGGCATTTAATGTAATGAAACACTATCATAGGGAAATATAGTAACAGGTGATCCTCTGAGCAGCACACATTTCGAAACACAGGAAGTTCACAGATCATATCCACACAATCTGAAAATATATCGCCCCACAACGCGCCTTCTTGCTCCAACTTTTCCTCCACTACTGCATCCACACGTTTCATCACGTGAAAGAAAGATAAGGGCGGGTATTTAAGAAATCTAGATTTACTTCCACCATAGTCTCTCAGCTTGGAGAGGATACATACATCACTAGCAGCATTGAATGTTTCAGAATCACTTTCCAATGATCTAATGCAGGAAGTACATTTCACAAGCTTCTTTGCTGCTGTGTGAATCAGGTAACCACACAAATAATAAATAACGTTATCGCTTGCTCTCTCAGAACGGTCATCATTAACTGACAGGTTTATGGGATCAAGTTCGGGTTCAATGTCTTTCCACATATTATGAAAGAATCCACTTTAATAATCATGTCATCACTAAAACGTAAGTCACACACGCGGTCACTCAAAGTTAATTGTCGGTCGGCTCGTGGAATTTTTCTGTTCCATTCTTCCAAACAGTTTTGACGTGGTCTAAACAAGTGCCAACTATCTCCTTTCTTATACCCAGACTTACAAGCAGGCACAAAGCAGCATGACATAATGATAACAGAAGTTTAAAACAAGCATAGAAATAAAACGTAAGTACAATTTGCGTGCGGTAATGTATCACTGCTTGACTGCCGTCCCGTCATGTGCTTTAGACCATATGCTCGGCGCGGCGCGTGGTGTTGAAATTTAGAACTACTTCATCTTAACCATTGACTCATACGGAAGTTGCACCACTTAATACTTTACACGCCCTGGTATTACATTACAATTGCCAACTGCTGCTTGTGCGATAACAGACAGTTTTGTGTGTTTTTAAGAAATCTTCATTTTTTTTAAATTCGAAGACTTATACAGGGAAAGATATACATCCCAATTTTTAAATGAATAAAAACGTGTAGTAAGTGAATGTTTAAATGTATGATAATGATAGTTTACAAGACAGGTTAGTGTTTCGTTAAAATCAATTTTAGCGCATTTAGAAACACATTATCGAGACTCTGGAGCACATTTTTTATTCATTATACATTTGTTTTGAACAAAATAAATTTTACGTGGGATATTTTCTAGTGAAAAGGAACATTCTGAGTGGGAAGTTGGGATTTTGAGGTTTGAGAGGTTTGCAACTCTGGGTTAGAGTGGATTGTAAACTGAGCTGATTGTTCGAGCCCTGTGCAGTCCATTCTCGTGCAGCCGCTACCAACCACTATTCACACTGAACTGGAAGGAATTTCCAAGTGCGGTCTCATTATCTCTTGCTCTCCTTGCCCTTTCCCTAAGTGTAAAAGATCTGATGATGATCCCTTGACGATCGAAACAGATAATCCAAGTGAATTTATTAATATCGTGTATTTTTTTAGGATTGGGGAGAAACCTATTGCAATTGGGTACAATCATGTCGCATTGTAAAGGCGAGGAATGTTTTCAACTAAATGAGCTCAATTTTCAAAAGCCACGATCTTACCATGAACAGCAAACTACGGCTCCTCAGGTGCTATGTATTCTCAGTTCTCTTGTAAGGTGTAGAAACATGGACTCCTACAAAGGCTACCACTGTTAGACTTGAAGCCTTTTGAACTATGGCTTTACAGAAGAATACTGAGATTATCATGGATTCATAAAGTTTCAAATCAGGAAGTTCTACGCAGAGTTGAAAAAAGACCAGAACTGATCAACATCATTAAGTGTCGTAAACTAAAGTAATTACCTTGGTCACATTATGTGGAATCAAAAAAGGTATGAGCTGTTTCAACTTATACTACAAGGAAAAATAGAAGGAAAGTGATCGCCCGGCAGAAGGAGAATTTCCTGGCTCGACAAACTTAGAACCTGGTTCAACAAAAGCTCTGAAGAATTGTTCCGAATTGCCACAGATAAAGCCAGAATAGCCATGCTGATCGCCAGCGTCCGAAACGGACAGACACACTAAGAAGAAGAATGTTGCCTGACTGAAGAGCATTACATTTCGATTACTGAGGCTTGCCACGGTGGGTGAGTGGATATCGTGTCGGTCTACTATCCCCAAGATTGCAGGTTCACTCCTGGCCGTGGTAAGTGATTTTTGAAAGGCGGCAAATATACGATACGCATGTCATACGATGTAGGCATGTCAAAGAACCCATTTGAATTCAGTAGGCCGAGTTCATAATGGCATAATTAATCTCGGGAGTTTCCGCCAACACAAAGTTCCTCATTTCTCTACTAGAAAGCGCTATAGTGTTCAAGGAGCTTAGATATCTAACATTTAACCTCCTTGACTTTCATAGTCAAGGAACAACGAAGTTCGACATGCAAGCTACCCTCTGGGTGTCAAATAACAAAGCTTGCATCCGGCACCCGAGGCCATACGATATTATTATTATTATTATTATTATTATTATTATTATTATTATTATTATTATCCCTTATTTTAATATTAAAGAGTTGTTTCAAATTACTGTACTGAATCTCTACTACCATGATCCAAGATTCAGGCATAAGGTCTCTCACAACATACAAACAAGAGCCATAACAAGTACTAAACATGTTAAACCTTTATGTATAAATAGCTATGGTTTCAAGAGACTAAATTATATTATACCATCACTACTTAATGAACTACCACCTGGACTGACAAACATTAACAGCAAACAACTAGCTATAAGTCGCATTAAAAAATATTACTTAACCAAACATTAACTCATAACATAAATGTATTAATATAACTACCATAGTGTAATTTTTTGTATATTTAATTATTTACATTAATATTTTATCATTAACATTACAAAAAAAAATGCATGCACTCTTGTACTGAAATATAATCTATATATATGTTGTAAATAATAATTAATATGTCTCACAGATAATCTGTACTGTCATCAGATTCGTGAGACATATCACAATAATGTAACATAAATAGTATTTAATTAATAAATTAAATTAAATTAAATTAAATTATTAACTGAGGCAACACTGAAAAATTGCTTCCAACACGATTTTTTACGAACACAGGTCACCCAAAATAAAGCTAGGCCTAATCATAGCTAACCAATTACAATAGTTTGTACTGTTTCTGCAAAGTGATGATGCACTGTTTTACTTAAAATTTGTTTATTTGGAAGAAAATAGAGAATATCTCGTTTATTTCACAGAAAAAAATCTCATTTAGAGCCAATATCGCATTTTATCGCGAATTAAATATACCCATAAATTCCAGTCGTGGGCGTCACACAAGATGCAGATATATGACGAGGTGAGCCTTTAACAAAATGTCGCATCTATCGCTATTATTGCTATGCGCCACAAACGCTATCAATGTATAATTACGTAGCCTAACAGCTATAAAGGAGAAAACAAGAATTGATGCCAACAAATGGAGGCTTTTAGGATAAGCATATGCCATTTAGGTGGAAGGTATATCATTAAAATATCTGATCGATGTGGGGCTCAAATCCCTGACCTCCAGCTTTGTACGCTGTTGCCCTGACCACTGGACTAATGAGGGAGACATTTTGAGAATGTGCTGGTTAGAATACTATCACTGTGTACATGTATGGTTTTACAGAATTCAGTGTTGATATATTACAGTGTTTTTAACGAAAGCTTTCTTAATATAAATTTCCCTTCATGTGAAACAGCAGAACAAGTGGACTTAATCTGTTTTTATGTGAGCATATAATAAAAGTGCCTTGTTATTGCAGAGAACAAGTAAAATGTAAAATACTCTCAATAGTTACGTAGTATTGTATAACAATGTATAGGCCTACAGTAAATAAACTTAAATGTATTTATATAAAACACTGTCACCAGAATGCAAGCATAATTATTATTATGATTTTTATTGGTATTGAAAATCCACAGCCTGCTTCCAGTCTCCGACCGGGTCAGGAATAGAATGAATGAAGCCCCCATCTAGCGGCGAGGATGTGAACTGTGCCGGCTGCCGAGGCCTGACGCACTCCTCTGGGGAAATGATTAAATGAATGACAGATGAAATGAAATGATAGTGGAGAGTGTTGCTGGAATGAAATTTTGACAGGGAAAACCGGAGTACCCGGAGAAAAACCTGTCTGCCTCCGTTTTGTCCAGCACAGATCTCACATGGAGTGACCGGGATTTGAACCGCGGACCCAGCGGTGAGAGGCCGGCGTGCTGCCGCCTAAGCCACGGAGGCTCTTTTATTGGTATTAATTTCCTCAATTTGCAGTTGGTAACATGACTTACATCGGTACATTATACATGAAACTGAGTCAAGTCACACTTTGAAGATCCTATAGCATACATTTTCAAACTAAGTTATATACCATCAATGTTTGACAGAAAAATGGGCTTATGAGATCACCATTTGTCCGTGTGTGTGTGTGTGTGTCATATATGTGCGCCCCCCCCCCCCTAAAATCTAAAATATATTGTTATTCTTCTTCTTGTTTCGTGTAGGCCATCTAAGGACCACGACACTCTACTATTACATTTGGAGTGGGATTTGATGTTGTCTTCTTTCTTGGCAGTTTGTCCTGGAACCTCAATTGCTGAAGCATCTTTATTATTATTATTATTATAATTATTATTACTTTATACCGTGTAGCCTACGGAGTGCCTTGTGTAGATTTTCGAGTTATACCAGTAGGTGAAATGCGATGAAGATGGCGCCCCACGTATGCTGATAATGATGATGATAATAATAATGTCTGTCTGTTAGGTAGTCAGTCCAAAGGCTGGTTTGGTCCTCAACACGTACCGCCATAGGCAGCACTATAATGAGGCGTACTATGCAAGATGAGGAGTGAAGTAGTTTGCTATTGCTTTCCTCACTGAGTCAGAACAATAGCACGGACCCTATGAGTAGAACCTTCCGCAGTACACACAGGCACTAGTAGTGTCCTGAATGCCATTACTCAGCACCACTCATACCACAGTAGCTTCCATTATAATTACACCCATGAATGAGACTGACACATCGGCGAAGAGCCAATAATAATCTCAGCCGCCTGTGCATAGAACTTAAGAGTTGAAGAAATGCATGCGATCTACTCTCCAATTTCGACATTCTGTTTTATTATGCCATCTGGTATGCGAATCTGGAAGTCTATTAGGGCACATGCGATACGAGAGCTCATTTACGACCCGACATCGTACGACTCACAGAGCAGAAAATATTTTCCGCCCTTAAAAATACCAAATTCCTCGGTCAGGAATCGAAACCACTATCGTGAAACTCCTAAACTCTCATTTTTCATGCCTTCCAAACATCTCCACATAATGTTATTTTACTGCTGAAGGAAAGAAGAAGTGGAAGGTGTGAGAAAAACAGAAAGTTCCGTGACGAACTAATGAGCCTACTTTTCTTAAAATTAAGATTCATGCCTATGATTAATCTATATGGACCTATCTAGAATAATGACGAAATTAAGTTAATACGGAAATTTCTAATTACAGTGGAACTTGGATAATTCGAACCTCAAGGGACCAGTAAAAAAATTCGAATTATCCAAAAATTCGAATTTAGAAAGTTATTTGAAAAGGGTAGAGAAAATATAGTGTATTACGTTCACTTAATGATTTTCGTTCAACAAAGCAGATTAACAGACAACCGTACTTTATAAAGACTGTATCGTGAATAACCTCAAAAGTTTCAAATTAAAAATAAAACCAAAATGTACTATTCACCTATTTAACGACAGTAGTAATCCAGCAATCTAGTTAGTCTTAGAGAAATCTACTGTTTTTCAAAATAGTTTGAGATTTTTACCTGTTTCCTATATTTAAGTCTCTCAGCCATCACAAAAGAATCTAACAAATTTAAGAAACGGAAAACAGAACTACTTACGTCATTTCTACTTTAAACAAACCGCGTAAGTTCTGTGATGTGGTTTGTTGCTTGGGGCTGCACTCGGAACAGTTTTTTCGGGAATTGTCCCAACTGTTTGGCTTCCGATCGGCTTTTTACACTAAAAACTTCGAATTATACAAAATATAATTCGAATTAACCACGATTATTTAGCATTGATTGTATATAAAATGCTAGGGACCAAGAGAAAAATTCGAATTAAAGATGATTTCGAATTATGGAAGTTCGAATTTGCTACGGTCCACTGTAGTTCGAAATATACCTGGTATAATGTCGCCTAATAGAACACTACAGTTGGCAGCCCTGGTGACTGAATATATTCTTATTTCCTTCTCTTAAGCAAGATACAGAATACAAAATTTGGTCGAGGTCCAATGGATAGCATGGACGTTACACGCAGTTAGACATTGGAACTATCAGCGCGCGTAAGAACTTGTTGGCAACGATGCCATGCATGTGTTGGTCAGAAATAATCTGAAATATTATGATCTCTTGTTGTGCCAATATTGGATGAAATCCATTTGTTAGTATAGAAGTTACATGTATTTTAAAATTGGACCTATCAGCAGGCTTAGAATAATGTTGGCAGCACTGACGTATATTACCTACTCCAAATGAATCCAGAAAGTCAAGTACTATACGTGTGCAAAATTTAGAGCTGTTGGCTTGCATACTTTCTGATATATTGATATTAGGGTAAAGAAATAGAGAGAGCATGTAATAACAGTTGGCAGCCATGGTGGCTCTTAAAAATACGCACAGTCATATCTGTTTATGTACCGGTACAATAATTACATACGAAATTTGGTTGAAATCCAATTAACAGTGTAGAAGTTATATGCCTTTAAAAAATTGACCCATCAGCAGGCTTAGAATCATTATGGCAACACTGCCATGTATGGCCTCCTGGAAATTAAACTGAAATATTATTATCGATACGTGTGCCAATTTTGGAATAGCTCCCATGCATACCTCCCAAAATATCCAACATGGAGCTCAAATTTCAAGTGCGGTTTTTCAGCAGTTGGTAGCACTGACATATTTTTCGAATATGGGCTTGAGATATTCAGGTATTCAGATATTCTTTACTAATACCAAATTAGGTTTCGATTGCTATTGGGGAACAAGTTAGATCTGAACCTTCCGATTCGCATGTGCGTCCAGTTGCATTACGTCATCCCCCCGCCTGGATTCTTTGTCAACCAGTGAGCACATACTTCGTCACGCGCTGGTTAGATGTTGCCAAGTAGTCATTATTCCCAGAACCTTGGCACGGTACAGATGCTGTCAAGGCAAGCGAAGCACGACTGAGCAGCTCTGTTCTTTGACAAGCACGGCAACAAGCTTGCTGTCAGGAGTGTATGAAGTGGGCGCGCTCTCAGTTCATTACCACCAATACCAATGCTATGTCACTGAGAATGCTCCTATTCGATACTTTATGCTTGCATAATATAACCACAACGAGCAGCGAGCAGCCCCAAACAGTTGTTGCACCAAAGAGGGGAAATCGCATTTGCGCCTAGTGATCCCACTACTTCCCCTCCTAGACGAGACTCCGCCATGACAGGCCAGGTCTAACTTGCCACGCTATACAGCCGTTTAGGAGCTGATAGAGGGGTACACACACACGTACAGACAGACTGACAGACACACATTTGCCTGGATCGATCTCATAAGTCCCCTTTTTTTTCTCATTTTTTAGTCTATTTTCAATTTTGAAAAAAAAAATAGGCTTATGAGATCACCGTTTGTCCGTGTGTGTGTGTGCGTGTGTGTGTGAGTGTGTGAGGTGTGTGTGTGTGTCCCCCTAATAAAATCTAAACGGCTGGAGCGATTTCAATGAAACTCGGTAAGTTCATAGCACTATTCCGGCGACCTCGACCGTGTCCTTCAAATTTTGTTACGTCTCACCAATCCAACATGGCGGCTGTGCGAAATATTTCACTAGCATTCAATATCTCCGAAAATATTACCGATATCGCCCTTAAATTGTGTACGGTGATAAAGGGCACTACTAGAAGTTCATCTATGACACTATCAAAAACCTGGTGACTACAAAACCAACATGGCGGTCAAGCGAATTTGAGACTTTTAAATAGACTTTTCTCGCGATTTAACTATCTAAACATAATGAAACTTGGTACACCAAATGTTTATACACATTGTAATGCACTGAAGTCTAATTTAGTTCATTTGTTTACATAACCTCAAAATGGCGGCTGTGCGAAATATTTCACTGACATTGTATATCTCCGAAACTATTACAGATATCACCATGCAATTTTGTACGGCGATAAAGGGTACTGACACAAGTTTACCTATGTATATTTCATAAACCTGTAAAGCACAAAACGAACATGGCGACCAAGCGAATTTGAAATATTTTAATAGACTTTTCTCGTGATTTAACTCTCTGAGCGCAGTGAAATGTGGTACAGTAAATGATTTTGCAGGTTGTAATGCACTGCCATCTAATTTAATTCAATTGTTTACATAACCTCAAGATGGCGGCTGAGCGAAATTTTAATATTAAGTTTTTATTTCTTGTGTCGTAATCATGCGATCGAAGTGAAAGTTTGAATAATGAAGCTAGGAAATAATTGTCCTTGAATGGTACATAACTCTATGGCCTATACATATAACAATCCTAAATGGCGAGCTTCCGAAATATTTAGACGGTTCTCAATATCTATGAATCTTTTACAGCAACCAAAATGAATTTTTTTATGTTCATAGAGACTATGAACATATGTTCACCTATAGGACTTTCAGTAACCTGGTGAGCACAAATCCAACATGGCGGCGACGCGAATTATAAATATTTAAATGGACGTTTCTCGCGAATTAACTATCCGAGTGCCGTGAAACGTTGCACGTTTAATGCTTATACAAATGTTGATCCACTGGCATCTAATTTATTTCAATTTTTTGCATAATCACAAGATGGCTGGTGTGCGTACTATTAAAATCTTGTTTTTACTTCTTGTGTTCTGATCATGCGATTGAAGTTTGAATACCACACGTACACAATAATCTTAATGTAATAGTACAAAAATAAAAATCCAACTTGGCGACCATCTGAAATAATTAGACGGTTCTCAATATCTACGAATCTGTTACAGCAATTAAACTGAAATTTTGTATGTTGATAGAGACAATTAACATGAGCAGGATATATGAAAATAGGCTGTATAGTTCTTCACGGAACTACTTGTTCAAAATGTGAAAAGTAGGCTAAGAGGAAGAAGAAGACCTCTGAAGGCACCATGTATGAACCAGAGGATTTTAATGTAATTTTTATCCTATTTTCATTTTATGAAAAAAAAAAGAAATTGGCTTATGAGATCACCTTTTGTCCGTGTGTGTGTGTGTGTGTGTGTGTGTGTGTGTGTGTGTCTGTCTGTGCGCCACTCCCCACCCCCACCCTGCCCTAATAACTTTTAAACGACTGGGGCGATTTCAATGAAACTCGGTAAGGTCATAGCACCATTTTGGCCGACCCCGACCGAGGCCTTAACATTTTATTACTTCTCACCAATCCAACATGGCGGCTGTGCGAAGTATTTCACTTGCATTCAATATACATTGTGGTCCACCCGCCCCTTATTATTTAGTTTTATGAAACCCAACTAACATCGCATTTCTCCTGATGGTCGATATTGCTCTGCGCTGTGACTGTGTGACAGCAATGTAATTGGGTCATGGGTCTTGCAAAGAAAAACCGACCTTAAACTTTTCCCCGCCAAATACTATGGCCCATTCTACTAACATATGACTTACTGCTCCTTGAAATAACACACATACACGTAATATGATCGAATTAATAGCTTACGCCACGTGATCTGTAATAGTAGAAAGTTAAATCAACACCATAAACCGTGATTGAAGACTTTGAGATGGACTTAAACGTTTGAGGTGGGACGGCTACAGTACTACAGCACGTTTAGCGTGCGATATGTACCATGTGTTTGTGGCTGAGAGGTATAAATCCTGACCGTACGTGGTGGACGCCAGCGGGTATAATGCTGCTTCGAATCCAGTAGTAGGTGTACCTCTTTGAACGAAAGCCCACTTTCCATTTTAGTCGGGATGTAACTACATTGCCACATTTATTGCCTTGCGTCGTATTTTTGTGAAGAGTACGTTGAATTTTGATGATTTATAAAGATAATACGATCCAATTGGTACGTTATGCCACGTCACCTGTAATGGCAGAAAATTAAAAAACTGGCATGTATATTAACATAACATATCGAAGTGTTGCTCCGGAGGTCCGGGTTCGATTCCCAGCTCTGCCAAGAAATGTAATACTTGTCTGAGGGCTGAAATTGGGTACACGTAGCCTCGTGAAGCAAATATGAGAAGAAGTGTGTTCGATTCCCATCTCAGCCACCCTGGAAATGGTTTTCCGTGGTTTCACACTTCTAATCCGGCCAAATTCCGGGACGGATTCTATTTTAAGACCACGGCCACCACCTTCCCAATCCTTAATTGCAAATACACACATCATTACAAGCCCGCAATAACTCGGGTCATCAGACAAATTCTACACACACATCCAAATAAACGAGGCTAAATAACCGCGATATTCTAGCCCCTCAAATGAAACAAAACAACAACATATCGAAGGATATTCTGATCGCCAGTGCTTGCATCGAAGTATAGGCTATGTATTCCTTAGAAATTCCCATGCTATTATTAGCATACTTTCGATTTTTGCAAAAAATGAAAGTAGACTTATGAGATCTACACAGGGCCAAAAATTGTGTGTCTGTCTGTGTGTGTGTGAGTGTGTGTACTCTGAATGTCTGCCCCTCCCCCCCCCCCCCCCGCCACCCTATCAATTCGAACACGGTGAAACCGAATTGAACTATATTTGGTACAGAGGTAGAACTAGCAAAGGGCACCTCAGTGTCATGTTTTATATTGCCGCCATCTTGACGGAAACGTAATGGCGGCCACCCAAATGTTCAAAGCTTAAATCAAATTACGAATAACCTAATCATCCGATCTCTACCAAATTTTGCAAAAACATATATTTATATGGCGAGCGTCTTTTGACTAAACTACAAAGTAATCAGCCCAAGAGTTTGTAGATGGCGGCCATGTATGTGTGCAAATCGATTCCCCCTATCATTTCAAACATGGTGAAACCTAATTGAACGATATTTGGTACAGAGGTAGCATTTGCAAAGGACACCTCAATGTCATGTTTTATATCGCCGCCATCTTGATGAAAACGTAATGGCGGCCTCCCAAATGTTAAAAGCTTAAATAAATTACGACCAACCTAATAATCTGATCTCTACCAAATTTTGCAAAAAACATACCTTTATTTTGGACGCATATTTTGACCAAACTACAAGATCATCAGCCCAACAGTTTGCATATGGCGGCCATGTATGTGTGCAAATCGATTCCCCCTATCTATTCAAACACGGTGAAACCGAATTGAACGAAATTGGGAACAGAGGTAGCACTAGCGTAGAACACGTCAGTGTCATGTTTTATATCGCCACCATCTTGACGGAAACGTAATGGTGGCCACCCAAATGTTCCAAGCTTAAATCAAATTACGACTAACTTAATCATTTGATCTCTACCAAATTTTGTAACAACATATACTTGTATGGCGAGCGTCGTTTGACTGAACTACAAGGTCATCAACCCATTAGATTGCAGATGGCGGCCATGTATGTGTGCAAATTGATTCCCCCTATCAATTCAAACACGGTGAAACCGAATTGAACTAAATTTGGTACAGAGGTAGCACTAGCAAAGGGCACTCCAGTGTCATGTTTAATATCGCCGCCATCTTGATGAAAACGTAATGGCGGCCATCCTAATGTTAAAAGCTTGCATCAAATTACGACCAACCTAATAATCTGATCCCTTCCCAATTTTGTAACAACATACATTTATGTATAGAGATTCTTTTGACCATATTACAAGGTCATCAGGCCAATAATGTACGGATAGCGGCCATGTATGTGTGCAAGTCGATTCCCCCTATCTTTTAAAACACGGTGAAATCGAATGGAACGAAGTTTGGTACAGAGGTAGCACTAGCAAAAGCCACCTCAGTGTCATGTTTTATATCGCCACCATCTTGACGGAAGCGGAATGGCGGCCACCCAAATGTTAAAAGCTTAAATCAAATTACGATCAGCCTAATAATTTGATCTCTACCAAATTTTTTCAACAACATACCTTTTTGTGGGAAGCATCTTTTGACTGAACCACAAGGTCATCAGCCCAATAGTTTACAGATAACGGCCATGTATGTGTGCAAATCGATTCCCCATATCAATTCAAACACGGTGAAACCGAATTGAATGTTTTTTTTTACAGAGATAGCACTAGCAAAGGGCGAATCATATTCATGTGTAATATCCGTATAGCGCGTTGTATTTCAAGAAGCTACTACAACCAACAATCAATTATAATCCTTGAAAAGGACAAAGAGTTATAACAATACCCATGCATTTAGGAGAAAGTAGGCTATACGTTCTTTACCGAACATCTTGTTTTGTTATTAAATTTTAACAAAAAGTCTTAGCATATCTTTAGGCCCGTATCACACGACACTCGCTGGCAAGGAAGCTGCTGTGATCGCTGGTACAAAATCCTGTATGATTCTGTTCTCTTCGTTAGTACACCTGCTTGTATGACCGAAGTGTATCACACGCTAGCATTTTGTACGCAAGTTGTATGAAATAAAACCGAAGGGCTGTCATTTGAGGGCATTATTTGCTGTTCTTTCACCTTATTAACGCAAAGCGGTCGCGAAACTTGCTTTAAGGAAATTAGAAAACATGCCAGGTACTGAATGAATGCATTCCAATCAATATTTAGGATCTAACTGTAATAACTGAATATTTTACCATACGTGTTAATAAGAAGCGCAACAAAAACCTCGAGAATGTGTTGGAAATGTGTGCTAGTGTTATTGCGCCCGCTCGCTCTTTCGAAGATTCCGGGTTCAAAACTATCCAACGGCAGAATTTTTAAATTCTTTTTAAATATACCCTCCCTACCTCGAACAGCAAGATTTCAACTTGGTTTTGTTCACATTATCTACGAAGACGATAGGGAAATCTATTTTCTTGTCTCATTTAAATGGTTATTTTCCCTAAATACTGTTCAAAACCATGGATGGATACTATTCGTTATAATTATTATTATTTTTTTAGTCGATTTTACCCTCCAGGTTAGGTTTTTCCACGGACTCAGCGAGGGATCCCATCAATGCCGCCTCTATGGGCAGTGTCCTGGAGCTTGAATCATCTTGTCTGCGGGATGCAACAGGGGAAGTGGAATCAGCACCTCGCCCAGGTGGCCTCACCTGCAAAGCGAACAGGGTCCTCTTGAGGGATGGGAAGGGAGGGGACGATCGGAAGGGATAGGCAAGGAAGAGGGAAGGAGGCAGCCGTGGCCGTACGGTAGGTAACATCCCGGTATTTGCCCGAAGGCGAAGTGGGAAACCTCGGAAAACCACTTTGAGGATGGCTGAGGTGGGAATCGAACCACCTCTACTCATTTGGACCACCCGAGGCTGAGTAGACCCCGTCCCAGTCCTCATACCTCGTTTCAAATTTCGTGGCAGAGCCGGGAATCGAACCCAGGTCGTCCGGGGTGGCAGCTAATCACACTGACTACTAGGTAACGGAGGCGACTCTATTCGTGATCATTAGAATGTTAATAGTTCAATATTTATCCCAGAATCATAATATGACACGTTCTGTAATTACTGCCTTGATACTCAGCGGTAACGTTCTCGCTTGCTGTGCCGAAAGTTGCAGGTTCGTATCCTGGCGCAGTCAGCTGGCATTTGTGGGTTCGCAAATGCGAGGGAGCCGTGTCAGTAGATTTACTGGCACGTTGAAGATCCCCTTCGGAGCAAAATTCCGGCACTGCGGCGTATCTAAAAGCCATAGCAGTTAAAAGGGACGTAAAACCAACAATGTTATAATTATCTGTATTTACTGTATGTTTGGGGCAGATGACCTCGTAGTTCCGCCCGTTAAAACCTCACTAAACAACTATTACTGTAAGTGTATAGGAAGCGCTTTTGGCACAGACGCCGCTGAAAGAAATTATAGTTTCGGTCTGATGTATTTATTCGTGAGCCTACCCACATAACAAATCTATTTGTTATGTGGGTCGTCTTAGTGAGTCGGAGTTTTCCTTTAAACAAAGGTGGTCAAAATTTCGAACACTTGCTACCTTGAATATACAGGATAGGCTATCTTGCTTTCGTTCTACAGATCATTATGTCGTCGTCCAATCTGGCTGCGTACCATCGGATAAGTACGGTCAATTTCAGGACCAAATAAAAAATCACTCGTTGGAACAGATAGATATGCGTCCATAATACATCCACAATAAACGACATTAAGAAAAAAAATGCACTAGTTCGGGGTTCGAACCTACTACAATGCGACTTCGTTGACGCTACTCCAGCACTTCTTGATTTAGCCACCTAAGCTACCGAGAACCATGGTTTATTGCTGGCACGTATTGAGTCTATTCGTAGACGTTTCATGTCCAAATGTAAGAAGGTGTCATTCGGAGCTCTGATCGTTTCAATCATGCATTATATTTGAGGTCATTGAAAGAACACTGCCACTATTGATTTCTACTATATTCGCAAGGATGTACTCAACGGTTAAGTTGTACAATGGACGTAAAAGAGCAGGTACGAATGTTTTTAGGATGACTGTGATATACGCGTTAGTTGGGTTGCCTTCCTCCAAAAAAAATAAGGGGCTGGGGGACCACACTGTATATATATTTGTGTAAGTTTCAAAAACATGTAGAGTACAAAACGAACATGGCGACCAAGCGAAGTTGAAACATTTTAATAGACTTTTCTCGCGATTTAACCATCTGAGCGGAGTGAAATATGTTACATTAATAGTTTATACATATTTTAATGCACTGGCATCTAATTTTGTTCAATTGTTTACATAACCTCAAGGTGGCGACTGTGCGAACTTTTAAAATTAAGTTTTTATTTCTTGTGTCGTAATCATGCGATGGAAGTGAATGTTTGAATAATGAACCTACGCAATAATTTTCCTTTAATGGTACATAACTCCGAAGCTATTTCTGATATCACCCTGAAATGTTGTACGGTGATACAGGCCACTACTACTGCAAGTTTATATTTGCAAGTTTCAAAAACATGTAGAGTACAAAACGAACATGGCGACCAAGCGAAGTTGAAATATTTTAATAGACTTTTCTCGTGATTTAACCATCTGAGTGGAGTGAAATATGTTACATTAATTGTTTATACATATTGTAATGCACTAGCATCTAATTTAGTTCAATTGTTTACATAACCTCAAGGTGGCGGCTGTGCGAACTTTTAAAATTAAGTTTTTATTTCTTGTGTCATAATCATGCGATGGAAGTGAAAGTTTGAATAATGAACCTACGCAATAATTTTCCTTTAATGGTACATAACTCTATGGCCTATACAGATAACAATCCAACATGGCAACTATCCGAAATAATTAGACGGTTCTCAATATCTGCGAATCTTTCACAGCAATCAAACTGAAATTCTTCATGTTCGTACAGGCTATAAACAAAAGTTCACCTATAGGACTTTCAATAACCTGGTGAGCACAAATCCAACATGGCGGCGTCGCGAGGTATATTTAAATGGACGTTTCTCGCGATTTAACCATCCGAGTGCAATGAAGGAAGGAAGGAAGATTGTAGTTTTACGTGACCGTGAATCTTGTGATTATGAGCCACGGGACCTCCTTTTTACGTGGAATCCGAACCACAGGACATGGCATTTCACATAGAAAATCTCACATGCATTGACCGGGAATCGAACCCGGACCGCCTTGGTGAGAGGCATACAGCTAGACCGCTGAGCCACCACGCCCCTAGAGTGCAGTGAAACTGGGCACGGTAAATACTTACGCTATACAAATGTTAATCCACTGGCTTATAATTTATTTCCATTGTTTTCATAACCAGAAGATGGCAGCTGTGCGAAATTTAAAAATCTTGTTTTGACTTCTTGTGTACTAATCATGCGATTGAAGTTTGAATACTAAACCTACACAATAATATTCATGTAATATTACATAACTCTTAGACATACATATACAAAAATCCAACATGGCGACCATCCGAAATATTAGACGGTTCTCAATATCTACGAGTCTATTACAATCAAACTGAAATTCTGTTTGTTGATAGAGGCAATTAACATAAGTAGGATATATGAAAATAGGCTTTAGTTCTTCACGGAACTAATGGTTTGCATTAAATTTAGCCTACTTTTCTCATTTTGTAACTAGTAGTTCCGTGACGAATTAAAGAGACTACTTTTGTTTAAGATTTAAGATTTAAGATTCATGCCAATCTATATAGACCTATGTACAATAGGCCTAATGACGAAATCAAGTTGGTAATAAAATCATTTCTAAGTAGGCCTACTGCAGTTTGAAATACAACTGAAATAGTGTAGCCTAATAGAGTAACTTACAACAATTGGCAGCCTGGAGACTCGGAATATATTCTTAGCCCCATCACTTAAGGTAGGTATAGAATGCACATACAAAATTTGTTTGAAGTCTAATGGATGGTATGGACGTTACATGCTATTTGATATTGGATTTATCAGTGCGCGTAAAATCATGTTGGGAACAATGTCATTTATGTGATGCTCAGAATTAATCTGAAATATTACGATCTATTACAGCGCCAATTTTGGATAAAATCCATTTGTCAGTATAGAAGTTACATGTAATTAAAAATTGAAACTATCCGAAAGCTTAGAATCATGTTGGTAGCACTGAGGTTCATTAGTTACTCCAAATTAATCTGGAATGTCAGGTAGGCCTACTATACGTGTGCAAAGTTTAGAGCTGATGGCTTGCATACTTTCTGATATATTGATATTAAGTTTAAACAAATATTAACAGTTGGCAGCCCAGCTGGTTCTTACGAATACGTATAGTCATAACTATTATGGCACACAAAGCACATACGAAATTTGGTTGAAATCCATTTGTTAGTATATAAGTTATATGCATTTAAAAACTGGACCCATCAGCAGGCTTAGAATCGTGTTGGCAGCACGTTACACCAAACTAATGTAGAATGTCAGGTACTACGTGTGCAAAGTTTAGAGCTGTTGGCTTGCATACTTTCTGATATATTGATATTGAAATTAGTAAACAAAAAGAAGTATTAATTCAGCTGTAACATCCAAACAGTAAAACCTACAGCAGTGGAATTGGTGGTAAAAAATAAAAATAAAGTTTAAAAATAATCAAAGATGACCTCATTGTTCTTCGCGTTAAAACAACAACAACAACAACAATCATCATCATCATTATCATCATCGAATTTAAAAGAACATGTCTGTCTTGGATTAGAATTTGTAGATTTGGCTCCTTGGTATCGTTAAGACAGAAAAGAACAGGCATTCCATTTGCTCGCCGGCCCCGGGGTGTTGGGGTAGCGCGCCTGCCTCTCACCCGGAGGCCCCGGGTTCGATCCTCGGCTCCGTCAGGGATTTTAAAACTGACGTGAGGGTTGGAACGGGGTGTACTCAGCCTCGTGAGGACAATTGAGTAGCTGTCTGACAGTGAGACAGCGCCCAGATCACGAAAACCAAGATTAACGGCCGAGAGGACCCGACGCGCTAATCACGCGTCACCCCAATATCTGCAGGCCGAATGGCTGGGCAGCGGTCGCTTGGTCGGCCTTAGCCCGTCATGGGCTGTATAGTGCCAGGGGTTGACTTTTTTTTATTCCATTTGCTCTTCCCTGCACCCTTCATATGATAAGATATGAGATTAAAAGGGCGACTATCGTAAATTCACTGGCGCCTATTTAGAACACTGAAGCTAGTAAAAGAAGTACAGAAAGTTTGGAAGTTAAAGAAAGAAAAATTGAAGTAGTCGAGATAGGGTTCGGAAGTGGCTTCTAAGAGCGCGCTGGACTCGCTACTGCAGAGCGTACATCATTCATTTCCTTGAGTGACCGGAAGTCGTTTCTAAGAGCGCTCTTGGTTCCAAACTGATGACCCTCGACAATAAAAACAATATCCAGAGCAGTATTATTTCGTGAAGGGAGAGGGGAGAGAGGCGGTGGAGGAAAGCTTTTATATGTTGTCCACTGACTGTTGGCGGGTTCCCGCCCACTGCGGTCCACTCAGCAGTTGGTGCGTCGCCAGAATCATCAACTAGCTCGCCAGAGGTTACATACACCACAATCTGTCAAGACTGGCAACAGGCGTAAACCTTTCACCTTGTTTGATCCATTTTTCCTCACCCTTCAGATAAAGATTCATTTATTGCTCTCCCGCAGTGTAGCCGAGAACTGGAAGTCGCTCGCTATCATTTTGCCCTCCAGGATCGGCTTTTCCCACGGACTAAGCGAGGGATCCCACCTCTACCGCCACAGAGGGCAGTGTCCTGGAGCTTGAGACTATGGGTCAGGGATACAACTGGGGTGTGTGACCTGCACGACGCCCAGGCAGCCTCACCTGCAAAGCGAACAGGGGGCCTGATGAAGGGATAGGAAGAGTGGTAGGGTTTGGGCATGGAAGTAGGAAGGAGGCGGCCGTGGCCTAACGGTAGGTACCATCCCGGCATTTGCCCGAAGACGAAGTGGGAAACCACGGAAAACCACTTCGAAGGCTGAGGTGGGAATCGAACCTTCTCTACTCATTTGGGCCATCCGAGGCTGAGTAGACCCCGTTCCAGTCCTTGTAAGTTACCACTTTTCACATTTCATGGCAGAGCCGGGAATCGAACCCAGGACCTCCGGGGCGGCAGCTAATCATACTGACCGCTACGCTAAGGAGGCGAGACAGAACTGTAAGTCGCGCACCACAACTGCAAAGAGGCGCTGTAAGTCCGGAGACCGAAGGTTTGAATCCCGGCACTGAGAGTGGCCATATTGTTTTCTATAAAAACAAGCAAATAAACCGGTCATGGTGGTCGAATGCACTAGCTCGTGCCTCGCTGGCATCGAAAGAGCATGGGTTCGAATCCCATTCGACTGTCATGAAAATGGTTTTCACCACCAGGAAAATGCTGGGACGGTTCCTTTCAACAGGCTCACGGCCGATTTATTTCCAAAATCCCTTCCCTTTCTTAATTAGACCCAAGTTAGCGGTCACCTGGGCTGTCAACCTGTGTCACGATCCCCAGTTGTATCTGCTGACAAAGTGTGTTTAGCTCCTAGCTCCTTGGGACGGTAGAGGAATGAAGAGTGAAGCAGAGCTGTGAGGATAAGCGATTTTTTTAAATATAGCCTACATGCATACATTTGTGCCGCACACCTTCCGCGGTAGCGGCTCATTGACGAAATGTATTTCTGGGTTGAGGGCTAGAACGGACTACACTCATCCTCATGAGGCAAAAGTGAGAGGAGGTGGGTTCGATTCCATACCAGCTGTCCTAGGAGTGATTTCCTACTTCTACTACAGGCAACTGTTGGGACAGTTCGGTTCGTATCCTAACTTACTGTAAAGCTCAGGCTGTCTCCACCCCAACCCCTGCCTCAATACAAATACAAAGAGTGTATGTATTTATAAATAGGTGAGGATTATAGAATAGGCGGGCGGCTTCGGTGGCGTAGTTGGTAGCACGCTGAGCTTCTATGCCCAATATAGTGGGTTCAAACCGGCCGAAGCCGTCGTATTTTTTAAGAGCGTTAAAATCCCTCAGTATGCCTTCCTTCGGAGGGTAAGTAAAGCCGGCGGTCCCATTTCATTGATTTATGGCATGTTAAAGAACCTTCCACTAATTACACCTGTGTGAAGCTAAATTGTATAGGTTAATAATGTAAACAACGCTCCTAGGTCCCTACGTTCGTTGCCAAGAGCCGACTGCGGTGGCGTCTAGAAGCTAGGTTCTGAACTCGGCCTGGTAGTCGTTGACGGTGGCATTTGGCGGCAAAAGTAGGAACTATTTGAAAAATTCAAAGTTGCAATCCTCACTTGAATTAAAAAAACAGATACACACACACTAATACAGCCATCACAATTAACACCGGTTATCAGACAGATTCTACACACACCCAAAGTACACGGGGCTACATGACCGCGCTGTCGCAGCCCCTAAACTGAGGAACCAACCAACCATAAAGTAGGCGGCCGTGGCCTTAAGTTAGAAACCATCCTTGCATTTGCCTGGAGTAGAAGTGGGAAATCACGGAAAACCACTTCCAAGATGGTTGAGATGTGAATCGAACCCTTCTCTTTTCAATCTTGCCTCACGAGACTGAGCTGGTTCCAGCCATCAAACCAGAATAGAAATTTCTTGGCAGAGCTGGGAATCGAACCTGGGCCTCCGGGGCGACAGCCAAGAATGCTAGCCACCACACTTTTTTTTTTTTTTGCCTTTCACTTCTTTCAGTTACTTTTATTGTTTAGTTTATTTCCAAGAAGACGTCACAACACCCAGTACCGGAGCCAGGAGATTTAACCACAAGAGATGAAATTCCCCACTACCTGGGAATCCAACCCGGGATCTTTCGGGCAAAGACCTAGCATACTAATCAATAATCAATCAGCAGGACCTACACTAGGAGGTGGTCGTATATTCTATATTTGAGGCTAGGATTTGGGTATCGGGAATCGATCCGGAGTCTCAATACGTAGCCTATAGGCTACTAAGATCACAGGATGTGGCAAATCCAATATTATTCCATACGCGGAGGGTAATTTCAAGGTCTGTCGGTTATCAGCGCAAAGGTTCATTGGAGCACCATGTGAGGTTATGTAGGTAGAAAACCCAAAATCCCGAGACAGCACTATAATGAGGCATACTAAACAAGGTGAGGAGTGGCACTGCTTGTCACTTAAGTAGTGCCAGTCAATTTGCCAGTAGAGCAGCATACCAATTGCCATTACTATGCACAACCCATATCATTTTCTTATATTACCCCGCGAGGGCAGCTGCGCAAGTCCGGAGATTGCAGGTTCGAATCCCGGCGCTATCCTGAGTGTGGTTTTTCCACACTTCCTCTAGGTAAATGCCGGGATAGTATATTACTTGAAGTCTCAAGGTGCCTACCCCATCCCCGTCCCAAACACACTATTACAGTCTTCACAGCAATACAGGTAGTCACTAGCCAGACAGGTTTAACACACACCCAACTACACGGGGTTGGTTGGTTCCTCAGTTTAGGGGCTGCGTCAACGCTACACGGGGTTGATGACCAAGATGTCCCAAGCCCCACAAATGATTTAACAACAAACAAATTTTCATATTTGTTGGTGGTTCTCATGGGCAAATCTCTTCATTAATTTTTTTGATACGTAAACGTTGTGGTCTGTTTGGAGTGTTGTGCCATTTAAACACCCTTATCTCACAGTAGGCCTATAATCACAGCCATAAACAGGACTGAAACATCAGTATAAGCAACGTTTTGCCCTAGCCTGTACCAAGAAGCAAATAGGAAAACATTGTATTTATCGAGAGATAGCAACAGACGTGTGGTACACGAAAGCCCGTGGAAACATCTGGTGCACTCAATTTGTGCGGGAAGGCACATTTTGAATTGAACGCAGGACCAGTTCGACCTAACCCTCGCTTGCTGAATGTGCATTTCTCTTGTCAGTGCTTCGAACAGTGGAACGTCAACAGGTAAGCAGCGCCACTGGAAAGTTAAGTTGGAACGCCCGGTTCAAAAGTAGTTCGCCTCTCTGATTGAGCAGTGCACACCGTACAGTACATCATGCTGAACTTTCGAAATCTAGGAATAGTGGCCATTGGGTTTGTAGAACTGGTGAGTACTAACTGACTAATTTGAGGGTATAATAATGAGATGTTGTTTTAAAGGGGTCAGATCAGTAGTTAAATGAACTTACACTCTTGGTTTCCAGGAAGTATCACTATGACGAAAGTTGTTCCTTTCTTTCCTCTGTGTTAAAGGCTAGGAAACATATGATCATAAGTACAGTATATTTTATTGGGTGAAAATGTGGTCTGCTTATATAATTGGGATATCTCCTAGTGCAGCGGTTCCCGACCTTTTTCGATTCGCCAACTCCTTCTACAACGATCCGAGTTGGGTGATCCATTGACTTTTAATATACAATGTAGGCTACATGTAACTGCTCCTTAGTGGAGTCGCAGTACTGCTAGCATTGTTGGAACACAAAGAAGCTGGCGGGTCAAATTCCCATTGTAGCGAAATCAAATAACGTTATTACATAACTGTAAATCAGGCATTTGTGGTAAATATTAATTTATTGTGGAAGGAATGTGATATATTCCCGATGTTACACATACGTAACAAAGGGCATAACAGGGTTAATTTAATTTTAAAATAATAATAATAATAATACCCATAATAATTATAATAATATGACAATGGCACAGAAATTAAGGAAACAGTAATAGGCCTAACCTCGAAACCCGCCATTATAGAAGAGTGTTTGGTGAAACCCTTGGTTCGTGAACCACAGGTTGGCAGACGATGTATCTTAAGTATGTAGCTGTAACCATTGATAAATATACCTTAGAAGTCTTATATATTTATTTACACTATATTATTAATGCCAAATATTCGGAATAATTGTCGTTTTCACAACATGTACACACTAGTGTTTGTAAGCAGAACGGTTTTAAAGTCGAATGAATCAGTTCAATGAGAGTAGAGATCTAAGACATTTTACTCTCCTATAATGTGAGATAGACAGGAAGATTTCCTTGTTATCCTATGGCAAATTTCGGTACTATGCACGTGAGGTTACGATGTGATAATTTCCATAACTACTATAATATAACCTAGCCATCACTAACTCCAAAGTTTTGAAGGTAACGGCGGAATACTTCGACAGACCACTGAATAATGAATTCAGTGGAACATTTTAGGCACTTCCAGATATGAAGACATTTACTTGCATCATATGAACCATTTCTGCTAATCTAAGTAATTTTTGGTATGTATAAACATGGCATTCTTCTTTGAGCTTGCCTTTAGGTTTCCGTTTGGGGCTGATGATCTCGCTGTGCCACCCCTTGAAACAACAACAATCGAAGCAGCAGTCAGGTTTCCGTCGTTTCCAAGGATGATATAATTAATTAGATCAGTCCCTTGTGTATAAAAGAATGCTACACCGGGAAGAATGCTTAAGAGACGGGCTGCGTGAGTCAAGAGCACATTGCGTACATATTGTAAACAAATAAATACCGTGTAAGTATCTCCTGTATTACGCGATAGTCAACCATTTATTTCCTAAAGGTGGTATTTGCTGAGTAACATTAGATATGTTGACACCTCGAACGATAAATTAACACATACCGTACTTCGTAATTAGGCCTACTGTACTATAAGACGCAATCATTACGGAGTTGTACTATTGGCAACAGATTTATTATGAAAATTTCTCATATCTTAAGTGCATTAATTTAATTTTGTACGATTATAATAGTCTCCTCCGTAGCGCAGCGTTCAGATGGTTAGCTGCCGCCCCGGAGGTCCTGGGTTCGATTCCCGGCTCTGCCACGAAATTTGAAAAGTGGTATGAGGACTGGAACGGGGTCTACTCAGCATCGGCTTTGTATCGTCACGTGACGTGCACGCGTGCCCTCTAGCAACGGGCTGTGACCTTCCACGCTCTGGTCGGAACCACACCTCGTTACACACGCCACGTTTAGCCGATGTCGTCACCGGTTTGCGCATTACAGCCTCCGGCTCGTTACTTTTTGAACGCACCTTATATTAAGATTATGTATCATAGTTTCTTTCTTATCGCAATTCCATTATCATCGGATGAAAGCAGTAAGCTACATAACAAAATTAAAACACTAGCACACGGAATGACAAGGGTAGTCTACTTTCGATCTCCTGAGGCAAAGCTGAGAAGACGCGGGTTCGATTCCTATCTCAGCCATGCTGGAAGTGGTTTTCCCACTTCTACTCCTAACTTAGGGCCGCGGCCTCTTCCTACCCTAGGGGGGGTGGGGTGGGGTGACGCAGCGGTCAAGCTGTTGGACCGGGTTCGATTCCTGGTCATTGCATGCGAGATTTTCGAAGGGAAATGCCATGTCCTGTGGTTCGGATTCCACGTAAAAAGGAGGTCCCGTGGCTTATGATCACATGATTAATGGTCATGTAAAACTACAAGCTTCCGTTTTTCCTCCTACCAAAATCCTACTCAATTACAAATAGGCCTACACTAATTTATAGAAATCACGCTAACACAGGTTGTTAGAAAAGTTCTATACATGGGGATAGGCCTACATGACCATTATGTCGCAAAGGGCCCTCAAAGAATCGACGACGACGACGACAACAACAAGAATTTTGTATGGTACTTTTGTTTGAATTAATTAACTTGGATCAAACTATGATCGCTTGACTCCCCCCCCCCCCCCCTTGACTCCCCCCGTAATCTGTGAAAATAGTAATTAATCACAATATAATTCTTGACCGAATGAAAGTTACCATTCCACCGTCCTTGAATGCGGGTTGGTTGGTTCCTTCGTTTAGGGGCTGCGACAACGCGGTCATGTAGCACCGTGTACTTATTGTGATGACTGTATTAGTGTGCGTTACCTGTCTTTAATTCAAGTAAGGACTGCAGACGATAATTTCAAGTAGTTCACCACCAAATGCTACCGTCCACGACAGCTAGCTGTGAACTTGGCTTCTATTAGATGCCATCGCAAACAGCGCCCGGTGACGAACGTGGGAACTTAAGAGCATTAATGAAACTTAACCTTCAAATTTTGGCTTCACAGAAGTGTAGTTTGTGGAAGGTTCTTTTTCATGCCATAAATCTATGACATGGTACCGCCGGATTTACTTCCCTTCCGTAGGAAGGCATACTGAGGGATTTTTAACGCCCTTAAATAATCCGACGACTTCAGCCGGGTTTGAACCCGCGACCTTGTGCATAGAAGCTCAGCATGCTACTAACTACGCCACCCAAGCCGCTGTCCTTGAATGCTCACAGTCACCAGTTTCCAGGGTTTGTTTTGTACCATTAATTAATTTTCTGTTATTTTCCTTTTTTCTGTTGCAGTTTGTTTCAATACTGACGGTTAGTAGGTTTCAGGCAACTGATCTAGTGGATCCAGCAAATGTATTCGTCAGTTGCCAGTTCAGTGTCCTGGGGCGTTATGTGTTGGAGTTAGAACCGTGGCTCCACAGATCCCTTTGGCACGGTAAGTATAAAAGGGCTTTTAACTATAGGTGTCCACCTCGTGGCGTAGTGACTAGGATTTATGGCTGCCCTAGTGATCAGGATAAAAAATGACCGAGTGATGGTCAAAACTCTTAATCCTAAAACGATATTCCTTTTTTTAAATAACTACATGATTATCGAAACGCGCAATCATAATCATTTTCAATGAATAATATTAATACACTTAAGTCCCGATTATTCAAAACCCGAACATCCGGATCACCCAAATCGAAATACTAAAATGGAAATAAATAATTGTTGTTTCATTTGAGAGTAGGTATTTGACGAACACGAATCATAAAAAGAAATGAGTACGTTATTTTACAGTTTCAAAACCTTCATCTTAAGATTGATTTAATGGCGGTAAATGAGCGCACGCCGGCCCTGTGGTGTCGGGGTAGTGCGCCTGCCTCTCACCCGGAGGCCCCGGGTTCGATTCCCGGCTCCGTCAGGGATTTTAGAAACTGACGTGAGGGCTCGAACGGGCTGCACTCAGCCTCGTGAGGACAATTGAGTAGTTGTCTGACAGTGAGACAGCGCCCCGGTCACGAAAACCAAGATAAACGGCCGAGGGGACCCGATGCGCTGACCACGCGTCACCCCAATATCTGCAAGCCAAATGGCTGGGCAGCGGTCGCTTGGTAGGCCTAGGCTCTTCAAGGGCTGTAGTGCCAGGGGTAAAAAGAATGTGCGCACTATCGAATTTAAGGAGCGCGTAGGTGCCGTATTTTCCTTTTATCGAAGAAATAGAATGTTTTTCGGATTATCCGAATTTTCGATTAACCGTATGACCCTTGGTCCCATCAAGTTCGGATAATCGGGATATTAGTGTACTTTTAATTTTTGTTAAAAGGTTATTCACCACTATTCTGTCAAGTAAATGTTTGCACGAGAACAGCATGCATCCAGAATAATTCACAAATTAAAATTAGACAGCCAATCACATTGATTGCCCTATTTTATTATTCTTCCAATATATTTCATTATGCTACCAATAAAATTAAAAGATTTGCACAATCGCAGAGAAGTTAAAAATAAAATGTGAAAACTGACTGAATCATGATTGTGATCACTTAAATTAAATTCTGAGCACGTTGAAAATTGTACAATGAACTTTCTGTAAATTAATAAAAGTCGAAAGACTTAGCTGATATAAAGTTAAAAATGTGTGATTCTCATATAAATATAATAGATATTTGCCTGAAGTGTATTCTAAGTTATGCTTCTTGATATTTATGAACTAAATATGACAGTCACTACGACCAATGTACGAGAATGTGATTATGAAATTAAATGAAATGAAAATTTAATTGAAATGAAATGGAAATTACATTAAATCACATCACAATGGGTATTTAATAAATTTATAAGACCTGAGTCAATAATAATATGAATAAATTAATAAAATTTACCATATTCGACCATATTATGGTCTTCTTCAGCGGTGTTGTTATAAAGAAAGTAAAGTAATCACTAACAAACCTTTTTTTGCCCCCCATGGGCTCACAACTTGTGGGGCGTGGGTTGGCGGCAACGGGACCCCAGCTGAGTCCGGCATTGCTTCCACTTACTTGTGCCGGGCTCCTCTCTGTTATCTTTCCTGTCGACCTCCCTTGGTCAACTCGTGTTCTTTTCCGACCCCGAAGGTATTAGGGTATCCAAGGTCTAGGGAGTCTTTCACTTTCCCACCTTAATTGGCCCTTGTCTCATCTTTCCTGATCCCTCATTCTTCGATGGGTCAGACTTCTTGTTTTCTTTTCATTGTATCTTCTGCCTCCTGCTCAAGGCCCTCAAGGAGGCAGTGTGTGTGTAGCCCCACCACTTATGGTGCACCTTGGATAATGCTACACCCTCAAGGGCTCACGTCTGGTGAGCTCGGGAGTTGGTGACCTCGGGGGATTCCTGATCTGGGTACGGGTTTTCCCATTTTTTATTGTCTTTGGGGTGGGCCCTCTCCTCTTTCCCTTTCCTGTATGCCTTTCTTGGCTCTCCTTCCTTCCGGGTCCCTCGGCACTCATTTTTCGAGGGTTGGGGACATTTCCTTACCTCCTATCTTTAATTTCTTTTATTCCTTTCTTTTGTTATTGTTTTCTTCTGGCCCGTAAGTTTTGAAGTTGGTTTTTGTTGTGGTTTCATTTTCACGATCACACAAGCCATTAGGGGCCGATAACCTAGATGTTAGGTCCCTTAAAACAACAATTACCCTCATCATCATCAAACCTTTTTTTGTTGCTAATATTTCACTTGGGTTTTCTATGAAACATCTTATAAAAATAGTTAAGAACTGATCTGTAACAAATGTGGGCTTTAATTTGATGTTAATAAAAATAAGTTTGCAAAAATGACATATACGGACATATATTTATATATATAAATAGTTGGTATTGTACATTCCCATAAATTAGTCTAAATATGTCCTTATAAATACTTTGGAATTCATCATGTCGAAATTTTATTTTTATGTCCAAATGCAGTACTATTTTGAGATGGTCAACGGGGTGTGAAGTGTGTGAATAAATGCTCTTTGTGGAATAGAGCATAAGTTGGACTATTAAATTACACTGAAGAAAATGGAAATTGCAACACCCAGAATGAGTTGTGCTACATTGCTGCAATTGAACATGCAGGGCGAGTTTTCGGTTGTGGTTCGATGAATACACTTTCAGTTCCCTCTGACCGCAAGTTTGGACAACAATCAATACAGGGATTAACTGTTTGTTATTCTTTACGATTAGTTTATTATTCAATAACAGGAGACTTTAATTCTTCATGTGCCCACCACGAGCTGCAGTACATTGATGAATTCGTCGAGGCATGGAGTCAATAAGGCCCTGGATCGCTTCCTGAGGAACTGTGGCCCATGCTTGCTGCACTGCACGGGTCAGTTGTTCCAGAGTTGTGGGTGGCTGAGGACGGTTGGCCAGTTATCGACCCATCATGTCCCACACATGCTCAATAGGACTGAGGTCCGGGGATCTGGCGGGCCATTCTAAGGTTGTCATGTCATGGAGAGCTTCTCTGGAGATGCGTGCAGTGTGAACCCGGGCATTGTCCTGCTGAAACATCCCATTAGCAATGTTCGCCATCATAGGGACAACCACTGGATTGAGTACCCTATCAACGTACTGTCGAGCAGTCATAGTGCCCTCAACAAGCACTAATTGTGATTTTACATTAAAGCCATTAGCTCCCCAGACCATAATGCTTGGTGTTGGCCCTGTGTGCCTCTCGACAATAAGGTCTGGGCGGCCCCTCTCCCCGGTACGTCAGCGCACACGATTCCGGCGATCACTGCGGGCACGACAGAAGCGCGATTCAGTGATCCACGTCGATCGTTCTCGACACCAGGCCAGCCTTACACGTCGCTGTCGTGGGGTCAATGGAACACTTTCTGCAGGGACACGGGATCGTAAGCCAGCTGCACGTAGGCGATTACCAACTGTTTGTTGTGTAATGTGGGGTGCCACAGCTGCTCGAATTTGCGCTGCTGCTGCATGGGGTTCCATCCGGGCCATCGGAATGATGCGGTGATCCTCTCTCACAGTTGTCTGTCGCGCTGGGCCTGTGCCAGATCTATGAGTGTGGGTACCTTCATTTGACCACTGCTGCCATACACGTTGTACCGTAGATGCCTGTCGGCCAACACGTGCAGCGACAGTCCTTAGCGATAATCCAGCCTCACACAGCCCAATTATCCGAGCCCTCTCAAATGGCGACAGTTGTTGATAGCGTGCTCTTCTCTGTCGTTTTCCACTAATTGCACCTGTGTGAAGCTAAATTGGATAGGTTAATGTAAACAACGCTCTTAGGTTTCTATGTTCGTTGCCAAGAGCCGACTGCGGTGGCGTCTAGTAGCTGAGTTTCGAACTTGGCCTAGTAGTCGTTGACGGTGGCGCTTGGCGGCAAAAGTAGGAACTATTTGAAAAATTCTAAGTTGCAGTACTTAAATTAAAAAAGACAGATAACACACACTATTACAGTCATCACAATTAACACCGGTTATCAGACAGATTCTACACACACCCAAAGTACACGGGGCTACATGACCGCGTTGTCGCAGCCCCTTAACTTAAGAACCAACCAACCAACCAACCATCTCTGTCGTCGAGGCATGTTTGACGGGGAGAACTTCACTGCACAGACTGCAAGTCAACTACACTACACCAGAGTCCGTATACTGGAGTTGATTCCTCCGCGACCAATCACGTGGGAAGACCTGTAGCAACAATCCAATGGGTCTGAAACTTCGATCGTTTACATACCTACATGGCATCGTTCCATATCTTGAAAGTCAACACAAACGACCGATGCATTCATGGTGTTGCAATTTCCATTTTCTTCAGTGTATGTTCTTGAAATTTTGAAATGATCCGAATTGAAAAAGAATTATTTATTTTATTTAGCCTAAGGATTTTAGTTCCGGGAGTGTCCAAGGACATGTTCGACCCACCAGAGGCTGTAGCTGCTTCAAGCGGACACCCATGGGGTGAGCTAGAAGTTCGTTCAATTTCAAGTAGTTCCAACTTTCACTACCAGATGTCACCGACATTTAGTGGTGAACGTTGGAACTTTGATAGAGCGTTTCAACGAAATCTAACCTAGAAATGAAGCTTCACTAAAGTTTAGTTAGTGGAAGGATCCTTTCCATGCCATCTATGACATGGGACCGCCGGCTTTACTTCCCATCCAAAGGAAGGCATACTGAAGGTTTTTAACGCTCTTAAAAAATCCGACGACTTCGGCCTCGTTTGAACCCGTGATCTTGGGCACAGCAGCCGCCGAAGCCGCTATGAAAAAGAAAACTCCTTGGCAAAAACAAAACTGTTGTACGTAACCTTTAACAGTCTTGTTAACGAAATATCGTCATATGTTTTTTTTTATCAGTTATCAACTATTGTAGTCCTTGTGGATATTAATGTGCTGTAAGATGTGGATTACATTACATTAAATATTATTTGTTTTTCGTTTTGTTTCAGCGGGAGACACCTTCGTTTTCTTGTTCTCGTCTTCTAATGCCGTTGCCAGCTGCTTTCTCATTTCCAGCACCATCCAGGTGAGTGGCCTGCCGATGATCGTAATCGTTGGAATATTGGGTTTCACGATAAAGTAATTAACATTCAGCAACCCTTTTTCTTCTAGGTTCTTCCTGTGTTTGTTTCGGGGCTTTTTCTAGATTTACCAAACGCGTGTTGAAGAGCATAACTTTGTACACCTAGGTGAAATCCCACTTCAGACAAGGCAAGGGCTTAGAATATATTTTGCTGGGGTGTGGTAATAACCGTATAGCCTCGCCTACCGTGGCGTAAATCTTCAAGTTAGATTCATCGAGGCGACCGACTCGCCGATTTCGACGTTCTATCTAACATTGCCATCAAGGGCGTGGTGCCGCAGTGACCAAGATGTTTGCCTCTCACCAAGGTAGAGTGGGTTCGATTTCCGGTCAATACATGTGAGATTTTCGAAGTGAAATGCCATGTCCTGTGTTTCGTAAAAAGGAGGTCTCGTGTCTCATGATCGCGAGATAAACGGCTCCCTTTCCAACATTGCCATCAGCAGCATTGAACTTGATCCAGTTGGTTTGCACTACTTACGCCGCAGAAGTTTATATAATGAGCTGTCAAGTCTGGTGGAGATAGGTCTATGAATTAGGATTTGACTTATAGGAAGCGAAAGCAGTCAACATGAATATTTTAGAGTCCAGACATTTGTCGATAATTTAAGACCAATAAGACAATATAACATATTAAAGATATTCCATAAGCACAATCTATCAAATGAGACATAGCCTGTCTACTCAGTCTTAGAGGTTAGTTAGTTAGTTATTGTTTTAAGGGGAGGAACTACGAGGTCATCTGACCCTCTTAACACAGATTAAAATATACAAATTTGGAATGGAATTTAAAATTTAGAGGTGGATAAGTTATCTAAATTTGAAAGGACCGAAAATTATAAAACAAAATAATTAAATAAAACTAATAATCATACTAATATATAACAAGAAGTTCCGTGACAAACTAAAGAACCTACTTTTCTTAAAATTTAAGATTCATGCCAATGATTAATCTATATGGATCTATCTATAATAATGACGAAATTAAGTTGGTAATATCGACATTTCTAATTAGTTCGAAATACTGTATACCTGGCGTAATGTAGCCTAATAGAGAACTACAGTTGACAGCCCTGGTGACTGAATATATTCTTAGTTCCATCTCTTAAGGTACAGAATACAAAATTTGGTGAGTAAGTCCAATGGATAGCATGGACGTTACATGCAGTTAAACATTGGATCTAACAGCGCGCGTAAAATCATGTTGGCAACAATGACATACATGTATTGGTCAGAAATAATCTGAAATAATATTGTTGTGTCAATTTTGAATGAAATCCATTTAGTATAGAAGTTACATGCATGTTAAAATTTGACCTATCAGCAGGCTTAGAATCATGTTGGCAACACTGGCGTAGGCCTATATTAGTTACTCCAAATTAATCTATAATGCCATGTACTATACGTGTGCAAAGTTTAGAGATATTGGCTTGCATACTTTCTCTAGAATTTTTTCGCGCGATTTACACCTGCGGGTGTATTCTGGCAGGTATATTATATTCCTATCCCTATATTATATTATTATATTAGAATTATATTACTGCGTACAACGACGAGACAAAGCCCCTCTGTGCCAGAAACAAAACTCGGGGGCCCTAAAGGGTCCTCGAAAACTACATTATAAGGCTCTAAAACCAACAGTTTCTGAAATATTCCCATAAAACTAATTTAAACTTAATTTAACAAACTAATGAAGGAATGCAAATCGGTAACCATGACAAAATTATCTCAAGGGGTGGCATCCAACTTTCCATCTGTTTCTGTAAGAAGCAATGTCACTCCATTTATAACATTTCTGTGAAAGTTTGCAAATGGCTATTAGGTTATCACGGAACCAACTTATACTGTATAATTCATCAATGCAATTAAAGGGGTTAAGGGGTAACCTAGAATTTTTTCACGCAATTTTCACGTGCGACATATAGTACAGAAGGTCTATTATATCTCCAAACAGCAACATTATTTTCAAAAATTCCTGAATTGAATCAGCATATTTTGCGGCTTTTAGGAATTTGGGCAAATTGAGGATAAAGAACCTGAATTTTTATGCACCACAAGCCTTTATAATTTATGAAAGGGGTCTTCCTGTGTATGGGGACCTAACACAACGTAGAGGGTCAGTTTTTATGTGACGTGTATTGCGTTCCGTCTACAAGGTTTTCTATTCTATTTCACGTCATGAAGTATACGTTAGTTTAATTTAGTTTGAGAACACATTTTAACTCATCATTTATTTTTTATTTATTTTTTGTCGACATACGGGTTCATCGTAAGGATGATTTTGTTTGATACTGTGTGGTAGATATACCCATATTTGGATATCTGGGTGATATGTTGTAGACAATAGAATTGTCTGTCTGCCTTTCTTTCTGTGTATCTTTATGTACGCCTATAACTCGTGTTCGGATGCTTGGCGCATCGTAAAATTAGGTATGGTAACCATGAGAGTCAATACACCAATCATTTATAAAATTCTTCACCGTACTTTACAGTAGAAAGGTGGATATAGGGAAAACTTCTCAAAATGCATGCTAAAATAGGCGAAATATAAAAATTATTCTAGATGGACGACCAGAGCATATGTTGCGCTTCTCAATGTGAGACACAAAATTCGGGAGTCTATATAGGGTGTCCGAAAACCACATTTTAAGGCCCTTAAATTAAGTGTGTGTGATATTCCCAGAAAACTAACTTCGTTCTGATAAACTTATGAAGGAATGACAAACCGCTAACCATTGCAACAGTAGCTCAATTGATAATGTCTGGTGTTAACACCGAACACCGTTCGAAGAACGGGTACTTCTGCTAGTTATAAATAATAAACAAAAATTACGGAAGAACAAAAATCATCATTCAAAAACTAACAAGTCGTTGAGTCGATGTTCATTGGAAAATTTAGATTGCTGGCCCTAACCCACTCTCACTTATAAAGCGGATGACGAGATCAGCAGCCACCGCGTCATCGGCTAATATAAGTGCGAGTGTCATCTGCAAACCAAGGTTTCTTCGTAAGTCAGCAAGATCCACACACTCGGTAAAATGTGGGCCATGGTGAAAACAGGTACAAAGTGAGGGGTCTTCCCGTCTGGTCTTAGAGGTTGAGGCACGAAAACCAACCACTTTAAATATCATATATACGCCTTCACTGACTCCGGTCCAATCTACAGACAATTAGTTTGGCACAGGCTGGGTTACAAGTGATTACACTGTTCAACAATGACTCTTTTACATAAAGAAAGATACCCAATCTTCATAGATTTTGGTACGCAGAATTCGAAAACGGCAATAATTTCCGTTTTTTTTTTTTGCTGCTGTTTTCGTGTTTGTTACGTCCTTATTTCGTTTTAAGTCTCGTTCTTTCTTATTTCTAGAATTCCAAAGAAACCTGTGTTTTGTTTCTAACTTATCACAGTCTTGAGATTGCTTGTCTTCCGTAGTGCTCCATTGCGTATTGTGACGCGAGTTTCTGAGTTACTATGTGGACTAAAATGCTCCTTTTTATTGTGACTTTTACGTGAGTTTCTGTGTGGAATCAACACTGATATTTTAATGCCCCGCAGATGTGCTAATAACCCCAAAAATGTTTGGCCCATTATAATATGTGAAGAACATAACATTTTCAATAACTTCCAAACCTGAGCTAATCTAGATCTTCAACTGTCATTTTCAACTTCAGCACACTCAAATCCATATAAATCAACTATTTTGGCCTTTGTAAAAAAAAAATGTTAACATTTGATAGTCGAGTGTTATCTGCTAATTACCAGACAAAATTCCACACACAGCTAAGTACATGCGGCCAAATGACCGCAATGTCAAAGTCCCTCAAATGAAACAACAACATGTTCAGCAAAGAACATATAGACTACTTTCTCCTAAATGTATGGGTAAGTTTGTCCTTCTCAAGGAGTAGACTATAATTGAATGTTCGTTATAGTAGCTGGTACTGCAACCTAGCGGTGAATTAATATATATCTTGTACGCCTCTTGAGTGTTGAATGCAGGGACCCGGAACAGAACTGAAATGCGTTACGTACCGCTGTGTTCCACGTTACGTTACGTATGCCATACCGCGGCCCCGAGCTGGCTTGCGGTATCGTTCCGTAACTGTAACTTGGAACTCGGTACGAGCATGTGGAACGTTACAGCCCTGGAACGGTACAGTCGGAACTCGACTCCCAACTGTACCGAGCATCAAGGTACGTGTTAGCGGAACGGAACGTATGGAACAGTACATGACTGGAACGATTCCTCAGCGTTACCAGTTAGAAAGTTACTCTGCGTACCGTTCTTGGTTATCGAAATAGAGTAACGTTTCCACCAGTACCCGGTTACACTGTGTACCGTTCCAGTTTATACCAACCAGCCACCCGGTATCTATGCGTAACGTTCCAGGTTCTCATGTTCCAACGGAAAGTGGAACGGTACAGAGCCTGTTACAGCACAGCAGCATTTCCCAAAATGTATGTAGGCCTACAGAATATTACAGGACTGTTACCGGTACTATTGTACACTAGATATTAAAACCATTATGGCTATTACACCGAATTTTTACGTAGACTATTACGGCTATTACACAGCCTATTTAGTTACCATGGCAAGTGTAACACTGCGTTTATTTCACTGTTACGCTGGTTGTTACAAACTGTCACATAATAGCCTAATTACACAACAACTACATCAATTACATACCTGTTATCTTATCTAGGGGCATTTCTCTCATGATATCGAAATACTCTATCTAGCCTAAGGATGTGTTTAGTATCTACTGTCCTACCTAGAACCCTGATAAAAAATCCTTTTTTTCTGCGTCAACAACTATCCCAGTTTGAACGATGCCATATGCAATTCCAGGCAAATTATTTATTCAAACATAGGATAATTACTTCTTGAAATATCAATAAAAATAAAAATAAAAATACTGATTTCAGTCTGAGAGCCTGCCGCATCAGACAGGGCAAGGCACCTTGCTCGTTTCGATCGCGGTCATACTGTAGCCTACGTTAGAAATATGTTTCCTAAAAACAATACGATGGATCCCATTGATTCGAAATATTTATTGTTGCTCCATATAGAGGTTTGGAACATAGGCTATTGTTCATCGGTCCATGTGGTTGAGGTTTTTATGTAATTTGTCTGATAGGCCTAAACTTTGTTATTGTGAAGTCTGTAGTAACGTGTGTATTTGTAATGATGGCATGGCTTGGAAAGGAGTAGGTCGTGACCTTGACTTAGGAACTATCCACGCATTTTCCTGGAGTAGAAATGGGAAACCACGGAAAACCACTCTTAAGATGTCTAAGATGGGAATCCAACTCACCTTCTCGCAGTGTTGCCATATAAGGCAGAGTGTAACCTGCACACCAAACTTTAGCTCCATTGTGACCAATAACAGTATTTCTTTTCTAAATTAAACCTCCCGTTCTTGCTTTTCGTTTACTTGTTAGCCTATTTTCATTTAGTATTGATAGAAGCCAATTTTTCAGTGATGCTTAATTCTAATAATGAAAGGTATTCAGTCGTGTTGACCGATTGAAAAGCTTCCTTTATTATTTACATTTATGAAAGATAGGCCTATGACATCACATATAGTCCGTGTGTGTGTACGTATGTGTGTGTTTGCATGTGTCCGTCGCCTCGCTCCCCTCCCTGATAAAATCTAAACTGCTGGAGCGATTTCAACGAAACTCAGTAAGGTCAGAGTACTATTTCGTCCAACCCCGACTGTGCTCTTCAAATTTTATTACATCTCACCAATCCAACATGGCAACTGCGCGAGGTATTTCACCGGCATTCCATATCTCCGAAACTATTACAGATATCACCCTGACGTTTGGTATGGTGGTAAAAAGCACTAATAGAAGTGTAACGATGGGACTCTAAAAAACCTCTTTACAAAACGAACATGGCGGCCAGCGAAGTTGTTGTATTTAAATAGATTTTTCTCGCAATTAAACCAACCGAGCGCCGTCACACATGGTAGAGCAAATGGTATACGCCTTGTAATGCACTGACATCCTATTCAGGTCAATTGTTTGAATAACTTCAAGATGGCGGCTGTGCGAAATTTTAAAATTAAGGTTTAATTTCTTGTGTCCTAATCATGCGATCAAAACCAACGTTTGAACAATGAACCTACGCAATAATCATCATCTAATAGTACATAGCTCTATGGCTTACAAAGTATATAAAATCCAATATGGTGGCCGTCCGAAATACTTAGACGATTCTCAATGTCAACTAATCTGTGACATCAATCAAACTTAATTGTTTTCTTAACCACGAGATGGCGCTAGTATCAATTTAAAATCTATGTTTTGCCTATTTCTATTAATTATGAAAAAATAGGCTTGTGAGATCACCTTTTGTCGTGTGTATGCGCCTGAGTGTGTGCCCCCACCTCCCACTAATAAAATCTAAGTGGCTGGATAGATTTCAATTAAATTCGGTAATGTCATAGTACTATTCTGGCCGACCCCGACAGTGCCCTACAAATGTTATAACGTTTCAACAATCCAACATGGCGGCTGTGCGAAATATTTCACTGGCATTCTATATCTCCGAATTTCAGAAGACTTCTGTTACTTAGAAAGCAAAATAACCAGTAATGGACGGAGGAAAGAGGATATAAAAAGTAGGTCGGATCAGGCAAGGAAAGCATTTCAACAGAAAAAAAATCTGTTGGCATGGAAGTGAAAATTGGACTATTGGTGCAGCAGAAAAGAGGAGAATTGAATCGTTTGAAATGTGGTGTTACAGGAGAATGATGAAGATCAGATGGGTAGATAGGGTTACAAACGAAGAGGTATTAAGACGAGTGGGAGAGGAGAGATGTTTCTGGAGACTGCTAATGAAGAGAAGAGATTGGATGGTAGGACACATACTAAGACACCCATGAATGGCAAACTTAGTTATGGAAGGAAGGGTCGAGGACAAGAACTGTAGGGGTAGACCGAGATTAGAATATGTTAAACAGTTTGCCTCGAATGTAGGTTGTGGTAGGTATGTAGAGATGAAACGATTAGCTCAGGACAGGGAGGCATGGAGAGCGGGATAAAACCAGTCAAAAGACAAAGACTCAAACAACAACATCAGCCGATATGAATGAATTGATAAATATCAAACACACAAGATAAATGTATAGCGTAACACTAAAAAGTCCCTTGGTATTAAACTTTATATGGTGCTCCATACAGAAGGATGGAAAATTGAACGCCTAAATCAACATACCGTAACATGATGTATGAAAATATGATAAAATAATAATTTGCAACAAATTTCAAACACATATTAAAACTCTAAAAATGCCTGATTTTCTTACAGATCACTGCCAGTGGAAGAACGTGGCTAGTATTAAGGGACTTTTTTCAAGAAACATTGTGTGTCTGTGTGTGTGTATATGTCTGCTCCCCCCTATCAATTGAAACACGACATTTTGTACAGAAGTGGCACTAGAAAAGCGCAACTCAGTGTCATGTTTATTTTGCCGCCATCTTTACCAAATCTCAATTGTAGCTACTCAATTGGTCGAAACATAACATTAATAAACGATTAAACTAATCATCAGGGACCCGGAACAGAACTGAAATGCGTTTCGTAGCGCTGTGTTCCACGTTTCGTAACGTACGCCATACCGCGGCCAGAGCTGGCTTGCGGTATCGTTCCGGAACTGTAACTTGGAACCCGGTACGAGCATGTGGTACGTTACAGCCCTGGAACGTTACAGTCGGAACTCGACTCCCAACTGTACCGAGCATCAAGGTACGTGTTAGCGGAACTTAAGCTCCTTTGTGACCAATAATAGTATTTCTTTTCTAAATTAAACCTCCCGTTTTTGCTTTTCGTTTACTTGTTAGTCTATTTTCATTTAGTAGTGATAGAAGCCATTTTTCAATGATGCTTAATTCTAATAATGAGAGTTATTCAGTCGTGTTGACCGACTGAAAAGCTTCCTTTATTATCTACATTTATGAAAGATAGGCCTATGACATCACATATAGTCCATGTGTGTGTACGTATGTGTGTGTTTGCATGTGTCCGTCGCCTCGCTCCCCTCCATAATAAAATCTAAACTGCTGGAGCGATTTCAACGAAACTCGGTAAGGTCAGAGTACTATCTTGTCCAACCCCGACTGAGCTCTTCAAATTTTATTACATCTCACCAATCCAACATGGCAACTGCGCGAATTATTTCACCGGCATTCCATATCTCCGAAACTATTACAGATATCACCCTGACGTTTTGTATGGTGGTAAAAAGCACTAATAGAAGTGTAACGATGGGACTCTCAAAAACCTCTTTACAAAACGAACATGGCGGCCAAGCGAAGTTGTTGTATTTAAATAGACTTTTCTCGCATTTAAACCAACCGAGCGCCGTCACTCATGGTACAGCAAATGGTATTCGCCTTGTAATGCACTGACATCCTATTCAGCTCAATTGTTTGCATAACTTCAAGATGGCGGCTGTGCGAAATTTTAAAATTAAGGTTTAATTTCTTTTGTCCTAATCATGCGATCGAAACCAACGTTTGAACAATGAACCTACTCAATAATCATCATCTAATAGTACATAGCTCTATGGCCTACAAAGTATATAAAATCCAATATGGTGGCCATCCGAAATACTTAGACGATTCTCAATGTCAACTAATCTGTGACAGCAATCAAACTTAATTGTTTTCTTAACCACGAGATGGCGCCAGTGTCAATTTTAAAATCTATTTTTTGCCTATTTCTGTTAATTATGAAAAAATAGGCTTGTGAGATCACCATTTGTCGTGTGTACAGTATGCGCCTGAGTGTGTGCCCCCACCTCCCACTAATAAAATCTAAGTGGCTGGATAGATTTCAATTAAATTCGGTATGGTCATAGTACTATTTTGGCCGACCCCGACAGTGCCCTACACATGTTATTACGTTTCAACAATCCAACATGGCGGCTGTGCGAAATATTTCACTGGCATTCTATATCTCCGAATCTCAGAAGACTTCTGTTACTTAGGAAGCAAAATAACCAGTGATGGACGGAGGAAAGAGGATATAAAAAGTAGGTCGGATCAGGCAAGGAAAGCATTTCTACAGAAAAGAAATCTGTTGGCATCGAGCGTGGCGCTCTATGGAAGTGAAAATTGGACTATTGGTGCAGCAGAAAAGAGGAGAATTGAATCGTTTGAAATGTGGTTTACAGGAGAATGATGAAGATCAGATGGGTAGATAGGGTTACAAACGAAGAGGTATTAAGACGAGTGGGAGAGGAGAGATGTTTCTGGAGACTGCTAATGAAGAGAAGAGATTGGATGGTAGGACACATACTAAGACACCCAGGAATGGCAAACTTAGTTATGGTAGGAAGGGTCGAGGACAAGAACTGTAGGGGTAGACCGAGATTAGAATATGTTAAACAGTTTGCCTCGAATGTAGGTTGTGGTAGCTATGTAGAGATGAAACGATTAGCTCAGGACAGGGAGGCATGGAGAGCGGGATACAACCAATCAAAAGACTGAAGACTCAAACAACATCAGCCAATATGAATGAATTGATAAATATCAAACACACAAGATAAATGTATAGCGTAACACTAAAAAGTCCCTTGGTATTAAACTTTATATGGTGCACCATAAAGAAGGATGGAAAATTGAACGCCTAAATCAACATACCGTAACATGATGTATGAAAATATGATAAAATAATAATTTGCAACAAATTTCAAACACATATTAAAACTCTAAAAATGCCTGATTTTCTTACAGATCACTGCCAGTGGAAGAACGTGGCTAGTATTAAGGGACTTTTTTCAAGAAACATTGTGTGTCTGTGTGTGTGTATATGTCTGCTCCCCCCTATCAATTGAAACACGACATTTTGTACAGAAGTGGCACTAGAAAAGCGCACCTCAGTGTCATGTTTATTTTGCCGCCATCTTTACCAAATCTCAATTGTACCTACTCAATTGGTCGAAACTTAACATTAATAAACGATTAAACTAATCATCAGGGACCCGGAACAGAACTGAAATGGGTTTCGTACCGCTGTGTTCCACGTTTCGTAACGTACGCCATACCGCAGCCCCGAGCTAGCTTGCGGTATCGTTCCGGAACTGTAACTTGGAACTCGGTACGAGCATGTGGTACGTTACAGCCCTGGAACGTTACAGTCGGAACTCGACTCCCAACTGTACCGAGCATCAAGGTACGTGTTGGCGGAACTTTAGCTCCTTTGTGACCAATAATAGTATTTCTTTTCTAAATTAAACCTCCCGTTCTTGCTTTTCGTTTACTTGTTAGCCTATTTTCATTTAGTAGTGATAGAAGCCATTTTTCAGTGATGCTTAATTCTAATAATGAAAGGTATTCAGTCGTGTTGACCGACTGAAAAGCTTCCTTTATTATTTACATTTATGAAAGATAGGCCTATGACATCACATATAGTCCGTGTGTGTGTACGTATGTGTGTGTTTGCATGTGTCCGTCGCCTCGCTCCCCTCCATAATAAAATCTAAACTGCTGGAGCGATTTCAACTAAACTCGGTAAGGTCAGAGTACTATTTTGTCCATCCCCGACTGAGCTCTTCAAATTTTATTACATCTCACCAATCCAACATGGCAACTGCGCGAAGTATTTCACCGGCATTCCATATCTCCGAAACTATTACAGATATCACCCTGACGTTTTGTATGGTGGAAAAAAGCACTAATAGAAGTGTAAAGATGGGACTCTCAAAAACCTCTTTACAAAACGAACATGGCGGCCAAGCGAAGTTGTTGTATTTAAATAGACTTTTCTCGCATTTAAACCAACCGAGCGCCGTCACACATGGTACAGCAAATGGTATACGCCTTGTAATGCACTGACATCCTATTCAGCTCAATTGTTTGCATAACTTCAAGATGGCGGCTGTGCGAAATTTTAAAATTAAGGTTTAATTTCTTGTGTCCTAATCATGCGATCGAAACCAACGTTTGAACAATGAACCTACGCAATAATCATCATCTAATAGTACATAGCTCTATGGCCTACAAAGTATATAAAAATCCAATATGGTGGCCATCCGAAATACTTAGACGATTCTCAATGTCAACTAATCTGTGACAGCAATCAAACTTAATTGTTTTTTTTTAACCACGAGATGGCGACAGTTTCAATTTTAAAATCTATTTTTGCCTATTTCTATTTATGAAAAAATAGGCTTATGATATCACCTTTTGTCGTGTGTGTGCGCCTGAGTGTGTGCCCCCCCCCCCCCACTAATAATATCTAAGTGGCTGGATAGATTTCTATTAAATTCGGTAAGGTCATAGTACTATTCTGGCAGACCCCGACCGTGGTCTACAAATTTTATTACGTTTCAACAATCCAACGTGGCGGCTGTGCGAAATATTTCACTGGCATTCTATATCTCCGTCAACCTGAAATTTTGTACGGTGATAAAAGGCACTACTACAAAATCGTTCAAGGGACTTTCAGAAACCTGTTAACTACAAAACGAACATGGCGGCCATGCGAATTTGAAACATTTAAATAGACTTTTCTGGCGAGTTAGAATTCCGAACGCAGTGAAACTTGGTCCAGCAATTGTTTATACACTTTGCAATGCACTGACATATATTTTTGTCAAATTGTTGACATAACCTCAAGATGGCAGCTGTGCAAATTTTTAAAATTAAGTTTTAATTTTTTGTGTCGCATTCATGAGATCGAAGTCAACGTTTGAATAATGAATCCAAGCAATAATAGTCATCCAACAGTACATAACTCTATCGCCTACATATGTTACAATCCAACATGGCGAGCATCCAAAATATTTAGACGGATCACAAAATCTGATAATCTGACAGCAGTCAAACTGACATTTTGTATGTTGATAGAGGCTATAAACATAAGTTCATCTATGGAACTTTCATAACCTGGTGATCACAAATCCAACCTGCCAGCGACGCGAAATGCGAATATTTAAAAGGACGAGCACAGTGAAACTTGGTATGCTTATACATATTTTAATCCACTGGCGTCTAATTTATTTCAATTTTTTTCAGAACCAGAAGATGGAGGCTGTGCAAAATTTTAAAATCTCGTTTTTACTATTTCTTGTGTCCTAATCATGCAATTGAAGTTTGAATAATACACTTACACAATAATCTTCATGGAATAGTACATAACTCTAAGGCCTACATATATAACAATCCAACATGTCGACTATCCGATATATTTAGACGGTTCTCAACATCTACGAATCTATTACAGCAATCAAACTGAATTTTTGTATGTTGATAGAGGCAATTAACATAAGCAGGATAAATGAAAATGGGCTATGCATTTCTTCACGGAAATACTTGTTATTTCTTGTGTCCTAATTATGCGATTAAAGATTGAATAATACATTTACGCAATAATCTTCATGTTTTTATATTATATTTTTTAAGCGTACGGCTTTTATGCCGGGAGTGTCCAAGTACATGTTCGGATCGCTCAAGTTTGCAGCTACTTCTATGCGGACACCCATGGGGAGAAATACAAGTACCGTCACGTGTGGTGGTTGTCTGGCGATGAAAGTGTGAATGTAAGGACGAGGAATTGGAAGGTAGCGGCTGTGGCCTCTAGTTGGGGACTAACCCTGGCATTTGACTGGAAGGAAGATAGGAAACTACAGAAAACCATCTTCAAGGTTGCCGGTGGAGGGATTCGAGCCTCCTCGCCTACTGGATGTGAGCGACTGCCTGCAGTCACGCCGTAACGAGCACGGCTAACTCAATCGGTATATTCAGGTAATAGTAGTCTACATAACTCTATGGCCTACATACCGAATGGTCCACTAGCTCCTTGCGATCCAGTTTTATGCATTCTGTCACGTGTACTACAATTCTGAAAGATATAGGTCCCTCTCCCTAAACCGGGGTAATATATCGAGATGTGTGTTTACGGGCTAGAAGACGGCAGGAATCGTGAGCGCCACTATTAATTCAGTATGGGTACCTCGAATGAACCCGTTAAACGAGCACAGATACGCAGAACACACACTTGAAAACAAGAAGTGCACGCACACACCGAGAGCAGATATTGTATAGACCGGGAGGTGCGCGCTGCAGGTCAAATGTCGCAGTAGCTCACATGGCACTCGCGCGATTTGAGTTGCCTGGCAAGTGGCAAGGTTGTATACTAATAGTTTTCACAGACTGATTTGTTATTTCTTTTTTCTTTCGTTATCGTTTTACCCTCCTGGGTTGGCTTTTCCCACGGACTAAGCGAAGAACAGTGTCCTGCAGCTTGAGGCTCTGAATCTGGGGATACAACTGGGGAGTGTGACTAGCAATTCGCCCAGGCGGCCTCACCTGCGAAGTGAACAGGGGCCTGATGAGATGGGAAGAGTGAGGGGGATAGACAAGGAAGAGGGAAGGAGGCGGTCGTGGCCTTTGGTTAGGTACTGTACCATTCCAGCATTTGCCCGAAGACGAAGTGGGAAACCACGGAAAACCACTCGAAGATGGCTGAGCTGGGAATCGAACCTACTCTACTCTTCTCCCCGAGGCTGTGTAGACCCCGTTTCAGCCCTCATACCACTTGTCAAATTTCTTGTTAGAGCCGGGTATCGAACCTCAGACCTCCGGGGTGGCATCTATGCACGCTGACCACTACACCACGGAGGTGACACGATCTGTTCATTTGGCTTTGTAAAAGACCATGTCACTGCGGAGGCCCGGGTTCAAATCTCGGCTCTGCCACGAAATTTTGTTCCTGGTCTGAGGCCTGGAACGGGGTTCACCCAACCTCGTGGGGCACACGAACTTAGTAGAGGCAGGTTCGCTTCCTGCCTCAGCCATCCTAGAAGTGGTTTTCCGTGGTTTCCCACTTCTCCTCCAGGCGATTGCTTGGATGGTTCCTTTCGACAGGACCACGGCATCTTTCTTCCCACTCCCTTCGCTGCCCTTTCCTTCATTAGATCCAAGTTCGTGGTCACCTAGGCGATTGGCTTGTCACCATCCCCCGTTGTATCTGCTGTCAAGGTGTGTTCAGCTCCGAGACACTGTCCTGGAATTCGACGGTAGAGGACTGATCCCTCGCAAATTCCGAGGGTAAAGCCGAGCTTGCAGGGTAAGCGATCAAATAAAAAGAGAAAGAAAAGAAGACCGTGTGTATCGTTGCATAAGCTATGGTGCTGGATTGGACGAGGATGAGGAGGTGATTGACTCTGGCTAGGGCACAGGCAACCAGTTAGCTACGTCGTACATGTTCCAAGCTTCGTAGACCACAGTTAGGGCAAAGTGTGCCCCATTAGAACGATAACAACATGCGATGGCAAGTCAGTATGTAGCTGCGCGAACTCGCTCCTTCGAAGTAAGTCACATCACGAAGCGTATTCACTGCCTCGAGATGTATTCCAGCGATGAGTATATGAATATGTTATATTTATGGAGGAGCTCGACAGAATGCACACCAGGCGCATCGCCTGTACCAAGAACTCTATCCGGATAGACAACGACCGACAGGCATGGTATTTCGGAGCGCGGAAAGACGCCTGGGAGATACTGGATCCCTGGGAAAAACACGGCCTGTTTGAGATCATCGCGTGACGTCTGCTCACAATCAAGAGGTTGTGTTTGACACTATCCGGCGTCACCCTCATACTACCACACGGGCCATTGCCCTGGAGACGAACATCAGCCGAGCGTCTGTTATGCGGATAATGCACACCCACTGGTTTCACCCGTACCATCTGCACTTACACCTGGATATACATGGTCATGATTTCGAAGCCTGGGTGGCGTTCTGTGGAAACTCATCCGGCTTTTCTAGCGACCATTTTATATACGGACGAAGCACGATTCCACAACAATGGAACCGTTTATCGCCATAATATGCATTACAGGAGTGTGGATAAACCCCATTGGGTGCGACAGACATCCCTTTAGGTACACCCCCGTGTGGGTTGCGGGTTAGAATACACACACGGTATGCTCTGCTTGTCGTAGGAGGCCACTAATAGGGCCGACAAGACAGACTGACATGACTGACTTTGATTTTGAAGACTCTCTGTGGATGGAAAGAGAAAATTCATCTACGGTATCCCCTGCCTGTCGTAAAAGTTCTTTTTCGACTTCCGGTCCCATTTATGGTTTGACCCTTAGAAATAAACGTCATGCTGCCTGGGGAAGGGCCACCAACTTGGCCATCTGGCCAGAAAGCCTGGACGGTATTCCCCATCCCGTTAGGTGGGTGCGCCATGTACCCTTTCAGTGGTATCTGCCTCACAACGGAGGTCCCTGCGTGGCTGAATAATTACCCCAAACATATCACTGCCGAGGGGGAAGTGCCTATTCAAGGCACTGGGACACCGGGCAATACCTGCTATGCCAGGTAGGTATTGCCTTGGCTGGGTGGCGCCCACAGTGGTGACCCTCGTTCGGAGTAGGTTGTATTCGGGGAGGATGATTTCGGGATGACGCAAAAGCGGCCCAATAAATCATCAGAGGGTGGCCCCCTTAAATAGTGTCGGATCAGGGATAAAACTTTCAATGCACGTTTCCCTGTTGACAAGTCGCCTCGCTACCTGGTAGCTGCCAGGACAGACGGGGATTATTTCAAAGTGGTGAAATCAATAATCTTTTCCGAGGAACTCGAGGGGAAATTTGGAGATCTAAACGGGATTTTCAAGCTCCGGAACGGACAGCTCCTACTGCATACAATTAGTCGACAGCAAACCGAAACGTTGCTGGAATGCACGCATTTCAGCGAAATTCCCGTTATGGTCCCAAAACACGAAACGCTGAATGAGGTCCGGAGTTATTTTCCATCGTAACCTCATTTTGAATAGCGATGCGGAATTGTTGCGGAATCTGGGGAAGATAGGCGTCACCAAGATTAGGCGCATCACCCGAAAGATTGGAGAAAACAGCGTCGATACCGGCGCTTTTATTCTCCATTTTGAGGGTGATGTTTTACCTAAGCAGATGTAGGTCACATCGAACCACTGCGATGTTCGACCGTACATCCCTCCACCTATGTGCTGTTATCAATGCCTGAAATTCGGGCATGTTTCTGCCAGGTGCACTGCCAACGCCGTGTGTAGAGAGTGTGACAAGGGGACACATGAGGGTGAGCGGTGTACGCCTCCCCCGATTTGTCCTAACTTCCAAGGAAGTCACTCTCCACGATCGAAGCAGTGCCCTGAGTTCTGTAAAGAAGCCACAATCCAAGAAATCAGAACATTGCATCGGCTTTCATATCACGATGCTCGCAAGAGGTACCGTGATATGGATGCCCCCGAATTTCGGGTGACGTTTGTGGCCGCAGCGACGCCCTCATTCACCCCTGCTGTCACAGTTCCCAGTGTAGTACCCTCGACGTCCGGTAATTCAGCAGATTTGAAATCACCCCTCGCTGTACCAGCGAAAATTGTCTGCCCGAAGGAGGTCCCACAACCTTCTATGGGCAAGGTAAAGAAGGCGACAGTTATACGATCTAAACCGGCGAAATCGGAGAAGTCCTCCTCTTCTTCGAACCGGTCGGCTAACACGTCTTCCCCAGTTAACAGGGGAAAGAAGAGTTTGCCGACCAGGGCTGGTCCTTCTTCCAGTCCACCCGATATGACAAAAGTAGTAGTGGAGATGAGAGAGAAGGTTTGTCGCAGTCTCTCTCGCCCTCCTCCTGACGGAGTGGCTACTGACTCTGCTGGCCTTCCCGCTCCCACGACCATCAAGGGAGCGAAGCCGGCTGAAGCCAAACTCGTCCGTATGGAGGAACTCCCCTACAAATAGGAAAATACATCGGCGGAGGAGAGAGGAACGGTTCAGCGCCGTTTCTCTTCCTCTCCTAGAGACAGGGCTGCTCAGGTATCTGCTGGACATTACACTCCCACCACCACCACCACCAGTAGAGCGGTGTCAGCAGGAGCGGCCATGTTTTGTAAGGAACTGGCGTCTGTGGGGAAGCGACCATCTACTTCCCCAAATAGACGTTAGCGCCGATCAAGGAAGAAATCTCTTCGGGACGTGTCGGGGACAGACGGTCTTCGGACCGGGAGAAAGTCCCTCGACACCGCTCTCGCTCTTCCTCAAGAGCGAGAGTCGTGAAGTCCGACGAGGACCGTGCGCCATCCAGGGTACTGCCCGCTCCATTTTCTTCGTCTTCGGACGGAGATGTGGAGATTGAGGTGCGCTCTCCTGCCCCCATCATCTCCAACTAGAGATGGGGGAATGGTGGCAAACGGTCAAGCGTAAGTAGAAGACCCAATTCTACTTACTATGGAACTGTAATAGCTATTCTGGTCATCTCAATGAGTTACGCCAATTAATATCTTCGTTTTCGGCAACCATTGTATGTCTTCAGGAATCCAGGTTTCGTCCTGGACATGAGACAATAATGCGTTACTTTAAACTCTTCACTGAAGACCCGGTGGATGGAGCTGTGGCCGTCGGTGGCGTCTGCATTCTCGTCCACTCTAGCCTCTTTAGTGAAGAGGTGCCGTTGTGTACTCAGCTAGAAGAAGTTGCAGTTCGTACTTCGTTGCCAGTAATGGCAACAGTATGTAACGTGTACATTCCACCTGACTCTCAACTGGATTGTAACCAGCTGGTGGATCTAGTCTCTCAGCTCCCCCCCCCCCCCCCCCCCCTCCATCCTTTTCTCCTTCTGGGATATGTTAATGCCCACAACACCATCTAGGGCTCCGCTACCACTAGTGATGGAGGGAAAGATTTTGAGAGACTGATCAGGCGGCTGGAGCTGTATTTGTTGAACACAGGGGAACCAACGCACTTCTCTATTGCACATGGCACTTATTCAAGTGTCGATATCACCTTGTGCTGTCGTGCGCTGGTTCTCCTGCTACAGTGGGGTGTACACGGCGACCTTTGTATTAGTGACCATTTCCCGATTATCGTTGCTCTTCCGAACCAGAGAGCCATCGAATTACCAAGTCGATGGCTTCTCCGTCGGGCTGATTGGACAACTTTCACAGCACGTGCGGATTTTGCCGAAGATACCTTTGAGAGTGTCTATGCTCATACCATTCACATAACGCATGGTATTTTGGCTGCTGCTGAGGAAACAATACCTTCCTCATCCGGCAACTCCCACCGGAAACTTGTCCCTTGGTGGACAGCCGAGATTGCAGCAACCTTTAAAGATCGTCGACGTGCTTTCAAATGCTATCGGAGGCAAAACACTAAGGCCAACCTTATCACCTTCAAAACGATTCGTGCTAGAGCCCGATATCTGATTCGGCAGAGTAATAAAACGACGTGGGAAAAGTATGTGTTGTTTATGACGACACATACTCCTTCATCTCAAGTGTGGACTGAGCTTCGTCGAATCTCCGGACTCCCGATATCATTGATGGCGCACGGAGTCTCCATCATCGGAGACATCATCACGGACCAACTATCCATTGCCAACAGTATTGTATCGCACTTCAATGATGTATCCTGTTCTGGGAGTTACGATCCTACGTTTCTGACTCTGAAGCGGGAGGCGGAGGCTCACCCCTTGTCCTTTGCCACTGCTGCTTTGGAGTCCTACAATGTACCAGTCCTCTGATTGGGAACTGCGCAGTGCGCTCTCACTGTGTAGGGATACGGCTCCCGGACCGGATAACATACAGAATCAAATGTTAAAACATCTGTGCGAATCCAGTATAAAGCAATTGTTGGTCCTCTTCAATTGTATATGGATTGATGGGCAGTTTCCCATCTCAATGGCGAGAGTAGATCGTGATACCGGTTCCCAAGGCTGGAAAGGATCCCAAACTTGTCAGCAGCTGTAGGCCCATTTGCCTGTTAAATGCCCTATGTAATCTGCGAGAGAAGATGGTGAACCGTCGACTGGTGTGGTTCCTGGAAGAGAGAGGCTTACTGTCCGGGTACCAGTCTAGATTTCGCTCCCATATGTCCACCACACCCATCTGGTGCGACTTGTGAGCGTCATACAGGAGGCATTTCCCCGAATTGCCTACGACACCATATGGCGCTACGAGATCCTTTCCACCCTTCATGAGTGGGGGCTCCGTGGTAATCTACCGACTTTCATTGCGAATTTCATGTAGTCCGACTCTTCCGTGTAAGGGTCGGTAGAACATATCGCAATATTATACCCAAGAAAACGAAGATCCTCACGGGTCTGTTCTGTCACCTTGTTCGAGGTTGCCATAAACGGCATTGTTACCGCCACCGGGCCCACGATAGTTCCATCGCTGTATGTAGCCGATTTAGCTCTGCTTTACAGCTCTGGAAGTATGTCAATCGTGGAACGGCAATTGCAGATAGCTATTAACCGGGTCGACAGGAGGGCTCACGACCGGAGTTCATCAGCGAAATCCTCAGTCGTCCATTTTTGTTGGCTCCGAAGGCTACACTTACACCCTGAACTACATCTCAGGTATGCTGCGTTGCCGTTGGTTGACACTGATCGTTTCCTGGGGCTCCATTTTGACAGCACATTAACGTGGCAGCACCATATACGGCAACTAAGAACGACGTGTCTCAGGAAACTGAACATGCTCAAGTTTCTTAGTGGCACTACGTGGGGGGCTGACGGAGCGGTGCTGCTACGGTTCTACCAAGCCCTCGTCGTGTCCCGGCTAGACTATGGTTCTGCGGCTTACGGTTCAGAAAGGCCGGCAACCTTGAAAATGCTGGACAGTATCCACCATAGTGGCGTTAGGCTGGCTACTGGTGCCTTCCGGACCAGCCCGATACCCAGCCGACTCGCCGAATCTGGTGTTCCACCTCTAAATTATCGACGCCAACTCATGCTTTTAGCATATACTACCAATGTGCGTCAAATGCCGCAATATCCGAACTATAGAGGGCTCGTCAGTACCCAATACGACCAGAGGTACGCCAACCAGCCTCGAACCACTCGGCCGGTTGGTATTAGACTCGATAGCTCGTGTACTGAAATAGGAGTGGCTGTGGGCCCTGTATGATCCGGACAACTAGCGAGGTGCCTCCGTGGCAAGTCCCGCGTCAGGATATTCGGTTAGATCTACACGGAGGTCCTAAGGTGAACACGGGTGCCTCCGTTCGGAGGTGTAACTATATACAACAGCAAGTCCGTGAAGTTCCAACACTCCTTAGCCGAAACTCCGCAGTACTATCGCATTTACCATAACCTTTCATTTTTCCTACGTTTAGAGAGGGTCAATTATGACGTAATTTAATAAGGGTAGAAGATCTTAAAAAATTGCCAAATTGTATGGGTGCGTTTCCGCGAATAAATTTGCGAGGTTTCATTCCATTCCCTCATTTTGGAAAATGTGGTAAAATCGTTTCAAAGCGGACAGTTAATACAATTTTTTGGCTGAGTTATAACAATATTTCTTAAACACAATGCGTTCAGATGTTAACAAGAGGGTGAATGTTACAAGTTTTCATTCTGAGAAAAGAAAGTTAGTGAGTTTGTCCTAGCTTGGCAGGTGAGTACAGTATATGATACTGTGTCCACATATGGTGCAGGTGTGGAATCCTCTCTCTGCGCAGAATCTGTGATCAAACCCATGGGCTGAGGTCCTCGTGAAAACGTGTCGCAGCTTGAAGTTTGCCATATTCCACTCTTCTGTTTCCATGTTTCGGTTTTCTTACTTATGAAACCACCCAACCATCTTCTTCTTTCCTGGCGTTTATCCCAGTACGGAGTCCGCTGCTCTACCACCCAACCATCAGAATATAATAAATAGGGGCCGGATTTTGGTGGTTTTAAAAATTGTCATTTTAGGTTTTCAAAAATATAAAATTGTTCTTTTTAGGTTTTTATTAGGTAGAATGGGTTTTTACAATAGGTTCTTATGTTTAAAGGGAAGCGAAAGTTGACATACATTACATAAGGCTTAAAATTCATACCTCATTGTTAGTAGACAATCTGATTGCAACGAGAGAGTAAATATTTTACATAATGATGCGTAATCAAATTATTACCGATAACTGTACACTTTTAGGGATTGCAATAAAGCCAAGGATGTCAGAGATGATTTTCACACTCTATCTCGTTCAAATAATTTTGTTTCTTTACAATATTGGATTCTTGGGAATAATAAGAGATTTATGCGCTCTTTCCTCTCGGTAAATAACCAAACAATAAAATATAAGCTGGAAAGTGCTGAAAATATATAATTTTTTCCTGTAGGTAGGATTGCTTTCAATCAACTGGAGCTAGGAATAAAACACTATCTTCAAATTTAATTTCAAGAATTATGGACAAAATTTGAAATTTACTACAATAAATGGTACAAAACTGCAATAGTTATTTTTAGGTACTCGCGTATCATTTAGTTTTTTAGGTAGTACGGAATTTCAGGGTGATTCGTAAAAGTATTTAGAAGTATGGGAAAAATAGATAAGAACCTAAGAATCCAGTCCCTAATAATAGGCTAACTGCGTCCCGATAGTAGGCTATAAGGTAGTTTCTCTGTTGCAGGTTAGCGAATTTTTGTACAAACTCAATTGTCTAGAATAATAAAAATATATAATAATAATAGTATACTAATAATAATCATTATTGACTAATAATTATGAAAATAATAATAACAAAACTGTCTAATGATAATAATAACAATAGTCTAATAATAAGTATTTCGCTGTCCTCTTGGAGTGACGATGTGGGTAGTCATAATATAGCCTTATTCTGAAAGCAGAGACATGAAATGATTGTCAATGATATGTAAGCCAAGCAAAATTTGATTAAACTAGAGAATCGTCTGTACTCGCCTCTCCAACTCCAGGGAGCTTGAAATGTATACATTTTATATGTGGTCTCAAACCTCGTGTCTCAGTGATAATCAACGTTGAAGTGCAAACACTACGGTGTTCCCGCAACTTAGATATACTTAGTTATATACGGAAAAGGTGCCTCGGAACCGCTTGATAGCACGGTGCTTTGCCCATTGCCCTACCTCACAAATAGTGTACGGTATCCCAAAGATATTTTGATCAACCGATCACAACGAGGGGACGGAGTCGCGCAGCTTCTTTTGGGGTACAGGGTCTCTACATTAGCTGAAACAGAAGGCTGGCGTGCTGTGAGGTGAGCGGGAAAATGGGATTGAGTGAGTAAATGCATGCACGTCGTCCCAATAAAGATAACAGCTATATCGCACGCCTCTGCTTGACCTTGAGACGTCATAATGCAGCCTTGTAACAATACAATACCGTTAAATTTGTAACGTTCCGTTCCGTCTGTTTGTTCCGTTATTATAAGTAGAACGTTCCGAACTGTAACGTATCGGATATTCCTCTGTTCATTTCGGTACGGGACAACGTAACGTTCCACCCGTCTCCAGTACGCTGTACCGGTACAGGCTCGGCTAACGTTCCACTGTTCCAGATACCGGGTACGGTTTCAGAATCAGTTCCGTTCCAGACGGTAACGTTGCGCTTGGAACAGACAGCGGTAACGTTACAACTTGGAAATAACCTTGGAGATAACGGAATTTCTCCGTTCCACATAGACAAGAGTTCCGTTCCGCGTTACGTTCTGTTCCGGGTCCCTGGTTGAATGGGCAGGCAGTTTAAAGCAACCAGGAGGGATGCGATCCAGCTGACAGCCCTTAAAGGTAATCGGAGCGTGGTGGCATCAATCATTTTCCACACATTACACAACCTGAATTTCCCTTCTTTAAATTGTTTTAATTTAAGAGATTTTCCGGGGAGGGAGTGGATATATTCACCAAATATCCCTCCCCAGTGGCGTATCTAGGGTTTGGTTCTGGACGGGGATGAAGTGAGTCATAATTATATGGAGGAGGGGAGGGAGGGGAGGTGAGGGCTCGGACATAATTCAACAATCAATGACAGCTAATATAAAATCCTGAAGTGTCAAAGCTCCTGCTAGATTTCATTAGCATTTGTTGGTCGAAATTTCATCATTTTATTGATATTAAATTATAAAGTTGAGGTTTCATCGTGATATTATCTGCCCCATTCTAATCCCTGACATTGTATACATATTGATAAACTAAAGTTTAACTTAGAATATTATGCACTTCTACAATTACACTAACACTCGATTACTAACAGAATGGTAACTAACAAGTGGCGTAATTTTGGAGAGGGATGAAGAAAGATAATGCTACACCTATCTCACTGCCACCTTTTCGGCTAACTGAACAGGTGACCATTTTGTTCTTTCAGTAAAAGTTAGGTTAGTGTAAACACTAACCATTTTAGATGAGAGAAAAGATAAGATTTCAAAATCAATCGCAATCATTTGTCATCCATCTGAAAATTCGTTTCTTTAATGGAAAACTACTTCAAATTTAATATTTTTATTGTCTAGCCGCGTAGCTACGCCACTGGCCCTTCCACTGTGAGTACGCACCTGCTATTCTCCACGTAAATGACCATTATTTTAATAGTACATTATCCAACGAGCCTATAATGGCAATAATTAAGACACGAGTAAGTTTATAAAACGAGCGTACGCGAGTTTTATAATTTCCATAAGAGTGTCTTCATTACCATTATAGGCGAGTTGCATACGACTGTTAATGTTCGACGATAATTATTATAACTATTTTATGTTCGAACTTAAATATTCATAAATATCGTCGAGATTTCGCCAGTTTTGCGTACTGAACAGAGCGCATGGGACGCACAGATTACCTTGTATTTGACCATGGCCTCCTCGATTGCCCCACTATGACACTAGATCAGGCAGTGAAATTTAAATTAGAAGGCCTTGGAACTCAGGGCAGGTGCGTTGCTATCCTCACCTAATTGGTCAAACAACTGTTTCTTGAGCTCTGATTGGTGGGAGAAACTGTTTCATAATGAAAAATAGTGTACAATGACCATCATTATGATAGTTTTCTGACAGGGTCGAACATAATAGTACATTATGGCAACGAGCCTATAATGGCTATAATTAAGACACGAGTAATTTTATAAAACGAGCGTATGCGAGTTTTATAATTTCCATACGAGTGTCTTAATTACCATTATAGGCGAGTTGCATACGACTGTTTATGTTCGACCGATAATTATAACTTTATTATATGTTTTAACATAGAGGCGTGGTGGCTCAGCGGTCTAGCTGTATGCCTCTCACCAAGGCGGTCCGGGTTCGATTTCCCGGTCAATGCATGTGAGATTTTCGAGTGAAATGCCATGTCCTGTGGTTCGGATTCCCACGTAAAAAGGAGGTCCCGTGGCTCATGATCTCGCGATTAACGGTCACGTTAAACTACAAGCTTGCTTGCTTTTTGTTTTAACATAAATATTCATTAAATATCTGTTCAGTCACTAGAATGTTGTGATCGGGTGCTGCGGTGAGTGTATATCTCTGTTTTCCAAGCTCTCTGGACAACCGACGCATGCGCTCTGTGTGCTTCAATGCCATATGATCAGATTGTGCTCCAGTATTCAGTAAAACTGTCACCGAAGTCGTTTCAAAACCACGCGCTGTGTAGAAATTGATTTTGGGGTATATTAAGGTACAGTGCCATTTCTTGTCTCATATTCAGCAGTTTATTTACGCGAACATATGGACGGTGCAATTTCGGTAATTTATATAGACATGTTGGATTTTGAGCGCATGCGCGAAGGTATCCTTATCTAATTGGTCACACAACTGTTTCTTGAGCTCTGATTGGTGGGAGAAACTGTTTCATAATGAAAAATAGTGTTATAATGAACCTCATTATGATACAGTTTTCTGACACATAATAGTTAGGGTCGAACATAAAAAATATTATATAAATAATTCATGTTTTTTGGGCTAATGCCGTGTGAAATTAAATTAGAACCATACGTTTCGGAGAAACCTTGCCTCCTTTTTAAATGGAATCACACGGTATTAGCCCAAAAAACATTGAATTATTTATGCAGTTATCCGGGCCGTGAAAGACTTAATCTACATATAAAAAATATTATATTTTTTTCTTCTTCAGAATAATCGATGGCTGACCTACCCCTGGATGGTGCTGAATGCTGCAAGGATTGTGTGCCAAACCGGTTCCCTGCTCCTGATCATGAATATGTACGCGGATAACTTAACCACCAGAGAACTAATGATTGCTGGCAGCAACATCGGTGAGTGTCCTTCAATCCACAAAGGATCTTTTAACAAGCAAAGAGCTCCCACGGGAGAACTTTATTTTACTGGCAGATATAAGCATAGACGTAGGGCACTGGTACACATAGTCACCATTCTTGTCCAAGCACTTGTCAGAAATCAGCAGTGTCCAGTCACAGCTGTTTCAGAAACCTCATTTCATGTCACCTCTAATACTGTGTTATGGTTTTCCTTCATCCTCCTACTACCCCTCAGGTACTTCCTCCTGGTTTTCTGGTCTGGGATGGTATGTAGATGATACCTTTTCACTTTTAGAGCTTTGGTAAATTCCACACCAGGTCGGAATTTCCAGTTCTACATGTGGGCCGATAATGCTACAACCTCTAGGGCTGACCCAGTTGAACTCGGGAGAAGGCGATCCCGATGAATTCCTGAGGATGGTCCACTTTTCCCTCTCTTTTTTCCATCGATGTTCTGGCGGTCCCTCTACTTTTTCCCTTTTCAAATTTGCCCCTTTTCCCCCCTTTCATATTTGCCTTTCATGGCTTCACTTCTTCCAGAGTCCCTCAATCTTCGAGGGTTGAGGGCTTTCCCCCTGTCGTTTATTTCCCTTAGGCTATTCCTTTTTTGTATTTTCCTTCTTCTAGTACGTACGTTATACTTGTAGGTTAATAGTAGTTAGCCTTGGTTATGGTCTTAATATCATCATTTTGACCATCGAACAAACCGACAAGGGGCCAGCAATCTAGTTCAGGGCCGCCCAAACTTCTTCACATGCAGGACCTGAGCCACATGCACTTTAATATAGGAAAACTATATATTGGGGGGGGGGGGGGGGTAGATAGAGTAAGGTTATGGAAGTCTCATAATGAAGTCAGAGTATGTTATGTGTACTAAACAGCATTTCTATGTACGAAGTAATCGATCGATATTTAACTGACCTAAGCTGTTAAGAGCACGAAAGAGATTTTCATTATATAAAATCTATTAAGTTACCAACATTAAAGTAATTAAGTGTCATGTTTTTCTTATTTTAAAGCCCCCTAGTATGAATGAAGTGTTTTGTTAGAGCCGAAAACATGAATTATTGTCCTGATAAGTTGCAATTTCCTTATGTAGGCTACCTAATACAATTTGTTTGCGAGCAATGGCCTAAAGGATATGTTCACACGGTATTTATTTGCTATAGACTTCTTCAGATTCGGTTATAGCCTGAGGCGGCCTTATGCTGTATATCTGAATTTATATATACAAGAGTGGCCGATCGATCTGTAGCCTCCGTAGCTTAGGCGGCAGCACGCCGGCCTCTCACCGCTGGGCCCGTGGTTCATATCCCGGTCACTCCATGTGAGATCTGTGCTGGACAAAACGGAGGCAGACAGGTTTTTCTCCGGGTACTCCGGTTTTCCCTGTCAACATTTCATTCCAGCAACACTCTCCACTATCATTTCATTTCATCTGTCATTCATTTAATCATTGCCCCAGGGGAGTGCGTCAGGCCTCGGCAGCCGGCACAGTTCATTCCTCGCCGCTAGATAGGGGCTTCATTCATTCCATTCCTGACCCGGTCGGTGACTGGAAGCAGGTTGTGGATTTTCATTCAAGAGTGGCCGATCTAAATGTTCCATGATCCTTGTGGGGGGTGGCGGGAGTGGACTTGCATCGTCTGTTTTCACCACTCTCTGCTGGACAATGATGTACAAAACAGTCTGATATAGCCTACCTCAAAGATTATTTGGACTTGCGTTTTGAGGAAAAAACGCTTGCTTAGCCTTAGTTATTGAGGTCTTAAGGGGTGGAACTACGAGGTCATCTGCCCCTCTTAACACAGATTAAAATATTCAAATTTGGAATGGAATTAAAAATTTACAGATGGACACTGTTGTTGCTTAAACATCTCTCTGGTAGCAGTTAAAATGAAACACCTCAAGTACTCACTTAAAATAATTTATTAACTAAATTCTACAACTAAGGAGAACATCTTAAGACTACGACATTGCTTTCCGTGAGACTACACGTGACTGTGGAGCGGGGACCTCACTCAAGGCTGCCCGAGTCGCCTGCGGGGTGCTGCCGTCTTGTGGTTGCTGGGTGAACTACCCTTAGTCCAGAGCGAGGCACCGGACATGCCGCCCATCTAATTTGTTACACAAATTATAAAAAATGATGGCAGTACGTGGACATACTGCTCCAACACAAGTCTCTAGCAATAAATCAAACCACACAATGTAGACAAAAAAAACACAAGATAAACACTATATGAACACAAGATAAACACAGGATAAACACTATATGAACACAAGATAAACACAAGATAAATACACTACACTGGTAGTCCTTTTAGATGAGTTCTTCGGGGAAAAGGCTGATCCTGGTTACTGGCCGTTTGTACGACCCCTTGCTCGTCCGCACAGTCACAACACGCACCAGCCCATCAGTCCCAGGATGGAGCTCTTCTATTATCCCGGTTGGCCATGTGAGGGGGGGAGCATTTTCTTCTTTGAGGAGCACCAGCCTTCCTGCCTTGAGGTTGGGTTGGTTGTGGAGCCACTTGGAACGCTGCTGGAGCTGGCCCAAGTAGTCGGTTGACCAGCGTTTCCAGATGAGTCGTCGGCACCGCTGGACCAGTTGCCATCTTGACAGCCGTGATGATGGCCCTAAGAGACAATCTGGTTCAGGGAACGACACTAAGGGTTCGCCAGTCAAGAAGTGACCAGGGGTGAGGAACGCATACTCATCAGGACTGTTGGGTATCGGGATGATGGGTCTCGAATTTAAACATGCCTCAATTTGTGTGAGCAGTGTTGTTACCTCTTCAAAAGTTAGCACAGTGTTACCAGCAACTTTCTTCAATTGGGTCTTCACTGATTTTATACCTGCTTCCCACAGTCCGCCGAAGTGAGGGGAGTAAGGAGGTATGTGATGCCAACGAATTCCTTCTTCAGCTGTGAAGTTCGATACGGTAGTTTGATGGTCTTCTGTTCGGATGAAGCGCGACAATTCATTTAGTTTCCTTCTTGCTCCGGTGAAGCACGTGCCATTGTCACTGTACATGTGACTGCAGCGCCCACGTCTTGAAATGAACCTTCTTAATGCGGCAATAAAGGCCTCCGTGGATAGATCGCTGACTGCCTCAAGGTGTAGTGCCTTGGTCGCCATGCACACAAACAATGCTATGTAGCATTTCTTCTGTATTTTACTTCGTGGGCTTCCATATTTCACATGCAGCGGCCCTCCATAGTCCACACCACAATGAGAGAACGGCTTGCTTGGGGTCACTCTAGACTTAGGCAACTGTCCCATGAGCTGACTGGTGTCATTGGTCTTCACTCGGAAGCATGTTACACAGCTGCGGATCACTTGCCTGATAACAGATCGGCCATTGGTTATCCAACACCGTTGCCGCAACGAGGCTAAGAGAAGTTGGCTTCCTGCGTGCAAAAGTCGTATGTGCTCATTCCAAATAAGCAATTTTGTGACAGGATGCTTAGGGGGCAGTATCAAAGGATGTTTTTGTTGAAATGATGCTTCAGCATTCTCCAGCCTGCCGCCCACCCTCAATAGGTTGTCACTATCCAGAAAGGGGTGCAGAGTGAGAAGTTTGCTCTGAAGTGGCACTGCGTTTCCTTGATGTAAATTATGTATCTCCTGACTGTACGAGCAGCGCTGAACGATGCGGATGATTGCTGTCAGACTATCGCGAAGTTCGTCAGTAGTCAAAGGTCCATGCCGTCTTGCTGCTGCCTCCTGCTTTAGATTGTGAAGAAATCTGAGAATGTATGCAAATACTCTGTGCAGTTTAGTCCAGCTGGAAAAGTGGGTGAAGAGGTTATCTGCGTCATGATTACTCGCCACGAAACACAACCTTACTCCTCGCTGCTCAGGAATTTCGGTTGGTTCAGCAGTGGTTAATTCAGGCCAGGCTGAAGGATCCGTCGATAGCCAGGCGGGCCCCGCCCACCATAATCGATTGCCTTGTAGTCGATGTAGCTCCGTTCCCCTGGAGATAACGTCCGCTGGATTTTCCTGTGATGAGACATGGTTCCAATCTTGCTGAGAAGTCAGTTGGTGAATTTCCGACACCCTGTTGGCCACATATGTTTTCCAGGCTGAGGAGCTACCTGCAATCCAGGCCAGAACGACAGTGGAGTCTGTCCAGTAATAACGTCGACATGAATGTAGATTAAGGGCTTGAATCACTCTTTCCATTAGCCTGCTCAGAAGTAGTGCGCCATTCAACTCCAGTCTTGGGAGCGACACTTGCTTCAAAGGGGCTACCCTAGATTTAGAGCAAAGTAAGTGAACGGAGATTGTTCCATTGGAGTTGATGCAACGTAGGTAAGCGCAGGCACCGTAGGCTCTTTCTGAGGCATCAGCAAATCCGTGAAGTTCAACATTGGCATTCATGCCGTCTGCGGTCACCTTCCGTGGTACACGAATCTCATTTAGTTTGGGGAGCTGCTGATTTATCTCCTTCCATTGTGCCTCAAGTTCTGAGGGAATTTTACCATCCCAATCGAGGTGTCGTTGCCAAAGGACTTGTATGAACAACTTGCACTGGACAATTACAGGCCCTATGAGTCCCAATGGATCATAAATGGACGCTACATTGGCCAACAATGATCTCTTTGTCCAAGTCAATTTGTTGTGGTTGAGAGCTCCCACGGTGAATTGAAATGAGTCACTACTCTAATGCCATAACAGACCAAGCGTTTTCACGGCGCCATCTTCAAGAGGAAGACTGCAAGACACCTGGCTCTCGCGAAGTGTAGGTGGGATGGCCTCCAATACATCGGGATTGTTGGACCGCCATTTGCGGATGGGGAATCCTCCGGTTTGCAGGAGCGATGTGAGGTCTTTGTACAAATGGATGGCTTCTTCAATGGTGTCTGTCCCTGTCAAAAGATCATCAACGTAGAAGTCTCTCTTGGCAACTTCGGCTGCTGTAGGGTGTATGTCTTTACCGTCGAGTGCCACCTGCAGTAAGCAACGGGTAGCTAGATACGGAGCCGCTGCAGTACCATAGGTTACCGTAGTCAATCGGTACATATCCAGTTGTTGATTCGGAGAACTGCGCCACAAGATTCTCTGGAAGTCTCGGTCTGCTTCATGAATCTGGATCTGTCGGTACATCTTCTCGATATCTGCTGTTAGCGCATACTTGTGTGTGCGGAAGCGAAGAACGATCGAGAACAGATCCTGCTGAACAGTTGGCCCAACCAGCATCACGTCATTCAGGGAGATCGACGAAGTTGTTTTAGCCGACGCATTGTAGACAACTCTGACCTTGGTAGTGTTGCTCGTGTCCTTGATTACTGCGTGATGAGGCATGTAATAAACAGGTTTCTGCTGGTCACTACGATCGACAAGTTCCATGTGTCCTAGTTGGCGGTATTCATCCATGAATTTGATATACTCATTCTTCAGTTCAGGTTGTCGATGCAATTTCCTCTCGATATAGCCAAAGCTCCTCCTGGCATTGGCAAATGAGTCACCAAGTTCTCCTACTGCTTCTCGTAGTGGAAGTCTCACTGTGAACCTGCCCGACTTATCACGCGTGAATGATTTCCTAAAATGCTCCTCGCATTGACTTTCTTCCTTGGAATGGCTACGAGTCGTCAGCTCCTCCTGTTCCCAAAATCGTTCCACCTGTGTGTGCAAGGCTTCAGCCGTGGATAACAATGATGTTGTTCCATTCTTACGTTGTTGAACTGAGTGAGGGGGTAGACATCCAGATAGCACCCAACCAAGTTGTGTATTTTGAAGAGTAGGGTAACCTTCTCTAGATTGTTGTTCGGGTCTCAAGACTTCAAAGAACACAGTAGCACCTACCAGCAGATTCTCTGGAAGTCTCGGTCTGCTTCATGAATCTGGATCTGTCGGTCGGCTAGTGGAATGTTGGCGGGCAGTTTCCAGTCCTCGCACTCTATTCTTGATGAAGGCAGCGGGCCAGTGATCTGACGCAGGACAGAACCTACTATATGCCGACTAAAAGTACCAACTCTCGACTCTATCTGAAGTTGACAGAAGTGAGAGGATTCAGTCGCTCGCGTGTTGCTAATGCCATTGATGGGCATTGAATGCCGATTCAGCTTGATACCCAACCGGTCCACTAAGTCTCGAGACACGAAGTTCATCTGTGATGCACTGTCTAATAGTGCTCGGCATTGATGCATTCGACCTTCGCTATCCCTAATGTTAACAATGGCAGTTGATAGCAATACTTCATTGTGAGGGCAAGCGCCTCTGACAGAACAATATGCTTGGTGTTGGGATGCAGTGTGTGACGAGGTAGCAGTACGGTCCATATTCTGGTCTATATGTAACATTGTGTGGTGACTTTTATTGCATCTTCGGCAGTTACCTGCGTTGCAATTGTTGGCTATGTGGTCATTTCTCAAACAATTGAAACAGAGATTATGTTCCCTCACAATACCTATACGGCCATTTACGTCCATGTATTTGAATTTTGGACATTTATGCAGACTGTGAGATGTCTTACATAGCACACAATAAGGTGACGTGGTGACGAAGACTCGGTGTTGTCCCCTTGAACTTGTACCACGCTTGACCTCATCTTGGGTTACAGCAGCTGTCTTGTTGGACGTAACTATTTCTAAAGTTTGGCAATTACTTTCCAAGAATTGAATTAGGTCCTTCAAACTGGCATGCACTTCATTTGACGTACCGTTCTCCCATTGTTTCCTGAGATTGAGACTGATTCTTTCCAAAACTAAGTGCGAGAGCATAAGGTCATGCAAGGGCGTTTCAATTTTTAGAGCTTCTATGGCATTTAAGTTGCTGCAAAGTTAATTAATTAGCAAACGCAGCTCTTTAGGAGAATCATGCTTTGCCTTAGGGAGTGACAACAATTCCTTGATGTGAAGGTCTGATATAAGTCTGGGATTGTGATACCGACTGCGAATCAATTCCCAGGCGACCTTGAAGTTATCCTGTGAAATTGGTAAATTCTCAATTAGGTGGTGAGGTTCGCCAGACAAACATGATAGAAGATAATAGTATCTTTGAATGTCTGTGATTGTATCATTATTGATGATCAGCGCTACAAAGGTGTCATAGAAATGCATGAAATCTTGTAGAGCACCACTGAACTTGGGTAGTGAAATAGTTGGAAGTTTTAGGGCGCAACTATTGCTCATGTTATCACTATTTACAGGCGGAGGTGTGTGTGTATGTTCGGGGCACAATAGCGTTTCCATTTTTGACTTAATGTCCAAGCATAAATCATCAAAGGCTGCTCTATCTAGATCATGTGCTTCGTTTTCAGGATCATCGACTTCCAATTGTATCTGAGTGTCATTATACTCATCCATTAAACTCGCCAACGATTGTTTCCTAACTTTAATGTCATTAAGATTCCCACCTGCTGCAAATGCATTCACGAATATACTTAGGCGAGTCACGCGAGATTTGATGACTGCTCTTTTCTTTGTTAATACACGTTTTTGATTGGCATCCATAATAACCCGGTAAGAAGGACAGAAGGAAATGTTGAACCAGATTGTACTCACCGATGCTGTCTTCAATGTTGGTAAGCTTGTTTATCTGTCGACAGCGGTCTCTGGTGGATGTTCCTGCAAGTTCCGTTCTCTAGCACTCCTGGCGGGCATGTATGGTAGCTGACGTAAGCGGACTAGCACCTCACAAGATGGCGTCCTACGGTCATGGCGTGGTTGTGCTAACAAGATGGCTATTTACAGAATACGAATTTATTTCTACCGTTATATATGTATATATTTTGTATTCTTATACCGCACTTTGTATTATTAGTCACAGTTTGATTTGTAACATAAGTCATGCACATTTCATCACTAAACAGGTACACTTGTTTCACGAAAATCCCACATGTTGGCACACGAATAAGTTCGAAGTTCACTTTTTTCTATAATCCGGCATTAGGAGGACCAAAATGTTGTTGCTTAAACATCTCTCTGGTAGCAGTTAAAATGAAACACCTCAAGTACTCACTTAAAATAATTTATTAACTAAATTCTACAACTAAGGAGAACATCTTAAGACTACGACATTGCTTTCCGTGAGACTACACGTGACTGTGGACAGGGACCTCACTCAAGGCTGCCCGAGTCGCCTGCGGGGTGCTGCCGTCTTGTGGTTGCTGGGTGAACTACCCTTAGTCCAGAGCGAGGCACCGGACAGACACCTAAATATGAAGACACCGAAAATTAATAAAACAAAAATTGCTTAGCCTTGTTCCTTTTGTGTGTCTCTCAGAAACCATTTCAGGTGAGTCACAGAAGAAGCATTGGCAGGCCGTAGATTGGACGTCCTGGCCTAGATGTTGGGCTCCCATAACAACCATTATCATCATCATCATCGTCATCATCATCATCATCATCATCCTCTGTATATAAATTTTACTCTTTATGTTGGGTAACGTCGGAGAGATGGCGCACTGTTTTTAAAATTATCTTAGAGACTAAACCTTTCCTTAAGAATTAGATTACATACATGAATACTTAGTGGACACACTATTTACGAATAAATACATACCTATCTTTGTGCATTATCTAAGAAAGAAAGTTTTAAGAAAGATCTTCTTTTCTTCCTTTCCTATTGGGGTGGGTTAGATGAAGCAATTGTGACTGAGTGATGATTAATGTGGAAAAATTCCTACACTCTACTTTTCCAACTTAGAGTGTGTTTTCTTCCCTTCTTAGGAATTCGTACATTCAGACCACCACGTGGTGCAGTGGCTAGCATTATTGGTTATCACTCCGGAAGTCCGGTTTCGATTCACGGCTACATCAGGGATCTTATAAACTGGCGTGTGGGCTGGAACGGGGTGCACTCAGCCTCGTGAAGGCAATTGAGTGGCAGTCTGACAGTGAGGCAGCATCCCGGTTACGGAAACCATGATAAATGGCCGAGGAGAACCGACACGGTGACCACAGGTCAACGATCCCCAACCGGTGGGATAGCCCCTCGCTATATGCCTAACGGCATTCGAAACAGTGCTGATGAAGGGAGCACTTACCCAACGTAATGACAAATATGGCAAGGTACATGAACTTTCATAATAAATACAAGGGTGATCAGATTGCTATTCGAAGAACAGATACATTTTTTGCACTAATCAACTCTCACCTTTCATGAAAACCACATCTCTGAGCGAAAATATGTAAAAAAGCAAATAGTTCCATGAAAAACTAAATAGCCTATTTTCCTATATCCTACTTATGTTAATTGCCTCTATCAACGCACAAAATTTCAGTTCGATTGCTGTCATAGATTAATAGATATTGAGAACCGTCTAAATATTTCGGGTGGTGGCCATGTTTTGATTTTTATATATGTAGGCCATAGCGTTATGCACTATTAGATGACGATTATTGTGTAGGTTCATTATTCAAACGTTCACTCCGATCGCATGGTTATAACACAAGAAAAAAACTTAATTTTAAAATTTCGCACAGCCGCCATGTTGAGGTTATGTGACCAATCGAACTAAATTAGACGCCAGTGCATTACAATGTGCATAAGCATTTGCTGTTCCATGTTTCACTGCGTTTGGATGGTTAAATCGCGAGGAAAGTCTATTTAAATGTTTCAACTTCGCGGCCGCCATGTTCGTTTGGTAGTTAAAAGATTTTTGAAAGTATCATAGATAAACTTCTAGTAGTGCCCTTTATCACCGTACAAAACTTCAGGGTGATAATCAGTAATAGTTTCGGATATAAAGAATGCCAGTGAAATAATTCGCAGAGCCGCCATGTTGGATTGCTGGGACGTCCTAAAATTTGAAGGGCACGATCGGGGTCAGCCGAAATGGTGCTATGACTTCACCGAGTTTCATTGAAATCGCTCCAGCCGTTTAGATTTTATTAGGGGGTGGGGGCACACATACGTACACACACGCGCGCACACACACGTATACACATACACACACGGACAAAAGGTGAGAAAATGGCAAACTTATGAGATTGATCCAGGCAAATGTGTGTCTGTCCTTCTGTCTACTATAAACTCCTAAACGGCTGCAGCTATCATAACAAGTTTTAGTATGAGTAAAGATCTATACCTGAATATCGCACGTCCATATTTGAAAACGACGTCAGTGCTGCCAACAGCTAAAAATCGCAATTGAAATCTGAACCCCATGTTGGTTATCTAGGAAGTTATGCATGGGAACTATTCCAAAATTGGCACACATATAAATAATACAATTTTGGTTTAATTCCCAGGAGGAAATACTGTATATGACAGTGTAGCCAACATGATTATATGGCTGCTAATAGGTCATATCGTTATATGCTTGTAACTTCCATACTATCAATTCCATTTCAACCAAATTTCGTATGGTACATGGGTTCAGTATGTAGCCTACTATATCTACCATAACAGATATGACTATGCATATTCTTAAGAACAACCACAGCTGCCAACTGATAATAAAGGTTCTCTTTATTTTCTTATCCTAATACCAATTATCAGAAAGTATGAAAGCAACCAGCCCGAAATTTTCAACGCGTATAGTGAATGACCTTGTACATTAATTTGGAGTAACTAATGTACTTCAGTGCTGCCAACATGTTTCGAAGGCTGCTGATAGGTCCAATTTGTAAATGCATGTAACTTCTATACTAACAAATCGATTTCAACCAAATGTCGTATGTGCTTGTTGTACCATAACTGATATGACTATGCGTATTCTTAAGAACCAGCAGGGCTGCCAACTGTAAATAATTGCTCTCTCTCTATTTCTTTGCCGCAATAATCTCTATAAATCAGAAAATATGCAAGCCAACGGCTCTAAACTTTGCATGAGTATAGTGCCTAACATTCTAAATTAATTTGGAGTAAGTAATATATGTCAGTGCTGCCAACATGATTTAAGCCTGCTGTTGGGTCCAATTTTTAAATACATGTAGCCCTAACTTCTATAGACTACTAACAAATGGATTTCATTTAAAATTGGCACAATAATAGATCATAATATTTCAGATTAATTCTAAGCAAAACATACATGACATTGTTGCCAACATGATTTTACGTGCGCTGATAGAACCAATGTCTAACTGCATGTAACATCCATATTATCCATTGAACTTAACCAAATTTTGTATATGCACTGTACCTTAAGAGATGGATCAAAGAATATATTAAGAGTCACAAGGGTTGCCAACTATATACTGCTCTTAATCTACACTATTTCAAGTATACTTCGAACTAATTAGACAAGTCTTTATTTCCAACTTAATTTCGTCATTATTCTAGACGAAATCATTGTCATGAGTCTTCAATTTTAAGAAAATTAGTCTCCTTAGCTCGTCACGGAACTAGGGGCCGATAACCTAGATGTTAGGCCCCTTAAAACAACAATTATCATCATCATCATCGTCACGGAACTGCTTGTTCATAGATGAAACTAGGCTAAAAACGCTACAAATCTACTGGTACAACTCTCCCTCGGTGGCGTTTCCACTCAACAACCCTCAAACGACCTACTCTCATTTCAGTCAGGGGAGGGGGGCACGACCACTCCTTATGCGCCATCTCTCCCGACTTTACCTTAATACACAACCGGATAACAGCTGGGAAGCCTCAATTGGTTATTATATTTGTTGTAGGTATCAGTGTTATGATGTGGATTGTGGTATTTCGAACTCAAAGAATATGGATCAATGTTCACGAGGAAGCTGTTCCTGCCATGGAGATGTCTCCATTTCTGGATGAGAATACCGTGCTATTTGCATCTCCTTTCAAGGAATCCTGGACGGATTTTGGAGAAAGACTCCAAGACACTGCTGGTCACGAGAAAATTTCTCAGCAAATTTCTATGGAAATTCCTATGAAAATTTCTTCGAATGAACGCAAACGGCAAGTGACCACCGTACTAGAAGAGGCTATGTCTCTGCTATGTCTTGATTCATCTGAGGGCGACCTCGATATGATTGAAGAAGATGATGAGGAGAATGCTGAGATGGAAGAAGGAAGGCCTAAGCATGTGTTCACGACTTAGGTCATTGTAAAGCACAGCTCATATAAATAGGCTGGCAATTTCTAGCCCTTACAATCATCTGAAATAGACACTAAAAATATATTGTTCCGGGCCTAAATATATAGTTTCATCCATAGAAATGTCTTCGGGGAATATCCCCCTTTTTAGTGGTCATAAATGTTGAGGAAGACTTGGAATTAATGTGAACGCCGCTGGGATTCGAACCTTTAGGTCCTGCTGACCGGGCAGGTGCACTAAGCAATTTGCACCAAGCTACGACCTGACTTGACCCTTTCAGTGCCACGGGCCGATGTATCGGCCCCATTTTTATACTAGTTCTTTTTATGTTATTTCCAGCTAAGCTGTTCTAAGTTCGGTGAATAAATGGATTAGTAACAAGTATTATTTGAACATGCTGCAGTGAGCTGACTTCCCTTGCGTGCGATCTTTTGAAGTTGTTTCTTTACTTTCTCAGTCAGAGTTAATTTAGATACTTGGTGATTAATATGGGTAGATCTTTGAATAAGGAGGAAACAAGTAAGGTTTTAACGTTGAGTGAAGAGTATGATATATAATTTTCGACTGATGACAATGACTTTGAAACATTTCCAATATAAATTATGAAAAAAAAAAATCAATGAAACGAATTAAACTAAGTTTTGATTATTTATGACCTAATACACGTTTAAATTAACAGGGTGCCAGGGAATATTCTCCGAAGTGCCTACGTGCAGCTGCCAGAGGTAGCATCAGCAGTTACGTTGGCTGCACGGCTGCCGCTTGGATCAAAACAAACAGTCAAGTTAGTACTCACCACAGCCATTCATAACAGATGCTGGAATTGTTGTCCTTGTGTTTGAAGACGGAATTCAACACGAACAGTATCCCGGTTTGGACACTTGGAATTAGAAAACCGCGTCTGGAATTTTAGTTTTACATTTCCCGTAAACCGATCGCTTTCGCGAGAAACGTATTCCACCAAGAAAGCGATCTCTTCAATAGTAAACATTACCATCTGTATACTGCTGCACTCTTCCAATAATATATACACGGGTGTCTTTTATGTACCTTTGGAGAATGATAGGTCGAGTGGGGGGCGGGTATAGAAGTCATTTGAGATAGGAACTTGGGGTCGGAGCGGCTTCCTTAACCCCTAAAATGAGGGTTGATTCAGACCCTCCACCCTGTAAGTTAGGCAACTGACCCAAGCCATTATTACCTTTCTCAATCCTTTAACTCTTGGCAAGATTCATTTCACCATGTAGCGCTGGCGTAATGGATAGCGTTGCGGTGCGAAAGGCCGGTAGTCCCGGGTTCGATTCCGGACTCGGGCAATTTGTTTTTAAATGTTATTTGTCGTATTGTAGTCACTTGATACAGTCTGGTGCTACGGCAGAGAAGAGTGCACTCGTACAGTTTTAGAGAATTACCCTACGGCAAAAATTAAGCTAAGCATGCCTAGCCTAGTTCTAAACCTTACTTTCTCTTGCAAATCAACGTGATTTAAACGTAATAACGGACTTAAACAATTTAATGCTACGAAGTGCACAAAGATCGGTTAATTTACCGAAGGTATCAAGCTTAAAATCCTTACACCTAAAATAACATAAAACATAAATAAAAATGATTTTTCCCAAGTCCGGAATCTAACCCGGGACTACCGGCCTTTCGCACCGCAACGCTATCCATTACGCCAGCACCACATGGTGAAATGAATCTTGCCAAGAGTTAAAGGATTGAGAAAAATTTTACAGGCTTGGGTAGGTTGCCTAACTTACAGGGTCGAGGATCTGAATAAACCTAATTTTAGGGGTTAAGGAGGCCGCTCCGACCCCAAGTTCCCTATCTCAAATTACTTCTATACCCGTCCCCTACACGACCTATCATTCTCCAAAGGTACATAAAAGACACCCTGTATAAACGCTTGCTTGCTGCAATACACACTGACAATTTTGACAAAATAGCCCACGTGTGGCCTTCACTGTATCGCTACCCAGTCAAGGACTCCGTGCTGCCAACTAAACTGATGATGCTATCTCTGGCAGCAGCACGTAGGCACTGCGGAGAATATTCCCTGGTGTTCTGTATATTTACCTGCTACGAAGAAATATCAAAATTCTAAAAAATAGATTTTATCAGATAGCCTACTTGTAATTACACGAAACTTGGCTTGGCATTTTTAATATACAGTAACTACTCGTAATTGCTTGGCATCAAAAGGGTTAGGTAAGGTTCCGACTACAGTACACAGGTGGGTTTGGTGTCTTCTGCTATATCCAGCAAGCCGCTGATCAGAAATGTTATAGCTTTGAAGCCACTTTTCAGTGTTTCTGTGCCTTACTGACAATTGATGTTGTAAACAAAATAATTCCTGTTACTGGAATATGTACAGAAACCTGAAATAAATAAACGAGGATAATTTTATTAATGCAGTCAATCGCCATGTACCTTTTCTTTTCAGGACGGGTCAGGGAAGGGACTTTGGAGGGAAATCGGCCGTGGACCTGTTGAAAGGAACCGTCCCGGCATTTACCTCGTGGTGAAAATGGGAAACCACGAAAATCCTTTTCAGGACGGCCGTGGTGGGATTCAAACCCACGTTAATCCCGATGCCATCCTGGCTCGAGGTAACGCTTTAGCGCTCTCGGCCACCGCGACTGGTATAATTAAGATATAGGCTATACATTACAGATAAATTGATATGGACTATTGATGGAGGACATGTCTTCCCTTACTTCTTTTTCCTTCTTCAATAGACCATAACAATATATCCGTATGTATCTAAATCACATGTGATTTATTTCAGTTTTTGTAGCCTACATTCGATTTTTTCAAAAAATGATAGTAGACTTATAATGAGATCTACACTTGCCAAAAGTTGTCAGTCTGTCTGTGTGTGTGATTGTGAATATCTGCCCCCCCCCTCCCCCTGTGTGTGTGATTGTGAATATCTGCCCCCCCCCCTCCCTTATCAATTCAAACATTACGAAACCAAATTGAATCAAATTTGGTACAGAAATAAGCAAGCACTAGCAAAGGGCACCTCAGTGCCATGTTTTATATCACCGCCATCTTGACGGAAATGGAATGGTGGCCACCCAAATGTTGAAAGATTAAATCAAATTACGTAATCATCTGATCTCTACCGAATTTTGCGAGCGTCTTTGAAAGCGTCTTTTACCCAAACTACAAGGTCATCATCCAAATAGTTTGAAGATGGCGACCGTGTATGTGTTCAAATCGATATCAATTCAAACACAACGAAACCAAATCGAACCACCTTTGGTACAGAGGTAGCACTAGCAAAGGAAAACTCAGTGTCATGTTGTATATTGCCGCCATCATAACGAAAAGGAAATGGTGGCCACCCAAATGTTCTGAGCCTAAATCAAATTACGACTAACCTAATCATCCGACCTCTACCAAAATTTTCAACAATATACCTTAATGTCGGAAGCGTCTTTTGCCCAAACACAAGGTCATCAGCCACACATTTTCAAGACTGTGCATGTGCGAGTACTATAGCCTAACCTTAACTTACGATTAAACAAGGCCTGGCCTCAACAAATCCGGTTATCATACATAGGAAGGTTTAAACTGTCCTCAAGGAGGTGACCGGTAGGATATTAGCATTTTATAATAGAAATTGTAACCGTAGAAATGACTAACAGGTCACTTTCACATACACACGTCCAAGTAGACGTAGTCACAGCCCGCGGCACTTCAGTCGTCACACCCACACTATTACATACTTCGTTTACTGTACATTTTATGGAACACGTTCAATTGTGTTTTGTAACACATTTGCGCATGATGTACTGTAATGTTATCTGCAGTAGAGTGATGAAACGGCTTGGATGAGCATCTGAAAGATAATTTATATTCTGTTCTGGAAGCAATTCGTTGAAAATAAAATTTAAGGCATCTAAAGTAAATGCCATGAAAAATGCCATATAGTGCTGGGCCTTGCCGTCCCGTTGGGTCAAAATGGAGGCTATTATTTTCTGGATAGTGTGTCTCCACCCACAGTGAGCCTTCATACCTTTGTGATCAATGCAACTAAAGTACGCTATGTGTCCTCGGCAGCACATGAGCATATTCAGTGATCTCAGAGTTCTACTCGGGCTTTAAGAATAATGACCGGCCCATCTATACCATGACTTACTCCTCAAGAATTTCATTTCGGCTGCCTGTATTCTACTTTCATCTCTCCTCGTCATCGGCCAAGTTTCTGCTCCAGACGTCATTATTGGTAAGTAATAGGGTCTTGTACATCACTTCTTTAGCCTTCAGTGGTATGTCTTCATCCCAAATTAAACTCCAAACGTGATGATAGAAAACACTCCCACATTGTATTCTCTTGTTGGTATCCATATCCAATCTTCCATCAATTCACTTCCTAAATATTTGAAGTGCTCTACTACCTTCCGATCTACGTCTCCAATTTTAACAATATTTTTTCCTTCTTTCTTTACTTTACACTGATTTGCATTTCTCAATATTTTCCTTCAGAGTACATCCAGCTGTTCTTGGACCACATTCACATTCTCTCCCCAAATCAGATCATCATCAGCAAATAGGATTATGTTCATTCTTGTACCTGTGTATGCTTCCTTTGTTGCCTTTGGTGTATCATCCAGATAAGAAGTATAATATGGGTAGTATAATGACCAAATGTACCCTCAGTTTGATTTTTGTCTGTATGTTAAGGGTTGGTGTCAAAACTACTGGAGTAAATTGCGTGTAAATTCGTGAGTACTGTAAGTACAGGGTGGGGCAAATAAAAGTGGTCCGGGGAACCGAGTTCCAGGTTACAAAGAAACACACCAAAGGAATGGAGATAGTTCATGTTGAAAATGACTCCCATTTATCTCTTGGCACCTTTGAGCCCTGGTCAGCAAGTTGTGGAAGGCAGATCGCAGCTGGACCTCTGGAATTGCTGCAATCTCATCAGAAATGTTCTGCTGCAGTTCCTGAAGACCATGAGGGTTTCTGCGATACGCCTTAGCCTTGAGGGTTCTCCACAAAATGGAATACCACTCGGACAGATCAGGGTGGCCAGCTAAGGCCGAGATCTGACTGACCTTGGCTAGCAACTCTGTCAGGAGTGAAGATTGTGTGAATGTGATTCATGGTTTGGCAGGATGTATCGGCAGTTGCACCATCCTGTTGGAAGTAGGGCTCGGACTGTGATTCGAATTATTTGGCACTATTCGAATATTCGAGAGACACATATAATTCGCGAATAATATTCGAATATTATTAGAATACCATTGTTATTCGGGTATTCGAATCGCCGTATTCGAATAGTAACTTATTCGTGCACATTCGAATATATTGTATTCGAATAATTTGAAAGGTATGGCCATTGTTTTTCATTATTCGGATTGATTGTTTCGTACGAATATTCTATTCGGTACCGTTCTAATTACGGTATTTGTCTCATTCCTCTATCTATGAATTGAGCCTTCACGAGTGCGTTTTAGCCGCGCCCGGTTAATACGCTACTTCGGTTATTATGCGAATTTTTCTCGTCTTAACTGGGTTTTTGCTGTAATTTATTGCGGAACAGGTTATGCATTTGCAAATTATTTAGTATGTCAGTGCTTTTATATGAGTGAATTTCTAAATTAAATGTTTTAATCAACAAAGATAAGAAATTAAATTGTGGCTTGATAAGCAGTACTGTTACCGTTTAGAGGAAACGCGCACAATGATTTGGAGATATGTAGACAAGTACATCTTTTGTACTCGCAAATAAAGTTAGTTCGGCCAAATAAGACAAAAGTAGCATGTAAAGAATTATTTGACCTATGGTATTTAATAAATGAAAAACCACGGAGCCTTCAATAACATGTCAATTCTTTAATTCAGGGATGAAAACAAAATACAAGCTAACCCGTATTTGGATACACGACGATATATTGCCAAACTTTTTTACCAAACCAAATATGAAAAATAAGAAACTCTTCTTGTCTTCTCTTAGCGACGTGCAAATGCACATTCCATCAACATAAGCACATTATCGACACGAGTACTTGAATGAAAAACAAAAATAAGAAATGGCTGCCGAAATTTCAGTATCAACAGGCTTTTAACTCAAACGTTATTTCGCGCGAAAAATTCCTTATTTTGGTACAGAAAAATCAATTTTTCAACATTGTCAGGATCAAGGAATGTTTTTATGGCATTAACAATATTGCCGTCAGAGGAAAAATGTATTTCTGATTGAACGGAGGTGCCGGGAATGCTTAAGTACTTTCTCGCCAACTGACTTATTCTGGGGTATACATTTTCATTAGCCTTCCACCATTTCAGGGGTCACCTACAGTTTCGCGGGCGTTCCTAATGTTTTCCAGCACTTCGGCCACAGTTTTCCTTCGCGGGGACGTATTTGGACGCTTGAAAATGAATTCTAGGTCCCTTTCAAAGCTGGATGAGAGTGACGATCCCGACAACCCGGCTGTTTGGGGTGGTTGTGAAGCATCCGAATCTTCTGCTGTATCGCAAGAAAGCATCTGCACTTGTACTTCCAACCAAATCTCCCCTGCCTTGTGCATTTTCGTGTAAAATATTTTTGTAACTTGGATCTACAGCAGACGCTATCTGGGCTAAACTTACACCTGTGGTCGGTTCTTCATCACTAATGTGAAGTCGTCTTTTAAGAGCCCCAGAAATTGTCAATTTTAGTGTTTTTGATGTCTTGCTCTCTGAGTCATCCTCATTTTTCATTTTTATTATTATTATTATTATTAATCTTGATTGGTCACATTGGACCACTTGAGTCGTTCCACAATCACTTCTTCTTTGAAGGTAGTACTGCTTGGTTCTTGCGCTCTTTCCAGTACTTTTTCATTCTTTCAGATCGGGATTTTCTCAACTCATCTGAAATCTCCATAGGCTTTCTGCAGAAAATTTGTGAGTTTTAAGAATGGTGTTAATTTTATTTTTCTCCTCGGCATCTGTTATCTTGAGTCCAACTGCTTTGAGATCTTGTTGGATTTCTTGGATCCATTTTCCTCCAGTTTTCTTTCCTAGATTTCTCATCACCAGTTGGCGTACAATTCTGTTTTCTGGAAGCCGTAAGATGTGAAAAAAATATGAAATTCTTTTCTTCTTCATTGTGCTGGTGATTGGATCAATCTCACGATAGACAGTTTCATTTGGGAGAATCCTCTAGACTCCCTCAACCTGATACTTTTTATTTATGCACGTTCTAATGATTCTTCTTTCCGTTTTGAGGAGCTGATCAGTTCTTTGTTCATTTTTAATTTGGAACAGTGTTTCACAAGCATAAGTGGCTTCAGGGAGAGTTACAGTTTTATAATGTTGGATCTTAGTAGCTATTGATAGGCATTTTTTATTATATGTTGACCAGGTTAGAGATTGTGCCTTTTTCATTTTATTTGTTCTATTTATCCAAGTTACTTTTTCGTTTAAGTTATGTGTTATAATTTCTCCAAGATACTTAAATTGAGGAACTAGGTTAATTTTATGATCATTTATATAGACTTCATTTATATCTAAGGGTTTCATAGGCATGATCTCAGTTTTTTCAAAGGATATCTGTAATCCTATCCCTTGAGCAATTTCTTGGAGACTAGTGATCTGAGTACAAACCTCTTCCTTGTCTAGTGCTAAAAGAGCCAAGTCATCTGCAAATCCTAAGCAGTTTATTTTTATTGATGGTTTTGTTCCAATTTTGATCTTAGGAGTGTTTTCCTTTTGCCAAACCTTCATTATATAATCAAGAGCCACATTGAAAAGCAGAGGGGATAATCCATCACCTTGTCTGAGACCAGTTTTTACTGTGAAAGCTGTTGATATTTCTCCCCTAAATTTAACTTTCGAATTTGTGTTTGTTAATGTTAATTGAATGATTTTTATCAATTTAGGATGGAGACCGTATGATCTGAGGATTTTTAGCAGTGTCAGTCTATGAATACTATCATAGGCTTCCTTGAAATCTATAAAAGAGATAAAGAGTTGCTTATTTCTGTTTTTGTAATATTCCATTATTAATTTCAGGCTAAGGATTTGGTCTGGACAACTTCTGTAAGGGCGAAATCCTCCTTGATATTCTCCAAGTTGTGGTTCCAGAATGTTTTTGATCCTGTTGTAAATTATACGAGAGAAAATTTTATATGTGCAGTCCAGAAGGGTAATTCCTCTGTAGTTATCTGGGTTCGTTTTGTCTCCTTTCTTAAATAATGGATGGATTATTCCTGTGGTCCAGTGTGCAGGAATTTCTTCAGTAATCCACATTTTAACTAGATGTTGATGAAGATTTATAATCGCAGGTTTACCAGCATTTTTCCAGATTTCAGCAAAGACTAAGTCTTCGCCACAAGTTTTGTAATTTTTTTGTTCTTTAATTGCGAGTTCTACTTCATTAATGTTTGGAGGATTTATTAAATCAGGTGAAGTTAAAATAGGTGTATCAGTGTTTACTTGCAGGGTTTCCAGTGGATCATCACAATTTAACAGTTTCTCGAATGCTTCTGCAAGGATCTCTGTATTTTCTTGGTTAGAATGTGCTAACTTTCCTGTTTGATTTTTCAACATTTATGTTGGAGCTTCAAATTTTTTTAGATATTTACCAAATGTTTTGTAATAATCTCGAGATTGCTTTTTCTTGAAATCGTCTTCTATCTTTTCCAGTGTATTTTTAAGATGATTACGTTTCGTTTGTCTGATGATTTTATGGGTTAATTTTCTTTGTATAGTTAGTTCTAAATTTGATTCTTCTGACTTTAGAGCTTGATGTTTTATCCATGCTTGGTGTCTTTTCTCTATTGCTTGATCACAATCTACATTCCACCATTCATGTTTTTTCCTTGGATTTATTGGTGCTAACTCCTCTGCTATTGATTTTAATTTAGTGATTAATTCGTCCAATGTTTTAGTGTTGAGAGATTCTTCTCCTGTTCTTTCACAGTACTCTATATTTTTATTAAGGTAGATGGATCAAATTTCCTCCTATTGTTATTATTAGGTTTTTTCTTGGCCATTGGAGTTAATTTTATTTTTATCTTTACCACATAGTGGTCTGATCCTGAGTCAACTCCCCTTAGAACCTTGACATTGTGAATTTCGCGATGGTGAAATTTATCCATGCAGACATGATCCAACTGCCATTCACCCCTTCTGAAGTCAGGATGTTTCCAAGTTTTCAATTTATGGGGCTGTCTTTTAAAACATGTTGATTTAGAGATTAATTTGTGGTTTCTACAAATTTCGACTAATCTTTGACCATTTTTATTGGTTCGTTTATGTGCTGTCCATTTTCCAATTATATCTCTATATCTTCTTTCTTGTCCACGTTGCGCATTGAAATCACCAAGGAGAATTTTGATGTTTGATGAAGGGATGTTTATTAAAGTTTGATCCAAAAGATCCCAGAATTTTTGTACTTCTTCTCTGTCCTTAATGGTGTTGTTTTTTTTATTAGTAGGAGCATGTGCATTAATAATTGTATATGTTTTATTTGCTGATTTCAAAGTTAGGGTCGTAAGTCTGGAGGATCGAGATTTAAATTCTGTTATCGAGTCAATGATTCTGAGATCTATTAAGAATCCGTTACCAAATTGTGGACAATTTTTCATAACTCGTTTTCCTGGAATTCCTTTATATAGTCTATATCCTTGTGATTCCAGATGGCCTTGATCACTATTTCTAATTTCCTGAAGGGCCATAATTAGAATTTTATGACTTCTCATGATATCCGTGATGATCTTCAATTTTCCAGTTTGAACCAGAGAGTTAACATTATGTGTAGAAAAGAATGAGACTTGTTTAGGTTTGATTTTCCGTAGTATTTGTTTGTTTGCTACTTGATGAGTTTTCAGACGCTCCGATTCGTCATTATCTTCCGCATGACAGCCCACCGTATCCGAATGCTGTCTTTTCTGTAATCTATCATTACAGACGGCGGAATTATTCTTCAAATGACTTTTCATGGTCGACTATCTAAGGTTTCACCTTGAGGGGAGGATAAATCCTCGAATTACAATCCTGAATGTTATTCAGAAAGGTGAAAGAACTGAGAAAAGAATTCTCAGTCCCCCCCAACACTAGTCTGTTCACTGACCCTGTTTCCCGCTGGGATTGATTACCCAACCTTCCACTGGGTTGCTCAGCTTAGCAGGGGACACCACGTGCAGGTCAGTGTTGGGAGTTGGAGTGGAGAGGTTATGAGGATTCTCTTCTGCTGAATCCTTGTATTACTGATTTTGTTGGTTAGTATCATCACATCACACTCCCTTTGTCCAGGTCTACATATTTATAGACCTCCCCAGGTTGATTCCTAGGGCCCTTTTCATTTTTAATCTATTTTCATTTATAAAAAAAATAGGCTTATGAGATCACCTTTTGTCAGTGTGTGTGCGCGCGTGTGTGTGTATTTTTATGTGTCCCCCCATAATAACTTCTAAACGGCTGGCGCGATTTCAATGAAACTCGGTAAGTTCATAGCACTATTCCGGGCGACACCGACCGTGTCCTTCAAATTTTGTTGCGTCTCACCAATCCAACATGGCAGCTGTGCGAAGTATTTCACCGGCATTCTATATCTCGGAAACTATTACCGGTATCACCATGAAATTTTGTACGGACATAAAGAGCACTAACGGAAGTTCATCTATGAGACTTTCAAAAACCGGTTAACTGAAAAACTAACATGGCGGCCAAGCGAAGTTGAAATATTTAAATAGACTTTTCTCGCGATTTAATGATCCAAACGCAATGAAACTTCGTACAGCAAATGTTTATACGCATTGTAATGAACTGGTATCTAATTTAGTTAAATTGTTTACGTAACCTCAAGATGGCGGCTGTGCGAATTTCGAAAATTCAGTTTTTATTTCTTGTGTTCTAATCATGCGATCGAACTCAACATTTGCATAATGAACGTACACAATAATCATCATCTAATAGTACATAACTCTATGGCCTACATATATTAAAATCCAAAATGGCGACCATCCGAAATATTTAGACGGTTCTCAAAATCTATTAATCTACTACAGCAATCAAACTGAGAATTTGTATGTTGATAGGGGCAATTAATATTAGTAGGTTATATGAAAGTAGGCTATTTAGTTCTTCACGGAAGTTAGTTAGTTAGTTAGTTATTGTTGTTTTAAGGGGCGGAACTACGAGGTCATCTGCCCCTCTTAACACAGATTAAAGAATACAAATTTTGAATTGAATTTAAAATTTTGATGTGGACATCTACATTTCAAAAGACCAAAAATTAATAAAACAAAAACAAACAATTAAATAAAAAATAAAAATTATAAAAATTAACAAAAATTACGGAAAAAACAAAACATTATCATTCAAAAACGAACAAGTCGTTGAGTCAATGTTCACTGGAAAATTTAGATTGCTGGCTCTAACCCACTCTCACTTATAAAGCGGATAACGCGATCAGCAGCCACCACGTCATCGGCTAATATAAGTTTGAGTGTCGTCTGCAAACCAAGGTTTCTTCGTAAGTCAGCAAGATCCACACACTCGGTGAAAATGTGGGCCACGGTGAATACGGCTCCACAGGTACAAAGTGGGGGGTCTTCCCTTCTCATTAGGTATGAGTGGGTGGATCTTGTATGACCTATCCTTAGCCTACACAAAATGACGGACTCCCTCCGGACCCGGAAGGAGCTCCGCCACACGCGAGTAGTTCCCTTGATCGCTCTCAGTTTACTGGGCAGTGGGTCAGCTAGCCACTGACTCTCCCAAAAAGCCAGAACTTGTAGGCGTAACTGAGAGCGAATATCTCTAGCGGGTACCTCCATTGGTCGAGGTGGTAGTGATACCGCCTCTTTTGCAGCTTGATCCGCTAACTCATTTCCCGCAATTCCCATGTGGCTTGGAAGCCACAGAAACGTGATTCGAGTGTCAGCGTGGCACAGCCCGGCTAGTAGGTCATGGATTCGCTGCACTAGGGGGTGTTGCGGGAAACATGTAGCAATTGACTGCAACGAACTCAAAGAGTCGGTACACACGAGAAAGTGGATTCGTGCATCCTGTAGTGCAAACTGCAGAGCTTCATAGATGGCAACGAGCTCTGCAGTAAACACACTACAGGCCTCAGGCAAAGAGATCTTGGTATTTGCACCATCAATAACGTAAGCACAACCCACTTTCTCGTCCACCTTCGAACCATCCGTGTATAGAATGCCAGCGTCCGGAAATTGGTGAACTATGCTGTGGAACTGCCTCCGGTAAACGGACGCATCCGTGTTCACCTTAGGACCTTGGTGAAGATCTAACCGAATTTCCGGACGCGGGACTTGCCACGGAGGCACCTCGCTAGATGTCCGGATCATACAGGGACCTACAGCCACTCCTATTTCAGTGCACGAGCTATCAAGTCTAATACCAACCGGCCGAGTGGCACGAGGCCGGTTGGCGTAACCCTGGTGGTTTTGGGTACCGAAGAGAGCTTGATAGGTCGGGTGTTGCGGCATTTGACGCACATTGGCAGCATATGCTAAAAGCATATGTTGGCGTCTATAATTTAAAGGTGGAACACCCGATTCGGCGAGTAGGCTGGGTATCGGGCTGGTCCGGAAGGCACCGGTAGCCAGCCTAACGCCACTATGGTGGATACTGTCCAGCATTTTCAAGGTTGCCGGCCTTGCTGAACCGTATGCCGCAGAACCATAGTCTAGCCGGGACAGGACGAGGGCTTGGTAGAACCGTAGGAGCACCGCACGGTCAGCCCCCCACGTAGTGCCACTAAGAAACCTGAGCATGTTCAGTTTCCTGAGACGTCATTTTCAATTGCCGTATATGGTGCTGCCACGTTAACTTGCTGTCAAAATGGAGCCCCAGGAAGCGATAAGTGTCAACCAACGGCAACGCAGCATCCCTGAGATGTAGTTCAGGGTGTAAATGTAGCCTCCGTAGCCGACAAAAATGGACGACGGAGGTTTTCGCTGCTGAAAAACGAAAACCCCGGTCGTGAGCCCACCTGTCGACCCGGTTGATGGCTAGCTGCAATTGCCGTTCCACGACTGCCATACTTCCAGAGCTGTAATGCAGAGCTAAATCGTCTACATACAGCGATGGAACTACCGCGGACCCGGCGGTGGCAACAATGCCATTAATGGCAATCGCAAACAAGGTGACACTCAGCACTGAACCCTGAGGAACTCCATTTTCTTGGGTATAGTACTGCGATAATGTCCTACCGACCCTTACACGGAAGAGTCGGACGGACATGAAATTCGCAATGAAAGTCGGTAAGTTACCACGGAGTCCCCACTTGTGAAGGGTGGAAAGGATCCCGTAGCGCCATGTGGTGTCGTAGGCTTTCTCGAGGTCAAAGAAAACCGTGACTAGGTGCTGCTTCCGGAAAAAAGCCTCCTGTATGGCGCTCTCAAGTCGCACCAGATGGTCGGTGGTGGACCTATGAGAGCGAAATCCACATTGGTACTCAGACAGGAGACCTTTATCCTCCAAGAACCACACCAGTCGACGGTTCACCATCTTTTCGAGCAGCTTACATAGGCCATTTGTCTATAGCTGCTTACAAACTTGGGATCCTTTCCAGCCTTAGGAATCGGTATCACGATCCCCTCTCGCCATTGAGATGGAAACTCCCCTTCAATCCATATACGATTGAAGAGGATCAACAGTTCTTTCATACTGGATTCGCACAGATGTTTTAACATTTGATTATGTATGTTATCCGGTCCAGGAGCCGTATCCCTGCACAGTGCAAGCGCACTGCGCAGTTCCCATTCAGAGAATGGTACATTATAGGACTCCGAAGCAGCAGTGGCAAAGGACAAGGGGTGAGTCTCTGCCTCCCGCTTCAGAGTCAGAAATGTAGGATCGTAACTCCCGGAGCAGGATACATCGGAGAAGTGCGAGCCAATGCTGTTGGCAATGGCGAGATGGTCCGTGATGATGTCCCCATTGATGGACACTCCGGGTATCGATAGTGATGTCGGGAGTCCGGAGATCCGACGAAGCTTAGTCCACACTTGAGATGAAGGAGTATGCGCCGTCATGGACGACACATACTTTTCCCACGTCGTTTTCTTACTCTCCCGAATCAGATATCGGGCTCTAGCACGCATCCTTCTGAAGGTGATAAGGTTGGCCACAGTGTTTTGCCTCCGATAGCATTTGAAAGCACGTCGACGATCTTTAATGGCTGCTGCAATCTCGGCTGTCCACCAAGGGACAAGCTTCCGGCGTGAGTTGCCGGATGAGGAAGGTATTGTTTCCTCAGCAGCAGTCAAAATACCATTCGTTATGTGAATGGTATGATCGTCGACACTCTCAAAGGTATCTTCGGCAAACACCGCACGTGCCGTGAAAGTTGGCCAATCAGCCCGACGGAGAAGCCATCGACTTGGTAACTCGATGGCTCTCTGGTTCGGAAGAGTAACGATAATTGGAAAATGGTCACTATTACAAAGGTCATCGTGTACACCCCACTGTAGCAGGGGAACCAGCGCACGACTGCACAGGGTAATATCGATACTTGAATAAGTACCGTGTGCAATAGAGAAGTGCGTAGGCTCCCCTGTGTTCAACAGACACAGGTCCAGCCGCCTGATCAGCCTCTCAAAATCTCTCCCTTTACCGCTAGTGGTAGCGGAGCCCCAGATGGTGTTGTGGGCATTAACATCTCCCAAAAGGAGAAAAGGAGGGGGGAGCTGAGAGACTAGATCCACCAGCTGGTCGTAATCCGGCTGAGAATCAGGTGGGATGTACACGTTACATACTGTTGCCATTACTGGCAACGAAGTACGAACTGCAACTGCCTCTAGCTGAGTACGCAACGGCACCTCTTCACTAAAGAGGCTAGAGTGGACGAGAGTGCAGACGCCACCAGCGGCCACAGCTCCGTCCATCCGGTCTTTAGAGAAGAGTTTGAAGTGACGCATTGTTGTCTCATGTCCAGGACGAAACCTGGATTCCTGAAGACAGACAATGGTTGCCGAAAACGAAGATATTAATTGTCGTAACTCAGCGAGATGAACAGAATAGCTATTACAGTTCCATTGTAATAGTGCCATGGTGTGGACTTAAGTAGAAGTGGGTCTTCTACTTATGCTTGACCGTTTGCCACCCTTCCCCATCTCTAGTTGGAGATGATGGGGCAGGAGAGCACACCTCAATCTCCACATCTCCGTCCGAAGACGAAGAAAATGGAGCGGGCGCTCTCTTGGGTTGCGCACGGTCGTCGTCGGACCTCACGGGTCTCGCCCTTGGGGAAGAGCGAGAGCGGTGTCGAAGGACTTTCTCCCGGTCCGAAGACTGGGTGTCTGTCCCCGACACGCCCCGAAGAGACTTCTTCTTGGATCGGCGCCGACGTGTGTTTGGGGAAGTAGATGGTCCCTTCCCCACAGACGCCGGGTCCTTATAAAACAAGGTCGCTTCTGCTGGCACCGCTCCACTGGTAGTGGTGGGAGCGGGATGGCTAGCAGATACGTGAGCAGCCCTGCCTTTAGGAGAGGAAGAGAAACGGCGCTGAACCGCTCCCCTCTCCTCCGCCGATCTATTTTCTTTTCTATAGGGGAGTTCCTCCATACGGACGGGCTTGGCTTCAGCAGGCTTCGCTCCCTTGGTGGTAGTGGGAGCGGAAAGGCCAGCAGAGACAGTAGCCACCCCGTCAGCAGGAGGGCGAGAGAGACGGCGACGAACCGTCCCCCTCTTCTCCACTATCTTTGTCTTATCAGATGGGCTGGATGACGATCCAGCCCCGGTCGCAGAAGTCTTCTTTGCCTCGTTGGCAGGGGAAGACTTCTTCTCCGACCGTTTCGGAGAGGAAGATGACTTCTTCTCCGATTGCGCCGGTTTAGATGGTATAACCGGCGCCTTTTTCACAATGGCCGAAGAAGGTTGTTTAACCTTCTTCGGGCTGACAGGTCTCGCTTGGACAGCGAGGGGAGACTTTACGATCTCAGAGTAGTTCGTCGTCGAGGGTACAGCACGGGGAACGAAAGTGGCAGGGGTGATAGGTGGCGTCACCTAAGCCGCGAAAGATACCGGAAATTCGGGTGCAGTCATATCACGGTATCTCTTTCGAGCGTCGTGATATGAAAGCCGATCCAATGTTCTGATTTCTTGGATTTTTGCTTCCTTGCAGAACTCAGGGCACTGCTTCGACCGCGGAGAGTGACTTCCTTGGCAGTTAGGACACGTCGGGGGAGGCGTACACCCCACACCGTCATGTGTCCCCTTGCCACACTCTCTACACACCGCCTTGGCAGTGCACCTGGCAGAAACATGACCGAATTTCTGGCAATTGTAGCAGCGCATAGGTGGAGGGATGTACGGTCTAACGTCGCAATGGTACGACGTGACCTTCACCTGCCTAGGCATTACATCACCCTCAAAATGAAGAATGAAAGCGCCAGTATCGACGCTATCATTTCCAATTTTCCGGGTGATGCGCCTAATCCTGGTGACGCCTCGCTTCCCCAGATCCCGCATCAATTCCGCGTCGCTGTTTAAAATGAGGTCGCGATGGAATATAACTCCACGGACCTCATTTAGCGTATCGTGCTTCTCAACCTTAACGGGAATTTCGCCGAAATGCGTGCATTCCAGCAACGCTTCGGTTTGCTGCCGGTCAACGGTATGCAGCAGGAGCTGCCCGTTCCGGAGCTTGGAAATCCCGTTAAGGTCGCGATATTTCCCCTCGATTTCCTCTGAAAATAGGATCGATTTTACCTGTTTAAAATCTCCCCCGTCTGTCCTGGTAGCTACCAGGTAGCGAGGAGACCTGTCAACAGGGAACTTCTTATTAAATGCCTCATCCCAAGGCGTATACACCTTGGGATTCGGTCTACACTCCAGAGACGGCTTTTTAAGGGTGCCACCCTGTACAGGTGTCCGTGATCGTTTACTACGCATCCCGGACGAAATCCTCCCCGAATACTGCCCACTCCGAACGGGGGCTATCACTGTGGGCGCCACCCAGCCAAGGCAATACCTACCTGGCATAGCAGATATTGCCCGGGGTCCCAGTGCCTCGAACAGGCACTTCCCCCTCGGCATGCACAGGATTTATTCAGCTCCAGTATTCGGCCATGCAGGGACCTTCGTTGTAAGGCGGATACTACTGTAGGGTACATGGCGCACCCACCTGACGGGATGGGGCATACCGTCTAGGCTTTCTGGCCAGATGGCCAAGCTGGTGGCCCTTCCCCTAACAGCATGCATGTTTGTTTCTATTGGTCAAACCAGAGCTGGGACCAGAAAACCAAAATCGACCTTTATAAGGCCCCCTCTAAGTCGCCTTTTACGACAGGCAGGGGATACCGTGGATGAATTCTGCCCTCCCCATCCACAGGGGATCTGAACAAATCAAAAAACTGGCAAGTTATTCGGCCATGTCGACCCTATTAGTTGCCTCCTACGACAGGCAGGGCATACCGTGGGTGTATTCTATCCCGCACCCACACGGGGGCTTCACGGAAGTACTTGTTAATATTCGTGAGGTTGCGAATATTCGAATAATATTCGGTATTCGAACTGCGTATTCGAATAAGACTTGAATAATTTGAATACCGAATACGCAATTCGAATACGCGAATATTCCGGGCCCTAGTTGGAAGTAACAGTAGGTCTTTTCGTCCTCAGTTAATGCTGCTACAAACGGATTAAAAATGTTGGAAATGTAACTCTTCAAATTCATCGTCTGATAACGGCTTCGGTGGCGTAGTTGGTAGCATGTTGAACTGCTGTGCCCGGCTGAAGTCGTCGGATTTTTTAAGAGCGTTAAAATCCTTCAGTATACTTTCCTTCGGAAGGGAAGTCAAGCTGGTGGACCCTTGTCATAGGTTTATGGCACGTAAAATATCCTTCCACAGACTAAACTTGTGTAAAGCTAAATTTCTAGGTTAGATTTCGTTGGAAGTCTCTATCAAAGTTCCAACGTTCACCACTAGGTATCATTGACATCTGGTAGCGAAAGTAGGAGCTACGGAACTTGTAGGTCACACTATGTGTGGCCGCTTGAAGTAGCTACAGCCTCTGGCGAGCCGAACATGTCCTCGGACACTCCCGGCACTAAGAGCCATACGATAAATAAATAAAAACCGTCCGATGAAAGAAAATTGGACCAATAATGCGGCGAGCAGTCACTCCACACCAAACATCAACCTTCTGATCATGAAATGGTGTATTCAGATTCAGGTGGAGTATTCGTCGCATGTTCGATGTGATATGCCGGTCTGATGTGTGACAGGCGTCGAGTTGATTTCTTAGGGCTCTGGTTAACTGCGTCCCCATTTTCTGGTGTGCGGACACGCTTCGAAATGTCTTTGCAGTGCTAGCTGCTAATAGGGGATCATGGAGGTGTTTTGTTCGCAATTAGGAGCTTGCAGACTAGACTAGAAGCTGAAAGACAAAACCGTCTGAAATGAAAATGTCCCTAATGTCTTAAATTTCATCACAATGGTATTTTCATCATAATCATCTTATTATTATTATTATTATTATTATTATTATTATTATTATTATTATTATTATTCTGTCTGTTAGGTAGTCAGCCCGAAGGCTGGTTGGATCCTCAAACAGTACCGCCATTAGGTTATGTGAGTAGATACCCACCAAAAACCCAAGGCAGCGCTATATTGAGGCGTACTAGGCAAAAAGAGGAGTGAGGTAGTTTGCCATTGCTTTCCTCATTTTGTTCCTTTAAGGATGTAAAGTAGGCGATTAGATATTATTATTATATTGTATGGCTGTGTTCCGAGCTCACTTTGTACGCACGAAGCATATACATACATAAATATGATGTATGTATGTAAAATCTCCAATATCTTAGTCAACATTAGTCTTGTGGTAATATTTGACACAACAAAATTTGTAGGCAGCATTATGTTGGATCTTTTATGTCTCTTTCTATTTTATCATACGACCCATTATAGGGAGATATTTATATTTAGATTTTTGTCAAGTAATTAAAGTTCTATTTCTTCATACGAAGTGATAGAATTGTTGTTAACTTGAGGAGCTGCAACATCGTGGTCAGGTCCGACGAGAGGGAGGGGCAAACGGGGCTATAGCCCTGGGGCCCGGAAATGCTGCGGGGCCCGCGAAAGTCCAGAGTAGATACATTTTCTCAATTTTATTTGCCAACAAATTTGATATTTTATGATATTTAATGTAAGTTTCTATGTCAATTGAACATACTACTGAGAGAACATGATGAATGCATTTTGTATATAACCTCTATCGTAATATCTTCGCGGCCAGATAAATAGTAAAGTTTCCACTGTTGATGGGGAGGAAGGTTTCTAAATTACCTTCCAACTAGACATTATGCACCTTTGCAAAGTTCGAAATTTAGTACATAAGGTTGTGAAAGGCGTTGAACTTGTACTTGTGATGGGAGAGAGTAAAATTTCTGGTCAGATACAATGGAATTGACATTGAAAAATTACACTGAACAAAATTAATACGGGTACCATACGTTAAAAATAAAATAAAATTCAAAAAATGCAGAGTTTTTTTAAGAAAATGCAAATTTGATATATCCAGGATGTCACAGGAAGAACAAATATGGAGGGGCCCGTAAGTCCTAGCCCTAGGGCCCGTGGTCGCTCTCCACGGCCCTGATCGTGGTCATATAGCTCCGTGTATTTTGGGGATGTGTGGAATTTGTGTGATTACTTGTGTTATTGTGATGGCTGTACTGTACCCAACTGGGGTCGGTACAGGATATGAACTTCTGATCTTTAAGATGAAAAGAGGTCCAGCTATGAGCTAGCAGTGAGGAAATAAGGAAGTGAGTCAGGCCATGACGCAGAACATTGACAGCTCTATCTGGTGATACATGGTGCAAGCGATATGTGAATCACGAGAGCAGTCACGCTGGGATGAATCAGCCTGAGCAGATTAGCAGGGAAATCACCATTGAGTGCTGAGATTGGTATTTTTCTGGCAACATTGGATTGCGAATCAACACCGCAAAGTTGTGAAATAAGCCGTTTTCGCGGAAACTACGCAATATTACAACAATAGGCCAATGGGGATCAGAATAATCCAGGAAATTATGAATTAAGCGAGGTTAAGAATGAATAATTTAGGCCCAGGAAAAAAGCCTTTAGTCAGCAATTACGTCATTAGGCGGAGCCAAGCGAAGGTAGTGGGAAGAAGATAAAAAAAACTCAATCGCCCACGCAGCTGAGGAGCCTTGTAGATTTTATTTAAATTAATTAGACGATCGATTTTCAGGAAACGAAATGGTAATGAGACGTTTGAATTATAGGGAACATAATTATATACTTTTCAAAAACGTGCGACGTCTAGTTCAGAAGTTAGCTCCAGGAAGAAGGCAAAAGTAGTTTATTTTTGCAAGTTCCCAATAAATAGCCCAGGTTTCAACCACAGAGCATGCAGTATGCATCAGCCAAGTGAGGCTACAGGCTGTGTCAGAAGCAGTTCGCCAGAAGTAAGCGGGGAGAGGCTCCTCGCTGTCTCCTAAAATGCAGAAGCGCTGCATTATACTTGTCGCAGTTCAGTAAGCCCGGGGAGGCTCAGTATTATCAAGCTGTTTGGACGGAGGTTCGTCCTCACATTCGTAAACTCATTGTACTCCTGTATGGAGAAGTCACAGCAAGTAACGCAATTCGTTACCAACCGAAAAAGTGGATCGTGTTAAGACGAATTAACAATCAGCAGTATCCGCGGTAATAATAAAAAGTTGTATGTGCGTGGTAAATTAAATCCGCTACGGTTGTTATCAGTGATCACTAACGCACTTGTGCTAGATCAAAATTATTATACGCTACTCGAAAACCGTGACGAAGTAAAATTTGCGCCGCGACAAATTCTAGAACAGTAATTAGCTACAGCAGTCCAGATCAGTAGAGACATTACGCTGGAGGTCATCGTTTCGAAATATACAGACAGGTCTCCGTGGAACTTAAGTGAAAGACTACAGTATTGAGGGACCGATATTGGAACAAAATCCAATAATTCAAGCGAATGGACACGGGTTCGAGACCCAAGAACAAATATAGTGAACTTTAGCGAAGCTACAGTGTATCAAATAGGAACGTAGCAATAAATACATTCTCGTAGGAGAAGTAAAGGAAAACTTGTCGCAAATAAGGACAAAATACGGTCACGAAGTAAGCGGGCCATAGGTTCGATAGACCGCTACGTAAACGTAGGACAAGTAAAAATTGAAAATTGCTAATAAAAGGACGATAATAGAAGTCAAAATAGACTATCTAAAGGACAAGGCAAAGACTAGATCCAGTGAAGAATTAGGAGGCGTTCGAGTTTGCATCACGTCCAATGCAGGGTCCGGGGATCTCATCAGGGCGTTGAACACTAATAAAACGTGCCAAGAGTCACTGAGAGGTGGTGAATATTTGTGCAGTGTAAATACGCTACAAGATATACGTGTTTTAGTGTTAATTTAATATTTTACAAATTAGTGATGTGTTAAAATTTAAGTGAAGGTCGATTGGACCTACGTGAGGTGTCGCTCACAATAGAAAGTGCCATGGAAGAGTGCTAATTATGTCGTTAGGTGGGTGAAATCCTTCCCAAGGATTGATCAGAAGACGGATCACGATGGTGAGTCATGATTTTTCATTAAAATTGCAGATGTACGATGTACTGGCCCGATGGGATCGGTCGTAACTGGGGAGTTTAACGATCGAACTCATCGGGTAGTTGAATGCACTTATATAACTGAAATGTTGAAATAATGAAAATGAAAATCCACCGCCTGCTTCCAGTCTCCGACCGGGTCAGGAATGGAATGAATGAAGCCCCCATCTAGCGGCGAGGATATGGACTTGCCGGCTGCCGAGGCCTGACGCACTCCTCTGGGGCAATGATTAAATGAATGACAGATGAAATGAAATGATAGTGGAGAGTGTTGCTGGAATGAAATTTTGACAGGGAAAACCGGAGTACCCGGAGAAAAACCTGTCTGCCTCCGTTTTGTCCAGCACAGATCCCACATGGAGTGACCGGGATTTGAACCACGGACCCAGCGGTGAGAGGCCGGCGTGCTGCCGCCTAAGCCACGGAGGCTTCGAAATGTTGAAATAATAATAATAATAAATAATTGCGAGAATGACCTCGCAGAATAATTATATGAAAGGGATCAGTAATGTAAAGAAATAAAAACCCAAGAAATGAAATAATGAATAATAAATGATATGGAGGAAGGAACCGGAAATAATAATTTAAATGGCTTAAAATTTTCGCCATTAGTAAAAGTAAATAATGAAATAAATATGCATCATAATAAAATTGTTAAGATAAATAATGAAAAGGAAATATGTAAAATAGTTTGATCTTATAATTAAATGGCAAATAAGACAAAAGTTGAGACGAAAAATAATTGAAAGTTAATAGTGAAAATAATATAAATAAATATTATCGAGTGGTTATGCACTAAAAGTAAAGTGATAATGAAATTTGTAATAAGGAACTCAAGTAATAAACAGAATGAAATAAATTAAAATGTCTTGACGCATTGTTGTCAAATGATCAATTTTATAATCTTTAAAAGTAATTGGTGAATAAAAACACCCAAAGAAAATGTATTATCACCGGCTAGCGAGCCTGAATTATGAAAATTAAATGATAGGAAGGCCGAGGTCTTACCGCTATAAATGAAATATTAATCTGAGATATTAAATAAACCGCGAATAACCAAGCAAGAAATCATTGTTGCCAAAAGGGCCAAGTAATAAATAAATTAGCTAAAAGCTAATGAATGTGCGTTAATCAGGATAAAAATTACTCAGGAGATGGAGAGTCTCATCGAAATGTTGTGGGTGAAAAATTCCCCTTTCTGTATTGTTGTATGTAAACGTCGTATTGTATTGGGTAGGTGAAATTCCCATAAACTGTATTGCCATATTGAAGCGTTAAAAATAATAGTTACATTGTAAGTCCGATCAGGCTGTGTTAAAATAATATTGCAGGCCAAAAATCGTCGAATGAAATATACATGTAAGACCATGAGAGCATTGTTATAATTATTATAGGCCATAATCGTCGAAATAATGCGTTGTAAGTGAATATACATGTGAGACCACGAGGCATTGTTATATCTAATTGTTGTAGGCAATAATCGTCGAATAAAATTTGCAAGTAAGACCGATTAACGGCGTTGTTATAAAATAATATTTATAGAAGGCGTCATACAAATTATTATTAAATTAGGCATCCTCTCCGGAATAAGTTATAAACATCCTCTAAAATCGAAATATATATATATCGAAATATATATTAATAATAACTAAAAGCAGGAACAAATAGCTGTTTTAGAAGTGAAACGAAAGTCTTGGTAAAATCATATGGAGAGAGAGATAAACAAAGTGTAAAGCGTGGTGGCTGGCCAGACGCAATAAATAAAGTATAGTATCACCACAGGGGCAAGGCAGCGGTGAGCGCCGACCTACTGCAATGAATGAGTGAGACAGATGTAAATAGGTTCCGCGGTAAGGTGAAGGTCTGTCAAAGGACTAATAATAAAAAGGCCATTATGTAAATGTTTTATAAAAAGATGCAAGCTGAAATTAACTTACAAAATCACAATGCTGGGATGGAGACATTTCTCCAGAATATAAGTTTGAAGCATATACATGAATTTTTGACGGGTGTTGTCAAACACTTTTATTGTAAGTAAAAGGATTCCTTCCTCAAAAGAATGAAAGAACGGGTTGTGAAAAATACAGTTTAAAGATGAATAAAGATCCCACAAAAAATAACACAGTGCATGGTACGCTGCTAAGAAAGATCATCTGATGCATGAGAATGAAACTGGTAGAACAAGGGTTCGATTCACAGACATGGCATGTTTCTTGTACAGTATTTTAAATGTGTAAAATCTAAGGCTTTGTGGAGAATTAATAGTCGGGTCCAAAGGACTAAATGAATGATAGATAAATGAATATTATGTAACGTTTAAGAAACCCAGAAGGGTAAAGATTTGAAATGAATATAAATATCCAAAGCCTTGGAAAGTTGTATGACTTGAGTGATAGGCGCACTTGACGCCTTAGTAAAATATATTGCAAATAATTATAATTAAGATTTAAGCAAGACAAAGTGATTACAAAGTGGTTGTAAAGTTCATAAAATAATGACATTATAGTGATCTTGATAAAATTTTGCAAAGTGATTTTTTTAATGGCACTTGAAGAGACTATGCCAAGTGATTGATTTCTTTTAACATATTTTGAGTGACACTTGAAGGATTATGCCAAGTAATTGATTTTTCTTACATGTTTTTGAGTGAATATATTTGTCTTTTATGAATTAAATTTTGTAAAATTATAATGTTGTGTTTTTCCTTAATATCCTTGTGAACCTTGAGTATTCCATATCAGATGTTTAATCAGCGGTGGAGGGAACGTACCATACCCCGAAACTGCAAGAGCAAAAGCCGAGTGCTGATTAATCATCATCCGTGTATACGGGCACAGTACTAGTGTGTGTACTTGTAAATTTGAGATAAGAATCGGAAGGAGGCGGCCATGGCGTTAAGTTAGGTACCATCCCAGCATTTGTCTGAGGTAGAAGTGGGAGGAGGGGGGGGGGGGCTTCGGAAAACCACTTCCAGCATGGCTGAGGTGAGAATGGAACCCGCCTCTTCTCAGTTTTGCCTCACGAAGCTGATGGTACCCCCCGTTCCATCCCTCAGACCAGAATTAAAATTTATTGTCAGAGGCAAGGTAAACGGATTTCATATTTCGTATCTGAGATAAATAATTTGCCTTACTTTTAAATTGATGTTTTTTGACCACAACTCGTGGTGTTATAGAAATTATGCTCTCTGTACGATCATTTGCATGTGAGAGTTTGAATTTATACGGTATGTCATGTTTAGACCTCAGATTTTAGGGAAAATACCTATTTAGTTCCTTTAAGGATGTAAAGTAGGCGATTAGATATCTTTGCGTTTCATGGAAAGTTATCAATTCCTTTGAAGTTTATTAGTGCCCTAAAATGCCTATTCGAACCGTTGGTGCATAATTTATATTTTTAGTGCCTAAAAGGCCTAAAAGTGTATTGCTGGGAAGTTTTGTTGTAAACTGACAGTGTAGATTGGTTCAGGCAAGGAAAGCATTTTGTTTTATTTGTAGAAAGCAGTGAATTATTTTGATATTGATTTATTTGGTTCTGCTCTGCTATGATAGCGGTAAAGGTTATTGCAAAACTTTACATACAGTACATTGTTATTTCTTCTCTACAAGGAACTCTTTGAAACCAAAGAATAAATGGACGTTCCCGACCAGGCCAACAGAGGCGCAGTCAGGCGCGCAACATATTTCGCTCGTAAACGGAACGGAACATACCACCCACCTAATTGGTACAATTATAAATGAAATTAAATGTTCAATACATTGAATCAATTTGTGCAAACAAAAGTTCATATGTCAATAGTTTTCTCATCATTTGAAAATGGAAGGAGACAGAGCTTCCTCAATGGCCTCTGTATTGTTCTCTTGCTAGTTCGCAAACTAACGACCCGAACCAATCCATCGGCACCGGGATGAACCTTGTCTACGACTGCTGTCTTCCATACAAGTGGAGTGAGGTTGTCGTCCTTTATTAACACCACAGCCCTAGGCTGAATGTTGGACTGAACTGAAACCCACTTTGATCTTTGCTGCAACTGTCCCAGGTATTCTGCAAACCACCGCCTCCATATCAGCTGCTGCTGGAATCGTTGAACCATTTGCCATCTGGACAACCGGGCAATCTTGAGGTTAGTTAGATCTGGCTGCGGAACAGCGGAAAGGCTTTCCCCAACAAGAAAATGTGCTGGAGTCAAAACAGGAGGATCGTTGGAGTCATTGGAGATAGCTAGGATAGGTCTGGAGTTTAGACATGCTTCAACTTGAGTAAGGAGTGTACTGAATGCTTCGAAGTTCAGACAGGCTGTTCCTACTGCACGCTTCAAATGATGTTTCATTGCCTTGATTCCAGCCTCCCACAAACCACCAAAGTGAGGAGCACTGGGTGGTATAAGATGCCATGTGAAACCAGTTGTGCTGGCACACTGCTGAACAGCGTCATTTTGTTGCTGTGATTGAAATAGTTTATGTAACTCTTTCAGCTCGTTCCTTGCACCTACCAAATTCGTACCATTGTCCGAGTAAAAATTTGCGCAAATTTCTCTTCTCGCGATGAATCTGCGTAGAGCAGCGATGAAGGCATCTGTCGAAAGACTGCTGACCAACTCGAAATGAATAGCTTTGGTGGCTAAACATATAAATAAAGCCACGTAGCACTTAGTTCTGACCTTGGATCTTGTTGATCCTAGGCGAATGAGAAACGGACCACCATACTCCACTCCCGAATTCAAGAATGGACGAGATGGTTCCACACGTGGTGCAGGTAATTGTCCCATCAATTTCTGTGATGTTTGTGCCCTTAACTTGAAGCATCTGAAACACTTGTGAATGACTTGCCGGACAGTACCTCTTCCCTGGTTTGATTCTTCAGGCTTTTGACTGGTTTGATGCAGCTCTCCACGCCCCCTGTCCTGAGCTAATCGTTTCATCTCTACATAGCTACCTCACCCTACATCCGAGGCAATCAGTTTAACATATTCTAACCTTGGTCTACCCCTACAGTTCTTCCCTTAGGAATCCAAAACTGCAATCTGAGTGTCGACAATGTTAATTGAACACCTGCATGATGCAGTCGTACGTGTTCATTCTCAATGATGAATTGAGTCAACTTATGTTTAACTGACAGAATCAGTGGGTGTCATTGATCAAAAGGTAATGAAGAAGCCTGCAATCGACCGCCCACCCTGAGGTATTGTGATTCATCCACGGATGAAGATCCTTGAATTTGCTCTGATGTTATACAGAGTGGTGGACTTGCAAGTCATGCAATTCTCGAGTAAATTCTTGTTGCTGAACAAGTCTTATTAGTTAGTTATTGTTGTTTTAAGGGGCGGAACTACGAGGTCAAGTCTAATGCAAACACGTAATGAGTGTCGCAATTCTTTGTGAGAGAAGATGCCAGTACTGCTCGAGTCTAAGCTGCGTGGACCTGAGTGGAATGTGCATCGCAGACTATAGTAGTGGTGGTGACGAGTGATGCGGTATCTCGGTCCTTGCGTAGTAACAGAAGCAAATACATTAGTCGGTGACTCAGTCAATCATTCCCAACGCCACACTGGTTTCAGAAAAGACCCATGTTAGCAGTATTGGAATAAACGAGAATGTCAGATAACACGGCGGGCTGTCGACAGGCTTCTCAATTCTCGCCTGCTCTTACCCTGCCTCTGCGTTTCATCACGCAAATTCACAGAGCTTGGAACCGAGCAGTATCTCTGCAGTGCTTGGAACGTTTGAGGTTAGCTGCAAATCGAAAACGGAAGGCAATTACGCGTTGAATCTTCTGAAGTGAAGAAAATCTTTCCAAAATAGTGTAAATTGTAGTTGGTGTGGTCGCTAGCAAGCTGACTGCAATTTGAAGCTGTTCTGACCATGCAGTGTCTGTATCCTGGAATGACTGTTGCGGCAACGCCACCTAAATAATTATCTAGGTGGCGTTGGTTGCGGAGGCCATGCTTCTGTAGACTCTGTTAGCCATACTGGACCATTACCGGGTGAGTTAGCCACGGTCGTTACGGCATGACTGCTGGCAGTCGCTCACATCCGGGAGGCGAGGAGGTTCGAATCCCCCCGCCGGCAACCTTGAAGATGGGCTTCTGTGGTTTCCTATCTTCCTTCCAGGCAAATGCCGGGGTTTGTCCCTAACTATAGGCCACAGCCGCTACCTTCCGACTCCTCGTCCTTACATTCCAACTTTCCTCCCCAACGGTACTTGTAGCTCACGCATTGGGTGTCCGTCTCGAAGCAGCCTCAAAAAAACTGGCGAGCCGAACATGTCCTCGGACACTCCCGGCAGTAAAAGCCATACGCTAAAAAAATAACTGGACCATTCCACCAAGAAGTTAATTGTTTGAGTATTTGTGGGTTTGTTCCCCTTGACAGGATATCTGCTGGATTATCCTTCCCTGAAACATGTCCCCAGTCTAGAACACTCGATGCATCATCTATTTCTGCAACGCGATTTGCCACAGATGTCCTCCAACGGTTCGAAGGCGAGTTAATCCAAGCCAATACCGTGGAATCTGTCCACAGATGTGTGCTGTGTATGCTAAGTTGAATGATAGACTTGATTTTCTTCATTAGGTGTGTCAGGAGCATTGCTGCACATAACTCTAGGCGAGGAATAGACACTTGCTTCAATGGTGCTACCTTCGATCTGGAGGAGATTAATTTCACCGAAACATCATCCGCCATGTTAGCACATCGTAGATATACACAAGCACCATATGCTGATCGTGAAGCATCCGAAAATCCATGCAATTGTATGTTCACTAGTGTACCTGTTCCGATTAGTGGACGAGGTACTGAAATGTTACTTAAATCTGACAAATAATTATACGTTTGACGCCATTCATCTTGGCGACCAGAAGGTAGAATTTCATTCCAACCAATTTTAACTTGCCACAACCTCTGAAGGAAGATCTTGCAGGACACCACGACTAGACCTACCAAGCCCAATGGATCAAAAATGGAGGCTGTCACTGCTAGTATTTTCCGTTTTGTCACTGGCGGCTGCTCATCGATGTTGAAGGAAAACATGAATTGGTCTGTAGATGGTTGCCACAGAAGCCCTAATGATCTAATGGCATGATCATTGTCCATGGGAATGGATGAAATTGTTTCTCGCACGTCTTCGGGGACTGCTAATACCACCTCACGACAGTTTGAGGCCCATTTCCGCAAATGGAATCCACCTCTCTTCATTAAAAGAAGTAATTCTGATTGTAATTCTAGTGCTTCTTGTATTTTCTGCCCTCCACTCATCAGGTCATCCACATACATGTCTTGTTGAACAACCTTAGCGGCCTTTGGCAGTTGAGCTTCTTCTTCCACCGCTAATTGCTTGATACACCTGGTTGCCAAGATGGGTGCTGAAGCTGTACCATAAGTCACGGTAGTCAGTCGATACGATTGAAGTACATCTTGAGGAGACAGAATTCTCTGAAAATCAGTGTCCCTTGAATCCACTTGTATCTGGCGGTACATCTTTGCAATATCTGCAGTAAAAGCAATTGGATGTGTGCGTAACCTTGTGATAATTGAATATAGATCTGGTTGTATGGTTGGTCCCACCATTAACATGTCATTCAGTGATATGTTAGTGCTGGACTTAGCTGAAGCATCAAAGACTACGCGTGTTTCAGTTGTTGAACTCGATTCCTTTACCACTGCATGATGTGGCATGTAGTATAAATGTTCGTTGTCCTGGATAATTGATGGGTGAGGTACTACTTCCATGTGTCCAAGCTCTTCATATTCCTTCATGAATTTCTTGTAGTCTTCTCGATGCGTGGGATTCACTGCTAGTTTTCTTTCAATTTGCTCAAACCTACGTTTGGCTCCTTGGTTGGGAGTCGCCTAGCTTCATTGTTGAACTTCGGAATGGAAGTCGCACAGTGAAACGGCCGGTGTCATCCCGTCTTGTGCACTGTTGAAAATGTGCTTCACACTCCTTTTCTTCAAGAGAGAATGACTCACAGTTCAGTTCTTCCTTCCAATTGCCAGAATTTCTGTAATTGAAGTTCTAGATTGTCCTGGCTGGACACGAACATACTGTAGTCACGCTTGATGGTCCATTGCTGATCTCGTTAATGTTTCCAGATAATATCACCCCAGAGAGGTTTCTTGGATCACTGGTAGGCCTGGTGCTTTGATTCTACATTAATTTATTTATTTAATTTCCTTCCCGCAGACACCAACAGCGAACCCTTACATTATATTTTCCCCGTGCTCTTGCTTATGTTTTGTATAGGTTAGTTCTAGAGGTGCATCTTCTACGGAACCAACCTAGCAGCATCTTACAGCTACCCTCCGAAGTTCTTCATTCTCCTCAGGTCAAGAGGACTTCCTCAACAATCCACCAGGCGTCGTGTTCGTCGCCAGCTAACTACTCCATGAAGAAGCCTTACTTGTACAAGAAATTTTGTTTTTGTAATGTTTCCTATGCTTGTATAAACTCTTTTTCTTGCTTCCCCTTCCTCTTCCCCTTCCCCTTGGCTACTTACTTCTGTCGTGTGAGGAATCGCTCGTTCTCACTTCTTGTTCGGCCGTCAAGTTTACAATGCAGAGCCCTCTCAGGGCCAGTCTCCTATCCTTTTGAGACATTTTTAAACCAGACGCCATGTCTGCATTTTAAGTCAACGGTCACTAGGAGCTATCGCCTGCTCTACACGAAAAAGCTAAGTACAAAACTTCAATGGTTTTAAACACATTTTAATGGTCTTTAAAGGGTCTAAATGCTTTTAATACAATTTTATGGACAGTGTGTGGAATTGCTAACTATTGTGCAATAACCGTCTTCGAGGGATTTTTCTGGTCATGCATTAGCTATCTAAGCTGGCTTTAAAACATTAAATTCCGTACTTCTTGTACAAATTAAATGGGAATACCTTCTCACAACGAGGGATTTAAATCAAATTAACCACTGTCTATAAAACTTAGCTTTCCACCGCGGGATCTCTCTTACCCCATTTAACTATCATCATAGCTCCAGAACTTTCTATGTCAACCAATCTTTCTACTATTCAAGCAATCTAGTATTTTCCACGCCATTTTAAGGGAATACTTTTCCTCACCGAGGAATTCATGTTACCTTAACAACTGGTCAAAACCTAATTTGCTTTCCACCGTGGGAACTTAACCTCATCATTTAACTGCAACCAATAAACTTTCCAACGCAATAAACTGATTCAAGCTCAAATTTCACTAAGTGTTCTCGATAACTGCAATAACTTTCTCTTGTTCTACAAACCTACATACACTACGATAGTGAAGTTTTTCAACTTATCAAAAACTATCAGTGCTTCGAATTTGCGTGTGCTAAATATTTTACGCGCCGCGTTCGGTTGAGAGAAAATAATTCTGGCCAGGACTTTATCCCTAATTTCCTATTTCCCTTTCCCAAATACCTTTTGAAATGAAAATGAAAATCCACAGCCTGCTTTCAGTCTCCGACCGGGTCAGGAATGGAGTGAATGAAGCCCCTATCTAGCGGCGAGGATATGAACTGTGTCGGCTGCCGAGGCCTGACGCACTCCTCTGGGGCAATGATTAAATGAATGACAGGTGAAATGATAGTGGAGAGTGTTGCTGGAATGAAATGTTGACAGGGAAAACCGGAGTACCCGGAGAAAAACCTGTCTGCCTCCGTTTTGTCCAGCACAGATCTCACATGGAGTGACCGGGATTTGAACCACGGACCCAGCGGTGAGAGGCCAGTGTGCTGCCGCCTAAGCCACGGAGGCTTCCCCAAATACCTTTTACTAACCAAAATTAAATTTAACTATTGGGTTCTTTCTTTTTCTACGAGGCTTAGCCCAAAGAGGCTCCCTCCCATTTTGTTGGATTTAAAATATATTCAATCTATGTCAACTTGTGGCTAGTCCACATTTTAATTGTTCTTCCCTTCTAAAATTAGGGAAATGTACTTTTTCTAATTATAAAGGAGTTAGGTAATTGTGTAATCCAGGCTTCGTTAATGCGACCTGTGCGTTGTTTATATATTACCTCTAGTAATTTCTGTTTATAAATAGCGGTAATTTCCGCTTGTAATTTGTTCTTCTTTTTCTGTTACAATCAGGAATCCAATATTTTTTCATAGCCCTTTCGATTGCCACAAAGGCATTCTAAAGGTGCTTAGATCGTACCTAATTAAACTTTCAAAATTAAAATTACTTTACAATTATCGTTACAAACTTCAAATTTCTTAATCGTACACACACTTTTTAAAATCTTTGTAAAAATTTAGTGCTTTATCATTTTCGAAACTTGTACTCCATTTAATCTCTATATACAGTATATAAAAATGAAAGTTTGTCTGTTTTTTCGGAATTTCCACGGAATTTTGAGTTATTAACGCGTTTCAGGCTTGTTTATGACGGTTGCGCGCAAAAACAAAATTTTTCTCTGTCTGTTTGTCTGTGTACAACTTTGCACACGCATCACTCGAGAACGGCTGAGTGGATCAACGTAAAATTTGGTACAGAAGTCCATCAGAGAAACGAAAGTAATCATTGATGTAACTCTTCTCCGTACCTGTCATGAAATGCATGCTGAAATGGGCGTAGAAAAACGTGACAAAGCTCATTTTCAGCGTCTCAATGTGAGAAACAAAACTCGGAGGCCCTACGGGCCCCGAAGGTCCTAAAACCAACAGTTTTTTTAGATATACCCAGAAAACTAATTTCATTTATTAATACTAAAAGAATGCAGGCCGGTAACCATGCCAACACGATCTCAGAAGTCCATCTATTTCTGTAAGACGCAATGCCATTCCATTTATTACAGTACTGTGAACGTTCGCAAACGGCTATAAGGTTATCACGGAACCAACTTAAGCTGTAAAATTCATCAATACGTATATAATGCCCTTAAGGGGGTCAAGGAGTACTAAAGAACTATTATATCCCTATCCCTATATTATTAAATTATTATTATTATTATTATTATTATTTTTAGTCGTTTACCCTCCAGGTTGGTAGAACCCACGCACTCAGCGAGGGAACCACCACTACCGCCTCTACGGGCAGTGTCCTAGAGCTGGGAACATCGAATCGGAAGGGAGGTGGGATTGGCACCTCGCCCAGGCGGCCTCAGCTGCAAAGCGAACAGGGGCCTCATAAGGGAAGGTAAGGGATGGCGAGGATGGATAGGCAAGGAAGAGGGAAGGAGGTGGCCGTGGCCTTGAAGAAGGTACTGAGACCGTATTTTGTATTGAGTTGGATCTATGTTGGACAGGTGTGTACTTAGGTGCATTCCTGAGGCGCTACTTACACGGCACACAGCGCAGGGATACTCCGTGGCGAGGTTAGGAGCAGATAGACAGCACGCCATACAGCCTGGAGCACGTGCTTTATTTTAGTACAAGGGAGCTCTACAAAAATGGAGACAGCAGTGACGTCAGTCTGATGCAACATGATATACTTTGATATAGTAGCCATGAAACAGAATAATAATGGCCAAATGTATTATGTTTAATGAAGAGGAAACTTGAGTTTATTTCACACATATATAAATGCAGATAACAAAATATTATCGAACATGATCCAGTGTCGATATCGATAGTCAATATCGTTCCTGAACGAACAGCACTATGGGTTTCGCAGAGCAGTAAGCAAAGATCTGTCCAGGCAGAGACACGAGTTTGCAATATACTTCGCTGGGAGTACGACACTCATATCGTGCGCGAGCAACGCGGACGTGTATTTTTACTTAAAGTTAGAGAGTTCGTACCGCAAATTTTTATGTCTTAGCTTATTATAGCTGAAGACTGTGTTAAACTTCATCATCAGGAGCAGTGAACTTCGTATTCACCAGGACTTGTGTGATATTTTACATGCCAGTACAAGACTTTATTCTACAACGGTACAGTTTACAGTATACAAGCATATTATCATTATGACTTCAGAACAGAAGTTGCTTGAACGGAGACTTCACCAAGACATGGCTATGTCACGTATGGGCTAAAATGGAAAGCAGGAATGCGATGCAATTGTGGAATTGACTACTTAGGATGATCACCAAAACCAAACATGGATTATTATAACAGCAGAAAACTCTTTAAGAAGAGGTGGAAGACGTCTTGGAGATGTTTATTATACATTCATACTGTAACTGCATGAAATTCAATGGCATACTACGAATAAGCTCCAGCTATATCTTCGGAACGTGTGAGAGCGATGAACTTGTTTCGCGAACAGCTGTTTTTCCTTTTCAAACGGTCGGACTCGGGTTCGGTTCTTTAGAAGATCCAGTCGTAACGAGGACTACGCGACCTGATGAACAAGGGTTCAGTTCCAGAACGAGGACAGTGTGTTTCTCGCATACTCATATTTCAACCAGATGGCAACGTACAAGGTAGCTGACCTCCCATTTTCATAGTAGACAGTATGAATTAGACATACTCTAGTGTTCCTTTTCACCAATTTTTCTTAGTAGTTAGAAAATACACTCCAGGTCTAGACCCGATTCTCTATCGCTTCTGTTTTGTAGTGTATTTTATTTTTGTAGTTAACATTGATATTTTAATGCTATTTTTAGCCTATTTTCAATTTTGAAAAAATAGGCTTATGAGATCACCTTTTGTCCGTGTGTGTGTGCGTGTGTGTGTGTGTGTGTGTGTGTGTGTGTGTGTGTGTGATTCGTGTGTGTGTCCCCCCCTAATAAAATCTAAACGGCTGGAGCGATTTCAATGAAACTCGATATGTTCATAGCACTATTCCCGGCGACCTCGACCGTGCCCTTCAAATTTTGTTACGTCTCACCAATGCAAAATGGCGGCTGTGCGAAATATTTCACTAGCATTCAAAATCTCCGAAACTATTACCGATATCGCCCTGAAATTGTGTACGGTGATAAAGGGTACTACTAGAAGTTCACCTATGAGAGTTTCAAAAACCTGGTGACTACAAAACCAACATGGCGGTCAAGCGAAGTTGAGACTTTTAAATAGACTTTTCTCGCGATTTAACTATCCACACGTAATGAAACTTGGTACAGCAAATTTTTATACACATTGTAATGCACTGGAGTCTAATTTAGTTCAATTGTTTACATAACTTCAAAATGGCGGCTGTGCGAAATATTTCACTGACATTCTATATCTCCGAAACTATTACAGATATCACCCTGAAATTTAGTACGGTGATAAAGGGTACTGATACAAGTTTATCTATGTATATTCCATAAACTTGTAAAGTAGAAAACGAACATGGCGACCAAGCGAAGTTGAGACTTTTAAATAGACTTTTCTCACGATTTAACCATCCAAACGTAATGAAACTAGGTACAGCAAGTGTTTATACACATAGTAATGCACTGGAGTCTAATTTAGTTCAATTGTTTACATAACCTCAAAATGGCGGCTGTGCGAAATATTTCACTGACATTCTATATCTCCGAAACTATTACAGATATTACCCTGCAATTTTGTACGGTGATAAAGGGTACTGGTACAAGTTTATCTATGTATACTTCATAAACTTGTAAAGTAAAAAACGAACATGGCGACCAAGCGAATTTGAAATATTTTAATAGACTTTTCTCGTGATTTAACTCTCTGAGCGCAGTGAAATGTGGTACAGTAAATGATTTTGCAGATTGTAATGCACTGCCATCTAATTTAAATCAATTGTTTACATAACCTCAATATGGCGGCTGTGCGAAATTTTAAATTAAGTTTTTATTTCTTGTGTCGTAATCATGCGATCGAAGTGAAAGTTTGAATAATGAACCTAGGCAATAATTGTCCTTGAATGGTACATAATTCTATGGCCTATACATATATCAATCCTAAATGGCGAGCTTCCGAAATATTTAGACGGTTCTCAATATCTATGAGTCTTTTACAGCAACCAAACTGAATTTTTTTTATGTTCATAGAGACTATGAACATATGTTCACCTATAGGACTTTCATTAACCTGGTGAGCACAAATCCAACATGGCGGCGACGCGAGGTATAAATATTTAAATGGACGATTCTCGCGAATTAACTATCCGAGTGCTGTGAAACGTTGCACGTTAAATGCTTATACTAATGTTGATCCACTGGCATCTAATTTATTTCAATTGTTTGCATAATCACAAGATGGCTGCTGTGCGTAATTTTAAAACCTCGTTTTTACTTCTTGTGTTCTAATCATGCGATTGAAGTTTGAATACCACACGTACACAATAATCTTAATGTAATAGTACAAAAATACAAATCCAACCTGGCGACAATCTGAAATATTTAGACGGTTCTCAATATCTACGAATCTGTTACAGCAATTAAACTGAAATTTTGTATGTTGTTAGAAGAAATTAACATGAACAGGATATATGAAAATAGGCTGTATAGTTCTTTACGGAACTACTTGTTAATGCATTAATTCACTTCTTTTTCTTTCTAAATCTGAGCATTTAATGGAATTACATAACTTGTTGAGAAGATTAATATGAAGAGTAGAGAGAAGACTACGATAACTTTATATAAGAATAGTAGTTAGCAAGCAGATGACCAATACGCTACGTATACTTGAAGATTATTTGAAGACATTTCTACGAATTTCGAATTTGAACTTGAACACTTATGCATTTCATGCGAGTTTCTCTAATAGACGTGCGGGTCTATTTTTCATCAAGTGCAGTATAAATATAGAAATATAATGATTCATAGAGCAGATATTTGCGATTTTTGGATTGATTTTGGTAATCTACAGCTCTTGAGATTTTTCTTTTTGGAGTGGTCTTAGACACTATTAGATCGTTCAGTTTCTTTTTGTTCATGATTCGTTTGTTGAACTCCATCCTGGTTAAGCGTTGGATTCTAATAGTTTTCGTGTACCTTCTTAAGACAGGCTCATTTCTATGGTGTAGAATCTTTCGTGTTTCTTTGGGTGAGGATCTCCAGTCGAGTTTTTGTCTAGTGGAGCTGAATCGTTCTTTTTACAGTGACCTATCCACAATTTCTTGAAAGATATAGTTATGAACATGAGATTATAATGAGAAATAAATTACTATTGTAAAATGATTGTATAAAATATTTTCATTACAAAGCGAAATGATAATGTCAAAAATTCTCAAGCACTGTTATTTAAACAGCTGATTATATTATATTTGCCTTAGTTCTGATAAAAAAATCCATGATACTTTAACTTATGTTAATTTGATGCACGATATTTCATGACTTTTATGTTAAAGCTTAATTGAACTTAAAGATGTTCTTCTTTATTTGCGTTTGCCTGCTGTTCCCAATCTCTTCGGATCCTATTTTTCAAACTGTTAATTTTCTCTTCGTTCCTTTCCTGACTCTTCTCTAGCTGTTCTTGTATCTGCTGCTGTGTTTTGCCTAATTGTTCTCCAACCTCTTCTCTTATAACCTGCTGGGTTTTAATTAATTGGTCTTCCAGATTATCCCGATTTTTAATGAGCTGTTCTCATACCTCTTCTCTTATAACCTCTTGTGTTTTAACCAATTGTTCCCCGACTTCTTGTATCTGCTGCTGTGTTTTATTTAATTGGTCCTCTAAGTTTTCACGCAAGTGCATACGTTCTGTTTCGGCCTTGACCTCAAGTTTATCCATTTCCTTGATTAATTCCAGTACGTTGCTGTCGACTGAATTAATTTGTAGCTGCAATTTATCTTGTGTTTTCTTTATTCCCGCGGTGTTATTGACACATGCTGCCTCTATTTGCTTTAATTTATCGGCCACCATTTCGTCAAATTGTACGAGTTTGTTGTCAAATTTCGCTTCCAACTTTTTAATTTCACCCAATTGTTTGACGTTATTCTCTGCGACCTCACCTGCCAGTTTCTCTACCTCCCTAACACTTTGATTGATGTCATTAGTGATCTTTCCTAATTGCTCTGTTTGTGTTACCGCCTGTTCTGTTAATTTTTTATTTAATTCGTGAAATTGTTTATCAGTTTCCGATAGTTTGTGATTTAATTCATTTAATTGTTTATCAGTGTCCAATTTCTGGACCTCTAATTGGACCGAAATATTACCGCTCATGTCGTGTAGCTGTTTTTCACAATTCTCGCTCTGAATTTCTAATTGTTCTTTTAATTGTATATCATTATGCTCCCGCTGAGTTTTAAACTGTTCTTCCGTTTTCGCGGACATCTGCACTAACTGTTCTTCCGTTTTCGCGGACATTTGGACCGACATCTGTTCCAACAATGCCTTAATTTCATCAACACTCGCCATTGCACAATACACAAATATATTCAGAGAAAACAGGGTCATGCACCAAGATTTCAGTCATCCACACGCATACATGTCATAACATTTAAATATTACTGATTCTAATTTAATAAAAATTTCAGTAACAAAATTTACTGAATAAATTACTCTTATTCCCAAACAACAAAATAACCCCTAGTGATCTGCTTTTAAATTCCTAACCAACAGAATTTACGAACGACACTCGTTAACCAAAGTTAATTAAATGTCAAATATAAGGCAACACCTTCCTGCTTTGACTGAGTTCAATAATATGCAAATTTTCTAATTTTAATGCCGGGCGCCAGAACAGGTTTATAACAAATAAAATATCAAATTCTAACCTTGTTCAATATCTCTAACTTTAGGAACTCAGTGATTTTACTAATGCACATGGCGGTACAACATCGCCTCAATTTACTGAATTTACTTTGCCCGCTTGACCTGGCATTATTTCTCAGCGAAATAAATATGAGATCAGCGAAGCAACAACAACAACATCCCCACGTTGGGCGCCATTTTTGTTTTATGAACCCTTGCAAAGAAGCTTATGAGACTCTGTTTCGGGGGGGTGTGACAGTCCATATCGTAAGTTGTTGTTAAAGCGCTTCATTAACATGCAGGGTAACATATAACAAAATAACACGCAGGAAAAAGTGAAGCCAGGGTTAAAACAAATGAATTTAATAACAAATCACCTAACTATACAAAGAATTAACAAAACAAACTCCCAAATTACTCCCACTTAATAAAATAAAATACGCCAAAACTAGGCCAAATCTCAGGAGAGATTAAATACACGGACAAAGTGTCCTTAAGAAAATATCTACAAAAGTGACAATGTATGCGCGTGTGCCGTTCTGCATGCTTCACGATGTGTACAATCGAATGCATGATTCGTCATCATCCAGAATAAACATTCAGACAACGAATCCACATTGCTTAGAGCTAGACAGACGCGGGGAACAACTATACAACACTTAAAACTAAACCGACACTTCCTATACTTAAAATATACAACACAATAATTTCCGTGTGAAATTGGAATCAAACTGCCGTATCAAAAACATTACTGCCTAAAAACTTAGGACTTCTCACACAAATCAACACAAGTAAGTTAACACGTGACCAATAAAAGAAATACACATATGACCGCCGTCAAATTTACAAGTACACTACCACTACACCACACATATGTGACATACTAAAATTACATGAATTGAGTCATAAACAAGTCAATAGGCTCAAAGCCAACATTTACATTATTAACACAAATATTCTATCCATACAACATGCAATAATCCGTCACACACATGGCGAACTCCCCAATTAATTATGGTTCCAAAATAACCATCACAATGAACAGGTTTGCTACTTGAAAGCTTAAAGGGGCCAGTCGGACGACAGGACTGCCTATCAAAATAAGTCACCAGGCGAGACGGGCGATTTGTGGAAATCTGCATATCTGTCAACCCACGTGTCACAAAAACCTCGACCTCCCAAGTCATGGGATCGAATCTCGAAGAAGCGTGCCCCAAAGCACAATACTACGTGTGTGTGTCAGAACAAAATATCCCGGCATTTCCACTAGGAAATCCAAGAATCAGCAATATGGACAAGGAACAGCGGTCTCCCTAGAGCACCCTGCCTTTCCATCAAAATACAACAACAACAAAATACGAGGGCGGTAGGACCTCTACCCCTCTTCACGTAGAATCAACACACACACCTGACACAATAACACACACAGAATCACACGTATGGGTTTGACAGAACCTGAAATAAAAAGACATAAATATTTTCCACTTGCTGGCGCCACCGTTCTACGCCGTGACTAATTAACCTAAAAAGGACTCAAAAAAATCTATCAAATTAGAACTAAAGTGTTCTACAATTACCTCTTAAATCGTTGCACTTGGCAACCCTAATATGAATAATAACCTGTTCAGCAAACATCTTACAGTAATTACCTCCCTATCATATCACAAATATGAACTTTAATAAAGCACCACTTATCGAATGTAACGGGTTCCGCATTTGCATGGATAAACATCACGTACACGCGCCGTGCACATTAAATATGACTCCAAGAAAATATAAATATACAACAAACACTTTGGCCACGCGCCAACGTACATTTAAAACAGTTAGTGTCGGTACAAAGAAAAACACTCTAAAACAAGAAAAGACAAATTAACTATTTACAAAAGTTCCCCCGCCGATCTAACTACATAATTGAATAATCAATTGTTGTACATCACCGTCTCAGCTTGCAGAACTTATGACATCCATCTCAGCCCATTTCCCTATGGAAAAGTTAGCACTCCATAGTCGTCTTCGTTGAAGCTTCGGACATCATCCCAACTCCTGACCACATGTTGGACATCTTGGTGTAGTCTCTTTGGAAGAAAAGTTCAATGTTATTATTATTTGACCTGGCTATAATCGCTTGTGGGTTACTAAATTCGCCCACAAATAGTCCTATGCGATTAATTACGAAGACTTTCCCTAAATATCGCTCACACACGCGCAATACACACATGAAAAATACACCTAAAAATTTACAGGAAATACACACTTCGAGTCCATCGTCACTGACTCGACAATACAAGTTTTAAAGTCTGACTGACTAACAGTCGCTATCTCGCTCGGTAATCTACTGCTCTGTATGACCTTCGCTCGGGTGAGCGCTAATTAGAACGTTTACAAGTCTTGCCCCTAAGAGCTGAAAAATAGTTGTCTTTAAGATAATATTACAAGTTTCAAATCATCACGCACGCTGGCGTGAATTTAGCTCACAAAGCTCACAAAGTAATTGACTTCAAATAATTAAGAGCGTTAAAAATTGCACAAACGGGCGTGAAGTCAGCCCCTCAGAGCTCCAAAACGAATGACTTCTAATTATATCGGAGCGTTAAAATCGCTATGCAAACGGGCGTGAAGTTAGCTCACAGAGCTCGCACACAGAAAAGACATCGAACAGCTTCTCGTCGAACAATTTATTAGAAACTGACAGGGTACGGAAGAGTGGGGTGGATTTAGAAATTTTTTCCAGAGTTTTCATCTCACACAGATGGGACTAGTGTCAATCTTCATCAAATAAATCAAACGTCTCATCGCACTCGTGCGGAGATAATTCCGATCGGCGGTTCTTTAGATAATCAATTCCGCGCGCTTTTTACCACTGACGCCTTCCATCGCGTGATCTTGGCGTGGTCTCTCCTGATTGGGTGATTCAATCGTAGGTCGGTTGTAAGTAACTCGTGACCATCCCTTTATGTTTCCAATTCTGGTGCAAGTTGTTACAAAATTTGGCCTTGAACTCAAGTTTACCAGGCCGTTCTTCAAGAATAGCTACAAGCTCTACTTATGTGGCAATCATTGCGACACGCTACCTTGCCTTTATCCTTGTCAACTTCCACAATACTGCCTGGGCTGCAGTAATAATAATAATAAATTATGAATACTTATTTATCGTAGATCAATAAGGGTTCAATAGATATACTCAGAAAATCACAGATGTGGCCAGGAAGAGACGTCTGGCTTTCTATGGACATGTCTCATGGATGAACCCAACAAGACTAACAAACCGGCTTCTCAACTACTGGGGGAAGAGAAAGAGTGTGGCACCGTCGCTAACAATAGTTAACAAGGATATCCAAGAACTGAAGATAATGAAAAGTGATATTAGAAGCCGATTACATCTCAGAAAGATACTTAAACAGAAGAGTTTTCAGGACAGACCACCCTGTAAGAAAACCGGCATCATCTGGACAAAAGAGAGGAGAAGGCGCGAATATTGGGCAAACATCAAGTCCCTTGCCAAGCTGAAGAGTTGAACGTCGTGGTCCTTAGCTGGCCCATCCGATAGAAGAAGAAGAACTAGAAGAAACTAATGAAGTAATGCAAGCCGGTGACCATGACAACAGTGTCACAAGAGGTGACATCCAACTTTCAATCTATTTCTGTAAGAAGCAATGCCACTCAATTTATTAAATTTCTGTTAAAGTTTGCAAATGGCTATATGGTTATCGTCGAATCAAACATAGACTGTAAAATTCAACAGTGCGATTAAGGGGGTCAAAGGGAACCCTAGAATTTTTACACGCGACTTACACGTGCGATATGCGATATGTTATACAGAAGGTCTATTATATCTCCAAACAGCAACATTATTTTCAAAAATTCCTGAATTGGAATAGTGTTTTTTGCAGCTTTTGGGAATTTGGGCCATTGGAGGCTTAAAGTCCCGAATTTAATGCACCACGAGCCTTTATAATTTATTAAAGGGGTCTTCCTGGGGATGGGGACTTTCCACAACGGTGAGGGCCAGTTTTAATTTGACATATATTGCGTTTCGTCTACGAGGTTTTCAATAATATTTTCAAGTCAGGAAGTACACGTTAGGTGAATTTAGTTTGAGAGCACATTTTAAGTAATCATATTTTTGTCGACAAACGGGTTCATCGTAAAGATTATTTTGTTTGATACTGTGTGGTTGATATATATTTATGTTTTTGTACGGCTATAATTCATGTTCGGGTGCTTTGAGCATTGTAAAATTAGGTATTGTAACCATGAGTCAATACACCAATCATTTAGAAAACTCTTCAACGTACTTCTCATCGAAGGGTGGGTATAAGGAACAACTTTTCAAAATACATGCTAAAATAGGCGAAAAATAAAAATTCTCTTAGAAGGACGACAAAAGCATATGTTGCGCTTCTCAATGTGTGATACAAAACTAGGGAGTCTATAAAGGATCTCCGAAATCCACATTTTACGGCCCTTAAATTAACAGTGTCTGCGATATACCCAGAAAACTAACTTCGTTCTGATAAACTTATGAAGGAATGACAAGCCCCTAACCATTGGAACAGTAGCTCAAATGATAACGTCTGGTTATTAATACCGAAGACCGTTTGAAGTGCTGGTACTTCTGCTAGTATTCTTTGTAAATTGTAAACCTCTTATTATTGGGTCCGAGACTCTCAAAATGTTTGTAGAACTTAACAAAGAAAAAGTTCTTCTAATTCAAAAAATAAGATTCTAAATCTAACCATTGTTAATTTTCTAACTATTGTATTTATCGTTAAATAAATTATTTCTATTTTTTGTTTTATCTCTTTCGCTAGAATCACGATTAGGCAGGACCTTCTCTTCCCTGATTCTTCCTCTAAGCTTAAGCTCTCTTTACTAAAACGGATAATTCCTAAAACAATAAAGGCTTTACTACTTGTTGCATTTAAACTAAAACATCAAGTAACAACATTTTCAAAGTTTCTCTTCGTTATCATAGCCAATTCTAGCAAGCCATTGAGGCAAGCTTCCTACTTGTAGAGATTTTCTCTCTGACTTATGGCTTGTTTTCAAAATTTAAGTTTTTTTTGAGTTACGTTTGAGGTATTCCTCTGTTCTGACATTTTAATCGGCATCTTGCTGGGTTAAAGCTTAGTTTTCCTTAAGTGCAACAATTGGTATTCGTATAAGATTTTCACAAAAAACAATAACAACATCGCTAAAATCATCAAAAAGACTTTGTCTCTTAATTCTCTGGGAGTATTCGATTGGTTTGCCAGAGATCCAACAGTGCCCAGAACTAAAATTATCACTCCAAATTCAAATCTTTCCAGCATTCATAAATGCATAATAAAATCTAACCCTTCTGAATGGAAAGTTATTACATCCTTTGTTTTTGGCTTACTTTGTCCCCATAGTACCGGAATACCGGCTCTGGAGGGAATGAGCAATCACCGAGCGCTTGCAGGTAACCTCAATTCCCGCTGCGCTTGCCCACACCTAGGACATGATCGAGCCGTGGTAACAAATGAGTTATACATTTTCTCTGATTTCCCTTTGCCTGAAGCAGGTTTTGGAGGATGGGAAAGCTTGTTGGCCTGACTTAACATTGCCTCTAAAGCATGATATCGTTTATCTAAAAATGCAAACAGTTCTTCAGAGGTCGGCAGCTGCTTAACCGGAGTGTGAAGTTCCCACTCTCGCCTGGGTGTTGAATCTAATCTATCTACCATTAATTGAACAATAATGGCTTCTTTGAATGCATTTTCAACTTTATCCTGAGCTTCTAATGAGTTCAAATGTCCCTTAAATGTGTCTACCAACGTTCGCAATTCGCGTACTGATTGTTTGTGAATTGCATCAGCTTCTAGTAAACCCTTGATGTGTTTGCTTACTATTAGCCTCATATTGTAGTATCGTGCAATTAATGCTGCCCATGCTGCTTGATAATTTTCAGAAGATGTTGGAAATTTTTGTACAGTTTGGAGTGCCTCTCCTTTAAGTGATGAATTTAGATAGTAAAATCTTTGAATGTTGGTTAGATCTTCATTGTTGTGGATCATAGCAACAAATGTATCGTGATATTGTACCCACGCTGTGTAGTCACCGTCAAAATTAGGGATGTTTATTGGAGGTGATTTCATACATGATTTTAATTTACCTGCTTGTGAACCTGCAGAATGCAATGATATACCATCATCAAATGGCTGTACCCATGCTTTAATTCTGGCAACAATATCCCAGTTCGTGGATTCGAAACTATCTCTGTAGTCTACATGCTCCTCAGTTTTGTCATCGTACACTTCCAAGTCTGGTTGGTTGGTTCTTAAGTTTAGGGGCTGCGACAACGCGGTCATGTAGCTCCGTGTACTTTGGGTGTGTGTAGTATCTGTCTGATAACCGGTGTTTGTGATGACTGTATTAGTGTGTGTTATCTGTTTTTTAATTTAAGTAGGCCTACTGCAACTTAATTTTTCAAATAGTTCCCACTTTTGCCGCCAAGCCCCACCGTCAACGACTACTAGGCCAAGTTCAGAACTTAGCTACTAGACGCCACCGCAGTCGGCTCTTGGCAACGAACGTAGAAACCTAAGAGCGTTGTTTACATTCTTAACCTATCCAATTTAGCTTCACACAGGTGCAATTAGTGGAAGGTTCTTTAACATGCCATAAATCTATGACATGGGACCGCCGGCTTTACTTCCCCTCCGAAGGAAGGCATACTGAGGGATTTTTAACGCTCTTAAAAAATTCGACGGCTTCTGACTGATTGACTTTGAAATCGTCGAAAATTTCCTCCATGGTTTTTAACCTGCCTTTTATTAGCTCTGTACTCTGAGAGCTATCAAACTGCTCAACATATGACTGAATGCGCGTCAGCTTGCCCTTCAAAATGCCTCCTTCTTTATTAATACGTTTAATCTGCAGCTTCCATAGTTGGACTTTATATGGGTAAAGGAATAGAAAGGATTGCTAGACCTAACACATACCTTGACTTGGACTTGAACTTTATTTCACTGCTTAATGCACTATGATACTGTAGTATCCATGTCGCGGTCAATAATCGCGTGCGGAGGACCAATGTTTTATTAATTTGTAGAAAGCAGTGAATTATTTTGATATTGATTTATTTGGTTCTGCTCTGCTATGATTGCGTTAAAGGTTATTGCAAAACTTTACATACAGTACATTGTTATTTCTTCTCTCCAAGGAACTCTCTGAAACCAAAGAATAAATGGACGTTCCCGACCAGGCCACCAGACGCGCAGTCAGGCGCGCAACAGATTTCGCTCGTAAACGGAACGCAACACATTTCTACAGAAAAGGAATCAGTTGACATCGAATAGGCTACAGATTCAGGTATTAGGAAGTCATTTTTGAAATCCTTTGTCCGGAGCGTGGCGCTATATGGAAGTGAAACATGGACTATTGGTGCAGCAGAAAAGAGGAGAATTTAAGTGTTTGAAATGTGGTGTTACAGGAGATTGATGAAGATCAGATGGGTATATAGGGTAAAAAATGAAGAGGTATTAAGATGAGTGGGAGAGGACAGATGATTCTGGCGACTGCTAATGAAGAAAAGAGATAGGTTAGTAGGACACTTACTAAGACACTCAGGAATAGCAAGCTTAATTATGGAAGGAAGGGTCGAGGACAGGAACTGTAGGCGTAGACCAAGGTTAGAATATGTCAAACAGATTGCCTCGGATGTAGGGTGTCATAGCTATGTAGAGATGAAACGATTAGCTCAGGATAGGGAGGTATGGAGCGCTGCATCAAACCAGTTAAAAACTGAAGGCTCAAACAACAACAACAACTTATATAAGGCATGATCAAAAAGTTTCCGTTTGAGGGCGTTGCTGTAGCGTATATTAATTAGTTTGGCAGTCGTGATTTGCCAAGGCGCGTGCGTTAAATGCGGCAACGGGAACTATGGCGGCGTTATTACCAAACCCGTCCAAACAGGACCAACGTGTTGTTACTGCCTTCTTGGCTGCCGAAGGACAAACATCGGTGGACATCCATTGGAGAATGAATGACGAATGTGTATGGGGCAGCATGTCTGTCGAAAACCACAGTTGTTCTTTAATTACCGAGGCCCATTGCTTTGGCCATTGATTTCAAGGAATCTAGTGTCTCCTATCACTGGAGAAATTACGGGGTGCCATTAAGGCCGCGGTGGCCGAGAGCGCTAACGCGTTACCTCGTGTCTCGCTGGCATCGGGAGAGCGTGGGTTCGAACCCCACCTCGGCCGTCCTGAAAATGGTTTTCGTGGTTTCGCATTTTCACTACCAGGCAAATTCCTTCAATAGGTCCACGGCCGATTTCCTTTCATAATCCCTTCCCTGACCCGTCCTGAAAAGAAAAATACATGGCCATTGGCTGCATTAATAAAATTATTAAGGCGAAACGTCCGGGAATGCTGCGACAATGGGTGAAGCTGCTTCATGATAACGCACGTTTCTATACCGCAAAGGTCGTAACGCAGAAGGTACTCCAACTCAGTTGTAGACAATCGAGCACCCATCCTATAATCCTGATTTGACCCCATGCGATTATCACGTCTTCGGTCCCTTAAAAAAGGCATTGACGATTTCTGTCGGACGAGGATGTGCAGCAGGCGGTTACGGACGTCTTCCCGCAGCAGCACACGGTGTGCTACCACAAGGGGATCTTCAACCTGGTGTGTCGGTCGGATGAATGCGTCACTGCTCACGGCGATTTTACCTGATTGACATACCGATTATGGACTGTACAGCCGTCAAACGGAAACTTCTTTTTATCGCCCCTTACGCTATACCACAGCCCACGAACCTGTTACGGTGTTGTAACAGAAGGAGAGGTGAACTCTACGTGGTGCGTCCCAGGTGGCGCGGATAGGGGGTTCCTCATCGATTTACCGCCGGACTTGAGTGAAATAAAATACAGTAGCTCTCGCGGATCAAGCAATCTGAACTGCTGCCTTGCACTCGTAGGGGGACCTACAAAGGCTAAGGGAGAGAACCCCAATAGAAAAAAACAGCAATCTTGGAGGTTTTAGGTGGCAGCCCCACCACCAAGATCGGGCTGCTGTGGGCTAATAACTCTATTTAACCATTATTAAAGAAACTGAAGTGAAACAGCTAGTCAATTATAAGTTTTAAATGAAATACCTTTAATTTAGATGGTTGTGTTATTGGCCAATTTTAATAATTTTTGGGGGCAGAGGCAATATCGAAAATTTAGGAGCGGAAGCCACTCAGTTCCCAGGAAATCAACTCGCGTATCAATTGCGCATGCCTGAGGCTCGCCGACTGTCCTCTGTACGACTGCGCAACCGCGACTGACCGGCCAAAAACTGTGACGTAAACTGATTATAAATGCATGATGTGGTAAAAATAAATATTTTTTGAATTTGGCTGTATGATGGTGACTTGAGTGACTTGATTTCATCTATTACATCAACCATGTCACCTCCGGTGCGTGGTGGTCAGCGTGATTAGCTGCCGCCCCGGAAGTCCTGGGTTCGATTCCCGGCCCTGCCACGAAATTTGAAAAGTGGTATGAGGACTGGAATGGGGTCTACTCAGCCTCGGGTGGTCCAAATGAGTAGAAGGGGTTCGATTCCGACCTCAGCCATCCTCGAAGTGTTTTATCGCGGTTTCCCACTTCGTCCTCGGGCAAATTCCGGGATGGTAGACTACCTACCGTAAGCCCACGGCCGCCTCCTTCCCTCTTCCTTGCCTATCCCTCCCAATCTTCCCCTCCCTTCCCATCCCTCATGAGGCCTCTGCTCGCTTTGCTGGTGAGGCCGAAGGTGAGGTGCTGATCCTATCTCCCCAGTTGTATCCCCTCTACCAGATGTTCCAAGCTCAAGGACACTGCCCGTAGAGGCGGTAATGGTGGGATACCTCGCTGAGTCAGTGGGAAAAACTAATCTGGAGGGTAAAGTCGGCTAAAAAAAAACATCGACCATGAGAGAGAGAGACACACACAAACTCTCTCACTCACTTTCTTTGGTCGACTGAACCAACGTTAATAACATTTGGTAAGCAAGTTAGCTGAAGCCTCCGTGGCTTAGGCGACAGGACGCCGGCCTCTCACCGCTGGGCCCGTGGTTCAAATCCCGGTCACTCCATGTGAGATCTGTGCTGGACAAAACGGAGGCAGACAGGTTTTTCCCCGGGTACTCCGGATTTCCCTGTCAACATTTCATTCCAGCAACACTCTCCACTATCTTTTAATCACATCTGTCATTCATTTAAACATTGCTCCACGGGAGTGCGAAAGGCTTCGGTAGCCGGCACAGTTCGTATCCTCGTCGCTAGATGGGGGCTTCATTCATTCCATTCCCTGGCCCGGTCGGTCGACTGGAAGCAGGTTGTGGATTTTCAAGCAAGTTAGCTCCATTCCCGGATACTTCAACTGTGTCTTGCAAAGGTTCGTCAGTGCCACAAATATGCTGACATGGCTCTCGTGCATTTGCAAACCATCAAATGGAAACCGACTGCGCCAGAATTCGATCCTGCAACCTTGGGCACGGCAGGTGAGAACAATACCGTTGCACCACGCAGCCTTTCAATTCGAAGGAAGAGTGCGTGGCCTGTTAGACGTACAGTCTAGGCATTTGCTTGAGACTGAAAATGGGAAACCCCAGAAACCCATTCCAGAGTCATCGAATCATGGGGTTAAAACCCACTTGTCCTCAAGTTTGGAGATAGCCTGGTGCGTGTAGCTACTCTGGCAGATGGTTATAAATACAAAGCCGGTGTGAAGAGAAACAAAGGGAGTGGCTGTTGATTATTTGGTTTGGCTGTCCTTTGCGATTGGGCAGCAGAGCGTGTGAGAGTAGTGAGGGAGGGAGGCGGCATCTCACAAGTCGATACCAGACCAGCCAGCATCCTGCCAGTCTGCATGACAGCCACAAAATGGTGGACACACGACACACATCCCGCAGACAAAGCGGCGTAGCCAGCAGTGACGTCTGGTGTTTTTTTTCCCCCCTGGGTGTTGCTCTAACTACCAGAGGTGGTAATTGGATTAGGCTAATCGTGAACATCGTAAGATTTATCTTATTTTAATTTTAATTTGTAATTTTATTTTAATGTTATTTTTATATTTACCGATATAGGCTATTTATATTTATTTTTTGTATTTATTTTTGTTTTTTGAGTTTCGTGTTTTTTATTTTTTTGTTTATTTGTGTTTTTTGTTTATCTAATTTTTTCTGTTTTGTTTCTTGATATTTGTGTTTTGTTTTTTGTGTTTTTTGTTTTTGTTTTGCTTTTTGTTCTTTTGTGATTTGTTTTTTGCTTTTAGCTTTTTCCTTTTTTGTGTTTTGTGTTTTTGATTTTGGCAGTACTGTACTCCTTCATCCTTTGACTTGCTTGTTCCCGTTCTTCTGTTCATTCTCGTTTTCTCGTTCTCTCTTCTCGCACATGCCCTTCACCCCCGCAACTTTCCTTCTGAAAATGTCTCTTGTTTGCTGCCTTCTCTCTTTATCCCACATTATTGTAAATTCCGGTGGACTTCCTTCACCCCTGGAACTTTTCTGGTCCCATCCAATTCATATATCCACAGAGATCAATCACCTTTACTTCATTGTGGTATTATTCGACTAGGCCTATTATTATTATTATCATCATTATCATTGTGAATTGCTTTTGTTTCCCTGAAATGTAAAACTTTGTTAATATCAAGTGCATTTGTTCTAAACAGAATCGAACGGTAGTTTAGGCTAATTGTAATTTACCGCAATATTCACATCACTTCAAATAAACGATTTAAGTTGAACCATAGTTTAATTTTAATTTACCACAATTTAGCATTCATATCTGCAAATAAATAAATAAATGCATAGGCTATGCCATAAGCTGAACCGTAATTTAATTGTAATTTACCATAATGGACTACAGTACAGTAGATTCATATTTTCAAATAAATAAATATGCCATAAGCTGAACTGTTGTTGAATTGTAATTTACCCTAATGGACTGTATTCATATCTGTATTTAAATAAATAAGCTAGGCCTAAAAGCTGAGTCGTAGTTTAATTGTAATTTACCATAACGGACTACTGTATAGGCCTATTCATAACTACAAATAAATATAAGCTGAGCCGTAGTTTGATTGTAATTTACTACATGGACTAGTGGCTTAGGCGGCAGCACGCCGGCCTCTCACCGCTGGGTCCGTGGTTCAAATCCCGGTCACTCCATGTGAGATCTGTGCTGGACAAAACGGAGGCAGACAGGTTTTTCTCCGGGTACTCCGGTTTTCCCTGTCACAATTTCATTCCAGCAACACTCTCCACTATCATTTCATTTCATCTGTCATTCATTTAATCATTGCCCCAAAGGAGTGCGTCAGGCCTCGGCAGCCGGCACAGTTCATATCCTCGCCGCTAGATGGGGGCTTCATTCATTCCATTCCTGACCCGGTCGGAGACTGGAAGCAGGCTGTGGATTTTCATTTTCACTAGTCCTATATTCACATTTGCTAAAATTGATATAACTGTTGCAATGCATCAAAAAATTAATCCATTGAGCATATTGGGCGCCAGGATTTGAAATAAATTAAATGAATTGAACTAACTGTTCCTCAAAGTGTTGTCTGAGGGTCCGTGACTAGCAAAAAAAATCCATTTTTTAAAATGGCGTTAATTAAGACACACTTTGCTTATTATAATTAATAAATCAAGTAACTTACGTGGTAAAAATCCAGGTGAAAGACTTTTCTAGCAAGAAGATTGGTGGTTCCTAAATTAGGCCTATAACATTGAGAGTTAATCACAGTGTTTAGCAGGCGGGCAGCAGATGGGCATAACGATGTAAAATAATAGTAATATTATTATTATTATTATTATTAATAATAATAATGAAGATAGCCTTCTACAAGACACAGGGTGTCAACAACAAAACATTTCTGTCCACATTCACCAAACTTTGTCATTACAACACGGTTATTAAACCTGAGGTGCTTTATGCCAGTGAGACATTGACGTTACACACTAAGAGTGACTTTGAAAAAATTCTCACAGAGGAAAGAAAAATACAGTTGAACTTGAATAATTCGAACCGCAAAGGACCAGTACAAAAATTCGAATTATCCAAACATTCGAATTAAGCAAGTTCTTTGAAAAGGGCAGAGAGAAGATATTGTATTAAGTTTACATAATTATTTACATTCTACAAAGCATATTAACAGACAACGTTACTTTATAGAGACTGTATCGTGAATAGCCTCAAAAGTTTCAAATGGAAAATAAAACCAAAATGTACTATTCGCCTATTTAACGTCACTAGTAATCCAGCAATCTAGTTAAGTCATAGAGAAATCTACTGTTTTTCAAAATAGTTTGAGATTTTTACCTGTTTCCTACAATTAAGTTTCTCAGCCATCACAAAATAATCTAACAAATTTGAGGAACGGAAAACAGAACCACTTACGTCATTTCTACTTTCCAAAAACGACTAAGTTTGTTGCTTGGGCTGCACTCGGAATAGTTTTTTTTTTTTCGGGAACTGACCCAACTGTTTGGCTTCCGATCGGCTTTATACACTAAAAACTTCGAATTATCCAAAATATAATTCGAATTAACCACGATTTTTTAGCATTGATTGTATATAAAATGCTAGGCACCAAGAGAAAAATTCGAATTAAAGAAGATTTCGAATTATAAAAGTTCGAATTAGCCACGTTCCACTGTAATAAGGAAAGCTATTGGACCAAAGCACACAGATGAAAGATACAGACTTCGCTCCAGAGACACCACAGAGAAATTGTCCAACCTCGCAGCAGACATCAGAAAGAGGCGACTAAAATTACGGCCACATTAGCAGACTCCCACAAACCAGACTCACCAACTAAATTATTAGATACATACAGCGGCTCATGATTACTACACTCTGGATGATGTAAGTCAAAATTGATCTGGAAAAAGCACAGGTCGACCCAGAAGACTTCATAGACAAAATCGTATTTCGACACAAAGTAGGCCTATACAAGTGGGAAGTGTTGTCAGAGAGAGCATCACCTACAGCCCAAAGACCAAAGTGCATCGAAGAAAGGAAGAGGGCCTTTAGTGCACGAATGAAAGATCACTGAAAAACAAATAGTCATGATTGTTTCGCGTGGTCTAATAGGCCTGTAACGTGTGAAAATAATAATAATAATAATATTAATTAGAGAACCCATGGGAGATATCTCGCATTTCAACACCATTGTCGTTGTACATTAGCTCCGCACAAAGGCTCGACGCTACACACTTACATCAGGGGTGGCTGTGTACGGGCCTGGCTTTCCTGGTATGCGGACTCGACGCGATGTAGTTCTGGCAGGGGCTATTGTCTTGTTTATTTGTTTAAACATTTGTTTATATGCAAATTGTTGATATTTATGAAATGATTGCGTAATTCGTCACTGATCCGGATAATTCTATTTTGAATGCTCATTTGTTACGATCGGTTACTTGTGAGTGCCGCAAAAGGGATCTATAGTAGCCTACCTACTGAAATAATACAAGGTCATCGAAAAATAATGCCTTGATTTTAAATAATTGCTATAAAAACTATTACAGCTAATGTAGGGCCTAATGGTTTTGGGTTTAAAATGCGTGGAAAATATAACTTTTTAATTCATACCTTAGTAAGTTTCATTGTGAGGTCCGTTTGTTGCTCTGCAGAAGTGCGTCCAGTGTGTCAATGCGTGGTGTGGGTTATTTCATGACCAAGTTATTGGACCTTTCTTGTTCGCTGGAAAAACAATTACAATCGTAATTTATCTCGACATGCTTGAACAGTTTGTGTTCGCTCAAATAGAAGATATTGGACAACAGACTGGACAGTGTGTCATTTTTATGCAAGGGTACGCGATACACTCGACCACGCATGCAGATGACAACGTGCGGAAAATCAGCTGCCAGATTGAACTGCAAGGCTCCGAAATCATGTGGCGAATCTCTCATATAAATCAATGGGAGGTAGCGAGTACAGTACATGTTGGAATGGACAGCCCTGTCCGCTCAAGCACTCAAGTCCGGTGGGAAGCAGCCGCACGCTCTAGTCAGCATTTCCCCCTCCCCACCTCGCTACTACTCCGAGTGCCACAGGGATGCCCGGCTCCTCCGGCCGTCATGCCTGCGTACCAAGATGTCTGGTACGATTTCGGAGCCTTGCAGTTCAATCTGGCAGCTGATTTTCCACACGTTGTCTTCTTATAGTACAGCAATTGTGTCCACAAAGTTTCAAGATAGGTTTCGACCTGTCTTACCTTATACTCCCCTTGTAAGGTATAAAAAAAACAATGTTATCTTTTTCACGCATTTTAAGGCTAAAACCATTACATTACCTCTGGTAGTTTTCGTATAGCAATTATTTAAAATCCAGGCAATATTTTTTCGATGACCCTGTGTAGGCTATATGATACAATCCAGTCGGGAATCAAACCTGTGGTCTTTCGAAACTAAGACCAGCGTCTTAACTACTTAAGCCACGAAGCTGGACATTAATGAAGTAGGCCTACTATATTAAAGAACCGCTATTCCATTATCTCTTAAAACGTATAACAAGTGTAGCTTAACATTTAATTCATAGTTCATTTATATATTCTCAAGTTACTGTGTTATTGTCTTCTAATATCTACGAGAATGTTAGTAAATAGGCCGTGAAATACGCAATAGGAAGATATTCATGCAATTTGTGCCAATTTTTGTCAAGTTTTAGTACACATTTTGACACTTTATCCACATATAAATTTAAGATGTGTGTACCCACTAGCATTTAAGACAAACTGGGACATATAATTATAACGACTAGGAAACTTATATAGCCATAAAGAGTCTTACAGCTATTTAAATTAAGCACATAAAGAGCGTGTTTATCGGGCCGAAAAGTAAAGGAGTCTTGCAGTTTATGGGGCAGAAGTTACATGGAGCTGGCTGGCTATACCGAGTCGAGCTCTTAAAAGTTGATGCCTTCCGGAACACATCCAAATAATGCGATTACCCACAATAGCCAGGGACATTATCACAGGCCTGTATGCGCTTCCGGCATTTGTTCGATCACCACGCTTCCTCTCTCTCGTCCCCCTCTATCCTACCCGCCCCCTCCCCTCACTCTCCTCACATGCAAAACACACATCTTTCCACACTAAGCTCCGAGTTCGAGACATCTCTCTGTGTTATAATATGTCGTGAGGAAGCAGATCCAGACAGTAAATAGTATGAACACAGGCCTAGCCTAAAGGCAGCAAGAAACAAATCAAATAATGGGACGGTTTCTTTTATTCCAATCTACAGTATGTCTACCTCTTATTAATCCGTTTCCAACGGGGTTGGGGGATGAGATGCGGTGAAATTCCACGTGATTGGTGGTTTATACGTCCGGATGCCCTCCCTCACACCAACCTCACAAGAGGAGTTAATGAGAGATGAAGTGAATGAAAATGAAGGAAAGTTCAATTTCAAGTAGTTCCAACTTTGGCTACCAGATGCCACTGTCACCCAGCGGTGAATGTTAGAACTTTATAGAGCGTTTCTCATCAAATAATCTACAAATTTAGCTACACACGATCAATTGTAGTGGTAGGTTCTTTTTCATGCCATAAGTCTACGGCATGGACCCGTCGGCTTTACTTCCCCTCCGGAGGAAGGCATACTGAAGGATTTTAACGCTCTTAAAAATCCGATTACTTCGGCTGGGTTTGAACCCGCGATCTTGGGTTTAGCAGTTGAGCATGCTACCAACCACGTCACCGAAGCCGCTTACGTGGTTTTATTCCAATATCATTACAATTCAACACAATCCTCTTCAAAATGTCTGCCTTGGGAAGCCATACAGCGCCATTCCTCAAAGCAGTGCTGGAACTCGGATTCTGGAGTCGCCTCCTGCTGGTCGGTTACAGGAGTTTGAACAGTATATAGTGGCCCAAAACGACGTTCCTTGAAGTGTGTTTTCAATTTCGGGAAGAGTAAATAGTCACAACGACTCAAATCTGCCGAATAAGGAGGGTGAGGAGCTATAGGAATGTTCTTACTGACAAAATACTGGTTCACTGAATCCGCTGAGTGACAAGGCGCATTGTTGTGATGCAACACCTATCATACGTCACCTCCAGGTTAGATGTAGCGGCAGTTTTCGCTAGCTGGTCTGCTCTTTCATTTCCAGTAGCTCCCGCGGACCCTCGAGTCCAGGAAAAGCAAATTTGCTGGTGCTCTTGAGCTTAAGATCTTATGGCAACAGTAATTGTGTTCATATTATACTTGTTGAGAGAGTTTAACGCTGCCTGTTAATCGCTTAGTATCTGAGCTCTCCTATTATCTACACCCCATTGCAACGCACATTAAATAACCTATAGTTCTGCTTGGAATACCGAGCAACTAGGGGAGAGTTAATACTGTTCTGATTATATTTCTCAATAATTATGTTAATATTAATGAATACGGCATTTGAATAATAATAATAATAATAATAATAATCACAATGTTACAAACCTATCTATAATATCGTAAATTATCCTAAGCTCAGTACGTCATAACATCCATCGCCATTCACCCGAGTTTGTCAGTAGTATTCAACAGGTAATTTTGGCCCGCGACCTAAAATTTCTTCATTGTTTTAAAACTCGGATGTTGGCAGGGGTTAAATTTCACAGACAGGACCCAGCTATGGCAAGAGAACGGTTGAATATGGATGAGTGGTTGGTGGAAATGGCGAGGGAAGAGTCAGCTCGAGTGTTTTGGTTATGATATGAAGACAAGTAATTACAATTTTATGACTTGTATATGGGGGGTGTTTTCATGCAGAAATCGATAGACGGATGTCAGTAAGTGAAATGATGATGATGATGATGATGATGATGCTATCATCATCGTGACATTCTCTGATGCTAGTCCACACTGTGTTTCTTTCTGAAAACGTAACCACCCCCAGGGAAAATGAAACATAGAAAGAATACCCACTCCTGACATCCTATAACCAATTCAACGTGGAGACCGCAGACCATGAGCGACATTTTACTGATAATGTGAGGTCAAGAGTTCGAACATCATGATTGGTTCTGGTAAATGCCAAGCCACTGGTTATCTATTCATACGTAACATTTAATACCTGTCTCGTGCTGTGATACGGCACGAACGCGATCTTCTCGGGTCATGGCATGGATTGAATTGAAAGATTATTATTAATTTCTCGTTTCGCTAAGCAAGCATGGTTTCTACCACATCAAATATTCATGTAGGGCAGAGTTATGTTTCCCTGCTTCGCTTTTTATAGCGCCAAGTCCATCATAACTTGGTCTGCTTTTCGTCACACAACTTGGGGAAGTAAGGGATTCTGTCGCCTATCATGTGGGGTGGTGAAGGGCTTTGAGTGTAAACCATGGAAATAAACAAATCACTCAATTTTGTTTGGTCGCCTATTGTCTCACATACCATAATGTACAGTATAGATGGGTGGCTTCGGTGGCGTAGTTGGTAGCATGCTGAACTTCTATGCCCAACATCGCGGGTTCAAACCCGACCGAAGTCATCGGATTCTTTAAGAGAGTTAAAAATCCCTCAGTAGGCTATGCCTTCCTTCGGAGGGGAAGTAAAGCCGGAGAGCCAAGGTCAAAGATTTATGGCATGCCAAAGAACCTTCCACTAACTGCAATTGTGTGAAGCTAAATTTGTAGGTTAGATTTGATTAACGCTCTATTAGTTCCAACGTTCGCTGGCAGGTGCCGGTTGCGGTAGCATCTAGTAGCCAAGTTCACAGCTAGGTGTCGTTGACGGTAGCATTTGATCGTCTGCAGTCCTCACTTGAATTACAGATAACACACATTAATACAGCCATCACAATTAATACCGGTTATCAGACAGATTCTACACTCACCCAAAGTACACGGGGCAACATGAATGCGGTGTCGCAGCCCCTAAACTGAGATACCAACCAACAGTATAGATGGGCCGGTCATTCGTGGCCGATCGTAAGCACGTTAGAATTCTTCTTAAAGCCCGAGTAGAGCACTTGAGACCACTGAATATGCATAAGCGCTGCCGAGGACACAAAACGCACTTTATTTGCATTAATCACAAAGGTATGAAGGCTCACTGTGCGTGGTGACACCACAGCGCACGTAATATGTTCCGGTCAAGAAGGAACGGCCCATTTATACATGGAGCAAAGCGGTAGTTACCTTAGACACAAACATTCACCGTGCTGCTGTCTTTTGCTAGTTTTGTGTACTGCTTACACTAGATTGTTCGGTGGTCATACTATAGCCTATAGGCCTACCAGGAGTGACCACAATGAGGCTCGCGAGACAAATGCGGCTCTTGAGTCAATCTCGTGCGGCGCCTTGAAAAAATAGTTCAGATTTTAAAAGCATATAAGTACTGTATTATAAATGGACTGGCGTTTTGGAAGAAAATTCCAGAAAAGAAATACTTGCAAACAAAAGAGTGCTAATCTCAATATTTAGGACTACTTACTGTGTGTGAATCACTGTACTGAATGCTCAAGTTCATTACTGTAAATCTAAATATCAAACTGAACTAACTGATGAACCTAGAAGTAAACTCGTGTGAACTGCGCTTACCAATTATCAGTCAGATTCCAAACAACTAACAGGTAAAATGAAGACTCGAAAAAGCACTTCTCGAAATTCAAATCCTTTATCTTGTTGTGAAATGAACAATAATGTTCTTGAATTGAAAACAGATAACACACACTAATACAGCCATCACAATTAACACCGGTTATCAGACAGATTCTACATGACCGCGTTGTCGCAGCGCCTAAACTGAGGAACGAACCAACAATAATGTTATGTGTAAGGTAAGCTATGCAAATATTTCTTCTTAATCTTTGATGAAATAAAAAACGTGCCTTTATTTTATAAATCATTAATGTTTTAACAATCTGGCTCGCTTTCAAACAGCTTCATAAATTTGCGGCTCCTAAAGTAATGTTATTGGCCACCCCTGCTATATTGACGTCCGAAACGGGGGAGGAGCTTACGGTCAGCTGTTTGCAATATGGCGGCGATATAGTGACGTGAAGTAATTGGGTGTGCGTTTGTTATGGCTTCAAATTTATGATGGTAAAATAATACATATTTCTTTTCATTGATAGAAATATTTTTATAATCAATTTAAATGCAGTGCCTAATTACTACCAGTTAAAAATATTACCCACATGTAGATAGTTAATTTACTGTCTGCTGTTACATATATGAAGCCTGTACTTGGGAGCCTAGCGGTATCGATGTTTTTATTAATTTCACAATATATATATATATCTCACATAACACAAAGGACGACTCCATGATAATAAATTGAATCAAGCAACCCTGAATTTGCATGAATGTTTTAGGTTCAAAGAAACGTTACTTGGGATGCTCAAATCATACTTCAATATTGCAAATATTGACCTACATACTTGCTGTTCAAAGGCAAGAATATTAATTTTTTAATCTCTTGCCACAGGCAAGTTAAAATGGAGACATCCTCTTTATCAATATATTTAATTAAATATTTAAAATACAGATATTTAAGAAAGCTGGAGTCTCCATTTGAACTTGTCATAAGCAAACGGAACAGATCAAAAACTACACTTTAAGCCAAACCAAATTCACTCCTCAGCTCGACATAAACCATAATACCAATTAAAACCTATACAAAACATACTCTCCTTACTGTTGTACAACTTTCAAACCAACTATTCGCACTCAAAACTGTAAAACCCTGAAATGGGAACTAATTCAAGTTAGAATAGCCTAGGCCGATCCGGTCTCCTGCTACATTACCGCATATGTATACTTAACATCACTATAACTTCAAAATTACGGCCAAGTGACTTATCTGCCTGAGTAGTATAGGTGTTGCCGGCCTGCCTGGGATGATGGATCACAAAACCGGTACTTAAAACTAAGATTTTACATTTTAATTAACTAAATTCAACAGTAGGGAGATCATAGCCGAAAACACAATTTAAGCCAAATCATACTTCAATGACCTACATACTTGCTGTTCAAAGGCAAGAATACAAATTCTCTGGCAAATTATGGCTAGGAACAGCATTTTTCTTAAGTTTTCTAACCATTCGGCTATTGTCAATCGGAAGAACCCCTAAAATAAGTTTACGAAGAGCGGATTACATTCTTTGTACGGCACAGAAGTAATAGGCTATAAGTTTATCAGTATTTTTGATGTAGCTAAATCCATGTGAATACAAATTAGAGACAACAACTATCAATAATCAACAGTACCGGTGGAAAGAAGTCGTCTTCACAAAAATGCAGACTGCACACTGTCATGTAACATGTAACACGTTTTCCAATTGACAGCGCCGAAGCCCATCTTTCTCTCGGAACTTTTTGTACAGGAAAGTAGTGAAGATATTTCGTAGCCGTTTTATACGATTTGCAACCGTATACAGAGCAGTACCTCCTCGAATTTGACACATTTCTTTCTGTTTCCATCACGACGTCAATGCTTCACCATCTAAATAAATCTCACCAGTCACAATGTTACAGCTTCAACATTCTGCCGCGTGGCTGCGCCATCCAACTTTTCTGACGTCAATACAGTAAGTAAAATCTCAATTTTCATCAAAATGTCAATTAACATAGAATGAAAGGAAGGAAGGAAGCTTGTAGTTTAACGCGACCGTTAAAACCACGCCCGCTCAGCATAGAATGAAGGAAGCAAGCAATCAAACTAGTAGTTTTACGTGACAGTTTATAGGTGAGAAAGCTGTGCCTCTTGTTGCAGACGCTTGTCGCTTGAGGCACTTATACAGAGTCTTTCATATAAAGTAAGAACGGCAAGCGGCAGTTTTGTTATTCGCTGCTGCTGCTGCGGTGGGCTTGGCCGAGCTTGTGGCGCGCCACGCCCCCCTGCTTAAGCGTGTGTACAATTCTGTATGAAATATTACCTTATAAAAGATTCTGGAAGTGTAGTCCTTCCTGGGTTATACAGGCAATGTATATGGGAACCACATTCTGGCTGACGCGAGTGAGTTCTGCCACTGTAATGTTTCTGATTTTTAATTTTGTGCTTTTTATTGAGCACTGAGTCAGTCGTGTCAAACTTATTTACAACAAGCTGTACCTGGCATGCGTTGCAATGCCAATCAAAGAAAGTCTTGGCGTTGAAATTCTGTTTCTCGAAGTGCTTTCGGATACTACACAATATGTTTTTCAATTTCCCTTAACTGCCTTTAAGCTATTACTATAGAATCATTCGTGGGAGCGTGCACAGAAACTTTCCAAAGTTTCACCGCAATGGGATGAATAGCTTATGAACGTATACGGGATTTTGTTTAAACGATACGTGCGCTGTCACTCAGGTTCAGTGCTATTTCGTCCAGGTGCTATTTCGCCCAGCAACAAATTTCCTAGAAAAACGTGCCATTTCGTCCAGCTCGGTTTTACAAATTATTACACAATTTAATGAGTGCCATCTCGTCCAGACGGAATGTTGACAAGGGTTGAGGCAGTGCAGTGTGGGATTTCCCACCCATCCCTGCTGTGGAATTCCATTCCTCCCCTCCCCACCTCTGTTAATGAACAGAGGCTAAATTCCTTCGAATGATCTCTATGAATTAACATCCTTGTTAATTATGGAGTTTTCAACCATTATAAGGGGCCAACCTAGTTTATTACTTAACGGGTATAGGCATACGGTTAAGAATGAGAAGTGCGGTGAAGTTGTGTGGCGTTGTGTTAACCGTTCTTGTAGTGGAAAAGTGTTTACTATAAACCGTGAAATTATTAAAAGAAGAGATCCACAATACGTGTGTTCCTGATGTGGCTGCACAAGATGTCCATAAGGCACAGGGAAAGAAGACAGCCCGCGAAGAGGCTGATAAATCCATTTCACAGGTAGGTTTATATTTTTATTAGTGACAATATTTACGCCCCAGACCCTATAGTGCGTCTCTACCTTAAAAGACAATACGCGTTAAATGGAGCGCGCTGATAACAGATCTACTGCATATATCAAGTACTGCAAGGCCTGACACATGATGTAACATAACTCGTATATAGGCGTGCTTTAACGAAAATCTCAGGTAATTTCCAAAATATTTGTTTGTTGTATATAACTGAACCTCATGCCTTGCTGCGAACGCCCGGCACAATATTTAGATAATTAAGATACACCGAAGCTCAGAGAGCGATTTTAATCTACATTTTTTTCTATTCTCACTATGTTGTTTACATTATAAGCATTTCATTGTAAACTATAGTTGACTGGTGGCAAACGAGCGGAGCGAGTAACGTCCATTATTACAAACATCAAAAAAATACTTATTTTTAACAAGAAACGCAATGAAATGAAAAGAGTTATTGTAGACCTGTCAAACTGTCAATCATAGGAGTTTGGACGAAATAGCACTAGTGGGCCGGCAGAGAGTCAACCCACCTGCCTCTGTTCATGGAATTTGGAAGAAATTGCACGACACCGTCACTCATTTGTTGAATCTACTCGTGCGCTACCTATTGTGAAATGGCTTTACTAAGTCTAAACCCTCCCCTGGCGTGTACACAATAACTCATCAAGGTTTCAACGCAATCGAAGAAGGGTATATGAACGCATAGGGGATTTTGTTGAAACGCTTCGCGCGTCGACGCCCATTTGTTGCATATATTTGTGCACTACCTATTGTGAAATGGATTTACTAAGTCGAAAACCTTCCCTGGCGTGCACACAATAACTCATCAATGTTTCATCGCAATCGGATGAATGGTATATTAACGCAAACAGGATTTTGTTTAAACGATTCGCGCCCCTTCACACATTTGTTGAATCTACTCGTGAGCTACCTATTGTAAAATGGATTTACTAAGCCTGAAACCTTCCCTGGAGTGTACTCAACGATTCACCAAAGTTTCATCGCAATCGGATGAATGGTATATGAACGAATACGGGACTTTGTTAAAACAATTCACGTGCCATCGCTCATTTGTTAAATCTACTCGTGTGCTACCTATTGTAAACTGGATTTACTAAGCCAAAAGCTTTCCTGGAGTTCACACAACAATTCACCAAAGTTTCATCACCATCGGACGAATGGTATATGAACGCTTACGGGACATAGTTGAAACGCTTCGCGCGTCGTCGCTCATTTGTTAAATCTACTCGTGCGCCACCTACTGTTAAATGTATTTACTAAGTTAGAAACCATCACGTAAGTGTCCACAACATCTCACCCAAGTTTCATCGCTATCGGACTAATGGTATATGAAGACATAGGGGACTATGTTAAAACGCTCCGCGTGTCGTCGTTCATTTGTCGAATCTACTCGTGTGCTACCTACCGTGAAATGTATTTACTAAGCCAGAAACCTTCCTTGGAGTGTCCACCATATTTCACCCAAGTTTCACCGCTAACGGTCGAGTGGTATATGACCTTATACGGGACTTTGTTGAAACGCTTCGCGCGTCGTCCCTCATTTGTTGAATGTACTTGCGCGCTGCCTATTGTAAAGTGGATTTACTAAGCCAGAAACCTTCCATGAAGTGAACACAATATCTCACCCAAGTTTTATCGCTATCGGACTAATGGTAGGCTATATGAAGACATAGGGGACTTTGTTGAAACACTCCGCGCGTCTTCGCTCATTTGGTGAATCTACTCGTGCGCTACCTATTGTAAAATGGATATAATAAGCCAGAAACCTTCCCTAGAGTGCACACAACATCTCACCCAAGTTTCATCGCTATCGGAAGAATGGTATATGAACGCATACGGGACTTCGTTGAAAGGCTTAGCGCGTCGTTACTCATTTGTTGAATCTACTCGTACACTACCTATTGTAAATTGGATTTACTAAGCCAGAAACCTTCCCTGAAGGGTACACAACATCTCACCAAGTTTCATAGCTATCAGACGAATGGTATATGAATGTATACGGGACTTTGTTAAAACGCTTCGCGTCTCGTCACTCATTTGTTTATTCTAATCTTGCGCTACGTATTGTAATATGGATTTACTTAGCCAGAAACCTTCCACGGAGTGTACACAACATCTCAGCCAAGTTTCATCGCAATCGAATGAATGGTAGGCCTATATGAACGCATACGGGACGTTGTCGAACGCTTTGCGCGTCGTCACTCATTTGTTGAATATAAACGTGCGCTTCGTATTGTAAAATGGATTTACTAAGCCAGAAACCTTTCCTGGAGTGTACACAACAATTCACCAAAGTTTTAGCACTATCGGACGAATGGTATATGACCTTATACGGGATTTTGTTGAAACGCTTCGCGCGTCGTCTCTCATTTGTTGATTCTACTCGTGCTCTACCTATTGTTAAATGTATTTACTAAGCCAGAAACCTTCCCTGGAGTAAACACAATATCTCACCCTAATTTCATCGCTATCGGACGAATGGTATATGAATGCATACGTGACTTTGTTGAAACGCTTCGCGTGTCGTAGCTCATTTGTTGAATCTACTCGTGCGCTGCCTATTGTAAAGTGGATTTACTAAGCCAGACACCTTCCCTAGAGTGTTCACAGCGTCTCACCCCAGTTTCATCGCTATCGGACGAATGGTACAGTATATGAACATATACGGGACTTTGTTGAAACGCTTCACGCATCGTCGCTCATTTGTTGAATCTCCTCATGCGCTACCTATTGTAAAATGGATTTACTAAGTCAGAAACCTTCCTTGGAGTGTACTCAACATCTCATCCAAGTTTCATCGCAATCGGATGAATGGTATGTGAACGCAAAGGAGACATACCCACAGACAGACCCACAGACAAACTATCACGTAACATTGATTTTTAGCCTACTTTTCACATTTTGCAAAAATGAGGAAAAAGTAGACTTATGAGATCGATCCGGGAAAATGTCTGTCTGCCTGTCTGTCCTTCTGTCTGTCCGTCTGTCTATCTGTCTGTCTGTCTGTCTGTCTGTGTGTCCCCCCCTATCAACTCCTAAACGGCTGCAGCTATCGAAACCAAATTTGGTATGCGTAAAGATCTATACCGGGACATCTCAACGTCGTACTTGTAAATGATGTCAGTGCTACCAACTGCTAAAAATCGCAATTGAAATTTGAGCTCCATGTTGGATATCTTGGAATGTATACATGGGAACTATTCCAAAATTGATACACATATAGATAATAATACTTCAGTTTAATTTTCAGGAGGCCATACATGACAGTGTTGCCAAAATGATTCAAAGCCTACTGATAGGTCCTAATATTAAATGCATATAACTCCTACACTATCAATTGGATTTCAACCAAATTTCGTATGTACTATGTGTACATAAACAGATATGACTGAGCGTATTCTAGTGAGCCACCAGGGCTGCCAACTGTCAATAAATGCTCTCTCTATTTTTTTTAAATCCAAATACCAATATATCAGAAAGTATGCGTGCCCACAGCTTTAAACTTTGCACACGTATAGTGCCCGACATTCTAGTTTAATTTGGAGCAACTTATGTATGTCAGTGCTACCAACATGATTCTAAGCCTGCTGAAAGGACCAATTTTTAATTACATGTATCTTCTATACTATCAATTGGATTTCAGCCAAATTTCGTATGTGCTATGTGTACCGTAACAGATATGACTGTGCATATTCTTTAGAGCAATCAGGGCTGCCAACTGTTAATAAATGGTGTTTATATATTTTACCCTAATATCAACATATCAGAAAGTATGCAAGCCAACAGCTCTAAACTTTGCGCACGTATAGTTTCTGTCATTCTAGGTTAATTTGGAGCAACTAATGTATGTCAGTACTACCAACATGATTGTAAGCCTGCTGATAGGTCCAATTTTAAAATTCCAGTAACTTCTATACTAACAAATGGGTTTCATCCAAAATTGGCACAACAATACATCATAATATTTCAAATTATTTCTGACCAACACATGCATGACATTGTTGCCAATATGATTTTACATGCGCTGATAGGTCCAATGTCTAACTGCATGTAACGTCCATGCTATCCCTTGGACTTCAACCAAATTTTGTATTCTGTACCTTAAGAGATGGAACTAAGAATATATTCAGTCACCAGGGCTGCCAACTGTAGTGCTCTATCAGGCTACATCATGCCAGGTATATTTCGAACTAATTAGAAATTTCGATATTACCAAATTCATTTCGTCATTATTCTAGATAGGTCCATAAAGATTAATCATTGGCATGAATCTTAAATTTTAAGAAAAGTAGGCTCTTTAGTTCGTCACGGAACTTCTTGTTAGATTACGTGAATCTGTGCTAGTAAAGGTTTACATACAAAAATACGATGTTGTAATGATAACTGTCTCATGTCAACATCTGAGGTTCAGACTGGCGACTGAACACCTGCACTTTATTTGCAAGGTCGAGTACAGTATATAGGCTACTATGCACGCTTTCAATACTACAGCAGGGGGCCATGGTACGCCACAAGCTCGGCCAAGGCCACTGCAGCAGCGGATAATAAAGCCGCTCACCGTTCTTACTTTATATAAAAACCCTGTATGTGCACGAGGTTGCCAGAGATAGTAGGGCCTACTTCAAACCCCGCGTACCTAAAAGCCTTAGTAGTTAAAAGAGACGTAAAACCAATAACATTTGGCTATTATTTTTATTGTCCATGCCGCCGTAGCCAAACCATAGCTTTAGATTCCTATAATAGGAGGCCTTGTAGAATCGTGTCTGGGAGGTGCATTCTGATTTGGTAGGCTGTGTAGTTTTCTTTTGTCGTATGGCCTCCTGAGAGGCCGAGTGCAGGTCTTTCTAGTCGACGCCCGTGGGCGACCTGAGCGTCGGGATGAGAGTTGATATGGATGAAGATGAATGAAACTGGGCAAGGTTGTGGAAGGAAGCAGCCGTGGCTTGTCAGAAGGTACTGTCCCAGCATTTGACTGGTGTTGAAAAAGGGAAACCACGGAAAACCATTTCAAGGACGGGCGACTGTGGGTCTCCATTCCACGCGTCTACCGAGTCAGTAGAGAGCTTGGCCCCATGACCTAATGCTGCGCTTTAGCGAGCGTAGCCACTGCTGTCGGTGGCTGTGTAGCAACAGGAGCATCCGATAGAGGCGCTGTAATGTTCACATAATCTTAATTGGCGTAACCGACGTGAGCAGCCTTTCTTGTTGAGGCCTTGTGTAATGTAGAGGGTAATTGCTCTAGGCCCACACTGGGCAGCGTTAGGGCTAAAAGGACTTAAAACGCTGCGTTAGAATGGCTTAACTTGAGATGGCAGTTTTGAACTGCACACTGGTACTGAATGCAGCTATTATTATTTTGTTAGAACCACATTCACGGAAACAATACACATTAGAACAACGCCAAATGGCCTGTGGATTTAATCTCTAGCCACGTTGTACACTAAATATTTTAATTTGATTGTGATTTTTATGGCGGTTTGTTTTGTTCCAAGCAACAATAGAGTTTTGGAAGTGCTACATTCGGTCCGCCATTAACATGACAACTTAATGGCTAATGAAGTAGCGTGTATTAAAAACAAGTGGTACATGTATCCGAGGAGTCAGCAATGGCAAACAGAATAAGCCATTTCCGCAGTAGGCGGGCAAGCGAGACCCCCCCCATCCACATTCATGAGTAGTTCGCAGTCAGATTCATTCTGTGCTCGCGCTCTAATCGATTGGCGAGACACATGCACTAGGCTATATCTGAGGCTGCAGTTCAGAATGGTCAAGTATTTAAGACCCCCCCCCCCCCAGGGGCTCACGACTAGTGGGTCGTGAGTTGGCAACCACGGGGCCTGAGCTGAGTCCAGTATTGCTTCCACTTACTTGTGCCGGGCTCCTCACAGTAACCTTTTATTTCGGCCTCCCTTGGCCAACTCTTGTTCTCTTCCGACCCCGTCGGTATTAGGGTATCCGCGGCCTAGGGAGTCTTTCAATTTTCCGCCTCAATTGGCCCTTCTCTAATCTTTCCTGATACCCATATTCTTCGAGGAGTCAGCCTTCTTTTTCTTTTCATGATATCTGCTGCCTTCTCTACAAGGCCCTAAAGGAGGTAGGGTGTATGTAGTCCTACCACTTCTGGTGCACCCTGGATAGTGCTACACCCTCAGGGGCTCACGGCTGGTGAGTTCGGGATTTGGCGACTCCGAGGGATTCCTGAGCTTGGTCAAATCCCCCCCCGGGCTTTTTCCATTGCCTTTGGAGCGGGTCTTTTCCTCTTTCCCTTTCCTCTCTGCCTTTCTTGGCTCTCCTTCCTGCAAGTCCCTCAATTCTCATTCTTCGAGGGTTGAGGGCATTTCCTTTCCTCCTGTCTTTTATTTGCATTCTTCTCTTTTTTGTTTCCCATTTCCCCTTCTAGTTTGTAGGAGAGTAGTTTTAGTTGTAAGTTTCATTTGATCATCTTTCATTTCCACTATCACCCAAACCATTAGGGGCTGATAACCTAGATGTTAGGTCCCTTTAAACAACTATTATCATCGTCATCAGCAGCTTCGGTGGAGTAGTTGGTAGCATGCTGAACTGCTGTGCACAAGATAGCGGGTTCAAACCCGGCCGAAGTCGTCGGATTTTTTAAGAGCGTTAAAAATCCTTCAGTAGGGGAAAGTGGGGCATAACCGGGTAGTCGGGTTCAAACCGGGTACCCCAATTCTGGCTCTGTTATTGCCTATTCCTGGCGGCCGAAAGCCAAACGAACTCCCAAGGCCAAGGTGAAGTTCCGGGGAGCTCGTCATTCCACTGTGGAGATTTATATAGTTGTGACGAATGATTTTGTATTTTTGTGATTTCTTGTTTCAACTTTCTATATAACTGCATCGATTACTACCGAAGTAGTACAGCAGTAACTGTAATGGTAAGTGCATTGTGTGTAGCTAATTTCTTTAGGCTTACGATGGTATGGGTGTATTGAAGATTAAAATCGATTTTGTTTGGCTAGTCCATGTTTTTCTCTACAGCTACAGTGGGGTGAAACCGGGTATGACGCGTGGGGCAGGAGCGGGTGGTGCCCGATTCTACCCCCATCTATTCAGCACTCCACAATAATAGTTATTAAATAGATTTTTAAAATAAGTGTGTGTGTGTGTGTGTGTGTGTGTGTGTGTGTGAGAGAGAGAGAGAGAAGTGTTATTATTTGAAATACAACTTAATGTGTAGGCCCAGACTTTTAAGTTTTCAATCTGTACAAATATAGTTGTGTTGTTAATTTCATTAAAACATTTTTTTAGAATCTCTATGCTGCAATAAGATGCCGAGAACATACGTGAGAAATTCAAAGATACAGTCACGAGACCAGAAAAATATAAGTAGACAATGAGGAATAAAATGTGTTTACTAATTTTCCATAAACTCAACATGTGTACCCGGTTCTACCCCACCGGTGGGGTAAAACCGGGTGAATTTACTTTTTTTCTATTTTTTATAATAATAAACAGAATGACTCTCTCGATTATTGATGATGGCTATATTATGAAATAAAATTATTCAATGATCATGTATGCAGGATTTAATACTTATCTGAAAATAAACATAGCTTCAGGAAGCAGTCAAAGTCTAGCCACCCGGTTTTACCCCAATTTCCCCTATGCCTTCCTTCGGAGGGGAAGTAAAGCCGGCGGCCCCATGTCATAGATTTATGGCATATAAAAGATCCTTCCACAGACTAAACTTGTGTGAAGCTAAATTTCTAGGTTAGATTTCATTGGAACGCTCTATCAAAGTTCCAACGTTCACCACTAGGTATCATTGGTATCTGGTAGCGAAAGTTGGAACTACTTGAAATTGGACGGAACTTGTAGCTCACCCTAAGGGTGTCCGCTGGAAGCAGCTACAGACTCTGGCGAGCCGAACATGTCCTCGAACACTTCCGGCACTAAAAGCCATACGTTAAATAAACAAATCATCATCATCATCAAGTATTTAATAAAAATAATAATAATAAAATTTCAAAGAATGGACAATGAAAGACTTACTAGAATGATATTCAATCATGCTTCCTCATTAAAAGACCCCGTGGATCTTGATCGCGAGATTGACAGTCACGTAAAAGCTACATGCTTCGTTCAACAACAAAAAACTGAGAATAACTGGATAACAGAAGTTGAAAATGACCTTCAAGAAATCAACGTAACAGACGAAATTTTAAGGGACAGACCTAGTTTCAGATTGTTGGTGAACAAACATCACTTTGGAGCAAACCCCGTATCAGAGCCACCACTGCATGGGGAGTAGAAAGGAAGATAAATCATAGTAAAAGAATGAAGAGGTTTTGGGAAGAGAAGAAAGATAATTCAAATTAATTTCCCCTCAGGGGCTCAAATCTAGTGGGACGTGGGTTGGCGACCAAGGGGCCCCAGCTGAGTCCGGCATTGCTTCCACTTACTTGTGCCGGGCTACTCTCCGTCTTCTTTCCTGTCGACCTCACTTGGTCAACTTTTGTTCTCTTCCGACCCCGACGATATTAGGGTATCCGAGGCCTAGGGAGTATGTTCCTTTCCCGCCTTAATTGGCCCTTGTCTCATCTTTTCTGATACCCTCCTTCTGCGAGAGGTCAGCTCTCTTTTTCTTTTCATGATATCTCCTGCCTTCTGCTCAAGGCCCTCAAGGAGGCAGGGTGTATGTATCCCCACCACTTCTGGTGCACCCTGGTTATTGCTACACCCTCAGGGGCTCACGGCTGGCGAGTTCGGGAGTTGGAGACCCCGAGGGATTCCTGAGCTGGTCCGGTTTTACCCCTTTATCCATTACCTCTGTGGCGGACCCTCTCCTCTTTCACTTTCCTATCTGCCTTTCATGGCTCTCCTTCCTTCCAAGTCCCTCAATCCGCATTCTTCGAGGGTTGAGGGCATTTCTTTTCCTCCTGTCCTTTATTTGCCTTATTCTCCTTTTGTTTTACATTTCTTCTTCTAGTATATAAGTTAGTAGTTAGTTTTAGTTATAGCCTAGTTTACATTTCATTTTCATCTTCACGATCACCCAAACCACTAGGGGCCGATAACCTAGATGTTAGTCCCCTTAAAACAACAATTATCATTATCATCAAATTCATTTGTGAAATAGGTTCAATTAGTTGGGCATAACACTGTAACAAAATAAAATTAAGAAATAATACAATAATGATAAAACTGTTAAAGTAATAATAATAGTTCTGAAGCCAGTAGTTATGTATGCAGCCGAAACCCAATCCCTAAACGCTAATAAAGGACTCCTCGAAAAACTGGAGAAAAAAGAGCGTAAAAACGTTAGAGGTAGGCTATAATGGGATCAAATTAAAGGATGGCATCCATTATAAAAAAATCCAACAAAGAAGTCTACAGTGAAATAGAGAAAATTTTAGAAACGATACGTAAGAGGCGGGTACGGTATTACGGTCATCTAAAACGAATGGACAAAAACAGGCCGACGAAACAGATTATTCATTTTTTTTACTCCAAACCCAAAACCATGCCCTGGTTTATGAATACCAGAGACGACCTCAAAATGCTGCATCTAAAACCCGACGACGCCTTTTTCTTCCGCAAAATGATACTGACTAATGGGCTAACCCAAGATGAGACACTGAAACTGAAAAGAAGACAAGGTGCCGCCTGGACAGCGAAGCGCAAGATGGCACACTCGCAGAGAATGAGGGAATTCTGGGCTCAGAGGAAAGCGAAGCAAATTGCCAAGTGTAGCAAGACTTAACGTGGTCCTAGATGGCCTCAACGGTTTATTATTATTATTATTATTATTATTATTATAGAACCGCAGAAACCGAAGAAAATATTTGGACCAAAGTTTCAAGACGGAATCTGGATGAGGAAACTCTTAGAGGAACTGTATTCTCGGGCCGAACGATTCACCTCACTTGCACGGAAAAGACGCATGAAAATCTACGGACATACCTAGCTCGAATGGACAACTCTCGATTGAACAAGAAAATCTTCCTCATAATCAACGCAACCCGACAAACCAAAGTACGCTGACTAGCAAATACCCAAAAACACCTTACAGAAATATTGACCCACTAACAACGACACGGACTGCACAAGGACAGAAAATAAACTCATATATTATTCCTTCAATGTTTCCGACGGCAAGGAATTTGAAACTCAAAAGATGCACGGACAAAAGAAAGAAGACATGCACAAAGCGAAAGGATGAGGAAGTTTTGTGATAATAAGAAGAACAAGAAGATCAATGCTAACTAATGGTTCTACGTGCTCTTTGGAGGGTCAAACGCATTATATAATAATAATAATACAGTGCTCTCTCGGTAATCCGGCAGATATCGGACCAGAGCACTACCGGATTACCGAAAACGCCAGATTATTGGGATGTATCGAGAAAAACGCAGATATCATTTGAAAATCAGTTTTAATTACATTGTACTATACAAAGTAAAAAAGTACGAAAATTCATCAGCGCTTTCGTCACATGAAAGCTTCTCACCCGTTGTACTTAGTCTAATTCCATAACGTTGTTTGAATTTCTGCAACCATCCCTCGCTGGCTTGGGAATCATCCTTCTTTTGCAATTTTCCGGTAAAATTTCCTAGCCTTTCCTTTAAGGATTTCACCAGAAATTGGTGTATGTCTACCACGTTCTTGTAAAAACCAAGCATAGAGGCTATCGTCTACTTTAGGATTTTCACCAGTTTTCAATGTCTGTCGTTTACTTTTTAAATTTTCATTCGTGTTAAAAAACGACTTTATTTTATCACTGTTTTTTTTCTTATGTCATGAACTGTAGCTCGACCAACACCGTATTCGTTAGCAACACTAGTTAACGTTTCGCCCTTTTCAAGCCGCTTTAGGATGTCATGTTTATCTAACAAAGATGGAGTTTTATGTTAACGTTTTTTCTGCACGGATGCCAACTTCAACACAACACTACTACAGTACAACTGTACTACAGTAAGCACCTGAGGGGGGCGTGCGTGAGTCATCACTCTTGGCGCCAATGCATTGTTTACTCAGACACTAGTCTTGTCGCTGCGTGGGGAAACATTGTACGGTATTGGGGACACATTATCAAATCAAGTGTTGAGCTCGTACTCGAATCTAAAACGCTGGATTACTGGGAGTGCCGGAGAGCTGAGATGCCGGATTCCAGAGGGAGTACTGAATTATTATTATTAATAATAATAATCAGTGCTTATTTTTTAGAAAAATTTAAGGGGTTCTCTCAGTTGTAGTCGACAAAACACCATGATCTTGCCATTTTCGGCAATTTGCAAAGTCCGGTCATTGCTTGTGCTCGAATCATTTACTTTCAGCTTTTTCGATGCCTTGGTGGATGTCAAATAGTTCGTTATTGTATTCATCCTTCGAAACTAAAACACGCACAAAATAACAACCTACCCCGCCTCCAAACTATAGCCTCCGTGCTTATAAGAACGGAGCGCCGAGTTGCCGACCAAAAAAAAAAACTGTTTTGATAGATCGATTTAAATGGAGGTTAACTCGAAATCTCCTCCAGCGGGTTGACTCCAGCTGATCGATGAACTTTCAAGTCGGAAGTTATATTTGCTGGACTAGATACAAATGTACCAATATTTTTTCTTAAACAGTTTTTAAATGTTTAAGGGGTACGCGTAACCCGCGTTCCCCATGAAAAAAAAAAGCACTGTTAATAATAATAAACTCTAATCTTCACGTGGAAAAAATAACTGGCGTGATGCGGAAGAAGAGAAACCTATTCTATGACCACAGAGTCTGAATATGCTCAATGAGACTGACCAACAAGATCGTTGCCTACTTTCCGGGAAAGAAAAATTAAAGGAGCATGGTTCGTGGAGGTACAAAGTGACATTTGTTTTTGTTGTTTCATTTGAGGGGCTTGGACATCATGTTCATTTCACTCCGTGTACTTGGGTGTTCATAGAATTTGTTTGATAACCTGTGTTATTAAGATGCGGATTGGGAAGGAGTGTGTCATGGTCTTAAGTTAGAAACAATCCCGGTATTTGCCTGGAGTAGAAGTGGGAAACCACTTCCAGGATGACTGATGTGGGAATCAAACCCATCTCTTTTCAGATTTGCCTCAAGAGACTGAGTGCCTCGGGTTTGATTACCGTGTTGCAATGTCTTTATTTTGCTTTACGGGAAATGGATTTCTTATTATACCTGTTCCATGTGATTGACTGATTGTGTAGGCTCTTTTTAATTTAGAGTCCTCTCTTTGTTTACATCACGAGTCAGGTCTGAGGGTTGGATAAGCTCTCCTAGGTATGTATTTGAATGTAGACACTTTACCGAACTGAGTTACCCTACCGAAGGTTGTTTATCCATGTACCGACAAGTGTATTATTATTATTATTATTATTATTATTATTGTTATTATTATTATTAAAGTCGAACCTGGCTACAAGAAAGTTGAAGGGGAAAGTGTTATTCTTTCTTATATAGAGGTTTTGTTATACCCAGGTTGTCTTATACCGGTACCCAAGTTTATCCAAGTCACTTTCTTGTATGGAGGTTGTAAGTCAGTTAGGCTACATACTGTACATAGCTGAATATTGCAAGTAAGTACATTGAAATGATAACGTAGCGCGTTTACTCTTAAAAAACAGACTGAACCCTGACAATAGCAACAATGCAGTAGGTCTACAGTAAAAATTGGTATGGATAATACAGTACAGAACAGTAGGCCTACGTAGTCTGATGCAGAGAGTAAACAGGGAAAACAACAGGAAAAAGGAGGCACCACTTTCCTCTTTCCTATACAGAGGTGAACGAGTCCAACACAACTTTCTTATACAGAGGTACGGAAGTTTCTTGTATAGATTTATTCACCGTAAAAATAACGGGACCAAGAAACTTCTTTCCAATACAGAAATTTTTCTTATACAGAGGTTCACTATAATCAGGTTCGACTGTTGTTGTTGTTGTTGTTGTTGGAGTCTCCAGTCTTTCGACTGGTTTGATGCAGCTCTCCATTCTTCGCTGACCTGAGCTAATCGTTTCATCTCTACATAGCTACCACACCCTACATCCGAGGTAATCTGTTAAACATGTTCTAACCTTGGTCTACCTCTACTGTTCTTATCCTCGACCCTTGCTTCTATAACTAAGCTTGCTATTCCTGGGTGTCTTAGTATGTGTCCTTCCAACCTATCTCACTCGTTCTAATACCTGTATTATTATTTGTATTATTTCCACCTCACTATTCAACTAAATCATTCTTTTATTTTCATACCTGATAAACTGTACAGCTGGTACATGGAGTACAGCGATATTGAAAAAGAAAGAGAAGAAGAAGAAAGAACTCAGTATTTCTGACGTATCTAAACAATTATCGTGTATGGAAATATGTTTTTACGACAGACTTTATTAAATACACACAGGAAAATATGCTGAAATGGAGTTAAGCTGTTTTGCGGTCAGTCACGTGAGGTGCAGGTACAGCCAGCAGTGAGCCGCGCTCGGAACACGTCAATATAACGTTTATCTTATTGCCTCTTTCATTTCGTCTTTTTTATTGCTGCCATATAGATCCTAACTAACCAGGTTATTCTGAGGCTATTAGAAGGGGGAGAGAGAAAGCTTTATATGACCATCATAATAAAATACAGAAGCGGTTGGTTATATCTACGAGTTTGAATTTGGTTACATTATAAACGGCTCGTTTAAGGCTTATGAAGGCCATTCCTTTTGTCGGTCGTGTATGTTGGTGGACCACACAATGGTATCATCCCACGGGAGCTGCTCCGTCCTCCTTCAAGGGCTCGACAGTCGCTAATTATATCTTCCTTGATAAGTCTACCGTGAACAAACCACTTTAAGTGATGTAACTAGATTACTATTATCTTTATGTCACACAATATTATAGGCTATACAGTACCAGTGCTTACATCATTTAATGAGATATGCATTAATTGTGGATTACTTTATGATTGACATAATAAACCATGTGAGTCGTCCAGTTGCAAAACTCGTTTAATCCACTTGTGAATAAGGATCATGTCGTAAAATTAATTATTTAATTATTTTATTTTATTTTATTTTACTTCATTTTATTTTATTTTGTTTTGATTAGCCTAATTTAATTTTAGTTTGTTTTGTTTTATTTTATTTCGTTTTAAATTGTTTTATTTAATTATTTTTTGTTTATTTTGTTTTGTTTAATTTAATTTAATTTTGTTTTGTTTTATTTTGATTTTGTTTTTTATTTCGTTTTATTGTATTTTAAATTGTTTTTATTTTTTATTTTTTATTTTGTTTTGTTTATTTGTTTTATTTTATTTTGTTTTGTTTTATTTTGATTTTGTTTTGTTTATTTTGTTTTATTTTATTTTGTTATGTTTTATTTTGATTTTCCAGAAAACAAACATAAAACCAAAAACAAAAAACACGAAGCAAAATTCAAAAACAAAAGCAAAAACAGAAAACAAAAAACAAGAAACACAAAGCAAAAAGCAAAATTCAAAAAAAAAGGCAAAAGCAGAAAACAAACACAAAACCAAAACCAAGAAAGAAGAGCAAAAAGTAAAATTTAAAAGAAAAATTACAAAGGAAACACATAACCAAAAACCAAAAACACAAAGCAAAAAGAAAACAGAAAATACAACAAACACAAAAGATACGCAAGGCAAAGCCCAGAGAAACGTTTTTATGTTCGACGATGTCGAAATGTAGACATTATGTGTCAGAAAACTGTATCATAATGAGGGTCATTATAACACTATTTTTAGCCTACTTTTCACATTTTGCAAAAATGAGGAAAGAGTAGACTTATGAGATCGGGCAAATGTGTGTCTGTCTGTCTGTCCTTCTGTCTGTCTGTCTGGCTGGCTGTGTGTGTGTGTCCCCCTACCAACTCCTAAACGGCTGCAGCAATCGAAACACAATTTGGTAGGAGTAAAGATCTATAACTGAATATCTCACGGCCATATTTGAAATTGATGTCAGTGCTACCAACTGCTGAAAAATCGCAATAGAAATTTGAGCTTCATGTTGGATATCATGGAAGGTATGAAGGGGATCTATTTCAAAATTGGCACACGTATGGATAATAATATTGCAGTTTAATTTCCAGGAGGCCATAAATGGCAGTGTTGCCAAAATGATTATAAGCCTTCTGATAGATCCAAATTTTAAATGCATATAACTTCTACACTATCAACTGGATTTCAACCAAATTTCATATGTGCTATGTGTACATAAACAGATATGACTGAGCGTATTCTTAAGAGCCACTAGGGCTGCCAACTGTTAATAAATGCTATTATTTATTTTATCCAAATACTTATATATCAGAAAGTATGCAAGCCGACAGCTTTAAACTATGCACACGTATAGTACTTGACATTCTATATTAATTTGTAGTTACTTATATACGTCAGTGCTATCAACATGATTCTAAGTCTGCTGAGGGGTCCAACTTTAAATACCTGTAACTTCTATACTATCATTTGGATTTCAACCAAATTTCGTGTGTGCTATGTGCACCATAACAGATATGACTATGTCGATTCTTAAGAGTAACCAGGGCTGCCAACTGTTATTAAATATTGTCTCTATTTGTGTTACCCTATTATCAATATATCAGAAAGTATGCAAGCCAATAGCTCTAAACTTTGCACACGTATAGTACCTGGCATTCGAGATTAATTTGGAGTAACTAATGTACGTCAGTGCTGCCAACATGATTCTAAGCCTGCTGATACGTCCAATTTTAAAATCCATGCAGCTTCTATACTAACTAATGGATTTCATTCAAAATTGACACAACAATAGATCATATTATTTCAGATTATTTCTGACCAATACATGTATGTCATCGTTGCCAACATGATTTTACGCGCGCTGTTAGATCCAATGTTTAACTGCATGTAACATCTATGCTATCCATTGGACTTCAACCAAATTTTGTATTGTGTACCTTAAGAGATGGAACTAAGAATATATTCAGTCACCAGGGCTGCCAACTGTAGTTATCTATTAGGCTAAATTATGCCAGGTATACAGTATTTCGAACTAATTAGAAATTTCAATATTACCAACTTAATTTCGTCATTATTCTAGATATATCCTTATAGATTAATCATTGGCATGAAACTTAAATTTTAAGAAAAGTAGGCTCTTTAGTTCGTCACGGAACTTCTTGTTCATTATGAAACAGTTTCTCCCACCAATCAGAGCTCAAGAAACAGTTGTGGGACCAATTAGGTAAGGATACCTTCGCGCATGCGCTCAAACCCAACATATTTCTGTGTTGGCAAGTAAAGTGAATGGTCTCTGCTTTCGGAGTGCCTTGACCACGCATGCGCTCTATTCAGTCAGCAAAGCCAGCGCACCGTGTTCACTAACTCAATCCCACAGATATTTATGAATATTTATGTTAAAACATATAATAAAGTTATAATTATCGTCGAACATAAACAATCGTATGCAACTCGCCTATAATGGTAATTAAGACACTCGTATGGAAATAATAAAACTCGCATACGCTCGTTTTATAAACATACTCGTGTCTTAATTATTTTCATTATAGGCTCGTTGCATAATGTACTATTTGCAACTGGACGACTCATGTTTAATACTGTAATAATACCGGTACCATAAAGGTTTGATGACAGGACAAGAACCAAGAAATGTTGGCTAAACTCTAATGATTAGGGACCGGACATTAATGCACTGAAAACGATTAAAATATGCATACAACTATGCACTAAAATGTAGAAAATATGCATTAAAGATTGAAAAATATGCACTTAACTATAGGAAGCCAATCTTATTCACTCACTTTATGCATGTACCATTCACTGCAGAAAGAAGCATCACAACAGATAATTGCAAGTGTTTCAATGTTTTCAGGAGACAAATTACGTGTATTTTAATCGGTTTCAGGGCATAAATGTCCGGTCCCTAGCCGTCAGTTGAATAAGCACTATAACCTGACACCCACTGTTTTAATAAATACTTTCTGCAGCTCTTCTCCTTAGGCATTTTGAGTTAAGGATATGCAGACTAAGAATAAAGTAACATATTAACTGAAGAAACTCCTCACAATACTAACCCCGGGATACAGGCAGTCAAAATGGTGAAAGGAATGTCCCACTCCAGTCCCTTCTTCAAATAGCCAGGCAGCATTGCGTAAAGTACGAGTACTGTCATCTCGTTACGTGTTGCTCAGAAAGTTGCTTACAAGGGATGTCCAACACACAGACGAAACCTATTTTGTTCAAGGTGTTTTAAATTATACTTAATTTCAACTCTACATGCTAAAATATGCTGTTATGTTCAGAATATGCAAAAAAAAAAAAAAAATCCAATAAACCCTCAACATATGCATTTGCATATGCATTTTCAAAAATTCCAGTCCCTACAGTAATGATTCAGAACGATGAAACACGCTGAAAAATATGAACGTCTGGAATATGTAAAAATGATGTTATTTCCTCCACACTCTGCACTTCTATACTCTCAAATTCTAGCATTCTTGGTTGTCACCCTGGAAGTCCGGGTTCAATTCCCATCTCTGCCAGGAAATTTTATTCTGGTCTGAGGGCTGGAACGGAGTACATTCAACCTTGTGAGACAAAACTGAGAAGAGGTGGGTTCGATTTCCATCTCAGCCATTCTGAAAGTGATTTTCCGTGGTTTCCCACTTCTACTCACGGCAAATGCCGGGATGGTTCATAACTTAAGGCCACGACCGCCTCCTTCCCAATGCCTATCTCAATTATAAATACACACACGTAAACAGTCATCACAATAGCACCGGCCATCAGATAAATTCCATAAACCCAAGTATACGGGGCTACATGACCACGATGTCACAACGCCCCTAAATCATTCAACAACAACAGCAAACGTCTTTGCACTTGTGTGAAGCTGAATTATAGGTTAGATTTGGCTAACACTCTTAGGTTCCAACGTTCGTCACCAGGAGCCGACTGCGGTAGCATCTAGTAACCAAGTTCAGAACTAGTTGGTCGTTGACGGTGGCGTTTGGTAGCAAAAGTTGGAACTACTTTTAAAATCGAATGTCTGTTTGAATTGAAAACATAACACACACTAATACATCCATCACAATTAACACCGGTTATCAGACGGATTCTACACACACCCAAAGTACACGGGACTACATGACCGCGTTGTCGCAGCCCCTAAACTGAGGAACCAACCAACCAACCGTCTTCAATTACGTTCCCTAAAAGTAAGAAAAAAGTTTAAAAATTGCTCCAAGGATTATTCTTAAGTACAGTAGTGCTAATCATCGCTCGATCTTTGTCACAGTTATAAATCTGCACGTGACGTGATGTGTTGTCGCCAGCGAGCCTGAGAATTCACTAAAAGGAATCGTAAGAGGCAGTCAAAGAAGTCTGGCGGCCGTTCCGGTGTTGGCTATTAGCATGAATTAAATTTATGAGGCATGCATAAAAGTTTCCGTAAGTTGGGAAAATGAAGTTTTAGCACAGCGGCTAGCTCCCTCCTCTCTCCCCACAACCCACATAGGGAGGGGCGATGACGAGTGAATTGATCGCTTGCCCTTTTCTCTGTATGGAAATGTTAGAACTCATTCGTTTCAAATACCAATTTTTCAAACCAATAAAAGTCTCGATTTGTATGACTATAGCTCTTATGAAGGGTTAGCTGTGGTAATCTGGCCCATCTATTCTATATGCAGCCGTCTGTAAGGACCGGTCGGAAAACATCATCCCAGTCAGATTATCATAAGCTTATTTGTGACTGGTTCCACATTGAGGGTTTTCATTTAACCCTTCATAGGACAAATCTATTTATTATTTTTATGCGTTTTTACATTTTAATTTATTTTAATTATTAGTCTATTATTAAGGTTATTTTTTGTTTCTCTAATTTTGATGTTTATATAGGCTATTTATTTTTAGTTTTAATGTATGCTCTTATAGGTTTAATTTTGATATTTCTTTATTTAATTAATTAATTAATTAATTAATTAATTAATTTCAAATTGCTTTTTACAATTATTCATATTTTTAAATAGTTATGTTTATTGTTTTAATTTTTATATTCCTTTTTTATTGTAATTTTATTTTTATGTAATTTATTTCTATAATTATATTTTACTTTTACACTTCAATTGTTAATGTTTTTTGTTTTAAAACTCAGCAATTCTTCTAGGTTTGTGCCGTGTCTTGTGTGGGGTTTCGCCTAGGACACCAAGCTGGCTCATCGGTGGGCTCTTGGTGTCCCCGCCCGGACCCCCACAGGAGTATCGAACTGCGCGATACCACCCTTTATATAGAGTGCAACTGCACTCCTTGACTGCGAGAACCAAAAGCTCAAGCAGCCTCAACCTCCCTATGAAGGCTTCCAAAAAGATGGTATATGGGCTTTCACGGCCGGTGAATTAACCTTCATAGGGAGGTTGAGGCTGCATGAGCTTTTGGTTCTCGCAGTCAAGGAGTGCAGTTGCACTCTATATAAAGGGAGGTAACGCGCAGTTCGATACTCCTGTGGGGGTCCGGGCGGGGACACCAAGAGCCCGCCGATGAGCCAGCTTGGTGTCCTAGGCGAAACCCCACACAAGACACGGCACAAACCTAGAAGAATTGCTGAGTTTTAATTCACCGGCCGTGAAAGCCAATATACCATCTTTTTGTTTTGTTTTAGTTTTTCCAAATTTTATCCAGTACTTTATGTCAAGTAGATACGTGTAGCCTATACTATTTGATTTTTAGAAATACTGCAGGGTCATTATGTATGTGTACGCCAGTAAAAACGGCAAGCTAAGCCGACTGTGACTAGTGCAGATCGCGGCCGCGTGCACCCGGTTCAGCCAGCGGTTGGCGTGCTCCGCTGACTCATATCGTTAGTTCACACTCGTGTTTTGTCATTCATATGGGCGTGTATTTGCAGAGATTAGACGTTAGTGTTGCACGTTTAGTGAGTATTGTGATTACTGTGATTTTTGGTCATGCCTAGACACCAATTCACATTGCATGAACGTGTGTATATCCATAATTCGTGTATTAAAAGCAGAAAATCTTGTTCTGAAACGAGACGAAAATTTCGAATCAAGTGTCCAGGAAGACCTTTGCCTAATGCCAGTACAATTAGGAGGCTCGCTAAACGATTCAAGGAAACAGGCTCCGTAAATAATAAAAGAGTTGACAGACATTCTTTCATCAGAAGATGTCAGGTGTGTGTTACAAGAGAGGGAGGACATATTCAGCATAGCCTATGAGCACTGTAAGTACACATTATTGAACATGTTTGGTAAAAGTGTTAAAGTGGGCGCCGACCGCCGGCTGAACGGGTGCGCGTGGCCGCGATCTGCGCTAGTCACAGCCGGCTTAGCTTGCCGTGTTTACTGGCGCGCACACAAATAATGACCCTGTAGCACTTCGCTATGAAACCCCCAAAAATTTGGCTGAAAGATTCTACTATCAGCATCTTTGAAAGCATAAACTGTCCTCATGACAGGTGGTTAATATAGAGGCCACTATCCTATAAATGTTTAAACAGAGGACAGTTGTTGTCAGAGTAGCTTGAAGACATTACACAATTCAGATAAGTCTGCATATTGCATCATTCAACACAGTATTAGTAGACAAACACTGTTTATTTGTATTTACTGTTCTACCTTTTTACCATCTTATCAGCACATTTTTAGCCTATTAGGCTTATGAGATCAACTTTTGTCCGTGTGCGTGTGTGTTTCCCATAATAAAACTTAAACGGATGGAGCGATTTCAATGAAACTAGGTTAGGACATAGTACTATTTTGTCCGACCCTGGCCGTGCCTTTCTTCTCACCAAACCAACATGGCAGCTGTGCGAAATATTTCACCGGAATTATATATCTCCGAAACTATTACTGATATCACCCTGACATTTTTTACGGTGATAAAGGGCACTACTAGAAGTTCACCTATGTGACTTTCAAAACAAAATGTTAAGAACAAAACGAACATGGGCACCAAGCAAAATTGAAACATTTAAATAGACTTTTCTCGCGATTTAACTATCTGAGCGCAGTGAAACATAGTACAGCAAATATTTATACACATTGTAATGCAGTGATATCTAATTTAGTTCAATTGTTTACATAGTCTAACCTCAAAATGGCGGCTGTGCGAAATTTTAAGATTTTTTATTTCTTGTGTTCTAATCATGCAATCGAAGTGAACGTTTGAATAATGGAACTACCCAAAAATCGTCATCTAAGAGTACATAACTCTGGCCTACATATAAAAGAATAACAGCAATCAAACTGAAATTGTGTCTGTTGATAGAGGCAATGAACATGTAAGTAGTATGAAAATAGACTATTTAGTTCACGGAACTACTTGTTTAGTCTATTTTCAACATATGAAATGTAGGTTTATGAGATCATCTTTGGTCCGTATGTGTGTGTGTTGCAAAAGCAAAAAAGCAAGCTTGTAGTTTAACGTGACCGTTAATTGCGAGATCATGAGCCACGGGACCTCCTTTTTACGTGGAATCCGAACCACAGGACATGGCATTTCGCTTCGAAAATCTCACATGCATTGACCGGGAATCGAACCCGGACCGCCTTTGTGAAAGGCATACAGCTAGACCGCTGAGCCACCACGCCCCTCTGTGCGTGTTGCTAATAAAATCTAAATGGCTCGTGTAATGTCAATGCAACTTGGTAAGGACATTCTACTACCTTGTCCGACCTCGACCGTGCCTTTGTAATTTTAATACGTTTCACCAATCCAACATGGCGGCCGCGCGAAATATTTTACTGGCATTCTATATCTCCGAAACTGTTTTATTTATCGCATTCTCACACACAGACCAAGTATCCCAGCTCACTCAAACAGCGACATTGTTAATAGCCGCTGTCAGGCATGCTTTGTGCGGAACAGTTCACTGCACAGACTGCTAGTCAACTATGCTCCGTATACTGGAGGTGGTTCCTCCACTACCAATCACGTGAAGAGACCTGTATCTACAATTCAATGGACCTGAAATTGTTATCGTTTACAATCCTACATGAAATCATTACATATCTTGAAAATCAACACAGACTATCAATTCCTCCACGGTGTAGCAATGAGGTGCGGCTCCCCGGGGTAGGCAACGTAGGCTAAACCTAACTAGCCATTTTGAGAAAGAAAACGTCTTTTATGAAATGAAAATGAAAATCCACAGCCTGCTTCCAGTCTCTGACCGGGTCAGGAATGGAATGAATGAAGCCCCCATCTAGCGGCGAGGATATGAACTGTGCCGGCTGCCGAGGCCTGACGCACTCCTCTGGGGCAATGATTAAATGAATGACAGATGATATGAAATGATAGTGGAGAGTGTTGCTGGAATGAAATTTTGACAGGGAAAACCGGAGTACCCGGAGAAAAACCTGTCTGCCTCCGTTTTGTCCAGCACAGATCTCACATGGAGTGACCGGGATTTGAACATGGACCCTACGGTGAGAGGCCGGCGTGCTGCCGCCTAAGCCACGGAGAAAACGTATTTTATACTAATGTTAAACACTAGTGCCTTCTTCAGTGCTTCCAAAGGTATTTATGGACCCTCCAACAAAGGTCTTAATTGTCTAAAATCCGAAGATGGTACTGAAGTTCTTAAAAGATCCTGACTCGATAGCTTCCCGTTGGAAAGAACATTTTCAAGACCTCCTGAACAGAAACTCGCAAGTCAAGGAAGATGTATTTGCCTATATTCCACAACATCCAATTCAAGATCACTTAGGTGATGTCCCTTCTCTTCAAGAAATCGAGAAGGTCATTCAACAGCTGAAGAATAAAAAGGCACACGGACATGATGGAATCCTAGCTGAGCTCTTCAAGGAGGGTGGTCCTTTGCTAATTCAGCATACACACATGTTGATTGTGAAAATATGGAACATAGAAACAATCCCTGCTGATCTACGTGATGCTTCCATAATCACTCTTTTCAAGAAAGGGGATAAGACTCTGTGTAACAATTATCGAGAAACATCTTTGCTCTCTGTCGTGGGGAAAATTCTAGCTAGAGTATTGTCCAATCGTTTACTGTCATTGACTGAAAATGTGTCTACCAGAAACACAATGTGGTTTCAGACCAAACAGAGGTACAGTCGATATGGTTTTCAGTACAAGACAAATGCAGGAATAGTCCAGAGAGCAAAACCAACCCTTGTTTATGGTTTTTATAGATCTTGTCAGGCGTGTGATTCTGTTAATCGAGAAGAAATATGGAGAAGTCTAGCATTGATTGGATGTCCATACAAATACATACAGATACTTAGGATACTGCACGACGGCATGTTAGCTACTGTTCATTCCAATAAAGACCAGGAGACCCTTCCCATGTTAGTACTGGAGTCAAACAAGGCTGTGTAATTGCTCCAACATTGTTCTCGGTGTTTGTTGGAACTATACTACTACACCTTGTGGATGATAAACTGCCATCAAGTGTAGAACTTGTGTATAGAACTGACGGAAATCTGTTTAATATTAGCAGACTGCAATCTAAGACCAAGGTGTCCTCAGTGTCAGTTATAGATCTTCAATATGCAGATGACAATGTTATTCTAGCCAACAATGAGGAAGATCTGAAATCAATCCTAAATGCTTTTAATCAAGCATATGAAAGTATTGGATTGGTAATTAACATTGATAAGACTAAGATCCTTTATCAGCCGGCACAACATTCCTGCAAGAGAACTCCGGCTATTACAATCAATGGTCAATCTCTGCAAAACGTAAATCATTGTCCTTACCTTGGAAGCAATCTCTCCACATCAGCAAACACTGATACAGAAATCCAATATCGTTTAAGATGTGCTAGTGCGGCTTTCGGTCGTATTCTAAAAAGAGTGTTTGACAATCATGATATCAGTGTGAGAACCAAACTCTACGTTTACAACGCTGTTGTATTCCCTACTCTTATCTATGGTGGCGAGACCTGGACAACTTACAGGAGCAACCTAAAATGCCTGTAAAAATACCATCAACGATGCTTACGGAGAATACTGAAAGTTAAATGGTAAGATCGTCGAACAAACATTAGTATCCTCGAAGAAGCCAACACTACAAGCATGGAGGCAAAGGTAGTCAGGCATCGGATATGCTGGGCTGGCCATGTTGTCCGCATGCCAGATCCACGCCTCCCAAAGTGGATCATGTACTCCCAACTAAAGAATGGACTGCGTGACCATGGAGGGCAGCTTAAACGATACAAGGATGTCCTTAAACATAACCTCAAAGAGTGTCGAATGGATACGGCCAACTGGGAAACCGCAGCCGAAGATAGAACTAAATGGCGTAAAATTGTATACAACGGAGTCGAACAATTAGAACAAGATATGAGAAGACTAGAAGCTGAAAGGAGGAATGGCAGGAAAGAACGTGCGAATGCAAGGCACAATCATCTGCTGATACAACTAGTGTGTGCTGTCGCTGCAGTAAAGTGTGTGCATAGAGAATTGTACTGTTCAGCCATCTGAGACGACACAATACTTCCAAATAATATTGTATTTTACATACTATATATTCCTTGACGAATAAATGCCTATCATCATCAAACATTTTCCATAGATCTGTCTATTTATTAAACATATTGTATAACTTTATAATATTTCAAAGGGAATTTTGCATTTTAGAATGCTTCAAAATTGTCCGCTCTCAAGAAAATATGTTAGTGTAGGCTCTCCGCTCTTTTACACTGAGCGCCAATCCACTGAACCCGAATCAAGAGTTTCACTTTTTAAATAACAATATCCCTTCGTAGGGTAAACAAGTAGAGATCTTGCCTAGTCGACCAGCTACAGAGTGCTCGGCCATTCAATGAGCATACGAACAAACATCCAAGTCTCGTTCTTAGTCAGCGTATGCGTAGAACACTTGGGCCGGCATGTTTAGATGCTGCCTGTCTTCTCCGATATCTTACGATAATTGCCAACTACCACTGACCCCTCCATTATCATGTGTCGTCAACAACCATGCACCTACACGTAAAATGTTACATATTCTGCAACTTGTGTTTGTAAATACTGTATTAATAGGCTACAGTATATTGTTTGTGCTCGGTAAGTTTTGAACAAGTTGTGTCACCAACAAGTCTGGAACATACATAATTAGCTTGCCCTAAGAATACAATAACGAGCCGCTACTGGTAGCAATTTTCATTTCCATGAGCAGGGCCTATACGTCTTTCAAATAGTCTTGATTATATCTGGTATATTATGACGATTGGCCCTCCTCGGCTCCAATTGACTATCGATCAATGTAGCATATGGAGATGTGGGGCGCACAACCAGGGGATGTTCGTGTTCTGATTCTATCATTAAAAAAAACATATGAATGAGGCAGGTGGTTCGGGCAGATCTAATACTGTCTTCTCAGAAACGTAGGATACACAACCTGTTTATGATTATTTAATGAATAATATTATCCAAATTAACAAGAAAATCTATACCGGTACTAATATAATAAAGCTGAAGAGTTTTTTTGTTTGTTTGTGTGTTTAAACGCGCTAATCTCTGGAACTATCAGTCGGATTCAAAAAATTCTTTTTGTATATGATAGCCTGATTCAAAAGGAATAGTTTAGGCTATGTAGCATTAGGTTACACCTTTCAGGTAACCTTAAAGATTGATTTTTGTTCAGTAATTCGGAAGAACAAGCGCTCCCGAACAGCTTCAACAATACCTAAGTCTATTGTTGCCTTGCAATGCGGGCTGCATCACGTCGCCCCTACCAGTGTTCTGGTGCAGAATTGCGAGCTGCTTATAAACTGCAGTCACGGGGAGCAATTAGTGCAAACAGATTTCTTAGGCCCCTTAAAACAGTTATCAGCCTTTGTATAAGGGCGATGGTGTTGGTGCAGTATACTGAGGTTATCAGCTGCAATAAGCGTTGGTGCTTTCAAATTTACATTCATTTATTCCGAAACTTATCCTTGAGTGCTCCAGTTCTGTAGTAGCATTCATTATCATCCATAAAACAAATAAATCCACCGGGCAAAGCCGGGCACTACTGCTAGTATTTGATATTTCTTGGAAGCTTTTTAATCCTAGAATGGTAACGTTCTTCCTCGCGAGCCCTAGGTTGCAGATTCGTATCCTGGCGCAGTCAGCTGGCATTTGAGGGTAGGCAAATGCGAGGGAGCCTTGTCAGTAGATTTAGTGGCACGTTAAGGATCCCCTTCGGGGCAAAATTCCGGCACCCTCGCGACTCTAAAAGCCACAGTAGTTAAAAGGGACGTAAAACGAATAACATTATTATTATTATTATTACTATTATTATTATTATTATTATTATTATTATTATTATTATTATGTTCTTCCTCGTGACGAAAACGAGATACACTCCTGCTTCCCCCACTTCTCCCTGTTGTCCAATCCCCACCAGTGTTTGATAGTCCTAAAATGCAAAAGCACATTCGTCGTCAAAATTTAAGGAAAAAAAACACACAAAGAAATCAAAATTCGTCAAAATACTTAAGACGCAAAAAAAAGTCAAAATTTGACAAAAAAAATATCTCAAAGTAAAATGGCTTCAAATTAAAAAAAGAACACAACAAAATGGTCTAAGTTCGATTCTTGACTCTGACAAAAGAAATAATTCTGGTCTAAGGGCTGGAACGAGATCCACTCAGCCTCGTGAGGGAAAATTGAGTAAACCTCGAGGTGGGTTAAATTTTCACCTCAGCCATCCTGGAAGTGGTTTTCTGTAGTTTCTGACTTCTACTCCAGGCGAATGCTGGGATGGATCCTAACTTAAGGCCACGGACACCTCCTTCCCAATCCCCGCCTGAATAACAAGTAAACACACTAATACAGCCATCACAATAACATAGGTTATCAGACCAAATCCTAATCTCATCCAAGTACACGAGGCAATAAGGCCACTATGTCTAATTCCCTCAAATGAAACAACAACTCTCAAGATAAAATAATAAACCCTGGCACTACAGCCCGTGAAGGGCCTAGGCCTACCATGTGACCGCTGCCCAGCCATTTGGCGAAATCAGTGCATCGGCTCCCCTTGGCCGTTAATCTTGATTTTCGTAATCGGGGCGCTGCCTCACCGTCCGACAGCTACTCAATTGTCCTCACGAGGCTGAGTGAATCCCGTTCCAGCCCTCAGTCAGTTTCTAAAATCCCTGAGGGAGCCGAGAATCGAACCTGGGCCTCCGGGTGAGAGGCAGGCACACTAACCCAACACCACGGGGCCGGCCAACAACTCTCAGGAGACTATCTTTAAACAGAGTACTATCGCTGTGTTTCGAACGCAACCAATTCAAGTGATTTCTCAGAGGAGGGTGCATGTTTTCAGAACTGGTAATACATGCACTCGGTCCATTTCAGCTTTTAGTCCATAGTCAAATCAGGAAAGCATTTTGACAAAGAGGATCCGCCTATGTGAATATTGAGTGAAAAATGTGAGGGAAGTCTCTTTTAGGGGGTCGTGAATAATAGTTTGGCTCCGACCCACGCATATAGAACAGGCTTGTTGACAAGGAGTCAGTAGGTCCAGTGGTAACCTCAGAGGTTATATGTTATCAGGTCAATCCAAGATACTTCTTGTTGCTGGCTATGTTACGAGAGAAACCCACGAGGTCTGGGATGAGATGCGATGACTTATATTTGTGTTATTTCTTTTTTTTTACTATTTAGTAGCATGCTGAGCTTCTATGCCCAAGGTCGTGGGTTCAAACCCGTCCGAAGACATCGGATTTTTAAGAGCGTTAAAAATCCTCAGTATGCCTTCCTTAGGAGGGGAAGTAAAGCCGGTGGCCCCATGTCATAGATTTATGGCATGCAAAAGAACCTTCCACTAATACACTTGTGTGAAGCTAAATTATATGTTAGATTTGACTAACGCTCTTAGGTTCCAACGTTCGTCGCCAGGAGCCGACTGCGGTGGCATCTAGTAACCAAGTTCAGAACTAGTTGCCGTTGACGGTGGCGTTTGGTAGCAAAAGTAGGAACTACTTGAAAATTGATTGTCTGCAGTCCTAACTTGAATTAGAAACAGGTAACACATACTAATACAGCCATCACAATTAACACCAGTTATTAGACAGATTCTATACACACCCAAAGTACACGGGGCTACATGACCGCGTTGTCGCAGGCCCTAAACTAAGGAACCAACCAACCGCTTTTTACATCATAAGAGATTTTCTGTCAGTCAACACAGTTACAATCCCAATTATTGGTGGTGGTTGTTGTTGTTGTTAATTCATTTGAGGGTCTTGGAACTTCTTGGTCATCAACTCCGTGTAGTCGGGTGTGTGTTGAATTTGTCTGATAACCTGCATTTCTGTGATAACTGGTCCATCTCGTTGCGTAGTGTGTAGTTTTCTTGACTGTCACCGCGGAAATCCGAATTCGATTCCTGGCTCGCCAAGAAATTTAATTCTGGTCTGAGGGCTGGAACGGGGAACACTCGGCCTCGTGAGGCTAAACTGAGAAGAAATGGGTTCGATTCCCACCTCAGCCATCCAGGAAGTCGTTTTCTACTTTCACCCCTGGTGAATGCCGGGATGACTCCTAACTTAAAGCCACGGTGCCTCCTTCCCAATCCTCATCTGAATTACAAATACACACACTAATACAGCCATCACAATAGCACTGGATATGAGACACAGTCCCCATACATACACACCCAAATACACGGGGCTACAATAACTCGATGTCGCAAAGCCCCTAACTGAATCAACAAATAGGCTACAATCAGTGATGACTCTAGTAGCGTGTGTAGCTTTATTAGGGACAGGGATGAGGTAGGCTCCCAGGGACTATAAATAAGGTTAGGCTACTATCCCGGCATTTGCTTGGAGGGAGTATGGAAAAAAGGAAGCTTGTAGTTTAACGTGACCGTTAATCTCGCGATCATAAGCCACGGGACCTCCGTTTTACGTGGAATCCGAACCACAGGACATGGCATTTCACATCGAAAATCTCTCATGCATTGACCGGGAATCGAACCCGACAGGATAGGGTCGAGGCGCGGTGCCATGGTGGTCCCAGGTTCGTTTATCCTGGGATGCCATGCCTTCATTTTTTTCTTTTTCTTTCATTTTAGAGACGGAGAAGGGGGCGTAGTCACAGTGCGTATTTATTCTGTGCTGATTTTTTAAAACTATCGTTGATTCTGCAAATCAATTGCCTTTTGATTATTAGTATCAACGAGTTACGTGTGTCTCTGTAGTAGTTAAAGACGACGGAACTATCAATTGGCAAGAGGAATGCAGCTCTCGGCTAATAACGCAGCGTTGAGCGGTGGTCGCGCCAAGACCGTTGACAGCGAAAGAGTGCCTGACCTCAGAGTAACACATAGCGCGCTTCCCTACTTTACAGGGGCGGAAGGCCTGAAACAAACCTGTTTTCTGGGGTTAGGAGGCCATTCCGACCCCAGGTTCCCTATCTCAAATTGATCCTATACCCATCCCTTACACGCCCCTTAAGGGTACTCAAGTACATAAATGACACCCAGTATAGTAGGCTATATGTACTTATTGTACGTGAACCAAAACATGCATAATATTCGGACAATAAGCATATGAAGACGGCAAACCGAATTTCATGAAGTTGTAGTCCCCTGGCCGGCTAGCCTGCTTAACTTCCCCATTCGTACGTCAGTTGTTAGCTCCGATGTCAAAACGGATCTCCCGTGTCTCACACTGAGGTAACATTCACGTTATTAATATGGCAATATGTCCTGTAATTGTTTTGTTAATTATATGAGGACATGATCTATCACTGTTTTACAGAGTATTGTTTATTTAGTCAAGGCATGTACTGTATGTCGGATCTTTGCTTATAAGTCCTATTGTTACAAAAATCACGGCACGCATCTCATACGTTGTTGGCATGTTAAAGAACCCATTTTTGAATTCAGTAGGCCGTGTTCATAATGGCAACATTAATCTCAGGATTTTCCGCCAACACAAAGTTCATCATTTCTCTACTAGAAAGCGCTATAGTGTCAAGGAGCTTAGATATTTAACTTCCTTGACTTTCATAGCGCTTCAAAGAACGACAAAATTTGACATGCAAGCTGCCCTCTGGGCGCAAATATCAAATCTTGCACCCGGTACCCGAGGACATACAATATTATTATTAGTCTTAATGTTGAGTAAGGCCAAGTGAACCTGAGTGCAGAAGGGCATAGTTCGGCAGTTCAACAGCTTGCCAGTCGGCTCCAGGCATCTAATCTGCAAGTGAGCCGTATGATATGACAAGTGACTGGGTAGCAGGGCAGAGCAGGTGTTCACACCAAGGAGCAACGAGAGAAAGACTGTCTCGGCTGAAGGCGGGATACCGTATTGATCATAATCAGGGGAACACAATTTTTGGAATGTTCTTGGGTCGTGATTACATGATTACAAGATTTACGGTTATGTAAACATACAAGGATCCATTCGTTAAGATAACACGTATTTTTGGTACAAAGTTTTTAAATTGTAGTTAGTCATTATCCATTTCTTGTTCTCTATGACGTAATCCCTAGCAGAAAGAGAGCAACACACGTAGGTATGACACCTTCAATTTGGCTGAATCCACCTTTCTGTGATTCTCTGCGATGTGATAAGTTATATGTGTTCATTCTCGATGGAGGTTCCAACAATAGTCCGCCATCATATGCTTATCCCATCGTCCACAGTAGGCCTACTGTTCTTCCGTGATCCTAATTCCTAAATTACTGTAATAAATGATAATGAAATTATCAATTACTTAAAGAACTAGAGCTGATAGAACAAAATGGACAGCAGTTTTGGAACCAGCAGCGCAAATATGCCCGGAATCTGTTTTTAAATTCCATACACCACACAAAGATTTTCCTTTGTTCTCCTGTGAGCTGTTGAATTAGACAGTAGATCAATAGAATGATTATTTACGTTTAAACATTTGATATAGTGGAGCATTGTCTTTAAAGTTGTGTAAAAATAAATAAAATAAGTAAGTACATTTTTAAGAAATTGCGTTAGCAAGCAAGAACGTTGCCAGATTTTGAGCAAAGCGTGATCTGCCGATTTCTCAATAAGAGCTTACTTCCAGTTTTCACCCCTTCCCTGCACCGCACACAAAGTGCCTGGACAAATGAGCTCCGTTTCGCAGGCCATAGTGAATTAGAGAGTAAAACGTAAAAATATATTGGATTTATCATTTTTGTTGAAAGCGAATTGCAAGTGTTTGAATTAGTGTGACAGTTGAACTCGGCTGAAGTATGGTCAGAGAACTCTATCTCTTCGGAATGGCTCTTTTTATATACATTTTAATAGGTCGATAAAAAGAGAAAAAGTTTGTATGTAATATGTTTGTAATCCTGGACGAAGCTGGAAGGACTAATGGAAATGGAATTTGCCCGCTATTGAGGGCGTGGGATGGGATTGGATGTTGATAATGTTTTTCTGACTGAAATATTAGAAATGTCATTTCATAAGTATCATAAAGCAAATGTAATATGACCAGCAAAGTACACATGGGCAGGATAATGACGACCAAAGAAATATGATATTGCCCCAGCTCGCTAGAGTAATTCGAGGTCAGCGTCATTTCCAAGCTAAAGCCTGCTTTTACTTTCACATATTTACGATAAGCCATTTTTTTACATTTCTTGATATTAGTGTATAGTCATATATAATTCCACATTTGCTGCAGCACTACTTCATTTTTGGTGACACAGACTACTCAAAGTAAAAGTTTTGGAAAGTTTAATTTCACTGTCTCTCGTAGGCCTACAGAGTGGTTTGTTGGTTCCTTAGTTCAGGGGCTGCGGCAACGCGATCATGTAGCCCCGTGTACTTCGGCTGTATGTGAAAACTAGTTAGTTATTGTTGTTTTAAGGGGGCGGAACTACGAGGTCATCTGCCCTTCTTAACACAGATTCAAGAATACAAATTTGGAATGAAATTTAAAATTTAGAGGTGGACACCTAAATTGGAAAAGACCTAAATATAATAAAACAAACAAAAAACTAATAATTATAATATAAACAAAAATTACGGAAAAACAACATTTCAGCATTAAAAAACGAACAAGTCGTTGAGTCAATGTACACTGGAAAATTTAGATTGCTGGCCCTAACCCACTCTCACTTATATAGCGGATAACGCGATCAGCAGCAGCCGCGTCATCGGCTAATATAAGTTTCAGTGTCATCTGCAAACCAAGGATTCTCCGTAAGTAAGCAAGATCCACACACTCTGTTAAAATGTGGGCCACGGTGAGAATGGCTCCACAGGTAGTCTACAAAGTGGGGTCTTCCCTTCTCTGCTTGATAACAGGTGTTAATTGTGATGGCTGTATTAGCGTGTGTTATCTGTGAATCAGGTAAGGACTTCAGACGATTAATTTCAAGTAATTCCTACTTTTTTTTACCAAATGCTACCGTCCATGGCACTTAGCTCCAAACTTGGCTACTAGATGCCATCGCAATCAGCTCCTGGCGGTGAACGTTGGAACTAATATAGCGTTAATCAAATCTAACCTACAGATTTTAGCTTCATACAAGTGTAGTTAGTGGAAGGTTCTTTTACATTCCAAAAATCTATGACATGGGACCGCCGGCTTTACTTCCCCTCCAAAGGAAGGCATGCTGAGAGATTTATAACGCTCTTAAAAATCCGACAACTTCAGCCGTGTTTGAACCCGCGATCTTATGCTTAGAAGCTCAGCATGCTACCAACTACGCCACCGAAGCCACCAAATGTATTTGGATTATAGTAACTATAACTTATTGTGTTAGATGCCATTTTCCAGCGTTGTGTTAGTAATCGAAATGTAATGTTTTTCAGTCGGCCAACACGATTTTACTGAATTGTGTTGGGTGTTTCCGTAATCCTGAAAAAACTTAAATTAGATTCATTTATAGACTCGTGTAAAGTAGATGGTTCTGTGCCATTTCGTCCAGCAACAAATTTCCTTGAAAATCGAGCCATTTCGTCCAGCTCGGTTTTACAAATTATTACACAATTTAATGAGTACCATCTCGTCCAGACGAAATGTTGACAAGGGTTGAGGCAGTGCAGGTGGTCGGAGATCAATGACCCCTATGCTTACGTGCACAACCACAGGTTGTGGGATGTATTTTGAACCTGACGTACATTTTGTGCGTATTATTCAATCTATTCCTTTTGTGAGTATTTTCGTTCTAAATTCCGTTTTGTAAGTATCACCGCTCTCCATTTTGTAAGTAGTTTCAATCTGAGTTCCTTTTTTGTAAGTATTTTCCTTCTCACTTAATTTTCGTTCTGGTTTACACTTCGTTGTCATTTTCGCTATCACCCAAACCGTTAGGGGCCGATAACCTAGATGTTAGGTCCTTAAAACAACAATTATCATCATCATCATAATTATCACCTGATTTGTGGAGATATTTGTTTCTATTCCCACTATGTTGTTTACATTATAAGCATTACATTGTAAAATATAGTTGACTGGTGGCAAACGAGCGGAGCGAGTAACGTCCATTATCACAAACATCAAAATTACTTATTTCTAACATGAAACGCAATGAAATGAAGCAGTTATTGTAAACCTGTCAAACTGTCAATCATAGGTGTTTAGACGAAATAGCACTAGTGGGCCGGTAGAGAGTCAACCCACCTGCCTCTGTTCGTGGAATTTGGACGAAATGGCACCTGGACGAAATGGCACGACACCGGGTAGATGCCCCGGGACTTGAAATAAGGTAATTTCCCAACATATGCCTGGAATAAGTGTGAAGAAAATACAATCCAAGAGTATTTATTAATCTCATGTAAATTATTTTCATGATTAGGGAAACACCCATTATAATACCGTGTTTACCGACTGGAAAACATTACATTTCGAACTATTACTTTATTGGGAGTCGTTACTGTTTGAAAAATATCCTTTTTACCTGTTATTTACTTTTGAACCGGCCACGGTGGCTGCGAGCGCTAAAGCGTTAACTCGAGCCTCACTGGCACCGGGAGAGCATAGCTTCGAATCCCACCTTGGCTTCCCAATTCCACCACCAGGCAAATGCCAGGACGGTTCCTTTCATCAGGTCCACGGCCGACTTCATTCCAAAATCCCTTCCCTAACCCTTTCTTCATTAAGTCCATGTTAGCGGTCACCTGTCACCATTCCCAGTTGTATCTGTTGACAGAGTGTGTTCAACTTCCACACACCATCCTTGCGACGGTAGAGGAATGATCCCTCGCAGAGTCCTTGGGTGAAGCCGAGCTTGGAGGATAAGAGATAAAAAGGAACTTCTGGAAATAAAATCGTAATCGTTACATTGTAGTCAGTATTACTTTACCTGCCAACAATAATGTTACGATTAGTTTTATGTCCCGTTTAACTATGGTGGCTTTTAGAGACAACAATCTTTGACGTGCCAGTATATCTACTGACTCGCCTCCCTTCGCTTTGCATACCCTCAAATGCCAGCTGACTGAGCCAGGATTCGATCCTTCAACCTAGGGAACAGCAGACGAGAACGTTATCGCTGTTCGTACAATAGTTTGGTATATGTAGTTCTTTTCCTTCTTTATACAAATCACTTCATGCATTATGACTTCAATCCACATGATTTCTAGATGCGGGTTGTTATTGTAAATTCAATTGTAGGGGTTTGTATCATTTTTGTCATCAGCCCCGTGCACTTGGGTGTGAGTTGAACTTTTCTGACAATAAGCTGTGTCTCTGTGCTGCCTGCAGAAGTGGTGTAGATGTATTAGCCTATGAACAGGGATTGGATAGGCACCCCGGGTCTTGAAATACGGAAACGTCCAAACATTTTCAGGGAGTGTGAAGAAAACTCGGCGAAAATCTAAACTCAGGATAGCGACTGTCAGTGCCGAGATTCGAACTTCTATTCTCCGGACTTGATGCAGCCTCCCCCATCGTAGTCGTGGTACGCGAATTAAAGTGCATAGCTACGCCGCGGTGTGAGTTCTAGAAGAACCTCCGTACACAATAGGGGATCATGTGTTCGAGGCCCAGAATTTTACGCTGACAAGTAAAGTCGCAGGTTCGAGTCCCCCATTGGTCAATCATTTCAATTCTCTCCCTTCCATCTAAATAGTTTGTACATTATGTACAATGCACGACCTAATAGCCTAGCTGTAGGCTCCCATTTGTCATCAAACCGACAGCAGTGGCTACGCTGGTTAAAGCGCAGTGTTAGGTCATGGGGCCAAGCTCTCTGCTGACACGGTAGACGCGTGGGTTCGAGCCCCACCGTCGGACGTCCTTGAAATGGTTTTCCGTGGTTTCCCATTTTCAACACCAGGCAAATGCTGGGACGGTACCATCGGACAGGCCACGGCCGCTTCCTTCCACATCCTTGCCCAGTTTCATTCATCTTCATCCATTCCATCTCTCATCCCGACGCGCAGGTCGCCCACGGGCGTCGACTAGAAAGACCTGCACTCGGCCTCTCAGGAGGTCACACGAAAAAAAAAATGTCATCAATACAGATGTGGAAATCCAATTCTCTAAACCATTGTAAGTTTGGTTTAAATTGAAGTATCGATGTGGGGCGTGATGGTTTGCCTCTTACCTTGCGGACTGGGTTCGATTCCCGGTTAATGCATGTGAGATTTCCAAAGTGAAAATGGTTCGGATTCCACGTAAAAAAGAGACGTCCCGTGGCTCATGATATCGAGATTACTTCCTTCCTTCCTTCCTTCCTTCCTTCTATTTGCAGTCTATCTGTCCCTCGTTGAATCGTGCACCACGTCCGCGAGGGGCCTGCAACAAGTCCGAAGATCATAGGTACGAATCCCGGCGCTGACCGCGGCTATCCTAAGTGTGTTTTCCCCGTCTTTTTTCCACACTCCCTCCAGGCAAACGCCAGGATAGTACCGTACTTCACGTCCGGGGTGGCAACCCCATCCCTGTCCCTAAAACTGTTGAACACACTACTACAATCGTCACAGGAATATAGGTTATCAGACAAGTTCAAATACACCCAACTACACGGGGCTGATGACCAAGATGGCCCAAGTCCCACCGATGAATTAATAACTACAATCATTTCTTTAAAGATTTATTGTACCCAATTGGTCATTCTACGTAACAGAATATGTTATTGGTTTTACGTCCCTTTTAACTACACTGGCTTTTAGAGACGCCGGGGTGCCGGAATTTTGCCCCAAAGGGGATCTTTAACGTGCCAGTAAATCTACGGACACGGCTCCCTCGCATTTGCGCACCCTCAAATGCCAGCTGACTGCGCCAGGACATTCTACGTAACAGAAGCAATGATGGATAGAAGATGAACCATCCAGAATCAGGAGATGAGACATGTTGTAACATACTCACCATCCATGGCTTCCAGCATAAGATATGCAGAAAAATGAAATACCACGAACAGAACAAAGAATGCATATGTTATCTGTGCAATAACCCATGTGACAAATACCACATAACATCGTGCAACAAACGGACAAGGAGTATAGTGACTAGTCTACCTGCAAGCTATTTTACACTGCGGCTTCCGTGGCGTAGTTGGTAGCATGCTGAACTGCTGTGCCCAAGATAGCGGGTTCAAACCCGGCCGAAGTCGTCGGATTCCTTTAATAGCGTTAAATATCCTTCAATATGCCTTCCTTCGGAGCGGAAGTACAATCGGCGGTCCCTTGTCATAGATTTATGTCATGTAAAACATCCTTCCACAGACTAAACTTGTGTTAAGCTAAATTTCTAGGTTAGATTTCGTTGGAACGCTGTATCAAAGTTCCAACGTTCACCACTAGGTATCATTGACATCTGGTAGCGAACGTTGGAACTACTTGAAATTGAACGGAACTTGTAGCTCATCCTAATAAGGGTGTCCGCTGGAAGCAGCTACAGCCTCTGGTGAGCCGAACCTGTCCTCGGACTCTCCCGGCACTAAAAGCCATACGATAAAAAGATAAATAAATAACTAAATATGTATTAATTAATAATTTTAAGTGCCTGTATCTACAATAACAATCTTGTGTAACTGCATACACACACTGACACAAACACACATCGGTACAATTTTTCAATTGTTTCCTTAAATGAAATGTAGGCTATAAAACGTTATTATGATTCATAGGCTGGACTATTTTTGTAGCCTATTAACATTTCATGCTGAAATACAGATCATAGTACTATGAGAAGAGATTAGAAAATGTGGACTATTATTGTATAACATGGAATTGAAATTGAATATGGAAATTAATATGTAACACAAGAAGTAATATATGAGGACGAAAACAACTGTGGTGTAATATGTCATTGGTGAAACTAACACCGATGTATGATATTTCACACATCGTGGACCACAAAGGTGTATTGTTTCTCCAAAGACATGAAAGAACCCAATATTCTCCAACTTCTTGCAACTTGAAATAGTTGTCACATGTCGGAGCAGATTTTTGCTATCACAGTGAAGCCAAATTCTGTGGGAATAGAAATATTACTTCACCGTGTCTTTGAGTTTCTGCAGGTAAAACTCCAATTTCTATTAATTTTCTATTAAGGATTCGTGCCGTAGCCTATTTCATTTTTGTTTTATTTATTAATTTATTTATACATTCATTCATATTTCATTTAATACATTTTTTATTTCAATTTTAGTTTTAGTTTTTATTTAAATTTTTAAATTTTTATTTTTAAATAATTTTTAATATGTTTAAATTTTATTTTTTAAATTATTTGCTGTTTACCTTATTTTTTATTTATTCATCTAACTGACGTATCTCCAATTTACAAATACATACACTAGTACAGCCATATAATAACACAGGTTATCTCACAAATTTGACACACACCCACACGGGGCTATTTGACCATGTCACAGTCCCTAAAATAAACAACAGCAATAACAAATAATAGCGTAAGAGCAAAACATGAATGAATGAATGAATGAATAAATAAATAAATAAATAAATAAATTATACTGCAATGTTATTCGTTTCACATCCCTTTTGAATACTGCGGCTTTTAGAGACGCCAGGGTGCCGGAATTTTGCTCCGAAGGGGATCTTTAACGTAAATCTACTGACACGGCTCCCTCGCATTTGTCTACCCTCAACTGCCAACTGACTGCTCTAGGTTTCAATCCTGCATCCTTGGGCACAGCATGCGAGAACGTTACCGCTACACCACGCAGCCAATCAACGGATGTATGGAACTCATGTTTCTATTAGAACATATTACGATGCTGGCATGTGGTAAGCATGTATTGTACTACTCTACCAGAGAATTGTTACCGGTGGTGGAAATTGGAACTAATGCGCTCCGCCCGGCCACACGCTTGCGACAGACGTGCATTTGTCGCCAGCGAAACCTCATCACGTGTCATTTGTGTGCATGATTCATGCTGGGTCGTGGCTGTGCGGTGTGTTCTCATTGAATACCTGTACATGCGTTTCCCTCTTGCCCCGGAACAGCTCGCTGCAGCCATAACGAGGCGAGATTACGTAATGTATACACAACAGCTGCGCTCCACAGCTAGCGGTAACAATTCCCATGTAGGGTAGTACTGTAAGTAAAGAAGAAAAGAAAAACATCTTTCGTGCAGTGGCAGCAACAACGGTGGGCTGATAAAAATGTTCCCCCTTTTAGTGAGTTTAGTCTCCTGATTTGTGCTACCTCGTATTTATGAGTCTCCAACTGACTCTTCCGAGTTTTATGGCTTTCAAATGCTATCGTAATAAAAACAAAGAAGACACAGATGTAATAAAATGTATTTTTAAAGAAATGTCTAAAGGAATACACAGTAGTAGCTCCTTCGTTTAATCTCACTTGGCTTCTTGAAGAGGAGTTGTACTCAACTCAATCATTTCATCGGAGCCATTAAAAGAAGAAGTCTTAGGGTCTCCAGAGTATCTCTAATATAATCACTACTTGTTTCTTTTTTTATATACAGACAAAAAGTTTTTGTAGAGCTAAAAATCTTTTATGGATTTGTACATCCGCGTAGAAATAGATTGCGGGAGAGAAAGAGAAGGAGAGCAAATTACGGAAATGGAGAATAAATGGGGAGGATGAAGAAAGAAGAGAGAAGTTTTGCTGATGTGTCCGGCAAATGGGTGTGCATTAGCATTGGGGATGAGCCCCACTTCCATAAGAATTATCGGTTTGTTCTGCCTGCATTTTAATCGAGCGCTACAGCCCGTCTTAAGAGACTTGGCCCCGATGTTGCTCATAGAGCCGAGTTACAATAAATAAATAAATAAATAAATAAATAAATAAATAAATAAATAAATAAATAAATAAATAAATAAATAAATAACCTAACAAATAAACAAAAAATAAACAAAAAATAAAAAGCAAACAAACAAAAATAAATAAATAAACAAACAAATAAACAAAAATAAATAAATAAATAAATGAAAAGTAAACAAAAATAAATAAATAAATAAACCAAACAAATAAACAAAAAATGAAAAGTTAACAATAAATAAACAAACAAATAAACAAAAATAAATAAATAAATAAATAAATGAAAAGTAAACAAAATAAATAAATAAATAAATAAACCAAACAAATAAACAAAAATTAAAATAAAAATTCATAAATAAATTAATAAAAAGAAACCAAAATGAATAAATAAATAAATTAAATAATAAACAGCAATGAAGCTAAATAAATAAATCAATCAATGAATAAAATGCGTTACACGTATTTCCCTCCCCACATAAACAGACTGAGGACTTACTACCAAATTTAGTACGATTCAATAAGGGCGTTTAAACGTACTGTATGTGTCACTTTGAATTACAATTTGACACTTTTAAATTTAAGGCAGAAATTTATGTGCCGCGGCTTTAATGTATTGTAGTCTGTTTATTTCGCCATGTCGAAATTGAATCATTTTATTTTACAGAAAATCCTCCTTTCTTTTTAATGAGTAGGCTACAACATCTTTGTTATGTATGGTACCTAAGTTAGCAACGGAAATCTCAGAATGAAGAATTTTGCTTGGTCGCTCAAATAATTGCCTTACGTTCCAAAGAGTTGTTTACTTTTTGCCTTAGCATACATTGGGTATTGCCAGGTCCATGGTTGTAGAAGTGTTCTCTTCGCGAGTAATACTTGTTTTTACATCAAACTTCATAACTGATTTGCACGTCTTCTTACAGCATGACCACCGTTGAATTCCACCACTAAGAATTGAAACTTGTACCCGTCTATTACACGTAACTAAACATTCTTGTTCAAGGCCCACACCACTGTAAGTTGCAGGGGCGGATCTAGGGGAGGGCGAGGAGGGCAACCACCCAGGGCCTCGCGGTCTGGGGGCCCCACGCCATGGATTGTTTTAAATTTATTGATTAATTAATTATACTTTTCAAACTAATTTATAATTCATATTCTTTTTTCAATTCAGCTATGACCTCCGGTGACCATTTAGCAAGTTTAGATTTCAGTGAAATGATAGAAGACATCAGCCGGGGAAAAAGTCGCAAAAGTAATATTTTAATATTTCATAGTTTGCATAATCTTCCTCAAGGGTACTTAAAGGTTGATGAAAATTAATAAATGTAAATCAAAAATATTGGAATGCAGCCAAAATAAATCAGAAACCCAAATGGACGTCAAATTGACAGGTGAAAAGCTAAAGGAATCAGGAGACTTCTGTTACTTAGGAAGCAAAATAACCAGTGATAGACGAAGCAAAGAGGATATAAAAAGCAGATGTATTCAAAATATTGTAACTATTCTATATTTACAAATCTATTTTCCATTTTATATGATTTTTTTTTATTTCCTGTTGTTGTGGTCCTCACGTTATCATATCGCCCAGGGCCCCGCAATGCCTGGATCCGCCACTGGTAAGTTGTGACCCACCAAGATCGTGTAAGCAACTGATATGTTTATGGGTAACCGTGTCTGCGCAACTCGGATGTTTAAATTAGGTACTACCGTTAGTGAATTTATCCACAACTATAGTGTGCAGCCAGCAAAATAGTCATTGGCCTGCGCTCCGTGCTTGGGGAAATCCACCACACTCCCGTGAGAATAATACATATCTTGCTTACTGTCTGCTTATCGCCTTCCGTACCTATGCAACTTTGTTGACTACCACCAATTCATTTACTGTTGTGAACATTTACTCCGAAATCCAACATACTGTATCGTACACTAAAGGCAAGCTTCACCGCGATTCAAAATTTAAGGAGATTATCCAACGCGACGAAAATTTGTATCTCCACTTGACACACGTGAATGCTCCCAAACATGATCTCCCGACATACAATCAAGTGTATGTACTGATCAAGAGACAAGAAGAACATAGTAAGACGCGTGCAGCCTCCAACAAACGTATATAAACAAGTGTCTGTCTCGTGGTCCTGATTGATAACAACCATCAGCAATGTCCAGGACACGAGAGAAGAAGCCCCTGTTCGCAGGCGTGGCTCCCCTCTCCGGATCACGGAGACTTGGTACTAGGACGCTCTAGGCGGGCGGACTGTGCTCCGAACCTAACCCCGGACGTGCAGTTCGTCCGCCATTGCGGACGAGCTAGTCCCAGAAGTGCCAAGCCAACTGATTCCCATATATAGCCTACTAATCTCGGCGAGGAAACGGATTTTGCAACTGTTGCATGATACACCTCCCGTACTAACAAAACCTACTCATTTCCATACCCACATTATCCTTGCATGTGGCAATAACCAAGCCGCCAGGTTTTACGTGTAGACAATCTTTCCTTTCTGTCTATGCGGTTTTCCCTGGCTCTACAATCTTACCGTTATATATGTGTGCATATTTATATGTGCACATATATAATAATATACCAATGTTAATATCAACCTATGATGCCTGGTAGCTCGCGACCGCGATGGGACAGGCGCAAAGCCTCAAAGGGCAATCCTTACCTTTCCAATCCCCTATGCTTTCTCTTCTACTATGTAGACTAACTGCATGTCGGAGGCACCAGTAGTAAGGTCGGGTGCCACGCGGGGTGAGCGGGAAACCTTCCCCCCCCCCCTCCCCAAAGAAAAATCGTGGTCCTATGCTCGCCTTCCCAAATCAAACCAATAAGCAGGACGGCGTCATAAGATAGCTTTGAATTTGAGCAGACAAGGGAAGTTCTTGACCTGGGTCAAGCGCCCTCAACGTCCTTCGTTTCTTGGAATTCAAGCGCAGCCTTTTCCTTGTTTGCTAATGGATTCTTGCTTGAGAGATGTCTCAATATGTGACACACAGGAGACTTGATAAGTTATGTAATTAGCCTACTTATAACATCCTACTATAGGCACAAATGTGAATTGTAAAATGAAAATCCACAGCCTGCTTCCAGTCGTCCGACCAGGTCAGGGGATGGAATGAATGAAGCCCCCATCTAGCGGCGAGAATATGAATTGTGCCGGCTGCCGAAGCCTGTCGCACTCCCCTGGGGCAATGATTAAATAAATGACAGATGAAATGAAATGACAGTGGAGTGTGTTGCTGGAAAGAAATTTGTGACAGGAAAAATAGGAGTACCCGGAGAAAAACCTGTCTGCTTCCACTTTGTCCAGCACAAATCTCACATGGAGTGACCGGGATTTGAACCACGGACCCAGCGGTGAGAAGCCGGCGTGCTGCCGCCTAAACCACGGAGGCCTATGAAATATAAAATATTCACTCTAATTCTAGTAAATGATGAGATGGTATAAAATATTCCGAAGAGATGAAATATTCACATAAATTAGACTAAAGGTTGTAAGTACAGTGTGTATAGAAACTCTCTCCGCAGTGGAGTCAGACGTCTGGTGCCTGCCTGCCTGCTCACTACCTCTGTGCGCTGTTCACCCTGATGCTTGAATGTGAGAACAGTGCTACAAAGTGGTTGTTCAATTCGTCAGTTCATGCATTTCCTGTAACATCAATAGCGGAGTGACTGCTAGCGGTGTCCATTTGCCAACTTGAATGCGGATGAGTGAGTGTCCTAGCGTATTCACGTCACTGCGGAGAGACTTTATATACACCCTGTACATGTTTGCATGCCATCTATTCGTACGGTACTGTCTCACAGTATCCTTCAGCACAGCATGCATGGACCCAATGTGTTTGGCACTGTTAGTACAGTGAGAACGAAAATTAGAATGAGTCAAGCTACGGCAACGGAGCGTGTTTCTAGAAATTGTTTGCTAAATTCAATAGGAGTATGGGCCGGCAGACGGAGGAAGAAAATTACTTGTAATGCAATTCCTTTCCCGCGCAACCCATTTCTCCATTTATTTTTTTCTAAGACGCTAAAAAAGTCTTCATAAACAAGTTATTGGTTCGTTAGCGCTTAAAATGTCTCGTCTTCTTTCTTCTTCACTAATGTATTTCAAGTTCTGGAAGCAAACGACTTCTGCTACGTTTCTCTTCCTTTGTAGCAGTGGTAAAGTTATGGGTAATGCATATACTGTAATTTATAAAATAAAACAAAATAGTCAGAAGGTTATATTGGCTGTTGTAGTTTCATTTAAGTGCTTGTGACATGGGTGGCCAACAGGAGTGGTGTAACTAGGGATTGCTTCTGGAGGGGGACAAGCTGAGTCGAAATTACATTGAGGGGAAGGGGGTGGGAGGGGGGGGGGGGGAGGATGGCAAGGACTTATTAATGCATAATCAATGAAAGCGAATATAAACTACGATTCCAAAGTATCAAAACCTACTATCTACAATTTTTCATGTTTGATATAATTGGCAGGTGAAAAACTAAAGGAAGTAGGAGACTTCTGTTACTTAGGAAGCAAAATAACCAGTGATGGACGAAGCAAAGAGGATATAAAAGTAGGTTAGCTCAGGCAAGGAAAGCATTTCTACAGAAAAGGAATCTGTTGATATCGAATATAGATTTAGTTTTTACGAAGTCATTTTGAAGACCTTTGTCTGGAGCGTGGCACTCTATGGAAGTGAAACTTGGACTATTGGTGCAGCAGGAAAGAGGAGAATTGAACCGTTTGAATTGTGGTGTTACAGGAGAATGATGAAGATCAGATGGGTAGATATGGTTACAAACGAGGAGGTATTAAGACTAGTGGGAGAGGAGAGATGTTTCTGGTGACTGCTAATGAAGAGAAGAGATAGGTTGGTAGGACACGTATTAAGACACCCCGGAATAGCAAGCTTAGTTTTGGAAGGATGGGTCGAGGACAAGACCTGCAGGGGTAGACCAAGGTTTGAATATGTTAAACAGATCGTTTCGGATGTAGGGTGTGGTAGCTATGTAGAGAAGAAATGATTAGCTCAGGACAGGGAGGCATGAACTGCATCAAACCAGTCAAAAGACTGAAGACTCAAACAACAATAACAGGTTATAAAAATTAACAATTATGTGGATATTAATACTGCATCACAGTACAGTATAAAGTCCATTATTTTTCTTTGGTCGTTTGGGTCACCTGTGAACCAAGGTGCTTGTGTTTTAGCTGTTATCTGCCACTTCTAGTGTTCTTGGTGGATTGCTTGTTGGCTGCTTTCGTGCTGCAGCCTTGAGCCCTTCTATTGGAGCAGCATTCTTTTATTTTCTTGCTGAACTCTACCTTACGTTCCTCTAACCATTCCCTGGACGCGTTGTGGTGAGCTTCTGTAATGCATGCTCACTCAGTAAGTGTTAAGTTAGGGTAAAACTAAAACTCTTACATGAGTGACAAAAAATTCTTCCAAATTACTAAGTTTCAACTCACATAATCCTGACGTTTGCCATCAATCCGAGATTGGTTTCATAAAAATTTAAAAATTCAACAAATGTAATATTTTTATTTTTGACTCTAGGGGTGAATTGATCTCCCTGATCAACCTCCTCCTCCTCCCCCACACGAAGTTACGCCACTGGCCATCAGCCCTGAGAACTTGAGTGTGTTGTAAATTATATTATTATGAGCCACATTTAACAGGGTTTGTCCACCTCGTGGCGTAGTGATTAGTATTCTTGGCAGTCACCACGGAGGTCCAGGTTGGATTTCCGGCTCGGCCAAAAAGTCTAACTCTGATCTGAGAAGTGGAACGGGGTGTAGGCTACTCAGCCTCTTGAGGTAGGACTGAGAAGAGGTGGGCCCGATTCCTATCTCAGCCATCCAAGAAGTGGTTTTCCGTGATTTCCAAATTCTACCCCAGGTGAATGCCTGGATGGTACCTAAATTAAGGTCACCACCGCCTCCTTCCACAGCCCTTGTGTATTTTGCAATCAGTGTCAGAAACTGCCTTAATGACTTGTTTCCTGACAGGTGGATTGAACGCGGATCGAAGGCAGCATTGGCCCCCCAGATCTGGCCACCAAGTAGCCCTGACCCAGACAACGCTCTGTGAGATTTCATTAAGGATAAAGACAGGCGACAGCGCTACCGTTTTCATTTATGAAAAAAAAAAAATAGACTTTTGAGATCACCTTTTGTCAGTGTGTGTATGTGTGTGTGTAGGCTATGCGTATGTGTGTGTGTGTGTCTGTGTGTGTCCCCCCCCCCCTAATAAAATCTAAACGGCTAGAGCGATTTCAATGAAACTCGGTAAATACCTCGGCCATGCCTTTCAAATTTTAATTCGCTTCACCAATCCAACTTGGCGGCCGCGCGAAATATTTCACTGGCATTCTATATCTCCACAATAGTAACAGATATCACCCTGATTTTTGTACGGTCTTAAAGAGTAATGTATTAGAAGTTAATCTATATGAATTTCATAAACCTCTTAAGCACAAAACGAACATGGCGGCCAAGAGAAGTTGAAACGTTTAAATGGACTTTTTTCGCGATTTAATCATCCGAGCGCTGTGAAACTTGGCACGGTATATCTAATTTAATGTCAGTTGTACATTTTTAAAAATCTCGTTTTCATATTTCGTGCCTAAGTAAGACCAGTAAGATACCGTATATGAAAATAGGCTATTTAGTTCTTCACGGATCTAATTGTTCAGTGTTGCCTTAGTAATCGACAATGATTTTCAGTCAGTCAACACGATTCTACCCAATTGTAATCGATGGTTCCCTAATCCTGAAAATGAAATTATGTGATTAGTAAATACACTTGGATGATCAGTTTCGATCGTCAAGCGATCATCATCAGATCCATTACATTTAGGCTATTAAATCCTTGTCTACATCTACAGGTGATAGTTCAGTGCAGGCAGTGACGAGAGTAGCTGCTCGCATCTGGACCGCATACCACTCAAACAGCTAAGTGCACAATCCACTGCAACCTGACCACAATCACATAATCGCACTAAGGAAGCAAATTTGAAGTTCGATCTCCACTATCAGTGCCTTAACAAAACAAATCTCATATGGTGTAACTAACAAACTAATATTGACTAGTTAGTTTTACTACTGCAACTATGTGTACATATTGTAAATACTATAACCCATACTTGTAGACATAGATTTAATAGCCAAAATGTAATGTAACTGATGATGATCGCTTGACGATCGAAACTGGTCATCCAAGTGTATTTATTAATCTCATGTAACTATCTTCAGGATTAGGGAATCATCCATTTCAATTGGGTACAATCGTGTAGACCGACTGAAAAACATTATATTTCGATTTCTTGTAATTATAATAGTACATTATGCAACGAGCCTATAATGGCAATAATTAAGACACGAGTATGTTTATAAAACGAGCGTACGCGAGTTTTATAATTTCCATACGAGTGTCTTAATTACCGTTCTAGGCGAGTTGCATACGACTGTTTATGTTCGACGACAATTATCATAACTATTTTATGTTCGAACATAAATATTCATAAATATCTGTCGAGATTTCGCCAGTTTTATGTACTAAACAGAGCGCATGAGACGCAGAGAATGCCTTGTATTTGACCATGGCCTCCTCGATTACCCTACTATGATACTAGGCCAGGCAGTGAAATTTAAATTAGAAGGCCGTGGAACTCAGCGCATCTAATTATCTAATTGGTCAAACAACTGTTTCTTGAGCTCTGATTGGTGGGAGAAACTGTTTCATAATGAAAAATAGTGTTATAATGAGCCTCATTATAGTACAGTTTTCTGATATATAATAGTCAGGGTCGAACATAAAATCAAATAAATAGAGTTGACGCGTTCTATGGCCTATCCTGTACCGTATATTCCCTTAACATATTCCAAGGGCTGAATCTCTTTATAAAGTCGAGCTACTTTATATTTGTGACTACAAATAAGTTAGTGAAAACAGAAAACAACAAACTCATTACCCCTGTGCCTTGTTTTTGTTTACTTCTCCTCATGTATAGGCTGGTCTTCCCCTCGTATTTATTCATAGCTTAGTTCTTGAATTACCTGGTTATCACAACAAGAAGTGGATACTTCTTTCCACTTAGAGCAAAGATTGTTCGTACATTTTCTCTTGTGTTTTCATTAGAAGCATTATTTAGTTTTTAAAGACTTCTATGGTGAGCAGTCTAATAACTGTCCTCTATAATTTCATTCCTTAATGTAGGATTTTTATATTGGTTTTTAAACGGAGACAAACGAGTTAAAAAGGTGGTTCACGTCGGAAAAAGTGGTCATTAAGACGCCGACAAGAACAAATAACTGAATAATTGATCACGTACTGTATATACACACAGAATTAGCCGCTCCCCACTTTATAAACATGTTAGCTACGTTTTTTTAAAATCAATTATTGCTTCTGTTTATATTTTCTTTATCCAAGGGAATTAGTGTAGATGAAATAGTTTGAAAGTAGTAGAAATTATACTTGAGTGGTCATTATTCAGTTTACTGAATAATTATTAAGTCACTGGTATTATTTAACAGTTAAAAGGGAAAGAATCCCACAAGTCAGGCGTGAATGAGTGTCCCGAAAAGAATATTGTGATCTTTCACGATGAGATGTTAAGCATAAATTAAAAAAAAAAAGACTTGATTGATTCTTGTGGCTTTAAGGGGCGGAACAGTGAGGTCATCTCCCCCCCCCCCAAAGGAGTTGTTACATTAGAATACAATCATATCAACACGCCAATGCATTTATTGCAATCAAAATAAACTAGGTGGAATGTTTTGGCTTTCACGACTAGGAAATCAACTACTGCAAATTCTTCTAGGTGATCCTACTTGGAAGCTTTAGAGATCTACTGAATGGTTCTCTGATTTTGAAATGATCTACCTATTTGCCCTTACAATAATCATATACAGTAAAAATTTTAACATGTCATTAAGAAACATTTCAGATGCCGCTAATAAAATTGTTATAGAGATAATGTAGCACAAAGAGACCTAATTTTTTAATTTTTTATTTAATAATTATTAGATACAACCATGAAAAGGTCATTTTACACTAATATGGATAGTTAACATACATTCACCAGCATCAAGATAGCGTGGCGTGGTGTGTTCGAATCCCACCTCGGCCGACCTAAAAACAGTTTTCGTGGTTTCCCATTTTCACCACCAGGAAAATGCCGGGACGGTTCCTTTCAACAGGTCCACGACCGACTTCCTTCCAAAATCCCTTCCCTGACTCTTCCTCAATTAGACCCAAGTTAGCGGTCACTTGGGAGATTGGCCTGTCACCATCCCCAGTTGTATCTACTGACAAAGTGTGTTCAGCTCCCAGACTCCACCCTTGCGACGGTAGAGGAATTATCCCGTGGGTGAAGCCGAGCTGCGAGAATAAGAGATTTTAAAAATTTCACCTTTTTACTTGTAAAACATGTAAAATTTGGCAGGTATAATTTCTTTGCCAATCGGTGAATAGAAGGTCCAAATGCGAGATATCACTTCCCGTTATAATTATAATTACAAGAAATCGAAATTTAATGTTTTTCAGTCGGTCTACACGATTGTACCCAATTGCAAAGGATGATTCCCTAATCCTGAAGATAGTTACATGAGATTAATAAATACACTTGGATGATCAGTTTCGGTCGTCAAGCGATCATCATCAGTTACATTACATTTTGGCTATTAAATCTATGTCTACAAGTATGGGTTATAGTATTTACAATATGTACACTTATTTATTTGCAGTAGTAAAACTAACTAGTCAATATTATTTTATTAGCTACACCATATGAGATTTTGTTGTTGTTAAGGCACTGATAGTGGTGATAGAACTTCAAATTTGCTTCCTTAGTGCGATTATGTGATTGTGGTCAGGTTACAGTGGATTGTGAACTTAGCTGTTTGAGTGGTATGCGGTCCGGATGCGAGCAGCTACTCTCGTCACTGCCTGCACTGATCTATCACCTATAGTTGTAGACAGAGATTTGATGACCTAAATGTAATGGATCTGATGATGATTGCTTGACGATCGAAACTGATCATCCAAGAATATGGCGCAGTCGAATTAAATATTTTTCATGAATAAGGCTGATTAAGATTACTAGCGACTTCGGTGGCGTAGTCGGTAGCCTGCTAAACTGCTATGCTCAAGAACGCGGGTTCAAACCCGGCCGAAGTCGTCGGATTTTTAAGAGTGTTAATATCCTTCACGATGTCTTCCTTCAGTGAGGATGTAGGCCTACTGTAAATCCGGTGGACCCATGCAATAGATTTATGGCATGAACGTTCGTTTTAGGGGTCAGTGGCATCTGGTAGTCAAAGTTGGAATTACATGAAATTGAACTTGCTCACTCATCTTCATTCATTTCATCTCATTCCCATACGCGACGGTATTTGTAGCTCACCCCATGGGTGTCACATTGAAGCAGCTACAAGCTGTGGCGAGGCGGGCATGTCCTCGGACACTCCCGGCACTAAAATACACACGCGAAATAAATAAATAAATAAATAAATAAATAAATAAATAAGATTACTGTTTTAGTCAATAACGTTCGCGATCTACTAAATATACGAGTATACTGGTGATCTACCAGTAGATCGTGATCGACGTGTTGCCGGCCCCTGTATTATCGGTATACAAGCTGACATTACAAAATTATGGGTGTGGGGGTTTCGCCCAGATGTACAGGGTCCTTATATTTGCTTGGGATTGACATTCTCGCTCACGAGCTGCTAACAGTGACAACTCAATTGCCGGCTGCTAAGCGCGCATATGTACGGCAGAATACGATGCTTAAAATCAGTATCATGCATTTATACTCACCATGTTTACAGTAGATGCTTAAAATGTTCCCCATCCGCTGCCAAACATAATCGGCATCTTCTTACGACGTTTCCGGTTACTCCCGTTAATTTAGCTTCAGTAAGGAAATAACGACCTTTACGTCTATATTTAATGTTTACTGAACCTGTACGTTTGAATCTGTTAGCCCTTTGTTTTATTGTGATTGTGTATAGTGCTGCAATGCCTTATGTGAAATAATCGATACGTGAACGTGTATCTGCACAATACGTACCTTAAGTACAGGAAATCGTGCGCTAGAACAAGACAAAAGTATCGAGTGAAATTTCCAGGGAGACCCATTCCTATAAATCGGACAATAAAACAACTGGCTAAGAGATTCAAGAGTGCAGGTTCAATAAACAATAAAACTAGACGTAAAAGTCGTTATTTACTTACTGAAGCTAAATTAACCGGAGTAACCGGAATTTTCATAAGGAGATGCCGATTATGTTTGGCAGCGGATGGGGAACATTGATAGCATCTACTGTAAACATGGTGTAAAAAAGCATGGTACTGGTTTTTAAGCAGCGTATTCTGCCGTACATATGCACGCACGATCGCCGGCAACTGAGCCGTCACTGGCGGAGCGCGTGAGCAAGAATGTCCTTGCCAAACAAATATAAAGACCTTGTATTATTATGTCAGCCAACTAAATTTTAACTTAGGCTATTTTTATCCTATTATCAATTTTGAAGAAGAATACAAGTAGTTCCGTGAAGAACTATACAGCCTATTTTCATATATCCTACTTATGTTAATTGCCACTATCAACATACAAAATTTCAGTTTGATTGCTGTAACAGATTCATAGATATTGAGAACCGACTAAATATTTCGGATGGTCGCCATGTTGGACTTAACCAACCTAGAGTTATGTACTGTTACATGAAGATTATTGTGTATGTGTAGCATTCAAATTTCAATCGCATGATTAGGACACAAGAAGTAACAAGGAGATTTTAAAATTTCGCACAGCTGCCATCTTGTGGTTATGGAAACAATTGAAATAAATTAGATGCCAGTGGATTAACATTCGTATAAGGATTTACTGTACCAAGTTTCACTGCACTCGGATGGTTAAATTGCGAGAAACGTCCATGTGAATATTTATGATTCGCGTCGCCGCCGTGTTGGATTTGTGATCAGCAGGTTATTGAAAGTCCTATAGATGAACTTATGTTTGTGGCCCCTATTTACATAAAAATATTCAGTTTGATTGCTATAATAGATTCGTAGATATTCAGAGCCATCTAAATATTTCGGATGGTCGCCATGTTGGATTGTTAAATGTATAGGCCATAAAGTCATGCACCATTAAAGGAAAATTATGCTTAGGTCCATTATTCAAACTTTCACTTCGATCGCATGATTACGACACAAGAAATAAAAAGTTAATATTAAAATTCGCACAGCCGCCATCTTGAGGTTATGAAAACAATTGAACTAAATTAGATACCAGTGCATTACAACGTGTCTAAACATTTCCTGTACCAAGTTTTATTGTGTTTGGATAATTAAATTGCGAGAAAGGTCTATTTAAAATTTTCAACTTCGCTTGGCCGCCATATTCGTTTTGTAGTTAACCGGTTTTTGAAAGTCTTATAGATGAACTTCCAGTAGAGCCCTTTATCTACGAACACAATTTCAGGGAGATACCGCTAATAGTTTCAGAGATATAGAATGCCGGTGAAATATTTTGCACAGCCGCCATCTTGTGGTTATGTAAACAATTGAACGAAGTTAGATGTCGGTGCATTACAATGTGTATAAACATATACTGTACCAAGTTTTATTGCGTTTGGTTGGTTAAATCACGAGAAACGTCTATTTAAACGTCGCAACTTCGCTTGGCCGCCATGTTGGTTTTGTAGTTACCAGTTTTTCAAGAGTCACATAGGTGAACTTCTAGTAGTTCCCTTTATAACCGTAAAAAATTCCAGGGTGATGTCAGTAATAGTTACGTAGATATTGAATGCTGGTGTAATATTTCGCACAGCCGCCATGACGGATTGGTGAGACGAAACAAAATTTGAAGGGCACGGTCGGGGTCGCCCGGAATAGTGCTATGAACTTACCGAGTTTCATTGAAATCGCTCTAGCCGTTTAGAATGTATTAGGGACACACACACACACACACACACACACACACACGCACACGCACACACACACGGACAAAAGGAGATCTCATAAGCCTATTTTTTTCAAAATTGAAAATAGGCTAAAAAGGCTTGTGAGACCAACTTTTGTCTGTGTGTGTATTACGTGTGTGTCCCAAATAAAATCTAAATGGCTGGAGCGATTTCAATGAAACTCGGTAAGGTCATAGTACTATTTCGTCCAATCCCGACCGTGCCCATAAAGTTTTATTACTTCTCACCAATCCAACATGGCGGCTGTGCGAAATATTTCATCGGCATTCTATATCTCCGAAACTATTACTGATGTCATCCAGAAATTTTGTACGTTGATAAAGGGCATTGCTAGAAGTTAAACTATGTGACATTCAAAAACATGTTAAGTACAAAATGAACATTGTGGCCAAGCGAAGTTTAAACATTTAAATAGACATTTCTCGCGATTTAACTATCCGAAGACATTGAAACACGGTACAGCAAATGTGAATAAGCTACGCATTGTAATGCACTGACATCAAATTTAGTTCAATTGTTTACATGACATCAAGATGGCGGCTGTGCAAAATTCTACAATTAAGTTTTAATTTCTTGTTTCCTAATCATGTGATCGAAGTTAACGTTTGAATAATGAAGCTACGCAATAATCGTCATTTAATAGTACTTAACTATACGGCTTTACTATTCTATGACAGCAATCAAACTGAAAACTTGTTTTTTGATAAAGGCTGTAAACATAAGTTCACCTATGGGACTTTAAATAACCTGGTGAGCACAAATCCAACATGGCGGTGACGCGAAATTTAAGTATGTAAATGTTCGTTTCTCGCGATTTAACCATCCGAGCGCAGTGAAGCTGCCTGGTAGGGAAAATGCTTATACAGATATTAATCTACTGCCATCTAATTTATTTCAATTGTTTTCATAACCACAAGGAGGTGGCTGTGTGAAATTTCAAAATCTCGTTTTTATTTCTCATGTCCAAATCATGCGATTAAAATTTTAATAATACACCTACGCGATAATCTTCATGCAATAGTACATAACTCTATGACTTGCATATAAAAATCCAACATGGCGACTATCCGAAATATTTAGAAGGTTCTCAATATCTATGAAACTATTACAGCAATCAATGTGAAATTTTGTATGTTGATAAGTAGGATATATGAAAATAGGCTATTTAGATCTTCATGGAACTACTTTTTAAATATTATGTTTTCTTTTGAAGTAACAAATACAAATAAATTTTGTTGAAAATTTCGGTAAAGAAACCAAAATAATCCAAATCCGCTGTGCTAAATACACTTTACTATTTACATTACATTATATGCAAGAATTATTATTATTATTTTCGTGTTAGAAACATATAGGGGAGAGTCCTCTAGCCCCGGACACTTTACTTTTTTTGCCAATACTGCTGAAATTTTTGAATTTAAAAATCAAGTAAAACATGTGTGACATCCTTCATGTAACATAAGACAATATTCTTGACAGCATAATTTTCAACAGTGGCAGCATTATTGGGAATTTAAATAAACGTACTTGTGGCTTTTTCCCCTTTTATTAAGACTGGCCTGTAATACCGGACAGTTTAGAACTTTTTCGGATTGTTATTTGAATACTGTAAATCCTATGCATATCTATGGTCTTATCAAAGGATGTGGTAGTTGACATGATAGTGTCTTATAGGAGCTTCATACTTGAGATCTATGGACATATTATGGCCCTAAAATAAAGAGACCTTTGAAATTTTAAAATATATATATATATATATATATATATATATATATATATATATATATATATATTTACAACATGGTAATAACTGGAGATCTCAGTGCAAGTTCACGATGTCTCTTCATGAAGCTGTAATAGAAATGTTTCCCTGCAATTTTGTTGTCCTTATTGAACCGATGAGGCAGCTTTAAAGTTGCAGCTAAATCATAAGCAAGTTTTAGGAACTCTTTTCTGGTAAGGGGCATGAGCATACTAGCAGCTTGATATGGGCGACTAATTGTTCTTCAAAATTGTCTGCAAATGTTCTCACGAAGCGCCCTAATTTCGGCGTAATTTGAATTTCTCCTCCACTCTTTATTTTTATTAGTCTGTCCTGCAAAGTGCTCTTTGGAACACTAAAACTACTTGCAGCTTCCCTAAGACTCAAATTATTAGCAAGCACTCTGTTCACTGCCAGTTTTATACCGTCTTTGGACCACGTTCCCCTCCTCTTCCCATTTGTGTCGTCTTTTGGCATGTTTTTATTTGCGATTCAACCTGCAAATAATAATATGACAGCTAATTACGTGTCCGATGGTACAGGACATAGTACTGTCCGGTCTTACAGGACAAGCATGCATCTAAAGAAACACCTGCCATTAACTAAATACGTTTCATTTTCAATTAATACTTTGTGAACATGTTATTAAGACCACATTAAACAACTACTCTCAGTACAGTAACAATTCACTTACCTAGTTCAGTACAATGCTCTTCCAAATCTTACTTGAGACACATGAATGAACACAGGAAATCAGAAAATACCACGTAGCGTGGTTACTGCTTGAGTGACAAACTCACACTGCTTGCGCTGTCGCACACTGGAAGAAACCTTTAAAATGCACTCTACATGATGCTGACATCTAGCGAGATTTTCGTGAACTATAGTGTGTCCGGTACTACATGCCGTCCGGTGCTACAGGACTTCCCCCTATGTATGCACAGTTACAAAAATTTTAAGACATTAAACCCTGGCCACGGTCTGTACTTTCTCCGAGGGCTGACGTAGATCATCTTCCGTACAAATAAGTTGGACACAGTCGACAGTGGAGCATAATATGTTTTGTGGTCTATCTTCTTTCGTGTAGCCCCATTTTGCCAGTTTACTTCTGGATCTGTTCTCTACTATGCAAGAAGGAGAGTCCAGTACATAACTTATACTTTAGACTTTAAAAACAATGTGCACAAAATTTTGTTAACACTTTGCTAATATAGGCTCCCCTTATGGGAAAACATGAGTGTCTAGAAATACGATTCAAAATGGCGCCAAGCAATAAGGATTTGGAACTTCCGGTCCAATTCAAAAACTCAACAAATACAACCAATTATAACATTCTCTAAGAAAACAAAATAGAAAAGTAAACGACCTAAAAAGAGCAAGTAAAATATATGAAAAGAGTTCTGAGGATTTAATTAGCGCTTTCGTAATGGTACAAGTAAATATGAATGATTTGTAGGGAGTCTTTAAGGATTTGGATGATTATCATCCTAAAAGACTGCTCACGGTGGCTGAGAGACTAACGCGCTTGCTCGTAGGCCTACCTCGCTAGCATCGGAAGAGCATGGGTTCGAAACCCACCTTGACGATCCTGAAAATGGTTTTCATGGTTTCCCATTTTCATCACCAGGCAAATGCCGGGACGGTTCCTTTCAACAGGTCCACGACCGACTTCCTTCCAAGTTAGTGGTCGTCTGGGCGATCGGCCTGTCACCATCCCCAGTTGTAGGCTTATCCACTGACAAAGTGTGTTCACCCCCCAGACACCGTCCTTGTGGCGGAAGATGAATTATCTCTCGCACAGTCAGTGGGTGAAGCCGAGCTGGGCAGATAAGTGATTTAAAATAATCTTCCTAAAGGAATGGTTACTAAAACTGTGAAACAGAAAAGACCCTTAGCGAATACAGTAGTACTAAGTGTACGGTTTACATTTTCCAACATCAATATTTCTTTTACCTTTAACACCATAATGGTGGTTATGTTCGACGATGTTGATATGTATAAGGTGCGTTCAAAACGTAACGAGCCGGAGGCATAGCCTAATTACAGAAACCAGTACCTGTATGTTAGAAGTATGGGCCCTGGCTGTTGAGGCACTTGTCCCACTGTGACACGAGGCGGTAATTGGCTATCTAAAAAAAATCCCTGGGCTGCGATGTGAACCAGTTCCGCACGTACAGCTGGACGTCGGCGTCCGAGGTGAATCGTTGGCCCTGCAGAGCCCTTTTCTGGGGACCAAACATGGCGTAATCACAGGGAGAGAGGACTGAACTGTATGGTGGGTGGCCGAGAATCTCCCATTTGAATTTCTGCAGGAGTGCCGCGACTGTGTTGGCCGTATGAGGTCGTGCATTGTCGTGGAGCGACCACGGCGGCTATGGCGTTCACTGTCACTCGGCGGTCCTGGGTAACGAGTGCATCAACCAGCTGGACGTTGTCATCGGTAATGCAGGGGGGTGCCCCAGACCGGGCATCATCGGCTAACGACATCCGTCCTTCCCTGAAGCGCTTGTGCCACGCCTTGACCCTTGCAAGGAACATGCAGTGTTCGCCGTACACTTGTGACAATCGGCGATGAATGTCCGTTCCCCCTACTCCTTCCGCTGTCGGAAACCGAACACCACCTCTTTGCTCTCCGGTTGACGCCTCCATGTCACTGTTTGCAATGCGACTGGCAGCGTTGGACGATTGATGCATGCTGCTGCTCGCTTTGTATCGTCACGTGACGTGCACGCGTGCCCTCTAGCGACGGGCTGTGACCTTCCACGCTCTGGTCGGAACCACACCTCGTTACACCCGCCACGATTAGCCGATGTAGTCACTGGTTTGCGCATTCCAGCCTCCGGCTCGTTACTTTTTGAACGCACCTTATATATATTATAAGTCAGAAAACTGTATCATAATGGGGGCCATTAAAGTACTACTTTTCATTATAACACCGTTTTTTCAACCAATCAGAGCTCAATATTTTCATTCATTGTCCAATTAGGTAAGGATAGCTTCTCACATTCCCTCAAAATCCAACATGTCGGACATGAATTACATGATTTGAAAGTTGACAATGTGGCCTATATTGGATCAACCATCATAGTTACAATGCATTAACAAACTGGGCAATATTGCAAAAGAAATAGCACTGTACCTTAATTTCCGCAACTCCAATTTCTACACATTCGTAAGATTTCGCCGACAATTTTAGTGAATGTTGTTGTTGACATAAACACACCAGAACGTCATGGAGGAAGCAAGCGTTTGACATTAGTTTCACGGAAATTATAATCCTGCTCTGTTCAGTAAATGGATTTCTTACGCGAAACTTTTCCGCCAGATGTCATAACTGTTCTATTTGGGACTCAATTGATTTGCCTTCCGTTGACATTCTATGCGCATCGAATTTGAAGGATAACTAGTTGATAATACGATACATTTTCATTTTAAAGCGTTTGTAACAGCCCTTTTTTTTTACCAAAATATTAAAATGATCCAACATAGTACCTGTGCGCTATCTGTTGGTGTTCCTTCAGGATAAACAATGTTTCAAAGTTTTGGGATTCGTTATTGGGTAGAGATCAAATGCTGAGCCCACACAATTCCCAAGAAGAAGAATTCAACCGACAGAATCAACAGATATTTATGAATATTTATGTTAGAACATATAATAAAGTTATAATTATTGTCGAGCATAAACAGTCGTATGCAACTCGCCTGTAATGGTAATTAAGACGCTCGTATGGAAATAATAAAACTCGCTTCACTCGTTTTATAAACATACTCGTGTCTTAATTATTGCCATTATATGATCGTTGCTTAATGTAGGATTAGTAAATCTACCGATACAAAGTTGTCACATTTTAACAGCATTAAACTACATCAGGCAAGGTGTGATTTCAATCCACTAAATTGGATTTTGATGGTCTACGCTTAACCGACGGCTCACTCAGCTGTACAATACATAGATAAATAATCAAATAAACAAACAAAATAAAGTTAAATTGTTGGCTACATATTTTTGAAGTTTGAAACTGAGGGCAGCTCCTCCCTGTTTGCTTGAGGATGTGAATGAATATCTTTGCAGTCAATTGTATGTTGACAGGAACTCGCCCCCGCTTGTTTACGCATCTCTGGTCAATTCAGGTGGAACCAAGCATAGCTTATGAAGGTTCTCCCGACCCTTACCGTGCCGTGCCGTTGACGTTTTGATGTTTGCTGCTTAATGTAGCGTTAAACTTGGCAATCATATCCCGGATGCGCTTCTTGAGTTTCGTCTGTTTTCAAGCTAAGTTGTTGTGCCGCTTGGGAGCGCGCTAGTGGTATGCTAAAAACTGTGCATAACAGAATATATTATCATTTCAAAGGAGGGAGTATTTTCAAAAAGGCAACGTCATTAGTAGCCTAGGGCTAGGATTTTTATGTAAATACATATTCTTTCCCTTTGCTTATACACAACTAAAATGATAAATGTCCATGTCCTTAGCTTTCATATACAGTAATTACATCTTACTGTCGGGCCTTCATATTTTTTTTACATATCTGATCATAATGCTATTTGATTTACATATTTTTATTTTTTAATGCAAAAAATACATATTCTGTCTCTTTATTTTACATATTTGATCTTAATGAAATTGTTCACATAATTTTCCTTTTATTTTGTGTAAAATTACATATTCTGTCCCTTACTGCAAAGAAATGTATTTTTTCGCAAGTGAAATATATGGAAATTCATAACAGTCTGTATGACAATTTTTATTCACTAGAAACACAGGTATATGAAACGTATTTTCCAAGCAAGTCATAAGCTGCTGAGAAAGGGTCAGGGAAGAAATCCAAGTAAGGTCGGGATAGGGGATGGAAATTCACGTCACGCCCTTCTGGAAACTCAGTAGCTTGACTTCAGTTTCTTTCAGATCAGTTGTTCAGTGAGTGCCTGAAACTCGACTTTTCAACCTGTTGTTTAGAAAGGATGCTATATTTTCTCCCACCCTGCAAACAAAAAGTGCCCCTTCTTCTTGAGTTCGTACGCATTTTCTCATACATAACAATGGAAATGATTTAAATTTGCTATAATATGGGCATGCTTAATGAAATAATTAATTAATTATTGTACCACACTTTATTTTGCAAACATATAATGTACAAGTAGTGCGAGAAGACTTAAATAGCCTATTTTCATACATCCTACTTATGTTAATTGCCTCTATCAACATACAAAAATTTCAATTAGATTGCTGTCATAGATTAGTAGATATTTCAGATGGTCGCCATGTTGGATTTTTATATATGTAGGCCATAGAGTTGTGTACTCTTAGATGACTATTATTAGTTAGGTTCATTATTGAAACGTTCACTTCGATCGCATGATTAGGACACATGAAATAGAAACTTAAGTTTAAAATTTCGCCCAGCCACCATTTTGATGTTATGTAAATATTGAACTAAATAAGATGTTAGTGCATTACAATTTGTATAAACATTTGCTGTGCCATGTTTCACTGCGCTCGTATGGTTAAATCGTGAGAAAAGTCTATTTAAATGTGTCAAATTCGCTTGGCCGCCATGTTCGTTTTGTACTTAACAGGTTTTTGAAAGTCTTATAGGTAAACCTTTAGTAGTACCCTTTATCACTGTACAAAATTTCAGGGTGATATCTGTAATAGTTTCGAAGATATAGAATGCCGGTGAAATATTTCGCACAGCCGCCATTTTGGAATGGTGAGACGTAATAAAATTTGAAGTTAACGGTCGGGATCGTAAAAAATATCACTATGAACTTACTGAGTTTCTTTAAAGTCGCTCCAGCCATTTAGATTTTGCACATTCACACACACGGACGGACAAAATGTGATCTCATAAGCCTATTTCTTCATAAATGAAAATAAGCTATTAAGATGAGGAATCTTCAAGTAAGTTAGTTATTGTTGTTTTAAGGGGCGGAACTACGATGTCATCTGCCCCTAATTTTCAAGTAATATCATGTGTAAATTAAATTAATATTACAGATTTTAATTTCTTTTAATGTAGGCCTAATAACTTATTACATATTTCACCTAATATTATTAAGTTACATAAAGAAGTATATATTTTGCCTGTTGATATTACATAGAAATCGTAGCCCTAGCCATTAGGCTATGATATCTCAAAATCTATAAAGAAAATAAGCTTTCTGTCTAAACGTGGTGTATAATGAGCAAATAGAGTTTAATGCTTGTCTGTTTACTAGGTTAGTTAGTTATTGTTGCATGAAGGGCGGAACAGCAAGGTTATCTCCCCCTGTTTCCTAGGTATTGGCGTCAAAACGACTGGAGCGAATGGCATGAAAATTCGTAATTGAGTAGAGCTGTTAATTATTTTAGGGCTGCAACATTGTAGACATATTACCCCCTGTATTTATGTGTGTGGCATTTGTGTGATATCAAACCTGTGTTATCGTGATGGCTGTTGTAGATTGTAGAAAATCATATTTTGATTTAGCAGCGCTATAAAACTGAAATATAAACTTTGGCGACCTTGAATATGTAAAAATTTTAAGCATTAAATCTCGACATTTTATTGAGATTTTCCCAGGGCGCGATTTTTGTACAACCAAGTCAACGTACCAACATACGGAGTATATAGGCCTACATGAAGATAATGATAAATTTGGAATATTGGAATGGCATCATTGGCAATTGAAAACCAAATTTTAAACACGATTGGTACTCATTCAATTTTGAATGGCTTTGCCAAGCTTAAGACGAGAAAAGTTTGTTCATAAGAAGTATTTTATGATGCAGTATTTGTTATTCTATGCCAATTTTGCATTTAATGTAAATAAAAAACACAATTATTTATTTTCATTTGTAATAAACTTTAAAATTATTACATCCCATTAATTAAAAAGACGAATAAGTTTTTAAAAAAGGGGCGTCAAACCCTGATTTCCCATGTGCCAAAAAAAAACTTGAACCGGCCCTGGTTACGAGGACAGTTTCTAGACTGTGCGTGATTTACGCACATTTCTCAGTGTGCGCGATTTTCCCTGGGGGCGATTTTTGTACAACCAAGGCAACGTACCAGCATACGGAGTATATAGGCCTGCATGAAGATAATGATAAATTGACACATAAGATATGAACGTGAATATGACAAATTACACAACGAATTAGTGACATTTAGGACGCGACAGTTGTAGACTACTAGTGTGTGTATTTGTAAATTCTAAGATGACTGAGATGAGATTCATACCCACCTCCTCCCAGTTCTGCCTCACAAGGCTGAGAGTACCCCGTTCCAGTCCTCAGACCAGAATTAAAGTTCTTGACAGTGCCAGGAATCGAACTCGAAACCTCAGGGGGTAACAGCCAAGAATGCTAGTCACTACACCATGAGACGTTGACCAAAGTAAATGTTGCTATTGTTGAGTCATTTAGGGGTTTTGCGACATCGTGGTTATGTAGCCCCGTGTACTTGGATGTCTGTTAAATTTGTCTTTTAACCTGTATCATTGTGATGGCTGTACAAGTACCAACATGAACGCCTAATCATTAGCTAGCTTGAATCTGTTAATGTTGTGGCCAACTTTCCAAAGTCGGGTTATTGGCACTCGAACGAAATAACAACTAGGTATACCTGGATTAATCTAAAGATTTGTGGCAATATAAAAATTGATATTCGATAATTCAGGGCTGTATTTCACACTGCTAACCGTTTCACATTCCAGGACAATAACATCGCTTCCCTTGCCTGCCCACACTAGATTTATTTGCATAGCTGGGGTTGGAGTGTTGCTTGTAATGATGTAGCCGGTTTGGATTAAGGCTTAGTCATTCTTTCACCAAGAATGTAAGGCTTAATTTCCATAAACCATAACTAAAATGTAGTACAAAGCAAAGGTAGGCCTAACTCTTTGAAACAATTGTGTCTTGTATAGAAATGATATAATACATTGCAGTTGAATATTGAAAATCAGTTTTATATAGCTGTAAACTGATAAGTTATGACCTCCATTGTGTGGGCAAAATGTGCGTATTCATCTCTTGTAAGGCTTTCCCTCTCCACAAGATACGCTGCGCCGTTTGAAAAATGGTTTTCAACTCGACGATTAAAGTTGCTGTATAGACAAGTAGGCATCATTCAGCACGCCCCAGTCCATTGGTTTTGTATCCGTAGGAACACAATCGGGTACGGTATCGTGTTCCCAGGATTACAATAGCGCCACAGCTCATGCGGAGACACGTGGTGCATAATGGAACTGAATTGTACGGTCAGGGAGAGGTTTCTATCGTTGGATAGTTTTCAGGCGCGGATCTAGAATTTTAGCAGAGTATCGAAATTGTTAAGAAAAATGGTATCACTAAAAACACAATCACAAAATAACCAAACGTACAAAACCAGACCAATTTTTTTGCAAGCTACATGGATAGAAATTTGATGCGTTTAGCGCACCAATAATATTCGCACAAATTGCAACGGCGTGTTTTGCGACTTTTACATCGAGCTTCGAGAAAGGTACATTACAGTTTCAGCAAGTCGAGTTGGTACCGACAAAGGGAGAAAGTCACAGCTTAAATTGCCAAGCAAGCTTGCAGTTTGGACGTCGACAACATTTTTTGGTGCGAAAAAAAAAAGCCCCAAATTCCTATCCGTGCATTCATCGTGACATCACTATAAACATCGATTCGGTAATCACAAGGTTTGCTAAACCAAATAGACGAGTTGATTTTGTTATATAAATAATCGTTTTTACATAACAGGTATGAAGTTGTAAATATGGACAGTTGTAATAATCGCAATAAAGATATTTTCAGTATTGAATAAACTGAAAAAAAATATTTTTTTTTAGTTAAAATTCGTTAAGTTTTATTTGTCTGGTTATAGTGTTTTCGTTTTTTGAGTTTGCAAAAAAATGTGGTCTCCGTTTGGGGGGGGGGGGGGGGTGTGTCATGACCCCCGTGACCCCTCCCTTGAATCCGCGCCTGATAGTTTTAGCAGTTGTTGTTCATTCCTATCAGGGCTTTGTTACATCATGGTAATGTAGCTCCGTGTACTTGGGTATGTGTTGAATTTGTCTGTTAACCTGTGTTATTGTGATGGCTGTATTAGTGTGTAAAGTTGTAATTCAGACGAGGATTTGGAAGGAGGCGGCCGTGGCCTTAATTTAGGAACCACCCCGGCATTTGCCTGGTGTAGAAATAGGAAACCATGGAAAACCACTTTCAGGTAGGAATCCAACACGCCTCTTCTCAGTTTTGACTCACGAAGCTGAGTGTATCCCTTTCCAGCTCTCAGACCAGAATTAAATTTCTTGGCAGAACCTGGAAACGAACCTGGACCTCCGCGTGACAGCCAAGAATGCTAGCCGCTACGCAACACCCAGTTTTCTCCATACCTCCGAATAAACTGCTACAAGCAGCAGTTTCCAAACTTTGATGTATCATGGCCTAGTCGAAATACTTCTCATTTTAACATAATAATAATAATAATAATAATAATAATAATAATCATCATCATCATCTTGCACAGTTTCCAGCCACTGGCCGGGTCTGTTTGGAACACAAGCCTCTCCAACGTCTTCTGTCTTCCCACCATCTCTCAGCCTCCACCCTTGTCCAGTCTTCTCCTCTCTTCTTCACGCTTTCTTCCACCCCCTTCAGCCACCTGTCTCTCGGTCTTCCCCTCGGTCTCTTTCCTTCCCACTTCGTCTCATGTACTCTCCTGGGTATCCTCTTCTCCTCCATTCGTTTTACATGTCCATACCATCTAAGTCTAGATTTCTCTATACCATCCTGTAATGGTTCCTCCTTCATTAATTCTCTGGTCCTCTCATTTCTTATTCTGTCCATCTTTGTAGCTCCAATACTGCTTCTCAAGAACCTCATCTCACTGGCCTGTATTTTGCTCCTCTCCCTTCCTTTCATAACCCAGGTCTCCGAGGCATACGTCAGGATAGGGACATAGTACGTCCGATATATGATCTTTTTGCTGTTCTGAGGGACATCCTTGCTCCATAACATGCTTCTCACACTCCTCCGAAATGCTTCTGCCTGCCTCCCCCGCTCATTTATTTCTCTATCGTTTCTTCCATTATCTTGTATCAGGCTTCCCAGATACTTAAAACTCTCCACTTTCTTCAGCTGTTCCCCACCAATTGTTATTCCCGTTGTGGTTCTTTCCTTCTTCCTTGTTGTGATCACCATCTCACTCTTATTTATGCTAAATTTCATCCCATATCCTTGTATTACTCCTTCCCACACGTCCAACTGTTCCTGTACCTCCTCCTCCTTGTTTCCCCAAATCATCAAATCATCTGCAAACACCATTGCTTTCATCTTTCCGTCCCCAATTACTTGTGCCACTCGGGTCATTATGTCATCCATCACCACAATGAAAAGTAACGGTGACAGTGCACTTCCTTGTTTCAGGCCGTTTCTTTGTTCCAACCAGTCAGATCTCTCTCCTCCCACTTTCACACAGCTCACGCTTCCCTTGTACATCTCCTTTATCCTCTTTATAGTCCATTTCTCTACTCCTCTATCCTCCAGGGACTTCCATACTTTGTTTCTGCATACACTGTCATATGCTTTCTCAATGTCCAGGAAGGCCATCAGTAGATCTGTTCCATATTCATAGTGCTGTTCTTGTAACTGCCTTACAGCAAAAATCAAATCCACTGTGGACCTTCCTGCTCTGAAGCCATGTTGTTCTTCCCTCATCCCTCCTTCTATCCTTGTCCTAATTCTCTTTTCCAAAACTTTCTCGAAGATCTTTGCACAATGACTCATCAGTGTTATTCCCCGATAGTTTCTGCAATCTGTTCTACTACCTTTCTTGAAGATCGGGACAATGATTCCTTTTTTCCAGTCCTCTGGGGTCTTCCTTTCCTTCCATGCTGTCCTCATCACTCGGTACAGCCACTGTATCCCCACCTCTCCTGCTGCTCTCACCATCTCCACACTCAACTCATCCACACCCGGTGCCTTCCCTCCTTTCATCTTGTTCACTGCATCTTCCACTTCTTTCCATGTTAAGTCCTTTTCTGTTTGCAGTTCATCTTCCTCTTCCCCGATTTCTTCCTCCTCACCATCTTTTCCATTTGGGTTCAGAAGTTCTTCAAAATATTCTTTCCACATTTTCTTCAGTTCTTCCCTATTTTCTATCTCTTGTCCCCTTTTGTTCACCATTCTAACATAATCCGTAGGATCCTTCCGCCTCTTATCTTTCACCATCCCATACAGGACCTTTTTTGTACCTTCACTATCCTCCTCCATCATCTTTGTCCACTCTTCCATCCACTTCCTTCTCTCCTCAGCCACCACTCTCTTCGCCTCCTTCTTTCTTTCCTGGTACTCTTCCCTTGTCTCTACCGTCCTATTTTGATACCACCTCCTAAAGGCTCTATTCTTTTCCCTTACTATATCTTTTGTCTTCTCATTCCACCATGGTGTTTCCTTCCACCTCTTCTTACTACTTGTCCTCCCACATACTGCTTCTGCTGCACCCACTAGTGTCTTCTTAAATCTAGCCCATTCCTCTTCCACCCCTCTTTCTTCATCTGTTGGAATTCCTTCCTTTACCATTTTGAGGTACTCGACCCTTCTATCCCCTTCTTTCAGTTTCCATATCCTTATACGTCTTTCCTGGTTCTCAGTCCCTTTCTTCTCCTTACTCCCTCTCAGGTTCATTACCAGTAATCGATGGTCGCTATCCAGGTTCTCCGATGGTATAACCTTGACTTTTTTGTGTTGGCGGAGAATCACAAGATTAATGTTGCCATTTAGAACACGGCCTAGTGAATTCAAATGGGTTATTTAACATGCCAACAACGTATGACATGCGTGTCGTGATTTTTGTCGCCTTTCAAAAATCACTTACCATGGCCAGGAGTGAACCTGCAAGCTCGGGGTTTGTAGACCGACACGATAACCACTCACCCACCGTGGCATGCCAAGAATGCTAGCCGCTACGCAACCCCCAGTTTTCTCCAAACCTCAGAATAAACCGCTTAACGCAGCAGTTCCCAAACTTTGAAGTATCATTGCCTTGTGGAAATACTTCTTATTTTTAACATGGCTATATTTTAGGAATGGGGGTGGGGAGGGTCTATCTTTGATTAGCGTTGACATAAAGCCGACACGGATATCCGATAGTTACCATGGCAAGAAGTGTTTATCTAGGCCAGGGCCATCCAGTCATTGCGCACCGGGAGCGCGGCCGCGCTTGGGGAGCACTGGGCAGTCAGACTAGCGCTGCTTCCCCTACCACCACTACACTGTGGCAGTGAGGAGACGGTCGATGGTCGGATCACGCTGACTAGCTACGTACGTACAGTCGTGCGGCCGACGGCTCTTGTGGGATTGTTGACATATTAATTGGGCAGTTTTGCCATAACAAATATACCGCATATAGGCTACAAATCGAATGGTACTCCGATGTATGGAATGTGCAGGACACGACCACAAATGTTAAGTAAAGAATATTGTGATTTATTCCAAACGGAAATGTGAACATATTGGAGAGAAAATTCAACAACAAATTGTGTACTTTTTAACACATTACATCTCTGTTGCACACTAAACATGTGGCATGCCCTTTATAAGCTGTACAGAAAAATGAAATTTCCCATCCTGCTTTAAAGACAGCTGCGTAACCACTCCTTTTTTCTATGCTGTTCAGTCATGACCACTGCGAAACTGATTTACTTACACGCTGTCAACAAAGCGCATTGGACTAGACTAGCGACTGATGGATCGGCTGAACACTTCAGCGCTCAGCAAGCCAAGCTCCTCCCACCACTTCTGAAACTACCTTCCGCCAAAGCGCTCGGAGCACAGAGGCTCAGAGCGCGGCCGGAGCGCTGTCTGGATGGCCCTGGTCTAGGCCTATGCATTCTAATTCTGTAGAGACATGTTTTTATATATCATGCAATGAATTGCAGCCAATGGCCATAGCAGGGTATTTTAATTGAACGCCCGTAGGCTCCCAGCAAGTTCATTTTCGAGGAGTCCTAACTTTCGCTAGTGGCGAACGTTGGAACTTGATAGAGCGTTTCTAACCAAATATAACCTACAAATTTTCTTTTACATGTCATAAATCTATGACATGGGCGCTCCGGCTTCACTTCCCCTCCGAAGAAAGGCATACTGAAGGATTTTAACGCTCTTAAAAATCCGACGGGTTTAAACCCGCGACCATGGGCAGTTCACCATGCTATCGACTACGCCACCGAAGCCACGTTATATAGTATGTTTATTTATTGTATTAATATCTAAATGTAATTATTAAAACTAGTAAGTTCACAGAGATTGAAATACATAGTTGTAAAAAGCTTAATCTAAAGATAATATAAAAAGAAAATCTAAATTTGACCTAATGTCAAATATATAAAAAAACAGGTTTTGAAATTATTACATCGTAAACTAAAAGGTAACATTGATAACTAGGGAACAGGCCTATCCACATATAATCAGTGTTGATTCTGTTTTGTGTGATAATTTTATCTCAAGTATGAATTAGAGTGACTGGATTATAATTTCCAAGAACGGTCTGATTGAGAGACAGAAATCTAGTTTCCAGTTTACACGAACCGCATCGTTGTAAATACTGCAAAGCCTCCATACAGGTGAATTATTATGTGAAGTAGTATTGGTTATATCATTTTTGAATGTTATAGTTGATCTTGTAGTTAAGCGAGGGATGTTGAAATTTAGGAGCGATAGGAAAATTGAGTTATCAATTTGACCGTTAATAACTTTATAAAGGAATTTCATATCATTCAAGAACATCTCAGTTACTATTATGAAAGTTAGTACGCCTATCGGTCGCCAGATAGTACGAACTCGTAAAGTTTAAGTAAAAGAAATCCTTAAAATTAATAAAGTTTGTTCGAATTTTTATTTATTTTTCATCTAGTGTCACCGAGTGTCATTTTAAATTTTAACAAGCAGTTCTGTGAATATCTAAGTAGCCTATTATCATATATCCTGCTGGTCCTTTCCGTTGTGTTCTTAAAATAAGCTATTCAGTAAAACTTTCAGTATCGGTGATTAAGACACCTCCAGCGAGATGGCATGACCCAACAACATAATTTCAACCCATACATCAAAAATACCCACTCAACGCCTTCTTTTTTATCACCAATTCAAATAAAAATCTATGCTGCTGCAGAATATAAACACACACTCACAAATCCACACTCCATCATAAAATGGCATGGCAAGCGAGTAATTAGATAACAACAACTAATGGTATTGGTGGATATAATAAACGTCATCATCAGCCACGACTAGGATCAAATACCATTACTCCATCGAACTTATACCATAGAAGTTCTACTACTCTCAAGTCCCCATTTTTAGCCTATTTTCAATTTTGAAAAAATAGGCTTATGAGATCACCTTTTGTCCGTGTGTGTGTGTGTGTGTGTGTGTGTGATTCGTGTGTGTGTGTCCCCCTAATAAAATCTAAACGGCAGGAGCGATTTCAATGAAACTCGGAAAGTTCATAGCACTATTCCCGGCAACCTCGACCGTGCCCTTCAAATTTTCTTACGACTCACCAATCCAACATGGCGGCTGTGCGAAATATTTCACCAGCATTCAATATCTCCGAAACTATTACCGATATTACCCTGAAATTTTCTAATGTGATAGAGGGAACTACTATAAGTTCACTTATGTGACTTTTGAAAACCTGGTAACTACAAAACCAACATGGCGGCCAAGCGAATTTGCGACATTTAAATAGACGTTTCTCGCGATTTGACCAACCAAACACAATGAAACTTGGTACAGTATATGTTTATATACATTGTAATGCACCGACATCTAACTTCGTTCAATTGTTTACATAATCACAAGATGGCGGATGTGCGAAATATTTCACCGGCATTCTATATCTCTGAAACTATTAGCGGTATCTCTCTAAAATTGTGAACGGAGATAAAGGGCACTACTGGAAGTCCATCTATAAGATTTTCAAAAACCGGTTAACTACAAAACGAACATGGCGGCCAAGCGAATTTGAACATTTTAAATAGACCTTTCTCGCGATTTAATGTTTCAAGCGCACTGAAACCTGGTAGAGGAAATATTTATACACATTGTAATCCACTGGTATCTAATTTAGTTCAATTGTTTACATAACCTCAAGATGGCGGCAGTGCGAATTTTAAAATTAAGTTTTTATTTCTTGTGATGTAGTCATGCGATCGAAGTGAAAGTTTGAATAATGAACCTACGCAATAATTTTCCTTTAATGGTACATGACTCTATGGCCTATACATTTAACAATCCAACATGGCGACCATCCGAAATATTTAGACGATACTGATTATCTACGAATCTATTTTAGCAATCAAACTGCATTTTTTAATGTTCATAGGGGCTATGAACCTAAGTTCACCTATAGGACTTTAAATAACCTGGTGATCACAAATCCAACATGGCGGTGATGCGAATTATAAATATTCACATGGATGTTTCTCGCAATTTAACCATCCGCGTGCAGTGAAACTTGGTAGAGTAAATCTTTATCCGAATGTTAATCCACTGGTATCTAATTTATTTCAATTGTTTCCATAACCTCAAGATGGCAGCTGTGAAAAAATTTAAATCTCCTTGTTTTTTCTTGTGTCCTAATTATGCGATTGAAGTTTGAATACTACACGTTCACAATAATCTGCATGTAACAGTACATAACTCTAGGACCTACATATATAAAATCCAACATGGCGACCATCCGAAATATTTAGTCGGTTCTCAATATCTACGAATCTATTACAGCAATCAAACTGAAATTTTGTATGTAGATAGAGGCGATTATTATAAGTAGGGTGTATGAAAATAGGCTGTATAGTTCTTCACGGAACTACTCGTTCATGCTACTAAATCACTATTTAAATCCGAAACCAATGTATTAAATCATACCACTATAAATATTTGAATTAATGCACCTTAATTGCTTAAGCCAAATAAAAAACATTTTGATAACCCCAAAACAAAAGTTTAAAACGTCAAAATAGAGTAAGAGGAGGCTAGCTCATAGGCACCAGACTCTTTTCCCACGAATTAACCAACATGGTTGCTAATTTGTCTCATTGATTGAGAGTAGTAGCATCTTTCTATAACAAGCCAGGGGAGTTTAATTTAAGAAAATTCATATCCACGGCTTTTATGATTTACAAAATGTAAACTACAGAATTAAGTGTCATTAGATTATGATTATTATAATTATTATTTACACATTATTTTTCTACCCAAATGAAGTACATTACACATCAGCTGTCGCGTCCACCTTCTCAACATAATCTCCTTGTAACTTTATGCACTTTTGCCATCGATGTGTCAGTCTCTCCATACCTTCCTGAAACCATTCTTTCGGAGTGGTACGTACCCATGCCTTGACAGCTGTGTCCAGAGGTTTCTTCATGTTCCCGAACAGGTGATAATCACTTGGTACCAAGTCGGGAGAGTATGGTGGGTATGGCAGCACCGTGAATCCCATTTGATCAATGGTAGCGGTGGTCTCTCGGCTAGTGTGGGGGCGGACATTGTCATGCCGCAGAAGCACACCTTTAGCTCATTTTCCTGGCCACTTAGTTTGAATGGCACGACGTAAGCGCTTAAGGGTTGCCACATATGCTGCACCGATAATCGTGGCCCCCAATTCCAGCCAGTCAATGAGGATGATGTCCTTTGTGTCCCAGAATACTGTCGCATTTTGCTTGCCAACTGATGGCATGGTTCGACATTTCTTTGGTGGTGGACTGCCCCTATGCTTCCTTTGCATGGTCGCCATTTTGTGGATTTTGCAGAATTCGACACAGCTGTCATGGCGTGGGTACGTAGCACACCGAAAGAATGGTTTCAGGAATGTCTGGAGAGACTAACACATCCTTGGCAAAAGCGCATAGAGTTATAAGGAGATTATGTTGAGAAGGTGGACGTAACAACTGATGTGTAATGTAAGCTTATTTCATTTGGGTAGGAAAAATAAAGTATAGAACAATATAGTACGCCCTTCATATTATAATAATGATACAAAACTTATCTTGAATCGCTTGAATAGGATACGAAAAATAAAAATAAATAAGGATTTGAAGTTTCAAACTGATGCCATCATGAATTTTTGAAAACAATTGAACATGAGGTGTCTCTATACTAAGCTCTAAATAAAGATTCGCTGTGCAAAGTTTCATTGCTCTCAGTTCATTAGATCGCCAGAAATGTTGTTCCAAATATTTGAAATTCATTTGGTAACCATGTTGCTTTTGTGTTTCTCAGGATTTTGAAAATCACATTTATTATATGTATACAAAAGGGGCTGCGACATGGCGGTCATATAGCCCCGGGCATTTTTAGCCTATTTTCATTTATGAAAAAATAGGCTTATGAGATCACCTTTTGTCCGTGTGTCTGTCTGTGTGTGCGTGTGTGTATGATGGTGTGTCCCCCCCCCTAATAACTTCTAAACGGCTGGAGCGATTTCAATGAAACTCAGTAAGTTCATAGCAATATTCCGGAAGACCCCGACCGTGCCCTTCAAATGTTGTTACGTCTCACCAATCCATCATGGCGGCTGTGCGAAATATTTCACCAGCATTCAATATCCCCGAAAATATTACCGATATCACCCTCGAATATTTTACGGTGATAAAGGGAACTACTAGAAGTTCACCTATGAGACTTTTGAACATCTGGGAACTACAAAACCAACATGGTGGCCAAGCGAAGTTGCGACTTTTAAATAGACGTTACTCGCGATTTAACCAACCGAACGCAATAAAACTTGGTACAGTATATGTTTGTACACATTGTAATGCACCGACATCTGACTTCGTTCAATTGTTTACATAACCTCAAGATGGTGGCTCTGCGAAATATTTCACCGGCATTCTATATCTCTGAAACTATTAGCGGTATCACCCTGAAATATTGTACGGAGATAAAGGGCACTACTGGAAGCTCGTCCATAAGAATTTCAAAAACCGGTTAACAACAAAACAAATATGGCGGCCAAGCAAATTCGAAAATTTTAAATAGAACTTTCTCGCGATTTAATGATCCAAACGCAATGAAATTTGGCACAGAAAATGTTTATTCTCATTTTAATGCACTGGTATCTAATTTAGTTCAATTGTTTATATAATCTCAAGATGGCGGCTGCGCGAATTTTACATTTAATTTTTTATTTCTTCTGTCGTAATCATGCGATCAAAGTGAAAGTTTGAATAATGAACCTACGCAATAATTTTCCTTTAATGGTACATGACTCTATGGCCTATAGGCCTACATATAACAATCCAACATGGCGACAATCCGAAATATTTAGATAGATCTCAATATCTACGAATCTATTACAGCAATCAAACTGAATGTTTTAATGTTCATAAGGGCTATGAACATAAGTTTACCTATAGGACTTTCAATAACCCGGTGATCACAAATCCAACATGGCGGCGACGCGAAGTATAAATGTTCACATTGTCGTTTCTCGCAATTAAACCATCCGAGTGCAGTGACACTTGGTTCAGTAAATCCTTATACAAATCTTAATCCACTGGCATCTTTTTTTTTCAATTGTTTCCATAACCACAAGATGGCAGCTGTGCGAAATTTTAAAATCTCGTTTTTACTTCTTGTGCCCCAATCATGCAATTGAAGTTTGAATACTACACGTACACAATAATCTTCATGTAACAATACATAACTCTAAGACCTACATATATAAAAATCCAACATGGCGACCATTCCCAATATTTAGTCGGTTCTCAATATCTACGAATCTATTACAGCAATCAAACTGAAATTTTGTACTGTATGTTGATAGAGGCAATTAGCGTAAGTAGGATATATGAAAATAGGCTGTAGAGTTCTTCACGGAACTACTTGTTGTATCTGTAATTTGTGTGATAACCTGTGTTATTGTGATGGCAGTACTAGTGTGTGTGTTTGCAAATTGGGGGATACTATTGGAAATGAGGCGGCTGTGCCCTTAACCCTCCGGCAGGCGCGCCCATTTTTGTAACATGAGCAGGCGCGTGGCGCACTTTGAGTGCCATGCGGTTTTTTCATTTAAATGTTGACTTGCTGTGGATTTATACCTGCATACTTATTTAGGGACGTACTTAAGTAGGTTATAATGTGATTGAGTTAGAAAAACGCTTCAATTATGCTAGTAATATGCTAGGGTAACTAGGCAAATTTATTATTTACAGAATAATAATATACATTATGGAAGGGAATTTCTTTTAGTTTTTAGACATCGTTACTCGGGAGAACACAACTTTCACAGAGATAGTTTATCTTGGCAAGCTTCTTACAAACAAACTTTCTGCACTGATCACACATGATGGTCGTATTGACATTCTTAGATCGTCCACATGTTTGACATCTTCCTCGCTTTTTCTGGTTATATTGCACAGGTTCCTCTGCAGTTTCCGTACGGTACTTGATGAGAAATTTCTTTATATCAGCAGGTATGCTTGGAATCATAGCGCGACTACTCATCTGCTCTTTCATCAGTTGCAGAGCTAAATTTCGGAGGAAGACCCTCCTCCTGTCTTTAGGGTTGCCCTCATTGAACTGAAAAACAATTTGAGCATTTATCCTGGCCATATTCATCACAGCATAAAAGAGCACCAAAGGCCATCTCTTCGTAATCCTAGCCACTGTGTATGATGAACACATCTGATCCACCGAATCTACTCCCCCTTTAGTTGCATTATAGTCCAGAATTATGTGAGACTTGCTTGAGGCTTCGTCTATTGTCCCAGTGCCATGCATGGTAGAGAGTAAAATAACAACATTGGTTTTATTTGTAACTAGAGATACTAGAGTTAAATCTTTTTGATACCCAAATGTTGATGATCCTACCTCTCTACCTTTTTTGGGTAGGAACTCAGCTGGCAGTTCTCTCTTTTTTTTCTAAGAGTTCCAATACAAGTTATTTTCTTTTCAAGTAGCTCCCTTGCCAGAGGTACACTTGTATACCAGTTGTCCTTGGTTATGTTTCGGTTAGAGCCTTTGATTGGGTCCACTAATCTATGGACAATTGCAGATGGCGAATTGATTACTGAAAATGGGCCATCTGGCTGCTTCCCGCAGTATACTTCGATGTTACCGGTGTAAAATGTTTTAGCATCACAGAGGGCAAAACATTTTAATCCGTATTTTGCCGGTTTATTGGGAATATACTGGATGAATGCACATCGCCCTCTAAATGGTTCCAATTTCTCGTCGACAGTAACGTACTCACTCAACCAGTAACTTCTTTTACACTTATCGATAAATCTATCAAGCACATACCTGACAGGAGCAAGCTTGTCTGTCTTCAACCTCTCAACTCTTGTCTCCTTGTCATCAAAGCGCATACAACGCAGAACAAAGAGGAACCTTTTAGCACTCAAACAAGCACGTAGAATTTCAAGTCCAGTACCATCTGTGGTCCACAGTTCATTGACATTAGTGTGGCTTAGCTTCTTCATTCCCAGTAAGTACAAGACACCAAAGACAGCCATCATTTCACATCTCGTTGCGTCCATTGCATCCCTTTCTCTAGAGTATTGAATTTATTCTCATTGATACGCAATGAATAAGTTAGTGCACCTAACAATTTCGTCTACCATATTAGTGTCTATAAACAGCAAGAACGCATCAATTTCCTTTTTTACATCTCTGTACCTTAGTACTGGCATGGGCAATTTCTTTCTCAAAATATTTTTGCGTTTTGTCTTGGATGTGGTTGAGAAATCAGTTTTTCTCCATTTTGTTTCTTTGTCCTTCCCCATGAAATATGCACTAGCTACAGGCTCACTAACATCGTTATCGTCATCGTCACAACTCTGTTCAGAGTCAGTCTGGTGGTCGCTGAAATTAACTACTTCATTCTCTGTATCTGAAACTTCACTCTCACTGTCTCCCTTGCTTGATTCAACGGGCTGATCATCCTGCAAGTTGTTTACAAGTTCACGGATAGCCTCGTCATCAAGGAACTCCGTCCTGAAAATATTATTGCTAATATGAGCATGAAACATTCCAACTTTTCCCAATTTAAAACCCAGAAAAAGAGAATAAATTTGGAATAATTGAATAGAAATGCTAAGAATGTCAACCTACATGGGCGTGCCTTAGAGCTTGTTATACGACAAAAACGTCATTATAAATAAGCAGATAGGTTAAATATTAATTAAATATTGTTGCTACAAACTTAATAAGCGTTAAAATAATCTTAGAGAATAAAAATGAAACAAAGTTATTTGGATAGTTTTACTTACATGATCAGGCGCGAGGCGCACTCAGTGCGCCAGAGGTGTGTTGTACAGGAAATGTGTTTCTAATGTGGTAACAAACACAGCTACAACAATCACGTTTTCGCCACACGACAGAAGACACTCCAGTGAAGGAATAGGCGGGCGAACAACATGATGGTGCGCATTCCCTCCACGCACCACGTGAAATATCTACCATGGCGCACTCGGTGCGCCAGCGCGCCCGCCGGAGGGTTAAGTTAGGAAGCGTCCGAGCATTTGCCTGGAGTAGAAGTGGGGAAAACCACGATGCCTCACGAGGCTGAGTGTACTCCACCCCAACCCTCACACCAGAATTAAAATTTCTTGGCAGAGCCGGGAATCGAACATGGACCTCCAGGGTGACAGCCAAAGAAGCTAACCGGTACACCACGAGGTGGTCATTCCTTTTATTTTAGTCGGTGTTTACTGTAATTGTTGTAGTACGGTAGGCTAAGTAGTTTTCACTTTTCGTACCAATTTTCATCATTATCATACATAGCCTATCATTGGGTTGGTTGGTTCCTTAGTTTAGGGGCTGCAACAAGGCGGTCATGTAACCCCATGTACTTTGGGTGTGTGTAGAATCAGTCTGATAACCGGTGTTAATTGTGATGACTGTATTAGTGTGTGTTACCTGTTTTTAATACAAGTAAGGACTGCAGACATTCAATTTTCAAGTAGTACTTTTGCTACCAAACGCCACCATCAACGACAACTAGTTCTGAACTTGGATACTAGATGCCACCGCAGTCGGCTCCTGGCGACGAACGTTGGAACTTAAGAGCATTAGTCAAACCTAACCTATAATTTAACTTCACACAAGTGTAATTAGTGGAAGTTTTCTTTCAAGCCATAAATCTATGAGATGGGGCCGCTGGCTTTACTTCCCCTCCGAAGGAAGGCATACTGAGGGATTCCTTTCAACGCCATGTCATTGGGACAGATGACCTAGGTTGCTCGGCTATGGAGACAGTCAGTATTGAGTGAGTTGTAGGCTATATCTCTCCCCGCAGATGGTATCTATGGTCCTCTGGAGCAGAGTTCTTTATCATACAGGCCCACCTCATGGTGTAGTATTCTTGGCTGTCATCCCGGTGGTCAGGGTTCAATTCTCTGCTCTGCCAAGAAATTTAATTCGGGTCTGAGGGCTGGAACGTGGTACACTCAGCCTTATGAAGCAAAACTGAAAAGAGGAGGATTCGATTCCCACCTCAACTATCTTGGAAGTACAGTAGTTTTCCATGGTTTCACACTTCTACTCCCAATCCTCGAGTGTTTAACGTGTCGGACTGCCAACCCCAAGCTTTCAGGTTCGCTCCTGGCCGTGGTAAGTGATTTTTGAAAGGCGACAAAAATCACGGCATGCATGTCATACGTTGTTGGCATGTTAAAGAACCCATTTGAATTCAGTAGGCCGTGTTCATAATGGAAAAATTAATCTTGGGATTTTCCACCAACACAAAAATTCCTCCTTTTTCCACTAGAAAGTGCTATAGTATCAAGGAGCTTAGATATCTAACCTCCTTGACTTAATACCGTTCCAAGGAACGACTAAATTCGGCTTTCAAGCTGCCCTCTGGGCGTCAAATAACAAAACTTGCACCCGGCACCGAGGCCATACGATATTATTTTTATTATCTGAATTACAAATACACACTAATACAGCCACCAGAATAACACAGGTTATCAGACACAATTACACACACACAAATAGGCCTTCACGGGGCTGAATGACTACGATGTCCAAGCCCTTCAACTGAAACAACAAAAAATCTGTCATACATTCCCACTGATATGGAATATAACCTTCAATCCTTTCGTAGTGAGCAAACACGCTCGGCTACGGAGAGTGCCAGTGTTGAGTAAGTTGTATATCGTTCCCCGCGGGTGTTGAATAAGTCAAGTATCTATGAGCAGCTGGAGCACATTTTGATAGAGTTCTCCCTCCTAAATACGGTTTCATACAGTCCCAATGACACGGGCCTTTTCGGCCGGTTACCTCGCATTGTGAGTGCTTTCATTACCCAGCATGACGAGACAGCTTCGCCTAGCTCCCCACTTAGTGCCCGCATTTGATAAATTATAGCTATAAGCTCATAATGCTTGGATGGCACAAAATGAAAATTCCTCCATACTTCACAGTGCGTCGCTACAAAGAATTAGACTATATTATGCTAGTTCATCGTAGAAACCTTAAGTCTTTTTATTTGTCTGGAGTGAATGGCATATAGGCGGTCAATAGATATGTTTCGAAGATCTTTCAACACCATAGAGCGTAGCGTTAGTAAATATTATGAAATTAATGAAAATCTAGCGAACCCGTGCGAGAAATCTCGCATATTCATATTCATAAGCCACACTTTCACCAGTAGGTTTATAATAAGAGACTTGAGGAGAAAGGTTGTTATGTTTTTATTTGAACCGAATGATTATAGAACACTATTTACGTTTCAGGCGTCCCTACGGCTAAAATGCGAACTGAACAGCAATGATGTCGCGTATTTACAGACAGCAACAGTATTTGCAAATAGCACACTTCTTACAAAAATTGATATTTTTTATGAAATTAGAATACAATTCGTCACTGCTAAAGTCATTTGAGTGCTGAGTCCATTGATTGATAGCTTAGCCGTAACACTCACCGGTTATTCGATATTTATGAAATTATACGATTTGAGTAATCATTCCTTTAAATTACTGTTTCTGGATTCCATGCAAAATGATAAAGAAAAGACCTCAGAATGTTAAAATGACATGAAACAGGCGTCACAGCGGCCAAAATGTGAAGTGGACAGCAATTATGGAGCGTATATTCCTACAGCAAGAGTATCTGCAAATCGCACACTTAGTATAGTTTTTCAAAATTGATTTTTTAAAGAAATTATAGATATTTATGAAATTATAGATATTTATGAAATTAGAGAGAAAGATTGTTATGTTTTTATTTCAACCAAATTATTATAGAACAATATTTAAGTTTCAGTTAGAATTCCAAGTTCTACGTTCCCTAACTTAAGAAGGCAATCACTGAAAATTGGATCATCATAACAATCACCAGTTATTCGATATTTATGCAATTATACGATATGAGTACTCATTCCTTTCATTTACTGTTTCTGAAATCCATGCAAAATGATAGAGGAAAGAATGTCGGTCGCTTGTGATCGCCGCAGGAGGGATCTATACTACTGAAATAGTATATATGATGATTGCAGTTCCATTCTCGTTCAAGTACGCCTACTGGAGGTATACAGGGTGTTTCTGAATTCCCAATAGAGACTTTGAGGGCTTGTAGTGGGGATCAAGATGGTTAAGTTTAATATAGAAACTTGTGTCCGGAAACGTATCGTCTTCCCGCTACCCGCAAAAACCACCACCCTGAAAGTTCGTGAAGAGAATTTAGACACACCCTGTATAGCAGAGCACAATTCAATTGTAAATGTGATTTCGAAACATCACTAATCTAGTGACCTATACAAGTACCGGTGATTGTTGTTTTAAGGGAATGGAACATCCACACTAATATAGAGTATAACAATGTAGTGATATCTGTCTCTTACTCTTTTACACGAAAACCACCCAACGGATTAAGCTGAAATTTTGCATGAACATACACTAGTGTCCTAAAGTTAAGCATAATCACTAAACAAGGCCATACCACCTGATAGGAATGTCAGACGGATTGCTGAACAAATGGAAGCTGAATCACACACCATATGTCACACAACTTGACCCCCCCCCCCCCCCCCCAAAAAAAAAAAAAGAATGTGAGAAAGGTTCTGATAGCTAAGGTACACATTTGACAACAACTAACAAAACTTGGCAATGTCTTCCACAACAAAATATGCTGTTAATAGAGTGTATGATTACCCCTAACGGCCACACATGCTTCGCAGCGACGTGGCATGCTCTCTATCAGATGGTCCCACACCATGACGCCACCACCACCATAGTGGTCCCGTTCCACGATGTTCCTCCAGATTAATGTGTGACGGGAATCGTTCTGCAAACTGAAGCGGGATTCATCTGTGAAGAGCACATGCCTCCATTCATTCATGGTCCAGTTTCAACGTTGACGGCTCCATAGTTAACGGGCCCGTCTCTGTGCTGGAGTGAGCGGGACGCTCACCGCTGGACGTCTGGCAAGCAGCCCTGCTGTTCTGAGCCTCCAGTACACAGTTTGTCGGGAAACGGCAACCCCTGAGACGGCTGCAAGCTCCGCCGACAATTGTCTTGCAGGTACACTCCGATTTCGTCGGTCGGTTAAGGCCAGATATCGGTCCTGCTGTGGGGTGGTTACTCTTTGTCGACCTGGTACTGGCCTACGACTAACATCTCCTGCGTCTCGAAATCGTCTCCAAAGCCTGCAAATGACACTTTGTGGCACATTCAAGGATACGGCGACTTCGGTCTGTGCCTGGCCTGCTTCCAGGCGGCCGAGTATTCTACCTCGCAAAACGGGGTCCAAATGGCGTCGTTGTGCCATTATGTTGTCACGTTCACCACGAGGCTACACTCCGCACACTATGACAGGGCAAACACGACTGAGGGAATATGGGGCGCAGGCACTGGCTGTGTTTACCTTGCGGTTACGCCGTTAGTCAAAGCAGGGGATACTCCTTTCATATACAGAGCGAACACGTAAGGTTGGTAGATGCATATGTCGTGCGATTTGCGGTCTACTTCCTGTTACCCTGCTTATCCGTAACCTATGCTTAACTTTTGGATACTAGTGTAGTTTTATTTTATACTGGATCAAATATAGGACTATTAAATCCAAACCAAACCCCGTGTCCCTACAGCCCATGAAAGGCCGAGGCCTACCAAGCGACCAAGTTGTGTAGGCAGGCAGTGGGAGGTGGAAGCTACACGAAAACGAATCACACATTGCCCAAACAGCTAAGTGTGCAATCCACAATAACCTGAGCAATCACTAAGTAAGCAAACTTGAAGTTCCACCACCACTATCAGTATCTGAACAAACAATAACATATGTTGCCTAGTTGTGCTAGTTTAACTAGGTTACTGAAAGTGAAAATCCACAGCCTGCTTCCAGTCTCCGACCGGGTCAGGGAATGGAATGAATAAAGCCCCCATCTAGCGGCGAGGATATGTATTGTGTGGGCTGCCGAAGCCTATCTCACTCCTCTGGGGCAATGATTAAATGAATGGCAGATGAAATGAAAAGATAGTGGAGAGTGTTGCTGGAATGGAATTTGAGTCAGGGAAAATCGGAGTACCCGGAGAAAAACCTGTCTGCCCCCGCTTTGTCCAGTACAAATCTTACATGGAGTGACCGGGATTTGAACCATGAACCCAGCGGTGAGAGGCCGGCGTGGTGCTCCCTCCTAAGACACGGAGCCTGTAATTAGGTTCCCACTGCAACTAAATAAGTGTATAATAACCTATTGTAAATAACATAATCTATACTTGTATACATAGATTCAATAGCCTAAGTGTAAAGGATCTGATGATGATCGCTAGACGATCGAAACTGGTCATCCGAGTGTATTATCTCTCTTTTTTTTTTTTTTTTTTTTTACAATTTGGAACAATCGTTTTGACCGACTGAAAAACATTAAATTTCGAAACTTAAATAATAATAAAACAAGATGTTCAGGAAAGAACATATAGCCTACTTTCTCCTAAATGTATGGGTATAGGCTAGTTATAACTGTCTGTCCTTATCACCTCCTAATATCTTCCTATTCGAAGTGCAAATTGGCACACAGGATTTGAGCAGTGGCGTTCAAACCATAGTTTATAATTTACCCCAGCATTTTGCAATTTCATCAGCAAACACTCCAAACACCGACTACTTACAATAATTGAAACTTCGTTGCTCTAATAAGGCCCATCCACTATGCGCAGTCGGCAGTCCGTAGTTGGTAGTTCTCAGTCGGCAGTCGCGATCGTCCCCATGTATACTAGAGTCACCATACACAACATGCAGTTGCAGTTGGTAGCTGGCAGTCGGTAGACGGTAGTCGGCAGTCGAAAATTTTATCCTCGACTGCCAACTACCCGACTGCAGCACTGTAATAGCCAATCAGAGCAGATCAGAAACTGACGTCACGTTGTTGTTCTGTGTCGTGTACAAAGGCCGCTGGCTCGCTCGCTCCGCTCGCGCAGCCAGTGGCTAACTTAAACGATTAGAAGGATATAGGCCTATGTGAAGTAACTTCGCAACCCGTAAATGTATAATCTTAAATACACGGTATAACAAAATAATCCATCTCCAAATCATCCATACTGCAGGTTTTGAGGTTATCAACAACGCCTCGGTGCACAAGGAATAAACGAATGCCATTGTATTATTACTCCTAGCAGTCGTTAAGACTGGGTTCACTAACTGGCCGGTATAGAGCGCACCTCGCATCTAGAGGGCTGTGGTTAGCTCCAAGCCTCTTGCATAGTACAACTGAAGGCTGGTAGATGTCACTCCGGTGGAGAATGTTGTTTTATTTAAATATATATTTTCCATTGCAAAAATAACCATATAACGCTTTATTTTATAACGCCTCAGTACTCAAAAAACAATAAATATAAAAATATTCAAGCATAAAAATTCAACTCTGATAGGATTTGAACCCCGGCCAGCCAGGTGAAAGACGAAAACTCTAACCACTCAGCCAAACGTACACTCACATTTATGCGTTATCAATCAAATACATACGTTGTATTAGCAAATAATCACTTAGGACTGAATGATTTCTTCACTGGAGTATATTTCAAACCGTGTTCATTTCATATTAAGTTCGTATAATTTTTATCAGCAGATTATATTGCATGCAACATACTGAAACTAGTAAAATATAGGTCAGAACGAGAGATCAGCTGCCATCTTGTCAAATAACCGAGACGACTCAGATTTTTAAAGTCACTTCTAGACTATAATATTACAATATAAACTTTTAATTTCGAATGAACCACGTCGTTTGGAACAGATTAAACGATTCTTGGTTTGATAATCGGAACTGGTGGGTCCCATGTTATGGATTATACAGTTTGCATAATTCACATGGCCACCATCCTGAAATGGTACATTTGATGACCTTGTAGTTTGGGCACAAGACGCGTCCCATTAGAAGGTATGTTGGTGCCAAATTTGGTAAAGATCTGATGATTAGTTTGGTCGTAATGCATTATTAAGTTTTGACCATTTGAGTGGCCGCCATTACGTTTTGGTAAAGATGGCGGCAATATAAAACATGACAATGAGGTGTTCTTTGTCAGTGCTACCTCTGTACCAAATTTCGTTCAATTCGGTTTCACCGTGTTCGAATTGATGGGGGGGACACAGACATTCAGGGTACACACACTCACACAAACACACACACACACAGACAGACACACAATTTTTGGCCCTGTGTTGAACTCATAAGTCTACTTTCATTTTTTGCAAAAATCGAAAGTAGGCTAAAAATACCGAACAATTCAATGTGAGAGAAAGTCAGAATGGAGGCTTGTGGACCGGAAGTACTAAGTATCATTTTGAATCGTGGAAGCTCTATAGCCAATATCATTAAATAAATACCCACATAACGATTAAAAGAGTGGATCACGCAACTAATAATGACTCAGCAGTTGTATGATGTAATTACCGAACACTGTGATTGTGCAGCCAATCAGAACACTGGGATCTTCTCAATTACAGTCATCTCCACGACCTGTTCGGGACGTTAGGTCCTAATTACAGACCACTGCGAAGATTAATTCAATTAAGTCTGTTTAGAATGACACACATTGCCACTGTCCTTGATACTCTTCATTAAAATATCATTAGTAGCCCGTGTTTTGTGATGTTCTCTCAGAATCCACCCACTCGACCCTCAACAACAGTTTGTTTACCGTAAGGGGAACCTAGAATGGAAGATTCCGGTCTACACATTATCGTGTTGGAAACCATTTTTCAGCGTTGCCTTAGTTATCGAAATTTAATGTTTTTCAGTCGGTTAACACAATTGTAGGCTACCCAAATGTCATGGGTGGTTTCCTAATCCTGGAAAAAAAAAACAAAAAAAAAACAAAAACAAAAATACATGAGTTTAACCCGTTGTAGGTTAGAGGTCTCTAAATTAACCACCTATTATATGGACCAATGATATTATCAATGATACAGATGGTTGAATCTTTTTGCCATATATCAACGATTTTTGATTTGAAGTGTTAATACTGTGTTTCTGAAAAACAAATATGTTTTTAACTCCTTGGATTAAGGTGCTTGATAATATTGTTTTTAAGAAAAACAATTACAATGGACAAAATAAAGAATTAAATATGTTTTATTATTATTATTATTTTTAGTCGTTTACCCTCCAGGTTGGTGGAACCGACTGACTCAGCGAGGGAACTCACCACTACCGCCTCTACGGGCAGTGTCCTAGAGCTGGGAACATCGAATCGGAAGGGATACAACTGGTGAGGTGGGATTGGCTCCTCGCCCAGGCGGCCTCACCTGCAAAGCGAACAGGGGCCTCATGAGGGAAGGTAAGGGATGGTTAGGGTGGATAGGCAAGGAAGAGGGAAGGAGGCGGCCGTGACCTCGAAGAAGGTACCATCCCGGCATTTGCCCGCAGACGAAGTGGGAAACCACGGAAAACCACTTCGAGGATGGCTGAGGGGGAATCGAACCCCCTCTACTCATTTGGGCCACCCGAGGCTGAGTAGACCCCGTTACAGTCCTCGTACCACTTTTCAAATTTCGTGGCAGAGCCGGGAATCGAACCCAGGACCTCCGGGGCGGCAGCTAACCATGCTGACCGCTACGCTACGGAGGCGACTAAATATGATAATAAAAATTAAATTAGAAACAAATATTCTTGTAAAATTAAAAACAAATAAGCTTATAAAAATCAAAATAATCATTCCATCAGTCTACCCACATGATTTCTCGATTTATGCACACAATAAAAATAAATAAGCGTACACAAATTAAAATTATAAGAATTTTATCATCTTAATTTTAAGATATAAAATACAAATAACAATTATAAAAATAAATATGAAAGATCAGAGTCCATCAATGCCAAGATCAGGCATTATTTCCAGGTATTCGTGCAGAAGCTAGGTACGCAGAAGAATGCCTTGCAATGAATAAGAAAGGTTTAGTTGAAAAGTTTGAGGCCAAAGAACGAAAAATCCTGAGAAAGATCCTAGCACCAGTCAGAGAAAATGGAGAGAACAGGAGGCGACATAACAACGAACACTACATACGTGTGGAAAGGATAACGGACTTGATGCGAAAAAGGAGAATTAGTTTCTATGGCCACATAACACGTATGAGCTCGCCGAGACTAACCAACCGCATATTTTCCTACTTTCTAGACAAGAAAACCAAGGGACCACATGGTTCTCTGAGATCGAAAAAGATCTTATAGAAGTAGGGATTTCGCTTGAGGACATTGAAGAACGTCTTCCTCTCCAGAAAAAACTTAGAGCACACCAGCGATTCCAAGAAAAGCCAAAACTGAGAACAGGCAAGAAGTAGATGGCTGACAGAAAGGAGGCGCACAGGAAACGGAAGAAGGACTACGGGGAAAATATTAAAGCTCAAAGACGGAAACAGTTGAAGTAACGTGGTCCATAGCAGGCCGAAACAAAGAAGAAGAGGAAGAAATATGAAATTAAAATGTAAAAGAAAACAAAACAAAACAAAACAAAAGTAAAATTAGTCTAAAATAATTGAAATTAGTTTAAATAAAAACAAATAATAGATCTGTAAGAATATTTTGCCCTGTGCAGGCAGTGAGGAGAGTAGCTGCTCGCAAGGACCGCATGCGCGAACCACACAAATAGCTAAGTTTCACAATCCACTCTAAGCTGACCATTTAACAACAATCACATCGATAGGGTTACAAATGAAGACGGTTGGGAGAGGAGAGATGTTTGTGGCGACTGCTAATGAAGAGAAGAGATAGGTTGGTAGGACACATACTAATAGCAAACTTAGTTATGGAAGGAAGGGTCCAGGATAAGAACTGTGGGATAGACCAAGGTTAGAACATGAAGATTCCATGGGTAAAACGGGGTAAATCACATTATGTAAATTTTTTATGAGAGCCAATTTAAATTTTCAACACTAAAAATAAATACTTAAAACACCCCAAATCAGTAGGCTATAAGCAATAGTTATTTTGCCAAATTTACTTCTTATAAAGGAAGTACATGTAGGCTAATACATATAACAACTAGAGTTAAATTATGAAAAAGTGAGAGGATATGGGACGTTCTTTCCGTTTCCAATAAAAATAAAAACCTCGGTGACTTACCACTTTATTTGAAATCAATTTTAACTGATCTGTAGTTACGATGGCTGGCCACCAGAGTGCATCATAAACTCATTTCCGAAAAAAAAATGGACTTACCTCGTTCTTTCCGTGGTGTCTTCATATGTTAAACAGATTGCCTCGGATGTAGGGTGTGGTAGCTATGTACAGATGAAACGATTAGCTCAGGACAGGGAGGCACCGAAAGCTGCAACAAACCAGTCAAAAGACTGAAGACTCAAACAAGAACAACAACGCATAATCACACTAAACAAGCATATTAAAAGGTCAATCACCACTTTCAGTATCTTAACAAAAAACTCAAACACACAGCTGGCTGCTTGGATCAGCGGTAACGTTTCCGCCTGCTGTTTCCAAGGTTTCAGGATCAAATCCTGGTGCAGTCAGCTGGCACTTGAGAGGGCGCAAATGCGATGGAGCCGTGTCCGTAGATTTACTGTTACGTTAAAGATCCTCTTTGGGGCAAAGTTCCGGCACCCCGGCGTCTCTAAAAGCCGCAATAGTTAAAGGGACGTAAACCAATAATATTCATTAAAAAAAAACACATAGGCTATAGGCTAACTAACAAATATTGACTAGTGTTAGTTTAATTACTACTGCATCTAAATAAGTGTAGGCTAGATATTGTAAATACTATCACCCATACTTGGAGACAAAGATTTAATAGCCTAAGTGTAATGGATCTGTTGATGATCTCTTGACGATCAAAACTGGTCATCCAAGTGTATTTATTACTCTGTTGTTGTTGTTTTTTTCAGGATTAGGGAACGACTCGTTAAAAATTGGGTACAATCGTGTTGACCGACTGAAAAACATTAAATTTCGACTTGAAGTATAACTCAAGAGTGCTATGTGTGGTAGCTAATTAAGACTTACATGTGCAAACACTGCCATTTCTACATTATTTATTATTCGAATATATTGTACAGGCCCCCAGGGGGCTGCACCCCCTGGAAGCCACCCTCCATCATGTATTAAAACCACCCCTAACTGGCAAATCTCATAAGTCCAGAACAACATCTTTCACACAGCCAGGGCAGCTAACCAGCCTGGAAGGCTTGCCAAACACTTGCATCACACCATAAACATCTACACTATAACTAACTGGGGCAGCTATGCCAATGGAATGCTGACAGTACAACAGCAAAACCTATAAAGAGGACGACCTTAAGGAGGACAACTCTCTCTCGATTATCTGTCATACCGTGTGTCGCCGAAGGCTCTACTGTAAGCTGTTATCATCAGGTGAGTCAGCAGTGTTCAGAGATCCTATATTTTGTAACCTACCCCACAAACTTGTACACTTAAACTTATAACATTTATTACATTCCCCTAAAAGGGACTCACAATTCCATATTCACTGACCAATAAATACTTGGTCAGTACACTACACTTGTCTTACTAATTACACGCCTCTTTACGTCCTAAAGCCCTTCCTGACTCCCGTCACAAGTGACCGTGACAACAGTAGCCAAATAGTTGCTAGCTCAAGTCTCATTGTACTTCCCGCAGCGGCCCGACTGCCTAAGCAGCGAGCCGCCCACATAGCTGACGCACGCACGTCGGTTATATAACTCTCTCCAACCAGCTGAGAGGCTAGTACATTAACCTGTACACAGAGGTTCATCCCCAGAGTTACACTTACGTCTTTATAGGAGCATCCCCTAGCATCCTAACACTATACAACACTCTACACTGGTAAGCTTACCCAGCTACGGGAAGCTACCCCCTCCTAGGCATCACCTTATAAATTGGTACATTAACACATACGTTTTAGATCTAACTACCCCAACTAAGGGATCTAAAACAGATTGGTGGAGGCCGGGTACCACGCACAGTAGACAAAGGGCTCATACAACGAGTTCTCGTGGTCAAAACGGCCCGTACCGCATACAGCCAAGCGAGACTGGGAATTTTTTTTTTCTCAGACAGAAAGCATCATTTTTGCTTTCCGCTAGTTACACAAGGGAATTTTTTTCTCTCTCTCACCCAAAACAACCCCCAACCAAAATCACTTTTATTTTTTTTAACACATACATAAACATGAATGCGCCCGCACGAAAGGCCATGCTGAGGAACATTCATTTTGAGCTGGCAGATGAAAAACTCACGAAGCACACAAACGACATCTCTATAGACACATTAACGCAGCAACTTGCGAGAACGTCCCTCTCAGCACGTACCGCAACACAAGGGCAGGAGTCTACCATGGCCACAGGCCAGAAATCGGGCAGACCACCCTCCAACACATTGCGGGGACACATACACACACACCACCAATTCCCGGAACCGGCCCGGAAGCCTAACAAGACAGAGAACTGGCGAAGCCGGGGACATGTCCCCCCAACACCAATACAGGGAGGAACGGGACTACCCACCCCAAAGTTACCGAAAAGGACAGTAGAACAAACTACCAGGAGGGACAAGGAAAGACACAATAGGGAAGAGGGGGAGAGGACCTACAGACGAACACACTACCGGGATTATAGAGACCCAACTGGGCCGACAGCAGGAGCACATGCTCCAATAAGGGATGAAACCCGCGATCGTCGGCGAAACGAACGAAGGGGCGGGCGTGAGAGATACGGGCATGACATTTGGACATCCACGCTACAATATGACGATAGGACATACAGGTCCACTAGGCACACGGGCCTGACTAATCACGCAATGGCTAATTCGACGCCAGGACCACGAGTGCAAGTACAGATGTGGACTCATACCGAGATCCACACTAGGCACACATACATAACCACACACAATTGGTAGCACACTATCCCAGCCACACGAAAACACGTTCAGAATTTAGGATGATTACCGAGAAACCCAGGCCAGTGAGGCCATTTTTCAGTTAATGGTGGGGCCACAAGCCCAGCCGAGAGAGGACATAAGCGTAGATACGCTAACGCAGCAATTTGCGAGGATGTCCCTCTCGCCACGTAATGCCACACATGGGAAGGAGATCACCGTGGCCACAGTCCAGAAGACGGCCAGGTTAGGCTTCAACACACTGCGGGTCCCAAGTTACATAAATTCACGTCCTTTAGCTCCGGCTCGGAAGGCAATTTTGCCAAACCGAGGAGCAGAACCTACGCCAACCCCCTCGGAACGGACGAACGAGAGGGAGTTGACGCCAGGACTCTCGGTCACACATGACATAACAGGGAGAAAACTGGAGGTAACCACGTCATGGGCTGAGGACGTAGAGCCCGCCCTACAGCACATTAAGCCTACACACACCTACACAAATAGGCAAACACAATGGCAGGAGTCTACCGTGGCCACAGGTCAGAAAGCGGTCAGACTACACGCCACTACATCGCCAGGGCAAACACAGGCAATCAAACGGCCTTTGCCGCTAGTCCAATGGGCAATTTTGCCAGAACGGAAGCGGGCACCAGCATTCGTACCCCAGGTGCGAATGCATAAGAGGGTGTTGCCTTCAGGCCCTCAGGGTGCACAACACACACCCGCACACTCTGACCAGGCGCTAGCACACAGTACACGGGGTATAAGAAAGGTCTTATTACCTACCCCACGAGACCGGTCAGTCAAAAATACACACACCTCCGTAAACTCTACTAGGGTAGCACAGAGCGCAAGTAGTCCCTCGAACACAACCATATTCAGGCCAACAGCCAGACATTACGGTGAAAGTAGGCCCAGGCTTACTTTGCTAGAAAAACCGCCAGAAAATGGCAAAGAAGCGCCTCAATGGGCTTCAGGGGCCTATGCCCTAGTAACAGGGCGAAAGCATTCACCTTTCAGACCAGGGACGCTCGGACGGGGATAACGACTTTCACCAGGAGTACAAAATAAACCAATATCACTTGCACCACTATTATAGATACACGTAGGCTCGTTTACACGTGAGAAATACGATAATAGACACACAGAGACTCACAAACATAAAATGCACATTTTTTTCATGTATATACAGTGGAACATGGCTAATTCAAAAGTGCGTAATTCAAAATTCTTCTGTTTTTTTTCTTGACCCCCTAGCATTTTTTTTTTCTCAGGCCATCAATGGTTATTGATCATAGTTGGTCCACATTATAACTTGGATAACGTAAAGTTTGTAAATATGCAAAGCCAAGCGGAAGCCAATCAGTTGGGCCACGCGGCTTAAGGCCGGAAAGAGCTATTCCGAACACAGCCTAGGCAACGAACCACAGCATAGAGCTCAGGCAGGTCTTTCTAAGTAGAAATGACTAAGTGTTCTATGTTCCGGTTCCACAGTTTGATAGATTCTCTTGTGACGGGCGAGAGCCCTAATCGTAGCAAGAATTAAGAATCTCAAACTATTTTTCAAAAATGGTAGATTCCCCTGAGACGTAACTAGATTACTGTAGTACTAACGTAACCAAATAGGTGGATAGTACACTCACGTCCTACTTCTCATTTTTAAACCTTTTTGATATTGTTTACGACACAATTTTTACAGACTACCGCCGCCTGGCAACCCGCTTTAATAAGCATAAAGCAGTGTGCAGGCGAAATACAATATATTTTCTCTACTCTTTTCAAAGTGCTCTCTTAAATCGGAGCGTTGCATAACTCTTTTTTTTTCTGCCTCATTCATTAATCCCGAGAAAGGAAAGTTAGCCAAGTTGAACTGTATGTATTTAATCCACAGGCATACGTGACACATTACACTGCCTATAACATGACTTTTTCTCACCTCCATAACAACACGCAAGCTAAAACACAAACACCATAGGGTGAAGATCCCAGACTTTGGGAAAGTCTACATATTTTTGGACGGCACACAGCCAATTCACATTGCCACATAACAAGTTAATACGCTAACACAACTGGCCCGGAGGCACAGCCTAGAATGTCACCAGAAATAATTACTCTGGTTAAAGACGGTCTCGAACCCGTAACCTCCTGAATACCAGGAATGTAAGGGCGGGTAGCTATCCAGTTGCAGGATAGGAAAGTAAGGGACAGTTACACTAACAGATATTCATACGCGGAAAACAATAAAATTACCTCCGACACCTAGTCACCAAACACGCGACTAGCGGCCCGGAGACACTCGTGCATAACGACATTTAGCACCATTAATAGGGATATATTCGACCCACGCTACATTAACACAAAACTTGGGGACACGAATGTATTCAGTGAAAGGTTCTTTTACATGGCCGAAAGCCACGATCACAACAAGAGAACGGGCAATCAAATTCACACACATACACGTGCTGGAAACATGAACAGAGCCCGACAAGTAACAAGTGAGTGCACACGCCATTGTAGTTTAAGACTATCGCCGTCAGCGATAACACACTCCGCGTGGGCGACCTTTGCTGGCACAGACAGAGCACTCCAGGCTGAACTGGGACATACACACTCATTCACGCCAAGTCCAGAACCCCATAACTTCCAAAATTACACTACGAGGAGAATTCAAGAAGATCCAAACTTCTCATGCCAAGGCGTATTTTTATCCGCATGCCTTAAATACACGATGCGTGTGCCATAGTACATACGGCACAGATATCGTAATACCAGGTCCTTACAGCAAGCCGGGTCCGAACTCATAACCACACAACACACTCGTACCAAAAACTAACTAACCAATGGTATTTTTGGTACGAAAAACACAATCAAAATACATACAAGGGGCGCTCAAAACCAACAGACAACGCAGACATAGAACACAGAGAATTACATGAGATTGCGGGTCCAAATGCCCAAATAAAAATAGGCCACCGTGGAAAACAACTATACAGACTCCCAATTAGACCGAAATTGGCCCATACAAGTACATAAACAGGTAATACCACATTTCCTCCGGCCAAACACCATGCAAAAATTTCGATTACACCTGACATAGGAAATAGATTTCCCAAACACAGGTATAGCAATTTCATAAGGCAAAAAGTCTTATGGAATAGTGTCCACACAACAGTACTAGCAAAAATAGGACGAATTGACACATTGGCCCGCCCGGAATCCCAGACAGTGACAACACTCACATACTGGCAAACAAATCACGTTCCGATAGCCGACATACGCAATGTCAGAGACTTCATGTACACAAACAAATGAAAACATAACATGACGAAATACTGACTTGCAGATTCCGCCGCATTGCAACATTGCCGACGACAGACACTATTGTTATATCGGGAGTGACCATGAAATCACAAACACAGACCAATTATAATGCCATACATTTTTCAGCACTGTTACAACAGTTGTGACATTTAGCAACGTACAGACATAATAAGCCGGACTTATCTTAGGGCCACAGGGACATATCTACAAAGATGTTGACAAGTTGCACGCGCCATCTGACACTCAGACACGCGATACACGATAGGACTTAGCCGATAGCAGGCCTCCCGCCCGCATGGGGTAGCGGAACATAGTCTCATACATACGCGCTCACTAATCAGGGGCAAATACAGACAGGGGCTCTGAGGGAACAAGACCTCCCCCCTAATAACTTCTTTTCTCGATTTTATTTCTAAAAAATCATTACAGGCTATCAGGACATGGCCAGCAAACTACGATCACTTGCTACATTAACACTACAAATGGGAGACCAGATTAGGCCGTGACGTCACAGCGTCACCACACTTTACTATCCCAAGAAGCGGATAGAAAGCACAAATGGACCAAGGGAGGATGACAGGAGCATAGGTGGATAATCCCAGCGGGATTACCAATATACCACCCACAGGCTACCATTTTACTACCTTACTCCCCTTCCATAACCTTCCCAATTACAACATTAACCAACACAGACATACAGACACGATAAAAACAACTACACTACATGACAAAATATACATCGGGGTTGATAGACTTCATGCGTTTAAAGAGAGGGCTTACTACGCCCTGGATCTCAATGCTAACACCTGAATATTAGGAGTGTGTCGGAAAACGACAATTAAGCGTAATGCGCATCTCCAAGTCAGAGATGAGGCCAAATTTATATACTAACCATCTTTTTTTAATTAAATAATCCCGCATGAAATGGACATAATATTATTTTACACTGACCGATACCTATCCTTACATGAGTGCGGGTACGCCTCATATCCGGACACATGCATGGAATATCCCGTCCACATACCAAGGGTTATTATTATTAAACCTGCATGACACTTTGTTAAAATTTTTGCAATCCCGGGAAATACCTACCCCCGTCCACTCATTGCAGAAGCATCCCAGCAGCATCACCGGTTTTAGGCCACCATTTACATGAAGCCCAAAGATGCGCAACCCCCTCCTACCATGCTTTCAGCCTACTCTACAAATAACGATCCCCGGATCCTAATAACAGGGAACCTAACGCCATAAACCCTACTAACGCCTCCATGAAAGTTAACAGAGCATTATCGCTGGAAATCCGACGTAGCAACAGTAGACCTGATGTAGTCTATGCACTTAGAAGTTTCTACAACCCCAAAACACTTGAAAAATTTTACATTTTATACACAGCAAATTATTTACAGGTTACACTATATTTTTATATATATATATATATATATATATAACACAAAAGGAATCTGATAACACGCTGATTGGTGATAACGACATAAGCAGAAGGCCAGAGGCACCACACTGGAGCAGAGCTGGGGAAGGTGATGATGACCCTTACCCCAGTTGGCTCAACAGCTCAATGACCCAGACCAATAACAGACGAACTACGTAAGGTCGAGGCATACATGGCCTGGCATGGGCAAACTTCGGAATCCTAGGTGTGCCTAGCCTGCCCCTAGGACGAAGAGATGTTACACCCACTATGTGCCACGGTCGTCGAAGCCAAGACCTGCAGGGGAGACTTTCTGAAGATGGTGCGAGAAATAGCCAGCTCCACGCCGGACTCAGGAGTTGACCCTAGGGACGACCAAAACTAGGACTAGACTTTTAGTTAAATATAAGTAAGTAGGGCTTCTAGAGCGAGAAGCGAGACTCCTATGCGCAGGAGTGAAGTATTATTGTTGCCAATCAGGGCGAAGAGAATATTATTACTGCCAACAAAGGCGAAGAGAATATTATTACTGACAACAAAGGCGAAGAGAATACTATTACTGCCAATAAGGGCGAAGATGATACTATGCCATTGGACGATGTCCAATGCCCACATAAATGGTGACGCAGCGGGCAGCCAAGGGCATTAAATGAGAAGCATGGCGAGCTCTCACAGGGGTCAAAGTGGGCAGACCCAACAACGACAAACTATGCAAAGGCAACAGCAATGAGCAGACAAATACAGCGGGCGAAGCGGTTTGCTTAGTGGCACCGTAAGCCGCCTGCGACTATATTAATACTAGTTAATAATCATTAGCATAAATGTCGACAACTAGTATTAAGGGGGCGGAATCCGGCGGTTCTAGAGACAACCGGTGTTTCTAGAATACGTACGGGTGGTGCCCTGAGGAAGTAAATTGCCTCAGGCGATCGCCCTGGTCAAAATTTTAGCTGTAAGACAGTTGCATTTGACACGCAACTTAGGATTAAGCAAATTTACTAACCGCTGTTGCTAAATAATAGCACAGCATATTTCGGCAATAGAGTAAGGCCACCCATTCGGCTTAATAATAGCAACCATTTTTTTACTTACCATAATTAAGGCAATTTTTTTTAGATTAAGAATATCTCGGCACCTGGCGACTCAAATTCATTGCCAGGGTAAGCCCGATAACACACTAGAATAAGCCAGATTTAGACTAAATATCTCGGCACCTGGCGACTCAAATTCATTGCCAGGGTAAGCCCGATAATACATTAAGTTAGATTAACTAGGTTAACTAAGACTAATATCAACACTTTGAGAGTAAGAAGAAACATTACGGCACCGTGTAGGGTAAGCCCGATCATACATCAAGTAAAGCAATCATGTGTAAAGAGAACATGACATTAATAGTGGCCACAGGTTATCACTAATCATGCTTTTTTTTTCAGGGGAAAAAGAGCTTCAGCCAGTGAACACACTGACACATTAGCCGATATGCAATATACATATGTTTTCTTAACCTCTCCATTTTTTTCAGGCGTCGTCACCAGGAATATGGCACTGGTGACTATGATTTCACTGCCATACAGCAGCAGCATGTTATTTGTGCCATGATATTATTGTGTACCACCTTTACGCACTAATTTGTATTTGCAATTCTTATTCATCCTCACACACAACCCAACACATACACCTCCATTTTTTTTACAGCTACACTCCGGAAATCTGAACAGCAGGGTTGATACCTGTGGGGTATCAGGCTTGCTGACAGATCAACATAAACAAAGAACATAAAGCGTCAAAGATGCGACGCAAAATACGGCAATGAGGGCGCAACCGATCTGTGGTGGCGACTCTCACTGTCAAGTGTGAAGGCATTCGCCCACAGAGAATGGTTCACAAAGTAAGGGTATATATCAGCGGCACGACCACTAAGCTACACCGGGAAACGGCCGGACAGGATTAGCCGTGGGACGGCACTTAAAAACAAAAGATAGCGTGCACGCAAGTTACAATAGACACGGTCGTCTAGGTATAGCATAATTAATAATTAACATAGATAGATATAAGTATATCTATCTATCTATCTATCTATATATATAAAGCACAAAGTTTGTCTGTCTGTCTGTCTGTTATGTATACAAATCTACACCGTTTCACCGATCTGAACCAAAATTTGTATACTTACCCTTTGGAACCCTGCGGGTAACCCCGTCAACATTAAATTTCGGACAGTCCAACCCATGCCCTGCATTTAGGCCCTTTTGCACAAATCTACACCGTTTCACCGATCAGAACCAAAAGTTGTATATTTAACCTTTGGAACCCTGCGAGTAACACTGTCCACTTGAAATTTCGGACAGACCACCCCATTCCCTGCATTTAGGCCCTTTGGTCCAAATCCACACCGTTTCACCGATCTCAACCAAAATTTGTATATTTACCCTTTGGAACCCTGCGAGTACCACTGACCACTTAAAATTTCGGACAGACCACCCCATTCCCTGCATTTAGGCCCTTTGGTCCAAATCTACACCGTTTCACCGATCAGAACCAAAATTCGTATTCTTACCCTTTGGTGCCCTGCGAGTAACACTGTCTGCTTGAAATTGCGGACAGACCACTCCATTCCCTGCATTTAGGCCCTTTGGCCCAAATCTATACCGTTTCACCGATCTCAACCAAAATTTGTATATTTACCCTATGGAACACTGCAACTAACACTGTCTGCTTGAAATTTCGGACAGACCACGCCATTCCCTGCATTTAGGCCCTTTTTGCACAAATCTACACCGTTTCACCGATCTGAACCAAAATGTGTATACTTACCCTTTGGAACCCTGCGAGTAACACTGTCTGCTTGAAATTGCGGACAGACCACTCCATTCCCTGCATTTAGGCCCTTTGGCCCAAATCTACACCGTTCCACCGATCTCAACCAAAATTTGTATATTTACCCTTTGGAACACTGCGACTAACACTGTCTGCTTGAAATTGCGGAGAGGCTACTCCATCCCATGCATTTAGGCCCTTTGGCACAAATCTACACCGTTTCACCGATCTGAACCAAACTTTGTATACTTACACTTTGGAACCCTGCGAGTAACACTGTCCACTTAAAATTTCGGACAGACCACCCCATTCCCTGCATTTAGGCACTTTGGCACTAATCTACACCGTTTCACCGATCAGAACCAATATTCGTAAACTTACCCTTTGGTATCCAGCGAGTAACACTGTCTGCTTGAAATTGCGGACAGACCACTCCATTCCCTGCATTTAGGCCCTTTGTCCCAAATCTACACCGTTTCACCGATCTCAACCAAAATTTGTATATTTACCCTTTGGAACACTGCGACTAACACTGTCTGCTTGAAATTGCGGCGAGGCCACTCCATCCCTTGCATTTAGGCTGTTTGGCACAAATCTACACCGTTTCACCGATCTGACCCCAATTTTATATACTTACCCGTAGAACCCGACAAGTAACACTGTTCACTTTAAATTTCGGACAGACCACACTATTCCCTGCTTTTGGGCCCTTTGGCAGAAAACTACACCGTTTCACCGATCTCAACCAGATTTTACATAATTACCCTTTAGAACTCGACGAGTAACACTGTCCACTCGAAATTTCGGACAGACCACTCCATTCCACGCATTTAGGCCCTTTGGCACAAATCTACATCGTTCACCGATCGAAAACAAAATGTGTATACTTACCCTTTGGAACCCGATGAGTAACACTGTCCACTTTAAAATTTGGACAGGCCACTCCATTCCCTGCATTTTGGCCCTTGGCACAAAACTACACCGTTTCACCGATCTCAACCAGATTTTACATAATTACCGTTTGGAACTCGACGAGTAACACTGTCCACTCGAAATTTCTGACATACCACTCCATTCCCTGCATGTAGCTCAGGAATTCCTCGGGGTTGCCAGCTTCCTAACTCACCAGTCATGAGCCCTTGAGGGTGTACCAGAAGTGGTGGGTCTACACACACCCTGCCTCTTTGAGGGCCTTGAGCAGAAGACAGGAGATATTATGAAAAGGAAAAGAAGGCAGACCCCTCGAAGAATGAGGGTATCAGGAAAGATGAGACAAAGCCAATTAAGGCGGGAAATTGAAAAACTCCCTAGCCCTCGGATACCCTAATACAGTCTGGGTCGGAAGAGAACAAGAGTTGACCAAGGGAGGCCGACAGGAAAGAGAACTGAAATGAGCCCGGCACCAGGAAGTAGAAGCGATGCCAGACTCAGCTGGGGTTCCGTGGTCGCCAACCCACGTCCCACAAGTTGTGAGACCCTGGGGGGGGGTCAGTTGTGAGAATAGCTTGCTGATTCATCGTGAGGTGACTTGAGAGTACTTTCCAGAGCCCGCCGTGTTATCTCCTGCTGTCTATGCTGATGCCAGCACAGGGCCGTTGCGAAACAGTGAGTGATTCCCGGTCAATCTGTATAGGACGGGGAACCCCGAACGTGTGTCATCATATTTCGTCATCATCTGCGATCATCTCAGGTTCGTGCAGCTTGGACCTATATTCTTTGTCCTTGCCGAGCAGTACGCTCTTTCACTAGGTGCATCCAGTAGAGGCCTACGCCAGAAAATAAGGTTGAGACTTTGGAAGACATCGAAGCTAGACACCTGAATTACCTATATCAGTTTTAAAATAACACCATGTTCGTTTAGTAGTCTTTTTTTCATTACCTTATTATTATCATCATAAGTGCAAATGACCTAGATGTTACGCGCATCATACCAATAATCACCGCCGCATAAAGTCTTTCTCGACTGTGATTTTTAAAATATTTATTTTTGGTTGGTTGGTTCTTAAGTTTAGGGGCTGCGACAACGCGGTCATGTAGCCCCGTGTACTTTGGGTGTGTGTAGAATCTGTCTGGTAACCGGTGTTAGTTGTGATGACTGTATTAGTGTGTGTTATCTGTTTTTTAATTTAAGTACAAACTGCAACTTAGAATTCTTCAAATAGTTCGTACTTTTGCCGCCAAGCGCCACCGTCAAGGACTACTAGGCCAAGTTCGGAACTTAGCTACCAGACGCCACTGCAGTCGGCTCTTGGCAACGGACGTAGACATCTATGAGCGTTGTTTACCTATCCAATTTAGCTTCACACAGGTGTAATTAGTGGAAGGTTCAATAACATGCCATAAATCTGAAATGGGACCGCCGGCTTTACTTCCCCTCCGAAGAAAGGCATACTGACGGATTTTTAACGCTCTTAAAATATCCGACGGCTTCGGCCGGGTTTGAACCCGCTATTTTGGGCATAGAAGCTCAGCATGCTACCAAATACGCCACCGAAGCCGCCATATAGTTATTTTTATTACAGAACATTGTGTACATTATACGTTGAAGTGTCAATTCAATACCGGTAGTAGTTTCCCTTATCATCCTCATCATAAGAGCAAATGACCTACAGTAGATGTTACGCCCATTACACCATTAATCACCACACACAATAAGTCTTCCTCGCCCGTGAATTTTGAAATATGTATTTCTATTACGGTAGTTTGTAAGTTTGACGTGTCAATTCAACAGTAGTTTTTATTATCATCCTTATCAAAAGGGCAAATGACCTAGATATTACTCCCTCATTGTCTTTGGGGGCAAATGACTTAGATTTTAAGTCCATTATATTTCTAAGGAGACCTTAAAACATTATCATCATTCCACCGGGCGAAGCCGGGTACTACTGCTAGTATATATATAAAGCACAAAGTTTGTCTGTCTGTCTGTCTGTCTGTCTGTTATGTATACAAATCCACACCGTTTCACCGATCTGAACCAAAATTTGTATACTTACCCTTTGGAACCCTGCGGGTAACCCTGACAACATTAAATTTCGGACAGACCACCCCATGCCCTGCATTAAGCCCTTTTGCACAAATCTACACCGTTTCACCGATCTGAACCAAAAGTTGTATATTTAACCTTTGAAACCCTGCGAGTAACACTGTCCACTTGAAATTTTGGACAGACCACCCCATTCCCTGCATTTAGGCCCTTTGGTCCAAATCCACACCATTTCACCGATCTCAACCAAAATTTGTATATTTACCCTTTGTAACCCTGCGAGTAACACTGACCACTTAAAATTTCGGACAGACCACCCCATTCCCTGCATTTAGGCCCTTTGGTCCAAATCTACACCGTTTCACCGATCAGAAACAAAATTCGTATTCTTACCCTTTGGTGCCCTGCGAGTAACACTGTCAGCTTGAAATTGCGGACAGACCATTCCATTCCCTGCATTTAGGCCCTTTGGCCCAAATCTACACCGTTTCACCGATCTCAACCAAAATTTGTATATTTACCCTATGGAACACTGCGACTAACACTGTCTGCTTGAAATTTCGGACAGACCACGCCATTCCCTGCATTTAGGTCCTTTTTGCACAAATCTACACCGTTTCACCGATCTGAACCAAAATGTGTGTCCTTACCCTTTGGAACCCTGCGAGTAACAATGTCTGCTTGAAATTGCGGACAGACCACTCTATTCCCTGCAATTAGGCCCTTTGGCCCAAATCTACACCGTTCCACCGATCTCAACCAAAATTTGTATATTTACCCTTTGGAACACTGCGACTAACACTGTCTGCTTGAAATTGCGGAGAGGCTACTCCATCCCCTGCATTTAGGCCCTTTGGCACAAATCCACACCGTTTCACCGATCTGAACCAAACTTTGTATACTTACCCTTTGGAACCCTGCGAGTAACACTGTCCACTTGAAATTTCGGACAGACCTCCCCATTCCCTGCATTTAGGCACTTTGGCACAAATCTACACCGTTTCACCGATCAGAACCAATATTCGGAAACTTACCCTTTGGTACCCAGCGAGTAACACTGTCTGCTTGAAATAGCGGACAGACCACTCCATTCCCTGCATTTAGGCCCTTTGTCCCAAATCCACACCGTTTCACCGATCTCAACCAAAATTTGTATATTTACCCTTTGGAACACTGCGACTAACACTGTCTGCTTGAAATTGCGGCGAGGCCACTCCATCCCTTGCATTTAGGCTGTTTGGCACAAATCTACACCGTTTCACCGATCTGACCCCAATTTTATATACTTACCCGTAGAACCCGACAAGTAACACTGTTCACTTTAAATTTCAGACAGACCACACTATTACCTGCTTTTTGACCCTTTGGCAGAAAACTATACCGTTTCACCGATCTCAGCCAGATTTTACATAATTACCCTTTGGAACTCGACGAGTAACACTGTCCACTCGAAATTTCGGACAGACCACTCCATTCCACGCATTTAGGCCCTTTGGCACAAATCTACATCGTTCACCGATCGGAAACAAAATGTGTATACTTACCCTTTGGAACCCGATGAGTAACACTGTCCACTTTATAATTTGGACAGGCCACTCCATTCCCTGCATTTTGGCCCTTGGCACAAAACTACACCGTTTCACCGATCTCAACAAGATTTTACATAATTACCGTTTGGAACTCGACGAGTAACACTGTCCACTCGAAATTTCGGACAGACCACTCCATTTCCCGCATTAAGGCCCTTTGGTACAAATCTACATCGTTCACCGATCGAAAACAAAGTGTGTATACTTACCCTTTGGAACCCGATGCGTAACACTGTCCACTTGAAATTTCTGACATACCACTCCATTCCCTGCATGTAGCTCAGGAATTCCTCGGGGTTGCCAGCTTCCTAACTCACCAGTCATGAGCCCTTGAGGGTGTACCAGAAGTGGTGGGTCTACATACACCCTGCCTCTTTGAGGGCCTTGAGCAGAAGGCAGGAGATATTATGAAAAGGAAGAGAAGGCAGACCCCTCGAAGAATGAGGGTATCAGGAAAGATGAGACAAAGCCAATTAAGGCGGGAAATTGAAAGAATCCCTAGCCCTCGGATACCCTAATACAGTCTGGGTCGGAAGAGAACAAGAGTTGACCAAGGGAGGCCGACAGGAAAGAGAACTGAAATGAGCCCGGCAACAGGAAGTAGAAGCGATGTCAGACTCAGCTGGGGTTCCGTGGTCGCCAACCGACGTCCCACAAGTTGTGAGACCCTCGGGGGGGGGGGGGGGGTGTCAGTTGTGAGAATAGCTTGCTGATTCATCGCGAGGTGACTTGAGAGTACTTTCCTGAGCCCGCCGTGTTATCTCCTGCTGTCTATGCTGATGCCAGCACAGGGCCGTTGCGAAACAGTGAGTGATTCCCGGTCAATCTGTATAGGACGGGGAACCCCGAACGTGTGTCATCATATTTCGTCATCATCTGCGATCATCTCAGGTTCGTGCAGCTTGGACCTATATTCTTTGTCTTTGCCGAGCAGTACGCTCTTTCACTAGACGCATACAGTACAGGCCTAAGCCAGAAAATAAGGTTGAGACTTTGGAAGACATCGAAGCTAGACACCTGAATTACCTATATCAGTTTTAAAATAACACCATGTTCGTTTAGAAGTCATTTTTTCATTACCTTATTATTATCATCATAAGTGCAAATGACCTAGATGTTACGCGCATCATACCAATAATCACCGCCGCATAAAGTCTTTCTCGACTGTGATTTTTAAAATATTTATTTTTGGTTGGTTGGTTCTTAAGTTTAGGGGCCGCGAAAACCCGGTCATGTAGCCCCGTGTACTTTGGGTGTGTGTAGAATCTGTCTGATAACCGGTGTAAATTGTGATGACTGTATTAGTGTGTGTTATCTGTTTTTTAATTTAAGTACAAACTGCAACTTAGAATTCTTCAAATAGTTCGTACTTTTGCCGCCAAGCGCCACCTTCAACGACTACTAGGCCAAATTCGGAACTTAGCTACTAGACGCCACTGCAGTCGGCTCTTGGCAACGGACGTAGACATCTATGAGCGTTGTTTACCTATCCAATTTAGCTTCGCACAGGTGTAATTAGTGGAAGGTTCTTTAACATGCCATAAATCTGACATGGGACCGCCGGCTTTACGTCCCCTCTGAAGAAAGGCATACTGACGGATTTTAACGCTCTTAAAATATCCGACGCCTTCGGCCGGGTTTGAATCCGCTATCTTGGGCATAGAAGCTCAGCATGCTACCATATACGCCACCGAAGCCGCCATATAGTTATTTTTATTACAGTACATTGTGTACATTATACGTTGAAGTGTCAATTCAATACCGGTAGTAGCTTCCCTTATCATCCTCATCATAAGAGCAAATGACCTATAGTAGATGTTACGCCCATTACACCACCATTAATCACCACACACAATAAGTCTTCCTCGCCTGTGAATTTTGAAATATGTATTTCTATTACGGTAGTTTGTAAGTTTGACGTGTCAATTCAACAGTAGTTTTTATTATCATCCTTATCAAAAGGGCAAATGACCTAGATATTACTCCCTCATTGTCTTTGGGGGCAAATGACTTAGATTTTAAGTCCATTATATTTCTAAGGAGACCTTAAAACATTATCATCATTCCACCGGGCGAAGCCGGGTACTACTGCTAGTAATGTAATATAATGTAATACAAAATACGGCAATATTGTTCAAAGCCACTACACACAAAATTATGATGCCACACATTATGAACACACATATTCTTGTCAAACACATGTACACCATGATTATGATTTGTTTCTTTCATTTTCTTTCTTCTAACGTCCCAATTTGTAAAGGTGTTCCTTTTTATCCCAACACAATAAACACATTTTAAGTATTTCCTTTAACTTCCTGGAACAACTTTTCGGCATGCCAGGGACCTGGGCAGGAATAATTGTTACAATGAACAAATAGAATATTGTATTACAATCCAAAAAGCCTGCATTAGTCGAAAATAAGCGAAAGGTTCTAACTGAACCACAACATGCCTGCAACTCAAACATTTTATAGATAGGCCTATAGGCTAATAACCTACCTACAGAATGAACATTTGCTTCAGGAAACAAACGGAATAATCCTCATTCTGGATGACGTAAGTAGTAGCGTTCTTACGTATTGCTTTTCACTCGGACACTAATTAAAATGTATAAACTGCACATAACAAACGACACACATTTAAGCAAATGGCCGTTACATCTCCGACTCTGTCGATCAGCTGATCACGTGGTAATGGCCGCTGCCTGACGGCCTGGACATTACGATGGCAGTGCCAGAACACATAAGACACTCTGTGCTGGTCTACCAATTGTGGCCATGGCTGGCTACCAGATAAAAATAAAAATAACTAAATACCAACAAAACAAACAAAAAAACCTAAAAACTAAAAGCAATCTCTGTAACCTACTACATAAGTTCGGTTACAGAAACGCCCCCTTTGACAGCGACTTTCTAACTGAAGGTTAGATATTCACTCTCAACCCTCGAAACAAATACATGAATAGACAAATAAAATACATAAAACAAACACAAGAAAAAACAAAGTAAAACAAATATACATCATCTTCTTTAGAAAAATAACAGGATCATCTTCGCCAATAGTGGCATCGTCATTTTCCATCTCAATGGCGATATCATCTTCAGAAAAACAATTGGCACTAACATCGCCAGAAACAATTATTCTAAGTTCACCAGAATCACCAGCATAAATATTTTCTTCCGATAGAGTAGCTGCATTGTTTATTAGTTCTAGTTCATTGTTTCAGTAGACTGTGATGTGTGAGGGTACATGTGAGTGTGCCTGGTGACAGACTGTTTTAGTGGTAGTATTTGTTGTTGGTGGAACTTTAGTATTTTTTTTTCGTTAGTAGAATTTTGGTATTTAATTGTTAGTACGGTAGAAGGTTAGTATTTTTGTTTAGTAGAATTGCTCTTTACTTATTCTGAAAGGGAGTAGCAGCCTTTCAGAATAAATCAATTCTTTACTAGTCTTATAGACGGTTAAGATATTGATAATATAAGCCAAATAATGGCTACACTGCGTCCTGCTGCACGGCTGAAAGCAACGGGAAACTACAGCCGTATGCTATTCCCGAGGATATGCACCTCTCTATGCATAATTACATGTGATGATGGCCTCCTCCCTTGTAAAATTTCAATCCGGAGGTAAACTAGTCCCCCGTTCGGATCTCCGGGTGGGGACTACTCGAGAGGGGGTTAACATCACAGAAGTGACAAAGAGGAAATCTGACATTCTACGGATCGGAGCGTGGAATGTTAGAAGTCTGCTAGGAAGTGGAAGGTTAGAAAACTTAGAAAGGGAAATGGATAGGTTGAGGTTGGATTTGGTTGGGATTAGTGAAATGCGCTGGCAGGAAGAACAGGACTTTTGGTCAGGAGACTATAGGGTCATTAGCACTAAATCAAACAATGGCCAAGCAGGGGTTGGCCTCATATTGAGTAGGAAACTTGGACAGCGGGTGGAATATTATGAACAATATAGTGAACGGATTATTGTAGCAAAAATCAATACTAAACCTACCTGCACCACAGTGGTACAAGTCTATATGCCTACCAGTCAAGCTGATGATGAGGATGTTGAAAAGGTCTACGAAGAAATAGACGAAATTCTGAGGTATATCAAGGGTGATGAAAATGTTATAGTAATGGGAGATTGGAATGCTGTGGTAGGAAAAGGGAGAGAAGGGAAAATAGTAGGAGATTTCGGATTAGGTGAAAGGAATGATCGAGGAAGCAGGCTGGTAGAATTCTGCACCGAGCATGAGTTGGTCATAGCTAACACCTTATTCAATAACCACAATAGAAGAATATACACATGGATGAGACCAGGAGATACAGGGCGTTACCAAATCGACTTCATTATGGTCAAGCAGAGGTTTCGAAACCAGATTTTGGATTGTAAAGCATATCCTGGTGCTGACATAAACTCTGACCACAATCTGGTCGTAATGAAATGCAGATTAAAGTTGAAGAAACTGAAGAAAAGTCAAAAGCCAAAAAGGTGGGCAATAGAGAGACTGAAAGAGAAGGATGTAAACGAAAGATTCAAGAAGAGTATAAAGGAAGGACTAATGAAAAACCCTAAACAAACTTCAATTGCAGACGAATGGGCACTTTTGAAGAATGAAATAACAAAATCCGCAGAAGAAAACATTGGTAGGAAAGAAAGAATAGGTAGAAAACCGTGGATCACTCAGGATATACTAGAATTGATGGATGAAAGGCGGAAACACAAGAATGTAAGAGATGAGAAGGGGAAAACAGAATACAGACGTCTGAGAAATGAGGTTAACAAGAAGTGCAAGGAAGCGAAAGCAGAATGGTTGAAAGAGAAATGTGCAGGTATAGAAAATTGTCTGAAATTAGGTAAAGTAGACACAGCTTATCGAAGGATTAAGAATACTTTTGGGGAAAAGAAGACTAAGTGCTGTAATATTAAGGACACAAATGGAAAGCCTCTAACAGATAGGGAAGAAAAGGTTGAGAGATGGAAAGCTTACATAGAGAGTTTGTATAAGGGAAAGGAGATTGAGAATCATATAATGGAAAGGGAGGAGGAAATTGATGAGGATGCGAAAGGAGATTTAATATTGAGATCAGAATTTGATAGAGCTTTGGAAGACTTAAGCAGGAACAAAGCACCAGGCATAGATGATATACCGATTGAGTTGCTACACTGCATAGGAGATGAAGGTCTGATCAGGTTATTTCACTTGGTGTGTAGGATTTATGACACAGGTGAGGTACCCCCTGATTTCAAGAAGAATGTAATCATCCCTATACCAAAGAAAGTGGGAGCTGACAGATGTGAAGATTACCGTACAATCAGCTTGATTACTCATGCTTCAAAGATCCTGTCTAGGATAATTTACAAGAGGATTGAAAGCCAGATAGAAACGGAGTTGGGTGAAGACCAGTTTGGTTTCAGGAGAAATGTAGGAACAAGGGAAGCTGTACTAAGTCTTAGGCTGATTTTGGAAGGTAGAATAAGGAAAGATAAGAGAACGTTCATGGCATTTGTAGACTTAGAAAAGGCTTTTGATAACGTTGATTGGACTAAATTGTTTGACATTTTGAAATCGATTGGAATAAAGTACAGGGATAGGAGGGTGATATACAATCTGTACAGAAACCAGACAGCAGTCATTCGAGTTGAAGGACATGAGAGAGAAGCTGGTATTCAGAAAGGTGTAAGGCAAGGCTGCAACTTATCACCCATACTTTTCAATCTTTACATTGAACAAGCAATGAAGGAAATTAGAGAAAAATTTAAAGTGGGAGTGAAGATTCAAGGAGAAATAATTTCAACTCTGAGATTTGCTGATGACATCGTCATCTTGGCCGACAAGCCTGAGGATTTGAATGAGTTTTTGAATGGTATGGACTCCATCTTACGGAAAGAATTCATGATGAAAATTAATAAATGTAAAACAAAAATACTGGAATGCAGCCGAAATAAATCAGAAACCTCTATGGAGATCAAATTGGCAGGTGAAAAGCTAAAGGAAGTAGGAGACTTCTGTTACTTAGGAAGCAGAATAACCAGTGATGGACGAAGCAAAGAGGATATAAAAAGTAGGTCGGCTCAGGCAAAGAAAGCTTTTCTACAAAAAAGGAATCTCCTGACATCGAATATAGATTTAGGTATTAGGAAGTCATTTTTGAAAGCCTTTGCCTGGAGCGTGGCGCTCTATGGAAGTGAAACTTGGACTATTGGTGCAGCAGAAAAGAGGAGAATAGAAGCATTTGAAATGTGGTGTTACAGGAGAATGATGAAGATCAGATGGGTAGATAGGGTTACAAACATAGAGGTATTACGACGAGTGGGAGAGGAGAGATGTTTCTGGCGACTGCTAATGAAGAGAAGAGATAGGTTGGTAGGACACATACTAAGACACCCAGGAATAGCAAGCTTAGTTATGGAAGGAAGGGTCGAGGACAAGAACTGTAGGGGTAGACCAAGGTTAGAATATGTTAAACAGATTGCCTCAGATGTAGGGTGTGGTAGTTATGTAGAGATGAAACGATTAGCTCAGGACAGGGAGGCATGGAGAGCTGCATCAAACCAGTCAAAAGACTGATGACTCAAACAACAACCTATTTTTTTTCTATTTCTTCCATCTTTCACATTGCAGGGAGCAATTTTTTCCCCAAGATAGAGCCGGACGGCACAATCAACATTCCAGCCCTGGGTTTTTTCCTCCCTGCACAACAATATATTACATAAGGTTTAGAACCATGTATTTTTTTGTGGAACTTTTTATATATTGCAAATGCCAATTTTATTTCCTCATGCACTTTTTTAAAATGTCAAATTTATATGTATATCCCAAAACCCACCCCTCTGAACACGAACTGATCTCACATCTACACGACATCCCTACATCAACACGACATCACCACCTCTACACGGAACAGAAGAAATGAAGATCAGACACAAGGAAGATTCCACTACGACCTACTACGACGACACCCCAACTCCACGTTCCGTTCCCGTTCGCGGGGACGCGAACTAAACAGAGGAAGAGGCTTGTACAGGCCCCCAGGGGGCTGCACCCCCTGGAAGCCACCCTCCATCATCTATTAAAACCACCCCTAACTGGCAAATCTCATAAGTCCAGAACAACATCTTTCACACAGCAAGGGCAGCTAACCAGCCTGGAAGGCTTGCCAAACACTTGCATCACACCATAAACATCTACACTATAACTAACTGGGGCAGCTATGCCAATGGAATGCTGACAGTACAACAGCAAAACCTATAAAGAGGACGACCTTAAGGAGGACAACTCTCTCTCGATTATCTGTCATACCGTGTGTCGCCGAAGGCTCTACTGTAAGCTGTTATCATCAGGTGAGTCAGCAGTGTTCAGAGATCCTATATTTTGTAACCTACCCCACAAACTTGTACACTTAAACTTATAACATTTATTACATTCCCCTAAAAGGGACTCACAATTCCATATTCACTGACCAATAAATACTTGGTCAGTACACTACACTTGTCTTACTAATTACATGCCTCTTTACGTCCTATAGCCCTTCCTGACTCCCGTCACAAGTGACCGTGACAACAGTAGCCAAATAGTTGCTAGCTCAAGTCTCATTGTACTTCCCGCAGCGGCCCGACTGCCTAAGCAGCGAGCCGCCCACATAGCTGACGCACGCACGTCGGTTATATAACTCTCTCCAACGAGCTGAGAGGCTAGTACATTAACCTGTACACAGAGGTTCATCCCCCGAGTTACACTTACGTCTTTATAGGAGCATCCCCTAGCATCCTACCACTAAACAACACTCTACACTGGTAAGCTTACCCGGCTACGGGAAGCTACCCCCTCCTAGGCATCACCTTATAAATTGGTACATTAACACAAACGTTTTAGATCTAACTACCCCCAACTAAGGGATCTAAAACAATATCACGAAAATCACATTCAGCCTCTTGAGGAAAAGCTGAGAAGAGGAGGGTTTGATTCACACCTCAGCCATCCTGGAAGTGGTTGTCCGTGGTTTTCCCACCTCTAACTTTAGGCATCGGTCGCCTCCTTCCCAATCCAATCCCTAATTTACAAATATATTCACTAGTACAGCCGTTACAATAATACAGGTTATCACACAAATTCCACACACATCCAAATTCACGGGACTATATGACCACGATGTCGCAGTCACAACTTATTTTCCGAACAAGTATTGTTTGATAGATCTTTTTATAACCTTTACGAGCGATTCAATTATTCGAACATTTGAATGATTCGACTTGTTTTTCGAACCATTCGATAATTGCCTGATTAGTCAGGTTATTTAATGCGAATATTTTGAAATTTGAATTTCCGATTAGGTTGGAAGCTCGAATAATTCGTTGTTAGAATATGCACAGCCCTACGCTAGATGTATTGCTAATGAACCGACGCGTTTCGGGAGATCATTGAGTAGTGGTAAGCTATATGTTTCGACATGGCCTCCTAAGTTATCATTTTAGCTCTGGAGGCGACGTGCCATTGTTGACTCATTATTTCACTGTCTTTCAAACTGTCCAAGCTGTTGTCCCGAAGCAGGTCGGTTCGTTAGCATCACATCTCGAGTTCCTTTCAATAGGTCCACGGCCGATTTCCTTCCAATGTCCCTTCTTTGACCCGTCATGAAAAGAAAAGTACATGACCATTGGCTGCATTAAAAAAAAGAGGAGACAATGACGCCATCTTGAGTTAGCTGTCTGTTGTTTACGCATTATAGTGCTTGGTTAGAGAATGGCGATAGCAAATCCCGCTGCAATTAGTAAAACATCAAACTGGCCTCCTTTCGTTCTTGTATGCTTCGAATACGTATATTTGCTTGCATTTGCTTACAATTCTTCACCTTAAATTGCTATGATATCCACATACAGGCCGTGAAATCATGCTACATTATCATATGTCATTATTTAACACATTGCTCTTCGGGTTCCCTAAAACTGTTACCCCTCAGAGATCAATGGTTCAATTCTAGTTAGCATCATGTGCCTGGTCTTCTCAGATAAGACCTGAGTTCGATGCCAATCTGCCGTGACCAATTGGGCACACTACAAACTTTCCGCAAATTTCAAGATCAATTTCAAGGCAACACAAGCGGCAACATTTTATGAAGAAGTCATACAAAAACCCGTGCCACGCTGTGATAAGTGCCCCCGAAATGGCAAGAGCTGTGTGGAAAGATAGTTTACTATTTGCAGTTTATTTTGCATTAAATAGTTTGGCTGTATCTGTATTCTATTTGTTTTGTTCTTTTTATTACCAAACGGAACCTACTTTGTGGACGTGCGACTAGCTGCGTGGCGCATCGATAATATTCTCACCTGCTGTGCCCAAGACGTTAAAGATCCCCTTCGGGACAACATTCTGGCACCCCGGCATCTCTTAAAACCGCAGTAAGTAAAAGGGAGTAAAAACAATAAAATTATTAATGTTATTTCTTTTTATTATTCTTCCTTGTAATTTAATGGGTTAACTTTTCCGCCCAATCAATACTTGAAATTGCCCGGCAAACAAAGATTTATTTTCTCAGGGAGATGTTTCGGGTACTTTTGACCCATCTTCAGCCTCTTTATCACAGATCACAACAAATGTCATACATATAAAATCACACTCAAGAACATAATACTAAATTAAAGCATGCATTATTTCCATTAATACAGTTCTCATTTATCCACATGGCACTGGTTTACACTTAAAATAACTTGATATTATCCCCCGTTGGGTGATCTATCTTGTTGAGTAAATATTACACAAATATAAAATATGTCATGACAATTCATTAGACTTATTATTGTTAAAATTGCTCATTAAAATTGTTAGGATGGTAAGCCATTATCAGGCGATGTAAATGTCCCTTCAGAATATTCTGTGGTTCCTTTTCATTAATTCACTTGTTGGGCGGAAATACGCAATTATGACCAGAAATAAGAGATCGTGTTCTTTTTCAATGGTCCTATGTGGCGTATTGCGCATTGGCATTAATTGATGATCATGTCAACATCCCGTTCCACTGTAAATAGAAAAAATACGTATGAGAGGCGTAACCCAAAATTGAACTGGTAAATAAGTTATTATTATAGTGAGATGACGAAACTTCCTCTCCTTCTTCCTCTTCTTGTTTTGTTTCAGCCAACTGAGGATCTCGTCATTTCAACGTTTTCCTTTTGGCTTTATAATTAGTCCAGTATTCCTTCATTCGTAGATGGTGTTGCTTTTTTCTCTCTCTTTTGTACACGCTTTTCCAGTTTACAGCGTCAGCTTAGGCTGGAATCTACGATGTTCGATGAGTTTTCTCTTAAGTTGGTCGTGATCCTTCACATGAGATCCTAATCTACTGAATATATTTTTGTATCTCACTGAACCAGGCACCCTTTGTCATTTTCTTTGGAGAAAACATTATTATTTATCATTAATTATTATTTCTGGAGCCTCCGTGGCTTAGGCGGCAGCCCGCCGGCCTCTCACCGCTGGGACCGTGGTTCAAATCCCGGTCACTCCATGTGAGATCTGTGCTGGACAAAACGGAGGCAGACAGGTTTTTCTCCGGGTACTCCGGTTTTCCCTGTCAAAATTTCATTCCAGTAACACTCTCCACTATCATTTCATTTCATCTGTCATTCATTTAATCATTGCCCTAGAGGAGTGCGTCAGGCCTCGGCAGCCGGCACAGTTCATATCCTCGCCGCTAGATGGGGGCTTCATTCATTCCATTCCTGACCCGGTCGGAGACTGGAAGCAGGCTGTGGATTTTCATTTTCAATTATTATTTCTGTACGTAGGCCTACAACTTGTATGTATTGATAACTTCAAACTACTGTGTAATAATAATAATAATTTTATTGGTTTTACTTTCCGTTAAACTACTGTGACTTTTAGAGACGACGAGGTGCCGGAATTTTCCCCCGGAGGGGATTTTGGACGAGCCAGTAAATCTACTGACACGGCTCCCTCGCATTTGCGCACTCCCAAATGCCAGCTGACTGCGACTGTATATGCTCCGGCAACCTTGAACACAGCAAGCGAGAACGTTACAGCTGGGCCACGCAGCCATTCAATCTACTGTGAAGGTTGATACTTTGTCTCTTACTAAATTGGAATGAGCGTACTGAGGCCTATGTGATGCCAAAGCATCCTCCTAGTGTTCGTTTCTGAGATGAGGTCCGCTTCTTGCACTTTATTTCATTGATGTACAAAGTGTGCCCTTCACAAACGTACCTGAACATAATTAATGTGAGTTGTTGTTGTTGATTCATTTAGGGGCATTAGGATATCGCGGTCACGAAGTCCCATGTACCGGTACTGTACTTGAGTGTGTATTAAATCCAGGGCTACATTTGTGACGGTACGCTCCGGTATGCCGCACCGAAACCTCTCATCGGGGGAAAAGTCGAATATGTAACATAATTTTTAGAACTGGGGAACGTTAGTTGTAAGTCAAGGCCAACTTGGTCTTTGACTGGATAATTATTTCAGAAAACTGTATAGAGCAAAATTATAAAACAAGAAATAAATTATTGTTGGTGAACTTGTGTGTATTTTCAAACCTGATGTATTTAATGTTTTAAATTACGTTAAAAATTAAAATAATGAACATTGTTTGAATGGTAGCCTAGTTGGCCTACATTAAAATTTAATATATGCCAACGGCTATGGTAAGAAAAATGTTGCTACAGCAGTCTCAATTTAAAATTATAATTAGATTGCTATTTTGTCCACTGATTAATTTTTAAAGGTGTTCAGAAAAGCGTAAAAATATCGTTTTTAGAACTGTATGTTTCAATATTCCATAAAGCCCCCCCCCCCCAACCCTTCCCCCCTCCCACCACCACCCGGTAGCCCACAGTACCGGAACCTCATTTTTTACAAATCAAGCACTGATTATATCTGTATGTGTCATTGTGACGGAAGTACTAGTCTGTGTATTTGTAATTGAGCTAGTATTTGGGATAAGCCGGCCGTGGCCTTAATTTAGGCATCATCCCGACATTTTTCCTGGAGTAGAAGTGGAAAACCAAGGAAGGAAAGTCACTTCATGGAGGGATGAGGTGGGAATCGAACCCAGACCTCCATGGCGACAGCCCAGAATTATAGCCACAATACCAAGAGGCGGACATTGAGAATTGTTGTTGTTGATTCTTTAGGGGCTTTCCGACATCGTGGTCATGCAACCCCGTGTACTTGGCAGTGTAAATAATTTGTCTGATAACCTGTGTCACTGTGATGTCTGTAACAGTGTATGCATTTCTAATTGAGGTAGGATTTGGGTAGGAAGTGGCCGGGGTCTTCAGTTAGGTACCGTCCCGGCATTTTCCTGGAGTAGAAGTGTGAAACCACGGAAAACCACTTCCAGGATAGCTGAGGTAGAAATCAAGTCCACCTCTTCTCAGTTTTTCCTCACGAGGCAGAGTGTACCCCGTTCCAGCCCTCAGACAAGAATTAAATTTCTTGGCAGAGCCGGGAATCAAACCCGGGCCTCCACGGTAACAGCCAAGAATGCTAGCCACTACGCAACGAGGCGGCTAGAACAGTTGAGAAGATCAATGCAAGTTTCTTCACATTTGGGGGGAAAATTGTATTATTATCAATCCAAAATTGAACTATTCCTGAACGCAAACTATAGTTATTAAAAGAGTGTACTTATTTCTGTTCAAAGTTCTGATAGCTAGACGTTTTAATTAATGCTCGTTATCATTTAAAGTAGGAATACATTTTAAAGCAATCTAGCCTATTGGTGGGTAAGTGGTGTTTTATGCAAATCATTAGTTTTACAGTATATAATGAAGTCGGCTATTTTGTTCAGCGATCAGTGTTGGATCTCACGTGCCGCCAATTGAACAGAAGATGGAAAAGGGGAAAACCCCTCGAAAAATTAAGGTATCGGTTAAAACAAATGCCAATGAAATTATGGAAAATGAAAGATGCCTTAAGAGAGAACAAGAGTGGACACAGGCAGGTCGATTGGTGAGATGATGGAGAGGAGCTAGGCACAAGTAAGTGGAAGTAATGTCAGATTCAGTGGGGGCCACATGGTTACCAAGCCACGTGCCAAAACTTGTGAAGGAAAGGGGTGAGCAGAGGGGGGGATGTGTAGTTTGGCACCCATGGATGACGTCACATCAAATGACTGCCAGTTGTAGAGCTTGTATAACATTGTGACTTCCAATACCTAAGGAGGTGGCCGTGGTTTTCAGTCAGGAATCATCCCGGCATATGCCTGCAGTAAAAGTGAAAAACCTCGAAAAACCACTTCTAAGATGGCGGGAATGGGAATCTAGCCTAACCCTTCTTAGTTTCGTCTCATGAAGCTGACTTTGCCCCTTTTGCGTTCCATCTCTTCGACCAGAATTGAATTAAATGGCCGAAAAGGGAAGCCGGGCCTCAGGAAAGACAGCCAACTAAATACATTAATGCTGGCCACAATTCTATTCCCTGTTCCTTATAACTTGACGCCCGATTAAAACAAATGCGCTAGGGCACGCCAGAAGTTCCCCTGCAGTGATAGGTTCGTTTTACGTGGTACGTGGTAACCATGAGACTTTCGTAAACTGACCAATTTTCTTTTCCTCACCAGAGTTTGTAGCTGCTTCTATGCGGACACCCATGGGGTGAGCTACAAGTACCGTTGCGTGTGGAGTGTTGTCTGGGGAGGAAAGTGTGAATGTAAGGACGACGAATTGGAAGTAGGGGCTGTGGCCTATAATTAAGGGCCAATCCAGGAAGATGGGAAACCACAGAAGACCATCTTCAAGGCTGCCGGCGGGGGGATTCGACCCTCCTCGCCTCCCGGATGTGAACGACTGCCTGCAGCCACGCCGTAACGACCACGGCTAACTCACCCGGTAACTGATCAAGTGATCAATAACAAAACTTCTTCTCGCAGATGTTTGCGATTTCAGTGTCTCGATCTGACGTTAAGTTATTGGAACAGGGAGTATGTATGCACATCTCTCGAAGACTAACCATTCGATTCACTGTTAAAGTCTTGTGGAATTGATGATCTTTTTAGTATGAGTTGATAACCACAACTACTGCATCACTTTCAACAATAGAACGTTAGGTTCCTTGTCTTAATGTATTGTAGTGTAAGTGAACAAACAAAAGTTAGTGACACTGCAATGGATAATGATTTTCTAACACTGATAATATCCTGTGCCCACATCACCGTTTCTTCCCGGGTATTCTTACGAGACCACAAATTAAAGACACATCAAGATTTAATTGTTACGTGAGGTACTTTCTCCGAGCATGCGGGTTATGATGGATTTCTCCAAGTCTTCAGAGTAGATTTTTATCAAAGCTGTTAACGATCCATTACAGTCCCGAGCTAGAGGAGGATTCATCCGTCCCTCTGTCACGATAAGAATCAACAGATAAGACTAGTGAAAGTTAATTACGGAGCAGTATCTTGACGGGTTACAGCCTACCACTGTGGTTGGATCAATAATCTGAAATGGTTTTTTGTCAATGACAAAAACAGAGAAATCTATTGGACTGAACTCTCGGTTATTTTAAAAAACTTTAATTTAGTTTAAGTTCTTTTACTTTTAATTTCAATTTCCATGTCCATGTCCATTTTTTTAGCCTATTTTCAATTTTGAAAAAATAGGCTTATGAGATCACCTTTTGTCCGTGTGTGTGTGTGCGTGCGTGCGTGTGTGTGTGTGTGTGTGTGTGTGTGTGTGTGTGTGATTCGTGTGTGTGTCCCCCCCTAATAAAATCTAAACGGCTGGAACGATTTCAATGAAACTCGGTATGTTCATAGCACTATTCCCGGCGACCTCGACCGTGCCCTTCAAATTTTGTTACGTCTCACCAATGCAAAATGGCGGCTGTGCGAAGTATTTCACTAGCATTCAATATCTCCGAAACTATTACCGATATCGCCCTGAAATTGTGTACGGTGATAAAGGGTACTACTAGAAGTTCACCTATGAGACTTTAAAAAACCTGGTGACTACAAAACCAACATGGCGGTCAAGCGAAGTTGAGACTTTTAAATAGACTTTTCTCGCGATTTAACTATCCACACGTAATGAAACTTGGCACAGCAAATGTTTATACACATTGTAATGCACTGGAGTCTAATTTAGTTCAATTGTTTACATAACCTCAAAATGGCGGCTGTGCGAAATATTTCACTGATATTCTATATCTCCGAAACTATTACAGATATTACCCTGCAATTTTGTACGGTGATAAAGGGTACTGGTACAAGTTTATCTATGTATACTTCATAAACTTGTAAAGTAAAAAACGAACATGGCGACCAAGCGAATTTGAAATATTTTAATAGACTTTTCTCGTGATTTAACTCTCTGAGCGCAGTGAAATGTGGTACAGTAAATGATTTTGCAGATTGTAATGCACTGCCATCTAATTTAAATCAATTGTTTACATAACCTCAATATGGCGGCTGTGCGAAATTTTTAAATAAAGTTTTTATTTCTTGTGTCGTAATCATGCGATCGAAGTGAAAGTTTGAATAATGAACCTAGGCAATAATTGTCCTTGAATGGTACATAATTCTATGGCCTATACATATAACAATTCCTAAATGGCGAGCTTCCGAAATATTTAGACGGTTCTCAATATCTATGAATCTTTTACAGCAACCAAACTGAATTTTTTTATGTTCATAGAGACTATGAACATATGTTCACCTATAGGACTTTCATTAACCTGGTGAGCACAAATCCAACATGGCGGCGACGCGAAGTATAAATATTTAAATGGACGATTCTCGCGAATTAACTATCCGAGTGCTGTGAAACGTTGCACGTTAAATGCTTATACAAATGTTGATCCACTGGCATCTAATTTATTTCAATTGTTTGCATAATCACAAGATGGCTGCTGTGCGTAATTTTAAAATCTCGTTTTTACTTCTTGTGTTCTAATCATGCGATTGAAGTTTGAATACCACACGTACACAATAATCTTAATGTAATAGTACAAAAATAAAAATCCAACCTGGCGACAATCTGAAATATTTAGACGGTTCTCAATATCTACGAATCTGTTACAGCAATTAAACTGAAATTTTGTATGTTGTTAGAAGAAATTAACATGAGCAGGATATATGAAAATAGGCTGTATAGTTCTTTACGGAACTACTTGTTATTTTTATCTTTATTGTTATTTTTACATTATTTTACTTTTATTGATTAAAATGAATATTTTTTTAAAATTAATTCTTTAATTATTGTAATATTTTATTAGACTACAAGAACTAGACCTCGATGAGAATTTATCGACAATTTTATTTGCATAAAATTTGGAACTTAATCCAATGGCACTGTTTTTAGACATTGAATAACCGTCCAATTAAAACAAAATAGATTCAGGTATGTTTTGAAAAACTTTTTAACCTTTCTAACCTTTTTTAATTTTTATAATGTTTATTTTTAATCATTGTAAAGCAAATTACAGTATTTTTAACTTACATACGAGTATGTTGCAAAATATTATTATATGCCAGTTTTATGTATAAGATATTTCTACAGTGTAGCTGAAGAATTTATAAAACACCGAAACATGTACTAAGTTACCAGTAGTGTTATAAAATTGTATTGAAAATTGGGAAAAAGTTTGAATATAGTCAACAAATACGGTCAAATTATGACTTATTTCAGAGAAATTCACTTGTTTGGATTGTGAGACAACATTTTTCCGCACTATGTATACAATTAATATGAGAGGCAGGGAATGTAATTTGCAAAAATTGTGCATAGAACAGTTTTTAAATCAAGTCAAACGTAATCAGTGAATCACATACGGTACGAAATTTCCACAAAAGAAACGCCTCTGCTGTGTACCCTTTCACAAAACTTTGTTCTAACTTCATGAGCGATTCTATATAAAATAAGGTTAGTAATTTCAAAGTGGTATGGAGGACATCTAATCCCCCTATGTGTGGCGTGGATTGCAAGTAAACATGGAGACTGTCATCTAATCTACCCTTCATAAAGTGGTGAAAAGCTCCCTATTCATAAAGCGATCCCTTTCGTAATCTGAGAACATCATTATTCCTTTAAAGGCACTCCCTAAGGGCCGTTTCAACTCCGTGATAGTTCAATTCGCCAGAACAAAAGAGCCGGCGCACCCTTCCCCAGCACAAACATGTTTGCTGTTGCCTCGCGTTTAACGACGCAAACATTTACTCTCAACTCAGGTCGACCATGACGTGGTATATTTGGTGCCGTATAGGGATTGTTCGATAGCAGCACATCCGTCGATACAATAAACTGTCTAAATATCCAGTCCATGATAAGTTTAGCCTACTTTCGTCTATCTAAGAAAAACGAAAAACAGACTTACACGTTCATGTGTGTGTGTCCTGCGCAGTGGCGTACAGACGGATGGGGGGAGAGGATTTAGGGTTTAACCGCCCCTCCCCTCGAGACATTTCTTTACTTGAATCTTTATACGAGAATCTATCACTTGTTTTACACTACCGCTAGTGAGGCGTCTTAACTCCTGTATATATTTTAAGTGATCACGTTCACCCCTTGGTAAATGTTCTGCGCTCTACTCGCAGCGAGACGACTCCTTCAAAATTGGAGCTAGGCATGGATCAGTTTTGCTGTTGAAGTGTGCGATCAGTAGGTCTGACTTTTATCACATCGCTTCGGTTTGTTTGAAGTGTGTGTGTCCGTTTCGTTAATGATGATTCGGTATATGAGGAGTTTCTGCAATTTATTCCTGTACAGATACAGTCAATAGTAAGAACATGGAGAATAGAACATTTTTTTCTCTCACATAATAGGCCTATTATTATAAGCAACCACGTATGGACATGATGATACCACTGCATCATTTCACTTGTAATATTTAATTATTGTCTTCCATATTTATTAGATTTTCTTTTTAATGTTTTTATTGTGCTGAGGAAATAATGATGCCTAAAATGGTTTTCATGCAGAGAGAAATGTTATTTAATTATTGTATTTTAAGAATACGAGCGGACCCGTGCGAGAAATCTCACAGGTTCATAAAACACACTTTCCCCAATAGGTTTATAAGGAGAGTCTTAAGGAGAAAGGTTGTTATGTTTTTATTTCAACCAAATGATTATATAATACTATTTACATTTCAGTTAGAATTCCAAGTTGTACGTTCTCTAACTTAAGAAGGCAATCACTGAAAATTGGATCATCATAACACTCACCGGTTATTCGATATTTATGAAATTATACGATTTGAGTACCGGTAACTTACTCATTCCATTGATTTACTGTTTCTGAAATCCATGCAAAATGATAAAGGAAAGATCTCAGAATGTTAAAATGGCATTAAACAGGCGTCACTGCCGCCAAAATCAGAAGTGGACAGCAATTATGAAGCGTATTTTGTTACAGCAACAGTATCTGCAAATCGCACACTTCGTACATTTTTTCAAAAGTCATTTTTTAAAGAAATTATAGATAATTATGAAATTACAGTGCAATTCGTAACAGCTAATGTCTATTCTCTTTCATTTGAATGCTCATTTGTGACGATCGGTCGCTTGTGAGCGCCGCAGGAGAGATCTATACTACTGAAATAATATATATGATGATTAATGTTAATCGAAATAATATTTTAATTATGTATGATGATTGTCGTTTTAAGGGGTGGAACAGCAAGGTCATCTACCCCTTTAACAATTACCCTACTATATTAATGACCCCCCCCCAGAAAAAACTTCCGTACGCCACTGGTCCTACCAATTCTTGAACGACTGTATAGACCTGAATACAACTTGCTACAGAGGCATCCCTCCAACCGGGCACCACATTCGAACTTTATAAGTTGCTTTGGTTGTTAATAATTCATCTCTTGGGCTTGGGACATCTTGGTCATCAGCCCCATGTACTTGGGTGTGTGTCTTGAACTTGTCTGATAACCTTTCTGTGATGACTGTAGTAGTGTATGCATCTGTATTAGGGACAGGGGTGGGGTAGCCGCCCCAGGAATTGCAATAAGCTAACTTACTATCTCGGGATTTCCCTGGAGAGAATGAGGACAAACAGGGAGAAAAGCTATAATCTTAATGTAGTTGCTGTCAGAGTGGGGATTGAACCTTCGATCTCCGGACTTCCTGCAGCTCTCTGTCACGGTCGTGTTGCGCACTTTAACGAGCACGGCTACACCCAGGGATTGAATTTTTATGTTGGACCCCTTACTTACTTGTCTACCACCGGTGCACCGGTCTCCTCCAGTCGTCTCTCTATTTCGCCAGCCTTCTCCAATTCCGCACTCCTAATCTTCTCAAGTCCGACTCTATGTCATCCTTTGTCCACCGTAATCTTAGTCATCCCATTGGCCGACTACCCTTTGGTTCTGTAGCTAGCTACTCTCTGGTCATCCATTCTCTGTAGTCTACATGTCCCGCCCACCGTAATTTCGAACATATTGGACCCTATACGAAAACAAATTAGCAGCCAATTGAATTTCTGTTGTAATAAAATCATGATCCATTGCTGTAACAGGGAGCTGCAAATCTGGAGATCCGAAACTTGAATCCATGTGCAGACAGCAGTCATCCTAGATGCCGTTATCCCAGGGTTTTCCTCACTCCTTCCAGGAATATACCGGGATGGTCACTTATTTGAAGTCGCGGGACACCGAGCCCAATCGAAATCCTTTGACATTCCTGGGAAATCGTTAAAAATAGAAACTACACCAGACCGCCATATGGTGTAGCGGCTAGCATTCTTGGCTGTCGCCCCAGAGGTCCGAGTTGGATTCTCGGCTCAGTCAAGAAATATAAATTCTGGTCTGAGGGCTGAGACGGGGTACACTCAGCCTCATGTGGTAAAACTTAGAAGAGGTGGGTTCGACTCCCACCTCGGACATCATACCTAAGTTTAACAGCACTTCATGAACATTTCCATTTGGCAAAATTAAACTTAAGTACATTTTTTTAAAACGGTCGTATTGAAATATAAGGCATTTTAGGAGGAATCCCTATATATATAAAATTGTACTTCTGTCCTTCTGTCTGTATGACTGCCTGTTCCTCCATCAATTTATTGAAAACGACTCAACAGATTTCGTTCAAAATTTGCAAATGGCCATAAGAACATTCCGGAATCACTTTAGGATGTAGAATTCAACAATACATGCAACGCACTTCAGGGGACCAAGGGGTGCCCTATTATATTTATCTTTGATTTACTCGTGTGATATGTCGTATGAAAGCTCTTGTATAGCTCTATACAGCGAGATCATTCTACTTACTTCCTGTAACGAAGAAGTATTCTTTAAATTAATTATAAAAGTTATAAATAGGAGGCTAAAACACTGAATTTGCATGCCCCACAAGGTTTGTAATTTTATTAAAGGGCGACATCACGAGGATGGGGACTTGCATCATCGGTGAGGCATCATTATTCTATAGTATGAGCTGGAAAAATAGTATTTCTCTTGCTTTAATCCACACTTTATCTGATTCTTATTTTGTTTTAGGATCTTTTTTTATACTACGAGTGTTGCTTTTAGTGTACGAGTGTTTAAATATTGATTTAATCTGAAGAAGGCGAGGTTTGGTAAATATAGTTTCAGATATGATTTGTTACTAATCCTTTAATTTTTGTCGTTAAATTGTTTCATCACATAGATTAATTTTTGTTGTCAAATTATTTCATCACATAGAACCTGCGTCCCTTTGGTGTATGGTTTTCACTTCCAGGTTTTGCCATATGGTGTTCTGAATAGAGTTAGTTTGCCTCGCGGCCACAAGGTGTCTCTGAACTCGTATGAGTAGTTCTTATTTAAGTGTAGGTGGACATTTAGATTCTTAGATGATATTTAGTAGGTATTTCTTTTCTGGTGTTAGTTATTTCCCTAATCAAATACATATTATTATGAAGCTGGGATTCTAAGCGTTTATGTGCGGACTATCATTATCTTCTTGAAATGTTGCTGTTCAACAAAAAAAAGCAAGGCTAATACAATTAAGAAAAAGAAATTCATTGGCTCTTAAAAAGTAATAGTTAGATTAATAATGCATACAATGATTAAACAGGCTCCTTAAATATTCAGTTATATTAGCGAAACTTCAGGCTTAATCTATAAGCTACAAAATGTATAGAGCCGTCGACCCATCTATTTAACAACTTCAACACAATTTTTGATCAGATAAAAAGCACTCTCAAAGACTTTGAGTGGCAATAATATTGCTCATTATAAAAACGACCTTCCTCCGGGTTGCACACTATACGACTATGTGTGCAAAGGTACGATCTCTTAATATCTAATTTTGATCCCCAGCAACGCCGGGCATACCAGCTAGTTGCATCTAAAAATGTCAGCTTTGTTTGTTGCGAAGTTCCAATAAAAAGAAAAATGTTATAGCCTATCTAGAAAAACATTTTAGTGAGAAATTGGAATCAAATACCTTATCTTTCCAGTTTGTAGAACATGCCAGTAACACAGGATTCCTCATGTTCCATTTGAAGCACTAGCATTCATTTTTCTGTTGTTCCAAGTCCCTTTGCCCTTGGTTTTCTTTTGCATCTATCGTCTAATGGAAATAATAATTTAAAAATGTACTTTGGTGGGCTTACTAATAGGGCACATGATTGTGAGAAAGTATAAGTAAAGTAGCCTCAGAAATGGGCTATGAAAAAAATATATGTATGGTACCGTTAGAAAGCGCAAAAATAAATGTTTTAACATTTTGATATTTAGGGCATTCCGGGGTTCCTCGGCCACAGCCGCCGCCATTCCAATCTACGCCTCATTTAAAAATACACAATCATATTAATACAGCCACCGATATTACACAGATTATCATTCAAATTCTGTATCTCTACTTAGTATAAAACAAAGTCCCCAATTGTTGGATGTTACGGGTAAACTTGAGAACCACTGGATGGATTTTGATACGGTTTTCACCATTCTGTAAAGGATATTTCAAGGATCATTTCTGTAGAAAATAATTTATTTATGATCAAAAGAAGCCGAGCAGTAACGATTTCAGTGGAAAAGTCGAAAAGAAACCTGGAGTCCGAGCGTTTGTAAGCTCACGCTGGGCAAACCGTTAACAATATCTAAATACTATGAGTGTAAGAATTGTTCAGCATGAAAAGTTATACAAAAAAAAAAAGAGTCCGCGAGAACATATGTCTATCTTCAATACATCGCCCACTATAAGTGTTTTTACGTTTTAATTTCTTCCAAACATGTCCATTCAACTACTGAGGCGACAGTTTACGAGCTAGCTAAGGGCGAGTCTATCATCCCTGTTATAGCCTAGCTAGCGGGCGAACCTATTGCCCCAGATACAGCCAGCAGCAAACCGTTGAGTCGTGTTGAGTTAAGACTTCTGAGAAGAGTGGTTGTGTTTGGAGTTTTCCTGAAAGTCCAACTCAGGTTTTCTTCATTTCGCCTGTGAAAAACATTCAAGTTAAGATTTGACGGAAGGGGGATTATATTATATTAAATTATACAGATTGGCGTATAATCTCTACTTAGTATAAAACAAAGTCCCCGATTCCTAGATGTCACGGGTAATCTCGAGAACCACTGAATGGATTTTGATGCGGTTTTCACCATTCTGTAAATGATATCTCGAGGAAGGTTTATGTAGAAATTAATTTATTTATGACGTAAGTAAGTCAAGCACTAACGATTTCAGTGAAAAGGTCGAAAAAGAAACTGGCTTCCGTGCGCTTTTCAAGCTTACGCTGGGCAAACCGTTAAAAATATCTATATACTATGAGTGTAAGAATTGTTCAGCATGAAAAGTTCTACAAAAAAAAAAAAGCCCGGGAGAGCACATCTCTATCTTCAATACATCGCCTACTATAAGTGTTTTTACGTTTTCATTTCTTCCAACAATCTCCATTCAGTTACTGAGACGGCAGTTTACGAGCTAGCTAGGGACGAGTCTATCACCCCAGTTACAGCTTAGCCAGCGGACGAGCTTATTGCCCCAGATACAGCTAGCAGCAAACTGTCGAGTCGTGTTGAGTCAAAAAACTTTAGAGATGAGTGGTTGTGTTCGGAGTTTCCCTGGAAGTGCAACTCGGCTTTTCTGCATTTCGCCTGTGAACTTTTCGTTCCGCAAAATTCACAGTCAAGTTAAGTTTGGACGAAAGGGGGATTTGTGTTTCATGCACCTCGCCATTCTTAAATTACGTCTGACAGGAATTTGTTGCACATGCATCTCCATGATAATGTAATTAATAGTCCAGTCAGTGATTTTAACCCATCATGCCGAGACGTAAAACGGATATTGATCGTTGTTCATTTACATTGAAAAAATAAAGCGCTTATCACGTAATGCATTCATAACTGTTCCCGGGCGAAGTCGGGTCGGGTTGCTAGTTTATTATATACTGTAAATGAGAATTTTTCTTCTTCTGAATTTCCATGGAATGTTGTGCTATTTATGCGTTTCGGACTGTTCAATGACAAATGTGCACAAACATATTTTTGTCTGTCTGTCTGCCTGTTTACAACCAGAAACTACACCCTGCAGACATTATGTGGTCATCTCATGCAGAGAAGTCCCAACACCAATTTATCTTCATTCGCTGCCAAAACATATTTTTATTGAAAATTATATAAATTGCTATTGAAGTACCGCTGCCATTAGCCAGGGCAAATACGAGTGTTACAGCACATCACATGGGCAGGGTGATCTAACAAGTTAACAACTTGGCCGGAAGCCGCCGTGAAACACCGGAAACACATTAGTTAGAGCACCAGATCATGGAACAGCCATAACGTTTTTATTGAATATTGTGTTGCTTTTTTCTTGGTTGCTCTATTAACTATTGCGACATCAAGTTATTCACTGGGTGATTTATGGAATTGTGTAACAGTATGCATAGTTAAAAGTGAATTTAAACTCCGTTTGCGTCCAAGGACAACGTACCACCAGAAGCATTATGTAACTCTGATCATGTGCAAAACTGGGTCTAAGATCGTAAGGGTGGCACAGAATGCCCGCATATTGTAATATGACTAAGGAATGGATAATTCGGCGCTAAAAAGAGAAGATTTTAAAAAATGTGTTTAAATAGGGAAATATTCGCTGAAATTTTAAAATTGTTTGAAAAGTTAAATACTGTATATTTACTGAGAAATTTAAAATGGTTGCTGAAAAATGAAATATATTTACTGAGAAGTTTAAAATGGTTGCTGAAAAATTAATATAGTTACTGAGAAGTTTAAAATGGTTGCTGAAAAATTAAATGTAATTACTGAGAGGTTTAAAACGGTTGCTGAAAAATTACATGGCCTATATTTACTGAGCAGTTTAAAATGGTTGCTGAAAAATTAAATATAGTTACTGAGAGTATAAAATGGTTGCTGAAAAATTAAATCCATTTACTGAGAAGTTTAATATGGTTGCTGAGAAATTGAATACATTTACTGGGAAGTTTAACATATTTGCTGAAAAATTAAATAAATTAACTGAGAAGTTTAGGAGCCTCCGTGGCTTAGGCGGCAGCACGCCGGCCTCTCACCGCTGGGTCCGTGGTTCAAATCCCGGTCACTCCATGTGAGATCTGTGCTGGACAAAACGGAGGCAGACAGGTTTTCCTCCGGGTACTCCGGTTTTCCCTGTCACAAATTTCATTCCAGCAACAGTCTCCACTGTCATTTCATTTCATCTGTCATTCATTTAATCATTGCCCCAGGGGAGTGCGACAGGCTTCGGCATCCGGCACAGTTCATATCCTCGCCGCTAGATGGGGGCTTCATCCATTCCATCCCTGACCCGGTCGGTCGACTGGAAGCAGGCTGTGGATTTTCATTTTCAACTGAGAAGTTTAAATTGGTTGCTGAAAAATTACATACTGTATATTTACTGAGAAGTTTGAAATGGTTGCTGACAAATTTAATACATTTAGCCTACTGAGAATTTTAAAATGCTTGCTGAGATATTAATACATTTACTGAGAAGTTTAAAATGGTTGCTGACAGATTAAATATATTTACTGAGAAGTTTGAAATAAAGATAGTTTTGAAGCCTTTTTTATGTTGCCTTATTAACAATTGATATTGTAACTTTCAATCGGTCAACACAAAAGAATTCCAATAACTGGAACATGCGAAAAATAACCAGAAAGAAATTACGTGTCATTAAGAGAAATATATGGATTACTGAAGAAGGAGAAAACTATGGCATCATCCGGCGAGCATCATTAGATCCAAATCTACAAGACAAATAGCTTTACAAAATACTACCAAATCTCCAATGACACCCACGGACAGTGCCTGTCCTCCAAAACCAAAATAACCGTCAGAAAACTTAATAAGTATGGTAAGTATTACTGATAAATATTAAGGCATTAAGTACCCGAAGAATAGTTAGTTAGTTATTGTTTTAAGGGGCGGAACTACGAGGTCATCTGCCCTACACCCGAAGAATGAACTATTTATTTTAATGTTTTAATGTATGTGGCTGTCTGATTAGAGAGGCAGCGCCCCAGTCCAGAAAACCAAGATTAATGCCTGAGGGGACCCGACGTGCTGACCACGCACCACCACGCAATCTGGAGGCCATCAGACGTGGGCAGCGGTCGCTTGGTAGGCAATGGCATTCAGGAGCTAAGTGCCACAGGGTTACTTTTTTTTTTTTTTTTCAAGCGGATTGACCACATAGGATCACGCTACAACTTCATTTCTATTTCCCCGTGCGGAGTTTTCTCTGTGTCCAGTAGCCTACTCCATGCGTTCGCTAGCCAGCTTCCGTTGTTCTTCTGTCTAGGCTCTTCCGGTCTTCTTAGTTCTTTCTGCGGCTGGAACCCCTTCGAAATCTTTCACTATGTTTCTAAATGTATTTCTGTTTAACAATTGGACCTCTGAGATGTTGAACCTTTCCATATTCTTCTTTGTTTCCTTGGGATGGGAAGATTTAATGTGGCTGGGTTTACTGAAAAAGATTTAGGTGTCCGGCCAGTGGGAGAAAGAAGGAAGGGAAGGATTATCACATTCTTTTGCCACCAGAGTCTCGCTACCTCCATAGCCAGTGGAGAATATTTCTCAATCTTCTCTCTGTATTTATGATTGACATTAATATGGTCACATCCTCTGTGGCTTAGGCGGTAGCACGTCGGCCTCTCACCGCTGGGACCGTGGTTCAAATCCCGGTGACTCCATGTGAGATTTGTGCTGGACAAAGTGGAGGCAGACAGGTTTTTCTCCGCGTTCTCCGGTTTACCCTGTCAACATTTCATTCCAGCAACACTCTCCACTATCATTTCATTTCATCTGTCGTTGATTTAATAATTTTCCCAGGGGAGTGCGACAGACTTCGGCAGCCGGCACAGTTCATATCCTCGCCGCTATATGGGTGGGGGGGCTTCATACATTCCATTCCCTGACCCGGTCGGTCGACTGGAAGCAGGCTGTGGATTTCTTTAGCGGCTTCGGTGGCGTAGTTGTTAGCATGCTGAGCTACTATGCCCAAGATCGAGGGTTCAAACCCGGCCGAAGTTGTCAGATTTTTTAAGAGCGTTAAAAATCCCTCAGTATACCTTCCTTCGGAGGGGAAGTAAAGCTGGCGGTCCCATGTCATAGATTTATGGCATGTTAAAGAGCCTTCCTCTAATTACACTTGTGTGAAGCAAAATTATAGGTTAAATTTGAACAACGCTCTTAGGTTCCAACGTTCGTCACCAGGAGCCGACTGCGGTGGCTTCTAGTAACCAAGTTCTGAGCTAGTAGTCGTTGACGGTGACGTTTGGCGGAAAAAGTAGGAACTACTTGAAAATTCAATGTCTACAGTCCTTACTTGAATAAAGAACAGATAACACACACTGACAATTAACACCGATTATCAGACAGATTCTACACACACCCAAAATACACGGGGATACATGACCACGTTGTCGCAGCCCCTAAACTGAGGAACCAACCAACCAGGCTGTGGATTTTCATTAACATGGTCATTCGGGACAGCGTTGTCAATCAAATAAGTATGTTGGTTCTTTTTGTCAGTTTAAGTTACGTTTGGTCTATTATGAGGAGTTGTTTTGTCAGTTTGAATAGTGCAATCCAAATAAAGCTTGTAATCCTTATTTTCCAGCACACTTTCTGGAGAGTATTTGTAGTAAGGCGTCTTGTCGTGTATGAGAGATCAGGTTAGGGCGAGTTCTTTATGAATGACTTATTATTATTATTATTATTACTAGGGTTCGGAAGTTTAAGACCTAAAGAAGTACAAAATATGCAAGCAAATATGCCCTAAAAACTAGCGAAATATGACCTAAAAACTATGAAATATGACCTAAGAGAACTGTGAAATATGACATGAATTTTTGGGATAGGTAGAGTATCACTAACATACAGTAAATGTCTTAAGTGCCAAAACGTGATCAGCGATAATACACCAGACACATTTAGTCATACAAACTGACAGAGAGCTACGGTACATTAATATTTTCAACATTCATTCAGTATCACAACACAATTTGGAAATCCTGTGTTTGAAAGTCGACGCAGATAACACGTACGTTGTTAACGACGCCTCAATTTAAACACAATTGCTGAAATTATAACCAAATATGACCGTATATCACTAAAATATGACCAAATATGACCAAAACAATAAAAATGGCCGAAATATGCATTTATAGGCAACATCAAATTACTTTAAACATGGTTAGGGACCCGTCATTCAAATTTATTTTTCAGATTTCGGGTGAAATGAGCTCAGGAAAAAAATATGACTTTTCCTTAACATCCGAACCTTAATTATCACTATCCCATCTCCAACCCTAATAATTACAGTTACACATGCTGCTACAGTCACCGCAGAAACACAGATATTTTTCATTTCTTTTTTTAAGGGGCGGAATTACACAGATTAAAGTATACAAATTTGGAATGGAATTTAAAATTTAGAGGTGGGTACCTAAATTTGAAAAGACCGAAAGTTAACAAAACAAAACAAAAAATTAAATAAAACTAATAATCTCTACTTAGTATAAAACAAAGTCACCGAATCTTGGATGTTACAGGTAAACTCTAAAATCACAGGATGGATTTTGATGCGGTTTTCGCCATTCTGTAAAGGATATCACGAGGATGATTTTTGTAGAAAATAATTTATTTATGATCAAAGGAAGCCGAGCAGTAACTATTTCAGTGGAAAAGTCGAAAAAAAAAACCTGGCGCTCGAGTGATTTTTAAGCTTACGCTGGGCAAACCGTTAAAAATATCTAAATACCATGAGTGTAAGAATTGTTCAGCATGAAAAGTTCTACAAAAACGTCCGCGAGAGCATATGTCTATCTTCAATACATCGCCCACTATAAGTGTTTTTACGTTTTAATTTCTTCCAACCGTGTCCATTCAACTACTGAGGCGACAGTTTACGAGCTAGCTAAGGGTGAGTCTATCATCCCTGTTACAGCCTATCTAGCGGGCGAACCTACTGCCCCAGTTACAGCCAGCAGCAAACCGTTGAGTCGTTTTGAGTAAAGACTTCTGAGAAGGGTGGCTGTGTTTGGAGTTTCCCTGGAAGTGCAACTCGGGTTTTCTTCATTTCGCCTGTGAACATATCGTTCCGCAAAATACACAGTCAAGTTAAAATTGGACGGAAGGGGGATTTGTGTTTCATGCACTTCGCCATTCTTAAATTACGTCTGACAAGAATTTGTTGCACATGCATTTCCATGATAATATAATGAATAGTCCAGTCAGTGATTTTAACCCATCATGCCGAGACGTAAAACGGATATTGGTCGTTCTTCATTGACATTGAAAAAAAAAGCGCCTATCACGTAATGCATTCATAACTGTTCCCAGGCGAAGCCGGGTTGGGCTGCTAGTTATAATATAAACAAAATAAACGGAAAAACAAAAATTCAGCATTCAAAAAAGAACAAGTCTTTGAATCAATGTATACTGGAAAATTTAGATTGCTGGCCCTAACCCAATCGCACTTATAAAGTGGACAACTTGATCAGCAGCCAACGCGTCATCGGCTAATATAAGTTTGAGTGTCAAAAACACAGATTATCAGACAGATTTAGCACACATCCATATATACGGGGCTGATGACCAAGATGTCACAAAACCCTAACTCTAGTCACTGGGCCACCAGGCTGGCTTAAAAGATAAGAGCTATAGGCTACTTGTAAAAAGAATTAACATTTGGATCAAAATCAAATCCATGAGTTAATTTATACTTGTGAAATTGGAAAATACAAGAGTTAACCAAGTGTGGTCAGACAGGAAGGATGAATGCAAAGAGAGTAAACAATGTCAGAAGCCAAACCACGTCCCACAGGCGTGTGTCCCTGAGGAAAACGCGACACACGGCACATTCTTGGTCAGTGTGTCGGGGTGATGTAGCACTGCTCCGAGTACAGCTATGCTAATGGAAACGGAAACTGCCACGCGTCGTGAATCACATATGGGCCAGCGAGAATGTCACTTTAACAATGTTGTGAGCAAATTTATGTATGTATGTGGGTCGCAAATGTTTCTAAAAAAAACTTGCATTTTGCGTGGAAGTTGTTGAATAAAATTAATTAATGAAATATTTAGTTAAGTTTAAATGAAAACTAGTTGAAACCCGTCAAAACATGACGGTCAATAGAAAAATATTTACTGAAGAATTTTCTTATATAGGCCTACTGTACATTCTTGGTACGATTATTTTTTGACTCTATTGAAACTATGAGGGCGTCAAAAGATTGCACTCTCAACATTGCAAAATACTGCTGGCCATGACTGAAAAATTGTTGGGGCAAATTGAGGCCTATACGTTCCAGAGTTTCCCCTTGAGCTTTATTGATTGTGATAAAGTATGCCAAATGAATTGGAAAATATTGCCTCTTAAAAGAAAATGATAGTGTTTTATCGGATGGTGTTAAATCAAGTCGAAGGATTAGACATCTCTGCCTAATTTTAACTGCACCTATTATTTCCAAATCCAAGCAATATGGTTGCATTTAGGAGTCCTTGGGAACCGTTCAGATTTCTAAGCAGCATAACGGGCCAAGCGTTTGGAGTATGTGGCGGCCAGTCGTTTAGTTCCAAGGAATTCAAGAACTCTGATGAGTCTAATACAACTGGCCGCAAACCATCGCTTATATTTTTGGAATATAACGAAGAAATGCGATGATGTGCAATTCCATACATTTTAAAACAATGTGGACCGTGTGCGTGTGGCACAGTAACATTGGCACCAAATGAAACGAAGGAAGGAAGGAAGCTTGCAGTTTAACGTGACCGTTAATCTCGCGATCATAAGCCACGGGACCTCCGTTTAACGTGGAATCCGAACCACAGGACATGGCATTTCACATCAAAAATCTCACATGCATTGACCGGGAATCGAACCCGATCCGCCTTGGTGAGAGGCATACAGCTTGACCGCTGCGCCATGAAACGAAGGACATAGCATTGTACTGCCGATTAGTCCCTCTGGAATTCCTTGAGATATCATCTCCAGTGAAAAATAATTGTTAAAGCCTGTCAAATATTTTATATTTATTCAGATTAATTTTACCATTACAACAGCAAAGGTCAAAGTAACCAAGTGTAGATTTCTCGCAAGAGAAATACAGTGCAGAACAATGTTTACATTTGTTCGTCAAGGACCCTAAACTGTAACGGCATAGTATCTGGAATTGTTTCTGAAATGCCATATTTATATTGGATTTTAAAAGTGGCTTCGTATTTTTCTCCGATTTCCCACTTTTTTGCGGCTAATGTTCTATTTCGTCAAATGGGTTTATTTATAGCAGCATTTCTGCCCAAATTAACGTCATTTTATATAACACGATAGTGGCCTGCATCAACGTAGCCGCCAAATATTAAATGGCAAATAATAACTTACTTCCATTGCCAAAATCAACTGCGTGGTTAGACCCATTGTTATGCACTCTAAACAAATAATCAATAAACAATAATATTCACATATACAATGAATACTTCCATTCTCAAGTTGGTTGCTGATGAGAATGCGATGAGATTGATCGCCAATAATAAAATCCTTGCAATTTTTGCAATTTGCTTGCAAACGCAACTCAGGATGACGATCTTCATTTTGAAATAAACAGAATGAAATTGCTGTAAATAATGAATTTCCATCACCTGTTGAAGGTACAATACTTTGTATTTCCATGACAGTAAATTATGCAAGGGAGCATAGAATCACTTCGCCACTACTGGAATGAGCATAGACTCACTTCGCCAGCCACAGTAATGGAGGGAGTTTTAGAATTATATGTTCAGTGCTTGTCAAAGATCGTATTAACACAGGTAAGCCCATTCTTAAGGCTACATTCTGAGCTGAACCCGGATTCCAGGTTCGATCCCCGCTCTGCCAAGAAATTTAATTCTGGTCTGAGGACTGGAACGGGCCGCACTCGTGAGGCAAAACTAAGAAGAGCAAAGTTTGATTCCCATCTCAACAATCTTGGATTTGGTTTTCCGTGGTTTCCCACTTCCACTCCAGGCAAATACCGGGATAGTTCCTAACTTAAAGCCTCGGTCGTTAACTCCCCATTCCCCACATTAATTACAAATGCACACATCAACACAGCCATCACATTAACACAGGTTATCAGAGAAAAGTTTACACTCGCACACCAAAATAGACGGGGCTGAGTGACGACGATGTCTGAGTCCATCAAATGAATTATGTTCGCCAATATGTTAACGCTGATGTATGTGTTTGAACTACTGGATATAAGTTCAATGACTTTAAAATTAATATCATTGCATTGTTGCAGCTTGGCAAATATTTTATATTTCAGCAGATCAATTTTACCATCACAACAGTAAAGGCCAAAGTAACCGCGCGTAGATTTTACGCAAGAGAAATACAATGTAGAACAATGTTTACATTTGATCGTCAAAGACCTTTCACTGTACTGCATAACATCTGGAATTGTTTCTGAAATGGCCTATTTATATTGGATTTTAAATGTGGCTTCGTATTATTCGATAACACTATAGTGACCTGCAATATCGGAGCAGCTAAATATTAAATGGCAAAAAATACTTCCATTGCCGAAATCAACTGCGTAGTTAGATTCAGTACTCTAAACAAATAATCATTAAACAACTGTCTTATACAATGAAGTTCAACATGACCGTCCAGAGACTCTCATACTCAAGTTGGTTGGTGAGGAGAATGCGATGAGACTGATCGCTTACAATAAATTCCTTATAATTGTTCCTGCCAGCGAAATGCTTGGCAATAGCTTGAAAACGCAGCGCAGAATGACGTTCTTCATTTTGATATAAACAGTACAAAACTGCTCTAAATAAGCTATTTCCATCACCTGTTATAGTTTATGACAGTACATTTTGCAGGGGAACATAGAACAACTTCGCCAACTACTGGAATGAGCTTAGGCATATACTCAATACTCACTTCGGCAGTCACCCTAATGGAGGCTGTTTTAGAATTCTATGTCCCGTGCATGTCAAAAATTGTATTAACACATGGAAGCCCACCCATTCTTGGCTATCGCCTCGGAGACCCGGGTTACATTTCCTGCTCTGCCAAGAAATTTAATTCTGTTCTGAGGGCAAAAACGGGGCACATTCAGTCTCTAGAGGTATAACTAAGAAGAGGAAGATTTGATTCCCACCTCGACAATCTTAGATGTGGTTTTCCGTGGTTTCCCACTTCCACTCAAGGCAAATACCGGGATGGTTCCTAACTTAAGGCCTCGGCCGTCACCTTGCCATTTCCCACCTTAATTACAAATACACAAAGTAATGCAGCTATCACAATAATACGGGTTATCAGAGAAAATTTTACACTTACACACCAAAGTACATGGGGCTGAGTGACAACGATGTCGGAGCCCTTCAAACGAATTTTGTTTGCCAAGTGTCTCTCATGGCGAAAGCAATTGTGGACACGCGCCAGGGCCTGGAAAACTACCTTTTCACTAATAATTTAAGAGTATATCGACGATGCATAGACCTAATTTATAACTTTTAGTCTAGGATGCTACCAACTTGACCACCGAAGCATTGGGAAGAAATTGCAATATTAAAGTACATAAACAACATAGCCTACACACTCAACTGTCAGTTAATGTTCTTCAACGTTTCCCTTCTTAAAAATTCCCCTCTAGCCTATAACTCTCCATCACTTGAAAACGCGCCATGTTTTGTGTTTTAAATATATCGATGCAATGGTGCTGCCATCTGTTGTTAGTTACTGAAACTATATGGGCGAGGTACTGCCATCTGTTGTCAGTTACTGCAATTGATGGCAGATATTAGCTCTTTTGACCACATGCTGTAATGCAATGGTAAAACGGAAATAAAACTTATTGAGAGGGAATGTAGGAATCTTTAACTGATATAAAACGTTACTAATAATCCTTGATAAAACAATATTTAACTATCACGCGAAAACTCGCCATCAAGGCCATGCCTTGTGTTTTAAATATATCGACGCAATCTGCTCTCAGTTACTGGAACTATTTTGGCGAGGTACTGCCATCTGTTGTCAGTTACTGGAACTGATTGCAGATATTCAAACGACGTATTGAGGACATGCTGTAATGCAATGGTAAAACGGAAATAAAACGTGTTGAGAAAATGTGTAGAAATATGTATCTTTAACTGACATAAAACCTTACTAATACTCCTTGATAAAACAATATTTCAGTGGCAAAAAAAAAAAATACTGGCGAGAGTTGGGATCGAACCTGCGATCCTTGGATCCACAGTCAATCGCCTTAACCAAATAGCTACTCGCGCACTCACGCTTAGATGCAGACGCAACCATTCACTATCTTCAAAAGCCGCTATCTGAAGAAAATAATCCAATTCATTATCAATAAAATCAATATACATTCGTATATGTTCATACTGTTATTATATTGTATTGTCAGAACTTGGTTAATGTATGTTTTCAATTACATGGAAGCTTATTAAATAACTTACATTTTAATGGACTTCTCACCGCCATTTTGTCATGAGCCCAGGCGGATTGTGCGCATGCGTGAGGGGCAGAATTCTGCTATTTTCTATATTTATTTAAAAATATACCGTAATATATTTGTTTATTTTAGAGACACTCTGCAAATCTACAGGCCGAGAGCTTTCGTTAGAGTGCTCTACGAAGTAAATTTTTTCTGTCGTTCTCTCTATCTCGTGATAACAAAAATCACCTTACTGTTTTAAATATATAGATAGATAGTGTTTTGTAAAAAGCAATACTCGGGGTGATGACGGCTGGCTGCGTGGCGCAGCGGTAGAATTTTAATCCTGGTAAGTTATGAAGCTTGCAGTAGAACTGGCTGACCTCAGTTAGATTCCCACTCTCAGACATTCTAACTTATAAGTTGTTCCCATTTCTACTTCAAAGGAAAACCGGGGTAGTATCTAGGTCAAGGCTAGTCGATTGAAAGAAAAATAGGGAAAAGGAGGGTAGGCGGCTTAAATCCAAGAGACTCGATTCAATCGATTTTTGGCGCTATGAAGGTGAAGCGGAAGAGAAGTTGAAGATGATGATGATGATGATGATGACGATGATGTTGATGGTGATGATGATGATGATGATGGTGATGTTGATGTTGAAGGTGATTATAATGATGAAGATGATGTTGATAATGATGATGTTGAAGATGATTATGATGTTGAAGATGATTATGATGTTGATGGTGATGATGATGATGATGATGTTGATGTTGATGATGATGATGTTGGTGATTAAGATGATGTTGATTTTGATGATATTGATAATGTTGGTGATGATGTTGATGTTCGTGATGATGATTATGATGATGTTGATGTTGAAGATGTTGGTGATGTTGATGATGAAGATGATGTTGATGATGATGATGATGTTCGTGATGTTGATGATGTTGGTGATGATGATGAAGAAGATTATGTTGATGTTGATGATGATGTTCATGATTATGATGATGTTGATGCTGTTGGTGATGTTGATGATTATAATGATGTTGATGATTATGATAATGATGTTGATGATGATGATGATGTTGTTGGTGATGATGATGATGATGATTGTTGTTTTAAGAAATGAGATCAAGAAAGTGCGTAAATAACTACCGTTGCACTTCTCTCATTCTGATAACCTATAAGATTCTCTCGAAAGCTCTTCTGACTAGGGCATAGAAATAACTAGATCAACAATTGGGAAAATATCAAGGAGGTTTCTGGAAGGGGCGATCATGCGTGGAACATATTGTAAACCTTGAATCTACCCTCTCCTATTTGAAGATCAATAATAACAATAACTAACTAACCCCGTGGCACTACAGCCCATGAAGGGCCTTGGCCTACCAAGCGACAGCTGCCCAGCCATTTGGCCTGCAGATATTGGGGTGACGCGTGATCAGCGCATCGGGTCCCCTCGGCCGTTAATCTTGGGTTTCGTGATCGGAAGCTGCTTCACTGTCAGACAGCTACTCAATTGTCCTCACGAGGCTGAGTGCACCCCGTTCCAGCCCTCACTCAGTTTCTAGAATCCCTGACGGAGCCGGGAATCGAACCCGGGGCCTCCGGGTGAGAAGCAGGCGTGCTACCCCCAACACCACGGGGCCGGCCAAATAGATCAACAACTGGGAGAATATCAAGGAGGTTTCCGGAATGAAGTTCAGAAATTATTTTTTAATAATTTCAGGGCTACGAAGAAGAGCATAGACTGGCTAACCATATGGCAGGTGGGTTCTACAGGGCGCCCGGGAATGTTCTCCGCAGTGCCTACAAGCTACTGCGAGAGATAGCGTCACCAGTCACGTTGGCAGCACGGCTGTCGCTTGTATCATAACAAACAGTAAACTTTATACTCACCACAGCCATTCATAACATACTGTTGCACTCTTCCAATAATCTAACTATACACACTGACGATTTCGACAGCCCACATACCACACATGTGGCCTTCACCCTATCAAGGACACTGTGCTGCCAACTAAACTGATGACGCAACCTCTCGGAGCTGCACGTAGCCACTGCGGAGAACATTTCCTGGCGCCCTGTAGTACGCTTCCATCGCATCCCACGTCGTAGCCGTGCGCGTTAAATCGTGCTCGGGTCTGGCGGCAAATGGCGCGCTTCACTTTCTCAGACAGTTTACAGTAACTTACTATACGATTTCCTGAATTATTAAAGAACAAAATGACGGATTCCAATACATATAAAAGGAAACGTACAGCTAAAATATTATTAGGGTATTAATTGTTTATCTTGAAGATATCTGGTCGTTGTGGAACACTGCAGCCTTATTACCGGCCGCCACTGCTGTAATTGTAGCCTATAAGATGCAAGAAATATCCACGTCAGCCAATGAGAAGCTAGCATGTGTTGATATCGGCCAGTGAAATTCTCTCCTGCTGTCTCGAGTACCGTAATTCATGAGTTTAATCACCCCAGCCTAGCTCCAGGATAGTCACTTCTACGTGTTACGTGAAACCACATTCGACGCCTCCACATGTATAGATTTGAAGGGACTTTCCCAATGTCTGTGCGGCTATGACTACGGAGTTTTGTTTGAGGTTTGCATTTACACCGAGATAAGAGCCAGGAATTCCCTTGGTTTTGGTACTTTTTATATTGTCCCGTTCACGTAGTTTAAATTATAAGGCAACACATTACTTTTCACCCTTCTGTATTTATTTCATCAATCCAGTACAAAACTGTTCATCATCTTACCATCTAAATGGTTCATTTTTGGTCACTTTTTTTCATCACCAACTCTGACAAAGAAAACACAGCTCTATCATTCTTGTTTTTAATCCATACCTGGTCAAGAAGGCCAAGGACCTAGAGTGATTAGAGTTCCAGATATCTCTCGCATGACTTAGAAGCCGGTCAAACCATCGCCGTCTGCTATACCTTCCCATTCAGCGAGAGTTGTGTGGTAACCAACGAACTTGACGATCTTCCCGACGGTAGTGTTGCTAGGTTGAACCGATTGCGAGTTTGTCCAAGCGCGGAATTCCGCTTATGTCTCTAATTTTAATATCTGACACCTTTGTTGTTTGTTACATGTGTTGTGTAATGTGAGAAGTGCAGTGGTGTTCACCATGTGTTGATGCTGATGCGTTGATATTTTGTATTACTTAAAGTAAAGAACGCTCTATCAAAGTTCCAACGTTCACCACTAGGTATCATTGATATCTGGTGGCGAAAGTTGGAACTACTTGAAATTGAACGGAACTTGTAGCTCACCCTTTAGGGTGTCCGCTGGAAGCAGCTACAGACTCAGGCGAGCCGAACATGTCCTCGGACACTCCCGGCACTAAAAGCCATACGATAAATAAATAAATAAATAAATAAAATTACTTAAAGTAGTTACAGCATTTTCACTACGACTCCATAATGTTGGCATGCCTATGGAATATACAGACAGGTATGTTTACTTTATTTAAATACCAATCTTATTTTGTGTCGACGAAATCTCTAGAGTAGCAACCTACTAGCGCTGCGTGGAGAAGTTTAGTACTCCTGCTTGTTCGCTGTTTGGAGTGAAGTGGGGAGAAGTTAGAGCATGGCAGACGGCGGTGGTCAAACTAACGAGAGCAAGGCGCTGGCGGCGGATCTGACTGCGTGCGCTACAGTGAGAATATTTCCATTAAGAAATCCCACCTTACTTTTGCACCTTTTACGAATAAATTTGGTGCCTTTTAACCAAAAATTTTCAGCTAAAATTCCTAGGTCTGCTGATGACCACTATGTCACAATCCCCTAAAATAAATGAACAACAAAATATCGCTGTCCTGTGAGTGCTCTGCTCCTAAAATACGAAGGGTGATTTGAGACTACAGTAAGGTTAGACTACAAGGCCAATATTCCTGGAGTTTCGTCTGTTATAGAGAAACTTGTAGTGTGAGGGTAATTCGAATACATACGTTTGGTAAGTGTGCAGAGTTTCAGAGTGTTCTGGGACGGCATGGCGTGGGTGTCATTCGTGGAGATTTTGGAAAGGGGGCACACAGTTACCGCTGACCGAGAGTACGGGACCTTGACACGATTGCACGAAGCAATTAGGAAACGGCCACGACCGAGGGTGTCATTTCCTTTATTGAAAATGAAAATCCACAGCCTGCTTCCAGTCGACCGACCGGATCAGGGAATGGAGTGAATGAAGCCCCCATCTAGCGGCGAGGATATGAACTGTGCCGGCTGCCGAAGCCTGTCGCACTCCCCTGGGGCAATGATTAAATGAATGACAGATGAAATGAAATGATAGTGGAGAGTGTTGCTGGAATAAAATTGTGACAGGGAAAACCGGAGTACCCGGAGAAAAACCTGTCTGCCTCCGCTTTGTCCAGCACAAATCTCACATGGAGTGACCGGGATTTGAACCACGGACCCAGCGGTGAGAGGCCGGCGCTCTGCCGCCTAAGCCACGGAGGCTTATTTCCTTTATTATTATTACATAAAATGCGCACAAATGTGCATACATAAAGATACATTTAGATCTAGTCTTTGGTGTAGTCGATGATTGACTTAATCCTCTTATGATATTTTGTTAGGTGGTTTTTCACAATGTTCGTTGCATTGTACGCATACACATGGATTGTTTGGTTCGTGAAATTTGTCATTTCTACATATCTTGTGGTGATAGACGTGCACTGAATGTCTGGATAGCACCGATCGCAGTTGTTGGTTAGCTTTTGCCCATCTCCTATCGATCATGGCGTCTGGAGCGTAAAAGTCTTCGGGTATTTCTTCTGTTTTTTTTTTGTTTCCTTAGCTCGTCCTTTATGACAACTCGTGACCTCATACTGCCCAGAAGACCACCACGTTATTGAAGTGGTTTCACTGGGACATCATTGACCACTCTCCCTATAACCCAGACCTCGCACCAAGCGGCTTTCACCTGTTTCCTCGCTTGTAGGAACACCTAGGAGGTCAACGATTTGCTTCAGACGAGGAGGTGAAACACTTTGTGACGACGCGACGTGGCTGAACACGCACGGACAGGATTTTTACCATGTACTATCTCAGTTGGCTATATTGGTTGTATAGCTTGCCACGGTGGGTGAGTGGACTACCAACCACAAGCTTGCAGGTTTGTTCCTGGCCAAGGTAAGTGATTTTTGAAAGGCGACAAAAATCACGACATGCATGTCATACGTTGTTGGCATGTTAACGACCCCATTTGAATTCAGTAAGCCATTTTCATAATGGCAAAATTAATCTCGGAATTTTCCGCCAGCACAAAAGTTCCTTCTTTCTCTACTAGAAAGCGCTATAGTGTCAAGGAGCTTAGATATCTAACCTCCTCGACTTTCATAGCGCTCCAAGGAACAACAAAATTCGATATGCAAGCTGCCCTCTGGGCGTCAAATAACAATGCTTGCACCTGGCACCCGAGACTATAAGATATAATTATTATTGGTTGTATGAAACAAAATGTACACGTTTCCCTGCGGGCTTTGAACCTTAGTTTCTGATCATCCCTCGTACATTCTGACTATGCGTTTGGCTCAATACCAGTAGGACAACAGATATCCCAAATGCTAAACATTGCATCCAACACTGTTTTGTGTGCATGGACACGAGGTTTTACAATGATGTGCGAGAGCATTTCCGGATAAACATCTCTCAAGAACATGCCAACATGGGCTTTGAACTAGCACACAATCCCGACACGTTCCAGTCGAATGAGACATGGAACATCAACACGGGCTCGCACTGCGGAAGTGACGTGGGCTAGTGCACAATTAGCTTATGTCCAACTTCCTGTCGTGATTGTGTGCTGATATCGCTTTGTAATACTCTCAGCCAACGATTTAATTCCACAAGCAACTCTGTGTCATGATAGCATGCCATTTAAGTGGCCATGTACCAGTGGTTTTGAGGGACTTGAAGTGAAACGAACTGCGAGCCAGACCATTGTCACAGCATCGCTCTGACATGATACAGTATGTGAGCTTGCTAAAACTTTCAGACCGTTTAATATCAATGTGATGTAATATTCAGGATGAAAGGCAACTGTAAATGCTCCCTTAAAGCGACGAAAGATGGCATATGGACACTTTTTAATGTAGCCATCTACCAATTTTAAATCAGTGTTTTATTTCTTGAATAGCCTAATGTTACTTTCGTATTTAAAAAATGTTGTAGAGCTCAGCAACTTGAAGTGAAACCCTGGCGACGGCGCTAGCTCTGTCAGCCAGTGTGACAGAGAGGAGGGCAAGCTTGAGCGAGAGAGTGGACTGTCATCGCTTGTCAACACATCTATTGGCTCCCGGCCAGCGATGGACTACACCCCTCTGTACAGATATTGGTCTTGCTTGAGTTGGTCAGAGCGGGCAGGGGGGAAGTACTTTAGTTCGCATTTTTTCCGGGGTTTCAGTTCGAGTTGCTGAGCTCTATATGAAATGCAGCCAATGGCCATAGCAGGGCATTTCTATTGAACGCCCGTAGACTCCCCAGCAAGTTCAATTTCAAGTAGTTCCAACTTTGGCTACCAGAGATGACACTGTCACTGACATCTAGCGGTGAACGTTGCAACTTGATAGAGCGTTTCTAACCAATTAACCTACAAATTTAGCTCCACACTACCTATTGTAGAGGTAGGTTCGTTTTCGTGCCATAAATGTATGACATGCGCCCACCGGCTTTACTTCGGCCGGGTTTGAACACATGATTTTGGGCATAGCAGTTCACCATGCTACCGACTACGCCATCGAAATTTTATTCTTTTTGAAACCACATTACATAAATCTAATTTACAAAATCCAAAAAAAAAAAAATCAAGAGGAATTGATTTGTTATAACAATCTCAAATCATCAGTAGCCATCTTCAGAAACCATTTGTATAGACCACCTCAAAACAACTAGCTTTGTACGGTAATAACACTTGTTTTACAATCACTGTAGACCTATCTGTATTTTCAAAATCATGTAGCCTATATTATTCTGTGTCGTTTGGCAACCCCCCGCGGGGTCAGACAAATAGACCAACATCATTTATTGCATTGATGGGCCTTTAAGGCTTAGGCTACAGCAGAAGACGAAAGAAAATAGAAACAGATTAAGAACTATAAAAGAACACAGGTTTTTTAAAAAATCGAGTTTGCCCTCCAGGGTGGTGGCTCCCACGGACTCAGCGAGGGAACTCACCATTACCGCCATTTTTCAGGCAGTGTCCTAGAGCTGGGAACATCTATCGGAGTGGATACAACTGGTGAGGTGGGATTAGCACTTCGCCCAGGCGGCGTCGCCTGCAAAGCAAACAGGGGCCTCATGAGGGAAGGGAATGGAAGTTTGGGATGGATAGGCAAGGAAGAGGGAATGAGGCGACCGAGGCCTTGATGTAAGAACTATCCCGGCATTTACCTGGAGTAGAAGTGGGAAACCACGGAAAACCACTTCCGAGATGTCTGAGATGTGAATCGAACCCTCATCTTCTTATTTTTGCTTCAAGAGGCAGAGTGTACCCCGTTTCAGCCCTTAAAGCAGAATTAAAATTTCTTGGCAGAGCCGGGAATCTAATCCGGACCAATTTAATTTTATAATTCAGTATTTAGTAATTTTACTTCTATAGGCTATTCCTATAAAATGTAATTTAGATCTGCTCTACTTTATTTATATTTTGTATTTTTTTCTGCGTAAATCTATTTACAGTAGGTTTGATATTTGATAACATTCGTAGTCAAGCACGCCAGTGCTTTGTGAATATTAAATGTAGCCTATATATGTAAACGTTTATTTCTGTTCATGCAGTGATTTTCTAACAATAAACATTATTTATTTATTTATTTATTTATTTATTTATTTATTTATTTACCAGCAACCCACCCCGGCTTCGCCCGGGAACAGTTGTGAATGCATTACGTGCTAGCTCGTAATCTGTCGCCTCGGTAATAGAATGGAGATTCTTGGAAGAAATGAAAATGTAAAACCACTTATAGTGGGCGATGTATTGAAGATAGAGATATGCTCTCCGGGTATTTTTTGTAGAACTGTTCATGCTGAACAATTCTTACACTCATAGTATATTGATATGTTTAACGATTTGCCCAGCCTAAGCTTAAAAAGCGCACGGAGGCCAGGTTTTGTTTCGATTTTCTCACTGAAATCGTTACTGCTTGGCTTCCTTTGATCATAAATAAATTATTTTCTACAGAAACCTTCCTCGAGATATCCGTTACGGAATGGTGAAAACCGCATCAAAATCCATCCAGTGGTTCTTGAGATTACCCGCTACATCCAAGAATCGGGGACTTTGTTTTATAAATAGAGATTTATTTATTTATTAGAATTTCTACCCGACGTTGTTCGGGTTCTAATAATTTAAAGTTACAGTAGATCCACTACGTGCAGCGAGTGATCGAACTCATGAAGCCAAGTTGGCTAGCGGCCTTTCAGTTATCAGTCTTCCTACTGCTCTGAATACCAGAATTGTCGATTAAAAGGTTGTGAAACGAACAGTATGAAGCTGTCTGATAGAACGCAGCAGCACGTCTGACTGCATTGCTGAAAATGAGACAATCTTGATAATTAAGACTGTTGTTTTAAATTGTTTTTGTTGTCGTTGTTGTTGATTCTTTCAGGGGCTTTGCGACATCGTTGTCTTGTTGCCCCGTGTACTAGGGTGTATGTAGAATTTCTCTGTTAACTAGTGTCATTGTGATGTCTGTACTAGTGTGTGTACTTGCAATCGAGGTAGGATTTGGATAGGAATCGGTCGTGGTCTTAAGTTAGTAACCATCCCAGCATTTGCCTGGAGTAGAAGTGGGGAAACCACGGAAAACCACTTCTGGGATGGCTGAGGTAAGAATCGAACTCGCCTCTTCATAGATTTGTCTCACGAGGCAAAAATATTGAATGGCATGCCTTACAAAAGATGGTTAATTTTTTTTAAATGTAACAGACTCAGAAAATTAATTTAATTACACCCTGCATAATTGGGTACACCCGCTGCGGAGGCCGAGAGAGCTAATTCACTACCTCGTGCCTCGCTGGTATCGGGAGAGCGTGGTTTCTCCTAGCTTGGATTCACCCACGGACTCTGCGAGGGATCATTCCTCTACCATCGCACGGACGTGGGTCCGAATCCCACCTCGACCGCCCAGAAAATATAAGGTGCGTTTAAAAATGAACAAGCTGGAGGCATAATTAGAGAAACCAGTACCTGTATGTAAGAAGTATTGGCCCTGGCTGTCGAGGCACTTGTCCCACTGTGACACGAGGCGGTGAATGGCTGTCTCATAAAATTCCCTGAGCTGCGATGTGAACCAGTTCCGTACTACAGCTGGACGTCGGCGTCCGAGGTGAATCGTTGGCCCCGCAGAGTCCTTTTCAGGGCACCAAACATGGCGTAATCACAGGGAGAGAGGTCTGGACTGTATGGAGGGTGGCCGAGAACCTCCCATTTGAATTTCTGCAGGAGTGCCGCGACTGTGTTGGCCGTATGAGGTCATGCATTGTCGTGGAGCGACCACGGCGGCTTTGGCGTTCACTGTCACTCGGCGGTCCTGGGTAATGAGTGCATCAACCAGCTGGACGTTGTCATCGGTAATGCAGGGGGGTGCCCCATACCGGGCATCTTCGGCTAACGACACCCGTCCTTCCCTGAAGCACTTGAGCCACGCCTTGACCCTTGCAGTGTTCGCTGTACACTTGTGACATTCGGCGATGAATGTCCGTTCCCCCTACTCCTTCCGCTGTCAGAAACCGAACAACACCTCTTTGCTCTTTGGTTGACGCCTCCATGTCACTGTTTGCAATACGACTGGCAGCGTTGGACGATTGATGCATGCTGCTGCTCGCTTTGTATCGTCACGTGACGTGCACGCGTGCCCTCTAGCGACGGACTGTGACCTTCCACGCTCTGGTCGGAACCACACGTCGTTACACACGCCATGATTAGCCGATGTCGTCACCGGTTTGCGCATTCCAGCCTCCGGCTCGTTACTTTTTGAACGCACCTTATAGTTTTCCGTGGAATCCCATTTTCAACCCCTGGCAAATGTGGGGACGGTTCCTTTCAACAGGTCCTTGGCCGACTTCGTTCCAAAATCCCTTCCCTGAGCCTTCCTTAATTAGACTCAAGTTAGCAACCCTCTGGGCGTTCGACCTGTCACTATCTCCAGTTGTATCTACAAAAAGTTTGTCCAGCTTCAAGACACTGTCCTTATGGCGGTAGAGAATCTCTCGCAGAGTCCGTGGGCAAAACCGAACTGGGAGGATAAGTGATTAAAAAATAAACTGAATTTTTATGAAAGTTATACAAAACAATTATCACACCATTACTCTACATAAAATAGTTTAACATTGTTCATGAATAATGGTCGAAGGAGAGTTCATTGCTCACTTAACTGTAGTAGTTGAAATATTTTAGTGACAAACCGACATGTAAAAGAAACGGACATATTAAGTAATTGTCTATGGGTTAAACCATGGGTCACTCACGCAACAAGAAAAGTAGTTAGGCTATAAAATCTTGGTGAACAAGCTGCAATACGACTTGAAAAATCACATCTGCTTATTATTTGTGAGGTTGACATAAATCATGACGATCTTTCAAACACCCAGTCATCAAGCCAGGAAAATGAAACATACGAAGTAAACAAGTAATTCCGTGAAGAACTAAATAGCCGATTTTCATATATCCTACTTATATTCTATTAATTGCCTCTATCAACATACACATTTTCAGTTTGATTGCTGTAATTGATTCTTAGATATTGAGAAGCGTCTAAATATTTCGGATGGTCACCATGTTGGAATTTTGTATAGGCCTATAGGCCTGAGATTTATGTACTATTACATGAAGATTATTGTGTCAGTCTTCAATCGCATGATTAGGACACAAAAAATAAAAACTGGATTTTAAAATTTCACTCAGTCGCCGTGTGTGGTTATGAAAATAATTTAAATGAATTAGATGCCAGTGGATTAAATGTATATAAGCATATACCGTACCAAGTTTCACTGCGCTCAGATGGTTAAATAGCGAGAAAAGTCTATTTAAATATTTCAACTTTGCTTGGTCGCTATGTTCGTTTTGTAGTTAACAGGTTTTTAAAAGTTTCATGGGTGAACGTCTAGTAGTACCCTTCATCACCGTACAAAATTTCAGAGTGTTAGCAGTAATAGTTTCGGAGATATAGCATGCCGGGGAAATATTTCGCACAGCCGCCATGTTGGATTGGTGAGACGTAAAAAAATTAAGGGCACGGCTGGGTCGGCCAAAATAGTACTATGACCTTACCGAGTTTCATTGAAATCTCTCCAGCCGTTTAGAAATTATTAGTGACACACATACACACACACACACACACACACGGACGCGCACACACACACACACACACGGACAAAACGTGACCTCATAAGCCTATTTTGTCATAAATGAAAATAGGCTAAAAATAAGCTAGAAGTGAGGTTTGATCTCCGAAACCTCGGACCAGAGTCTAACCAACTTCTCCTGGGAAGAGAGTTCGATAGTTCGTTCAGCAATGTGTATCACCTTGCCAGTAAAAGAAAGGTGCTTCTTTACACTAATACCGGAAGTGACGAATTATTATACAAATATACAATTAACCGGCCACGGTGGCCGAGATCGCTAACGAGCAAGTTCGTGCCTCGCTGGCTTCGAAAGAGCGTAGATTTGAATCCCAACGTGGCCGTCCAGAAAATGGTTTTCGTGTTTTTCAATTTTCAACAGTTCCATAGCTAACTTCCTTCCAAAAATCCCTTCCCTGATCCCTCATTAATTAGACCCAAGTTGGGTGATCGGGCTGTCACCATCGCCAATTGTATCTGCTGACAGAGTGTGTTCAGCTCCCAGACGCTGCCCTTGTGTTAGAGGAATGATCCATTGCAAAGTCCATGGGTGAAGCCGATCTCCCAGTATATAAAACATAAAATAAACTTTCTTCTTCTTCTTGGCCGTAGTTCGATTTCGAACGTCGTAACCCTTCACGCAATTCTATTAACAATACAGTAAAAACTCGATTAACCGTCAGCGTCGGGACCGTGGTCGTGACGGTTGAGTAAATAGACGGTTAACAGAAACACTGTATTATTCCTCCAAAACATGACCTCAATCAATTATATTATAGACAGATAACACTCTCACAGTAATGTAATATATTTCGGAGCGAAAAGAAATTAAACACGATTGTAATAGCAAATAAAACTATTTATTACATGAGAAAACATCCATACAGTAACTACAAATGTGGCAAAATAATATACAGTACAGTAATATAAACTTCCAGGTGAAATAGTTCATGTAGCTTGAAAATAGTCAGTCATTTTCTTCTGTCTCTTTGATGTTCGAGCTTTCACCGCGGCAATATTTTGTATTTTTCGGAGCAGTAGTGTCTGCGTTGCATTAACCTCTTCTTGACTTTCAAACCATTCTATACATTTGGACAGCATTGTTTCAGCCTCTTAGTGGCTAAGAGTTTGTTTTTCGTCATGGTTTGAACACTCGACCATTCTATGGCGGGCAGGTACACTCAATTTCCACTAAAATAGAGTAAGTAAACAAAGCGAACGCGTCACTGCACCTTAAAGTACTTTGATATTGCAGTATTATTATGCCATTACATCAATGACGCTTAACAGAAACTGACGGTTTAAAGAGTGACGGTTAAACGAAGTTTTACTGTACCCCGCCTTGCACCGCGGTCTTCTACTGAGTGCATTCATTTCTGAAGTGGCAGATTAGTCAGACTCTTTAACCAGCCAAGGTACCGGTTCGGGACACGTCCCCTCAGCCGTTTACTGTCAACTTTACCCTGGATGATACACTTCTCAACGCCATTTCGCCGGGTGACATGGCCGAAAAATTTCAACATTTGTCTTTGGATGTTAAGGGGCAAGCGTGCTTTAGGAGCAACCCTTAGCTCCTTCAGAATAGATTCTTTTGTTTTTCTTGCTACCCACGATATTCGTAGCATTCTTCCATAACACGTTATCTCGAAGGCTTCGATTCACCTACGGCATGCAGCATTTATGGTCCAGGACTCAGTGCCATACGTGACGACAGGAAATATCAAAGCTTGAACCAGTCGCTTCTTTGTTTCCTTCACGTAATTTTCAGCCTATTTGACTATTTAATTCGTCCTGAAACGTGCATCCTTTATGTACACCATTTATATCCTCAGCTATTTTAACTACACTTTCTATCTTGTAATTATCTTCACACTGACTTGTAATAGACTACCGGTACCATAAGTGAAAGTGACGAATTATAATACAAATATAAAACACAACCGTGCCTCGGGAGATAATATTTAGCCCATTACATAGGCCTACTATCCATAGTTTGATATGAGAATCTTGGTTGTGGTGATATTCCAGCTGTAATCATCCACCATTTTTTTTTTGAATCTTTTATCAAAGATGACATAATGCTCATACCTTCTATAAAAGAAATTGTATTAAACATAATTTATAAAAGATTTATTTGATATTGAACGGTCTAACGTCATCGAAGAATATAGGCTAATTATATTTCTGGTATTTAAGTAACTTATTCTAACCTCAAAGTTACACGTTATTTTCTGGGGACTTTATGGTATAGAATTCACGATTTGGATTCAGATACATCAGACAACCCTGTTCGACAGAATTAATCCTATTGTTACCCTCAGAAAATAATGAAAGACGTTGCTCTGGAAACTGCTTTGATGCTTTTCCGCCTTAAACCGGGAGCCATAAATTCGGCCATCAGGTTGTAATATTTTAAGTGAGTCGTTTTAAAGGCAGACTAAGTCGAGGATACACAAAATGGCAACTGTTACATGCTGCGGTGATCACGGTGATAATACACCAAACCGAAGGACAATTCAACAAAGAATTAACTGTCTTAAGAACATTCAGTTGAAGCAATACACCCATGAGTTAAATTTCTACAAGGAGTTCCATGCCCTTGAAATGAAATATCGTCAGCTGTTTAATCCACTGTTTGAAAAGCGAGCACAGATCATTTCAGGGCTGTATGAACCGACAGACGAGGAGTGCTTCTGGTATTTGGATGACACTAATGGAATAGATCGAAAGGCAGAAAGCGCGGGTGATAATGAAATTATCAAAGGAATACCACGCTTCTGGCTTACAGTCTTCAAGAATTCTGAGTTATTATCCGAAATGATTCAGGAATACGATGAACCAATCCTCGAGCATCTTATAGATGTGAGAATCGTGTTCCCTGATATCACTTCCATGAGTTTTATAATTCAGTTCCATTTCACGCAAAATCCCTACTTCACAAATTCTGTTCTTACGAAAGAATATGGGGTAATATGTACGATCGATAATATAGATCCTCTGAAATTCGACGGTCCGGAAATGTTTTATTGTTCAGGGTGTGATATATATTGGAAGAAAGGGAAGAATGTAACCAAAGTGCAGTGTAAGCGAGAACGGAAGCCTTCGTTCTTTAATTATTTCGCTCCATACTATGTCCCAGCGGACAATGCAATTAAAAAGGAATTACTCGTAATGGACTTTACGATAGGTTTCCACTTCCGAGGAGTTGTCGTACAGAAGGCAGTTAACTTCTTCCAAGGAGATAATTTGAGTGAAGAGGATGATGGAGAGGAAGAGGAAGTGGGGGAAGAGGGAAATATTGAACTAACGATTAGTACTGAAATCCATAATCCCAAAAGAATATCGCCTTTTGATTGCATAGAACGCTGATGTGCCTTTCGGAATTTTATTAGTAAAAGGAATCATTTTTGTGGTTTTTCTGTGCTGTCCTGAGACGAAGATTTCTTCACTGTATTGTTTATTAGTGTCGAGTTTATGCTGTAGACTTCTTTTTAATGGTAACCCATAGTTTATGGATGTGTAATATTTACCTTGATTACATAAAATAAGGTAGTATAAAGTTTTGCATTTTTTCCATCTAGCCCCACTATTGTGTGGATATATATTTTATATGTATTGCCTAGTTGGGATCGCATTTGGTCTCCAGACTGGCCTACATCGATTGTGTGGTTAGGCCTACTGGCTACATGGAACTCCAATATGACGCTCGTTTTGTATTCCACGAAGTTGTCCAGATCTGTTTGCTCTTCATCTAAATGCGATATCAACTATAAAACAAGATGTTCAGCAAAGAACATATAGCCTACTTTCTCCTAAATGTATGGGTATCTTTATGACTCTTTGTCCTCATCCCTAAAACAATCACCCCAACCACAATGTATTGTTTGTTTTCTTTTATATTGATAATAAGCCAGTAAGTGTCAAGATCAATATTATATACTTTATGATGATTGAATAACAAAACTACTAACTTATTGTAATGCATTCACGTCCGTTAATTTCTATATTAAGCCAGCCTGCAAAATTAAGAATCTTCCGCCCCAATCATCTTCCGCCCCAATCACAGTAGGTGGTGCTGCGACCTATCAGTGAATTAATCTTTATCTTGTACGCCTATGCACTGCCATCGTAATGTACTACGATGGCAGTGTTCTATGGGTGTTGAATGAGTAGGCAGTTTAAAGTAGCCAAGAGGGAGGCGATCCAGCTGGCAGAGTTTAAAGGTATTCGGAGCGCGATCGTGGCTAATAGTTGAACTACCAGTATTACAAAATTGCCATACTTCAGGAGGCCAGCTCAGGCATTTACACAGCGTTATGTTTGGAACAATATTACCCACATAACCCACAAGAGGACAGCACCGTACAGAGGCATTAAGAAGGCTGTGGTTAATGACAACGTGTATCTAGTTCTTCTACTCTCCTTTTTTCTAATGTCTTCTGTTTATGTGCGATGCTGGGACTGTGATTTTATTAATATACGAGTGTATACTTTATCCTCTCCTTTGAGCTAAATGACATTTTATTCAGTATCTGTGGGAAAAGCTCGTGCACATCATTTGTAAAAGAATTCAAGAAAAAAAAAACCTAACTGTAGCAGTATTCGATCCCCAGTCAACTGCGTGTCAGACTAACATGCTAGCCCAGAGCTAACCGTATCCATGACGTCAGGTGTTCTTAACTGACATATTAGATACAAACTGTTGGCAAATAATGACTTTAAATAAACGATTTCTTCACTGCAGTACATCTTCATTAAAGATCATTTCATACAAAGTTTATATTATTGTATCAGTACGGTATATCACATACAACATACTAAAACTACTGAAATATAAGACAGGCACATGAGGACAGCTGCCATCTTGTCGTGTGACACAAACGGCTCAGCTCTTTTAAGCCACTCATACTGTATAATATTATAATATTAAATTATAATAAATAACGGATCACGACCTTCAGGATAGCTTAAACCCCCCTAGGCTCGATAATCGGAATTGGTGGGTCTTAAGCTATTTATTAAAATGGTTGCATAATTCACACGGCCGCCATCCTGAAATGGCATGGCCGATGACCTTGAATTTTGGGTGAAAAACGCGTCCTATATAAAGGTATGTTGTCACCAAATTTGGTAGAGATCGGATGATTAGTTTAGCCGTAATTTGATTTTACGTTTTGAACATTTGAGTGGCCGCCATTCTGTTTTGGTAAATATGGCGGCGATATAAAGTATGACACTGAGGTGTCCTTTACTAGTGCTACCTCTGTACCAAATTTCGTTCAATTCGGTTTCACCGTGTTCGAATTGATAGGGGGGGACAGACATTCAGAGTACACACACACACACACACAGACTCACACACACACATACACACACACACAGACTCACACACACACATACACACACACACAGACTCACACACACACATACACACACACAGACAGACACACTTTTTTCGCCCTGTGTTGATCTCTTAAGTCTACTTTCACTTTTTGCAAAAATCGAAAGTAGGCTAATAAAAATGAAATACGCTACTCGCACAATTGCGTGGCAGGGATTGAAAGGGATATTTCGTATTGTGCCGTGTTTAGTTTGGTATCCTATAGTAGTCAAGGAGAACACATACAAAGACCATCACAATGTTGTCCGCTCATAGCAAGCACATTCTGGCGCAGTCAATTGGCTTTTGAGGGTACGCAAATGTGAGGGAACCGTGTCAGTAGATTTACTGGCACGTTAGAGATCCCCTTCGGGTTTAAATTTCGGTACCTCCGCAGTAGTTAAAAGGGACGTAAAACCAATAACATTATTATTATTATTATCATAGTAGGTACAAGAAACACAACACAGAGTATTGGGAAGGATGGCGGATTTGGAACACGCTAGTACAGGTTTTTCGATCAACAGCCTACCGTGTGTAGCCACCTCAGGCCCGAAGCAGTAGCGTAGCCAGGATCGACCAATTGGGGGGGGGGGGGGGGGGTATAGTTACTCAAGGCCAAATTCTGCAAGCATTTCGTCCCGCGGCGTAGCCGCGCTCGCCAAACGTGCACCATGGCCGCGAGGTCAGCTGCAGTAAGTACGAATATCGTAGGTTCGAATCCCGGTGCTGACGGTGGTTATCCTGAGTGTGGTTTTTCCCCAGGTTTTTCAACACTTCCTACAGGAAATTGCCTGGATAGTGTCTTACTTCAAGTCCCGGAGCGTCTACCCCATCCTTGTCCTTGATACAGTTACACACATTACTACAGTCATCACAGCAATACAGGTTGCCAGACAACTTCAACACACACCCAACTATACGGGGATGTTGATCAAGATGTCTCAAGCCCCTCAAATGAATTATTAACAACAACTCTACAAGTATTTCCATTTCTCAATTAGATATTATTACACAAGAAAAGTTTCATGTAGGCTATTTTGGTCCAGAAGTATTCGAGTAGGCTACTTTAATACAATAGGCACAAAAGACAACAACAACAAAACAGTTCTTAAAAAAATGAAGTTAATTTCTGACAAATGGTAAATGTAGAACATTCCTGTTCCCCTGACAGGAACAAAATAAACTCGAATCTATCTGTGCTACCAACATGAAGACTGCGTATCTATCAACAAGAAAAAACATTTATAGAAATCTCAGCAAAAGTGGGCATGTCCCCTCAAGGTGTATCATGTTGATTTATGAGTTAATACTCATTTTATGTTTATTCAGTTTTTTTAACAAGATCCTGTGCTTTATATTGCAATTAGCCCTGAACGCCTCAAATATCAATTTCGAAGATTTTTGTCACCTACTAACCATACAAATGCTACATGCAGCAGGAAAAAGGTTTAGTTGCTTACACTACACATGCGCCAAATTTCACTCATTCATAATTGTAATTTGGGGAATTGCTGGACAGGCTGACGGTTATCTCATGCTCAACAAGTTAATAAAGATCCCAAAATTAGTGTTAATCCTACCCATAGAATTTTCTAAGTCCTTATTAAAACGCGTTGTTTTTTTTATTAAAACTAGATTAATTTACATATAACTACTCTCCCGATAAGAAAAGAAAAGAAAGCTAATATTGTCCCGCTAGGTGGGATTCAAAATTATTTGGCGCTAGCATCAGTTTGAAATAAGTTATATTTTGCGGGGGGAAATTTAGATTGGCAAACCTGGAAGGTCGGAGTTGTATTACCTCAGACTAAAATACACAGTCTCGAAGCTCGCTGCGTTACGAAACTGCATCCTCTTGGTAGACGGCGATTGCTGGCAACTGCCTTGAGCGCGTAGTTCGCAGAACTGATGATTTCACTTTTGTAGGGGTTTTATGAATTTTAACTCACCTGAGAGATTATTTCCATTGTAAACATAGCCTAAGTCATGTTAAATCACAATGTTGATATAGTCTACTGTACACTTTTAATTCATAGGAACATATAGTCCTGTCAATAGAGGCTTAAAAAGGGGGTTCACCTTACATCAGATGCGGGATCGTTTTTTTATTTTTTGATGTTGTTTAGGACCATTGGGTAGTTATTAATCCAAGTTTCCGTCATCCTCCCCCCCCCCCCTTGCTTCGTCCGCCATCTTGAAAAAACTGTCAGAAATCGACACTTTTGTCAGTTTTTGGCCTCTAGCTCTTTCCCAGTTCATTTGTTTGAACATATGTCTAAATAAGAAAATGTAGATTCCTAAATTTGCAACAACTTTAATTTGGAAGGTTTTTGTAGGACCAAGCGTATTCGAGCTACGAGAAGGCGAAAAAGGGCGAAAATTGGCGATTCGGCATATTTTTCACTTTTGCTCCACTTTCCATAGCAAAAACTGGGGGAAAACTTGATTTCAGCAAAAAGTTTATTGAATAAAAGTTGTAGAGAATTTAATTACCTTTGAAACTCCTGTATCAAAAAAAAAATACGAGTAATGGGTAGGAGTGGGGGTAAATTTAAGAAAACTATAGGAAATACGTTTTTTGCGATTCAGCTCTGGAACGCCGTGTTGGTGAAAGTGTTTCGTTTTCATTATATTACAACCATTTTTTGAACACAGCAGTGCATCTTAATATTATTTGAACCATTTTTGTATAAATGTAACCACACACATACACTCACACTCTCACACACACGCATATTGTTTTTGTTTTATTCAGTTGATGTTCGTACCTCCAGTGTTCACATCGGGTTTAGTCAACGTGCTTGGAACGAGTTTTCCTGTGGAGTGAGTTGTAGTGGTGAAGGATGGCTTCTTCATCCCAAACACCGGACAGTGAGTGCTTCATATGCGGGAAGAGTTTGGACGAAGGAGTTGTTATTACTGTGAAGAAGAAAGGAGTTCAGACTCTATTAAGCGCAAGTGTTCGAAGGGGGCGAAACGACCACTGCCAGATTTTGAAGAAAAGAGAAGAAATTAAAGTTCACAATGCCTGCTCAAAGAATTACACCGATCCAAGACGGATAGACGTTGCTCTACGCTCAGAATCCCCTACACCTGGACCATATTCAACGCTAAGGTCAGTAAGTGAGGCGTTTATTTTCAAGGACCATTGCTTTCTATGTGCGGAAAAAATTGAAGAGGATTAAATGAAAAGACAGAAAAAGCTCCCCTTGATTTCTCGAAATTCAGTTCGCTTGGTGGAGAAGATGGAGATAAGGGACAACTTGTTGCTAGCAGCTCAGGCACGCGGGGATGAGGGGGCTCAACAAATAATTAATCGTGTTCCCCGAGGCTTATATCTTATTGCTGCTGACGGTGAGTACCACGATGCTTGTATAAAAAGCTATACCGACCACCGAGACCTGGGGGAGGGGCAAGAGGACACAGAACACACCCCAGAGATGATGAAGCAATGGAATGTGTTTATGCTTTTCTGGAAAGAAACAAAGAGGAATGCCAATTCTCATTTGATCAATTGATGGGGGCCCTTAAGGAAGGATGTGAACTTGATCGGATAACAGTAAAATCCCGTTTGCTGAAAAAGTACGAGGATGACATCTTGTTCGTTGAAACAGGCAATAAATCGACGGTCTGTTTCAAGAATGCTGGTTATAAAATATTGAATGGCACTTGGTATGCCAATATAAAATCGAATCCTTAGGAAGAAAGAATGAGAGTGGTGAAAGCAGCTGCCGATATAATTACAGAGGATATTCGCTCCCGTGTGTACAATACCGAGGCCTGTTCCTGTTTTTAAAGCAAATATTATATCCACTACTGGCTTGCTAGGCCTATCGTAGCTTCACCAGAGCCCTTCAGTCGTCACTTTTCATGGTTCCCATAGGGCCTTCACAGCTACCGCAGCGGTCCCGGGGCACACAAAGTCCCCACTGTACTTCACCCCTACAGGCAATCCCCTACTTCATGCCGTTGCCCGTCTCCCACCACGTGGAGGAGGGGTTGGACTTGTCACCCCTTCTCTTTATTGTGGTTATGGACGAGGTAATGACACGGATAGCAGGAAAGATAGGAGAAGATAAGATGAAAGCAATGGTGTTTGCAGATGATCTCATGGTCTGGGGAAACAAGGAGGAGGAAATTCAGGAGCAACTGAAGGCTTCGGAAGAAACAGTGGGAGAGTACGGATGGAAGTTCAACATCAGTAAATGTGAGATCCTGTTAACAACCAGGAAAAAGGACAGACCAATGAGTGGGATAACACTTGGAGGTGGACAGCTGATGAAGGTGGAAAGTCTCAAGTACTTGGGAAGTATAGTGGAGGAAAATGGGAGAAATGAAAAAGAGATTACGGAACTGGCAGACAGGCAGAAGCATTTCTGAGAAGCATTAGGAGCTTAGTATGGAATAAAGATGTCCCACAAAAAAGCAAGGAAGTGTTATACAGAAGCTACTATATCCCGATACAGACCTATGCTTCAGAAACGTGGACAATGAAGAAAAGAGACATAAGCAGAATACAGGCAGGTGAAATGAAGTTCCTGCGAAGTAGGATCGGAGTAACAAGAAGAGACAGGGTGAGGAATGAAAAGGTCAGGGAAATGGTGAAAGAGGAGCCCTTGCAAGGTAGGATTGAGCCATCAAGACTGAGGTGGTATGGACACTTAAAGAGAATGGATGAGAAGAAGATTCCCAAGAGGATACATGAGATGCAGATGCAGAAGAAACGACCAAGGGGAAGACCAAGAGATAGATGGCTGAAAGGAGTGGAGGAATGTGTCAAGAAGAGAGGCGAGGACTGGACCAGAGTGACAGCGGAGAGGTGGTGGGAAGAAAGGACTAAGTGGCGAGGCTTATGTTCCAAACAGACCCAGCCTGGGGCTGGAAACTGTACAAGATGATGATGATGTGTACAATACCATTGACTATCCACCCCCTGATAAATTTTTCAACAGTATCGAGTCAGACATTCCACCAACGTTATTGACAATGGTCCAAACAATTGTGCTAAAAACAAACAAGGAAGTTAAGATAAATGGAAGAGGATCAGAATTGCCATTTCCCATGCAATCAGCTCTGGTGTAGTTGGAAGTGAGCAGGTGAACTGCTACAAGGCTCAGCAAGTCGGTATGGATGGACTCTCAAGAACAGTGGGAACAACCTTCGGTGAAGTGTCCTTCAAAAAGAAAGACAAAGTGATATATTTAGCAGCTGACAAGAACATCTTGAAATTAGGGGAGAAGAAGATTGCTGTGGACCCACTCACACTCTCTCACAGGATGTGCATAGCAAAACCAACCCAGGACGACCTTGAGGAATACCTCTCCTATCAGCTTGCACCGTACCCTATGTCGTTGTTCAACGAGGATGTCATGCCCAAGGGCACAAAGTCTGCTTGATATGCAGCGTTCACACCCATAGATTTCGAGCTTCTCTCAAATCACCTCACTGTCGTCGATGGTGGGCATCTGCTCCACAAAGTGGTGTGGAATCGAAATTCGACTTTTGGAAAAATTTGTGCCGATTATATCAAGTACATCCACCAGCATTATGGGACAGTGGTGATGGTCATCTTCGACGAGTACCCAGACAATCTTCTGATGAGTACCAAGAATGCTGAAAGAGCAAGAAGGCGCAAGCTGAACGCCTCAGCAGATGTGATATTTGATGAAGCCACAGTCAACACAACTCCTCAAGACAAATTTCTGTCCAATGAGAGCAATAAAAACGATGTGTTGCCCTCCTCAGAACAACACTTGAAGCGTCCAACGTCATGAACAAGCAAGCTGAAGAGGATGCTGACGTGCTCATTGTGACCACTGCAACATCGATGGCTTCTTCGTACGACGCTGTAATTATTGTAGGGGAAGACATCGATTTATTAGCCATTCTCACTGGGACAGCAAATACGATGAACAACGTATACCTTAAAAAAACAGGAAGAGGCAATTCACCTGACGTCATGTGCTCCCTCTCATCATTTATGTACGACTTCGCCGAGAACCTGCTGCTCATCCACGCCATCAGCGGTTGTGACACAACGTCAATCATTTATGGATTCGGAAAAAACAAATGTTGTTCCCTGTTTCGGAGGAATTCATTATTGTTGGAGATAAGCGATGTCTTCATGGACCCAGAAGCCACATTAGAGGACATCTCCAAAGCAGGAGAGCAAATATTGGTCGCCCTCCATGGTGGGGAAATCGACCAATCACTTTCTGACCTCTGACACACAAAATTTGCTGCCACCACGACAAACTTGATCCTGGAAAAGCTGCCCCCAATCTCCGATGCAGCGCGTTATCACTCCTTGAGGATATACCACCAAGTGACGTCCTGGATGAGCAGGAAGAAAGACCCGTTCATCTTTGGCTGGACAAGAGGAAGCAGGGGCTTGATTCCGACTACAACCACCAGAGATGCTGCTCCTCGTGCCCTGCTGAAGACGGTATCATGCAGGTGTGTCACCCGCTGTTCCGCAGCCTGTGGATGAAGAAAAGCCGGTATGCATTGCTCCACTTTCTGCAAATTCTGCTGCGGCGGAAAGTCCTGCGACAACCGTCCTTTGATAGTCGCTGACGAGGAAGAGGAAAACATCGACGACCCGTCCATACCATTCGACGAAGACCCTGCCGAAGAGTAAACCCTCCCGACCCCCTTGCGAAACGTCTCCGGTTACTGTAGCAACCCCCCAACCCCCATCTAATTTAAAGTTTTTATTTCAGTGTGTTCATTATTCCCTAATAATTAATATGTAAATAATTAATAGGCCTATATAAAACGCATTGTATTGTAATCTATATTTTGTAAATACACACTAACTTTCTTAAATGAATGTGTAACGAATTTGTTCTCTCCCATCTACTCATATTTATACAAAAAATGGTTCAAATATTATTTAGATGCACTGCTGTGTTCAGAAAATAGTTGTAATATAATGAAAACGAAAACCTTTTACCAACACGGCGCTCCAGGGCTGAATCACAAAAAACTCATTTCCTCTAGGATTCTTAAATTTACCCCCACTCCTTCCCATTGCTCCTAATTGATTTGTTGATACATGAGTTTCAAAGGAAATTAAATTATATACAACTTTAATTCAATAAACTTTTTGCTGAGATCAATTCTTCTCCCTGTTTTTGCGATGGAAAGTGGAGCGAAAGTGAAAAATTTGCCGAATAGCCAATTTTCACCTTCTCGTAGCTCGAATACGCTTGGTCCTACAAAAAACCTTCCTAATCAAAGTTGTTGCAAATTTAGTAGTCTACATTTTATTATTTGGACATATGTTCAAACAAATGGACTGGGAAAGAGCTAGAGGCCAAAAACTGAAAAAAGGGCCAATTTCTGACAGTTTTTTCAAGATGGTGGACGAAGCAAGGGGGGTAGGATGACGGAAACTTGGATTAATAACTACCTAAGGGTCCTAAATAACATCAAAAAATAAAAAAAGATTCCGCATCTGATGTAGGGTGAAATTCGTTTATTGACTGGACTAATAGAGAAATGCTCTGTTTTTATTAGTTCAGTCCTCTACAAGTATCACTAGGTACAATTGTATGACGAATTTAATGAGCCTTACGTAGAATTAATAGCCCATACTAGTTATAAATTCATGTATTTGTTTCAATAATAGTCGCGGGCACTCGACATACTGTATTATAAAACAGAGTCCCCGATTCTTGGATGTAACGGGTAATCTAGAGAACTACTGGATGTATTTTGATGCAGTTTTCACCATTCTGTAAGGGATTTCTCGAGGAAGGTTTCTAGAAAAACATTCATTTGTGACCACAGGAAGCCGAGCAGTAACGATTTCAGTGAATCGAGTGAAGAGAAACCTGCCGTCTGTGCACCATTTAAGCTTACGCTGAATAAACCGTCCAAATAGCTATATAGGCCCACTATGTGTGTGGTGTATTCTTTGGAATACACGGTCAGTCAGAGTTAGCCTTTGCTGCTCTTTAATCTATTTTCATCAATTCTTTCTTTCCCTTTTCGCAGACACCAACAGTGATTCCTTACGTTCTATTTTTTCCGTGCCCTTGCTTATGTTTTTGTAAGTCTGTTCTAGATATATATATTCCATGAACTACCTAGCGCCGGCATCTATAAGGCATCCAAAGTTTAGAATGAAGCACTGGTTAGATAGGGATATTCTTCTCTCTTTCTGTAGCACGTGAGGCATGTATGACGCTGTCATTTTCTAGCAATCCACTGTTGCCGTATCAGTCGAAAATTTTTCTTTGTCGTAACAACAGCATATTAGGGTAGAACTATGTTTTGCCGATCTTTTTTGTCCTATATTAGAACTACGTAAACTTGTTAGAAATGCTAGAAAAATTAGATATCCATATTTTAAAAAAACGATCAACTGTGTCCCCTTTTTAGTAAAATCGATCTTATATCATGTTGCATTGATTCTGTGGTGCCTATTTTTCACACACGTGTAGCTAGATGTGCCGTCTTGATTATGGATTATTGAAATATTTTATACTGGCAATATTACAATTTTCATGTAGGTAAAACTTCTGAATATTCTCTCATAACCGCATAGCAGCATTGAAAACGTTCGTATGCTGCCAACTTGTCTATTTTTAAAGATAACCATGCCAGTTGGAGAGTTGTAGAGGAATGTTGGAACAAGTTTTCTACCTGCTTACCTAGAGTGTAGGTTTAATTGTTTACACAGGCCGGGCTGTTCATTGACCGCGGATTATATGAATGACGTTTCGAAGGACAGCGGGGTGCAGCATGCCACTCACAGCTTTATTACAGTGCCCTTCGAACTTGTATTTCAGTTGTTCAGCAGTTTCTATCTTGAGTGTGTGTGCAGCAGTTCTGTTAGATTTAACGTGTTGTATTTTACGTATTTCACGTACAACAATGGATAGTTTTGTGAAAAGAAAGCGTGGTCAAGTGCTCAGAAGAAGGGAAAAACAGGTCGTAATTAATGTGTTCAGTTATTTTAAGAATCTTAAACCTAACGAAAGTATAAATAATTTAGTCAATGAAACTGCTCTGGCCACAGGAATATCAAAGACTACCGTTTTTAAAATACGTAGTGAGAGTGGACAGGGTCCAGTACTGTCGCCACGCAAAAAGAGGCTAAGTAATACTCTTCGCAAGAATAGCAGGAATGTTAAATATAAAGACTTTGTGAGGAGCAGCATCCGTCGCAAAATCCACAAATTTTACTTTCGAAACCAACCACCAACTTTACATTCAATCCTGGCTGCAGTAAACTCAGATTCCGACCTTCCAGATTTTAAAAAATCTACTTTCCATTCGCTGCTTAAGGAAATGGGATTTGAGTACGCGAGAAGAGGAAATAAAGCCATAATGGTGGAGAGGAGTGATTTAGTGATATGGCGTCATGATTATCTTGTGGCAATAAAAAAGTACAGATATGAAGGGCGGAATGTTGTGTATAGTGATGAATCATGGGTCAATACTGGGACTACAATTGAGAACCATGACAAGACAATAACAACATCAAAGCAAGCGTTTCTGGCGGGACTTTCGACAGGCCTGAAGGCTCCTACTGCACGAGGTCCTCGGTTTGCAATAGTCCTCACAGGAAATGAAACTGGATTTGTACCCAACGCACAGTTAGTATTTTTGTGCAAAAAGAACACCGCAGACGCGCATGATGAAATGGATGGTGAAACGTACGAACATTATTTCAAACACCAAGTGCTACCTAACCAGCCGGCCAAATCTGTTATTGTTATTGACAATGCGTCATATCACAGTCGTAAAGTTGAGGCTATTCCGACTTCGGCATGGAAAAAAGGAAAAATGCAGGAATGGCTTTCGTCGCATGGGGAGCCGTATGAAGAGCATATGTTGAAGAAACATTTAATGGAAATTATTAAAAGTGTGAAATATAAATACGATAAGTACAAAATTTATGAAATGGCTAAAGAAATGGGTAATTTAGTTCTACGCCTTCCACCTTATCATTGCGAACTAAATCCAATAGAATTAGTGTGGAGTCAGGTCAAACATCATGTTAAAATGAACAGTTTGCACTTCTAAGTAAAAAATATGGAGCAGTTGATACAGGAAGGATTTAATAATGTGACAACCGAAAAGTGGAAAGACTGTGTCGAGCATGTAAAAAAAATCGAGTCTGAAATGTGGAAAGCCGATGAAATTCAGGATGACATTGAACCTCTACTCATAAATCTGGGTGACAGCTCTTCATCAGATACTGAATCAACTGACTGTGATGACGAACGGGATGCCTGTCTGCTGTCATCATGAAAGGTAAGCCAGTGAGGAGTATTTTCTTTAATAATAACGTACGGTACTTCAACTTTGGTTGGTTGGTTGGTTCCTTAGTTTAGGGGCTGCGACAACGCGAGCCCCGTGTACTTTGGGTGTGTGTAGAATCTGTCTGATAACCGGTGTTAATTGTGATGACTGTATTAGTGTGTGTATCTGTTTTTTAATTCAAATAGGGACTGCAACTTTGAATTTTCAAATAGTTCCTACTTTTGCCGCCAAACGCCACCGTCAACGACTACTAGGCCTAGTTCAGAACTAGCTACTAGACGCCACCGCAGTCGGCTCTTGGCAACGAACGTAGCAACCTAAGAGCGTTGTTTACATTCTTAACCTATCCAATTTAGTTTCACACAGGTGTAATTAGTGGAAAGATCTTTAACATGCCATAAATCTATGACATGGGACCGCCGGCTTTACTTCCCCTCCGAAGGAAGGCATACTGAGGGATTTTTAACGCTCTTAAAATATCCGACGGCTTCGGCCGGGTTTGAACCCGCTATCTTGGGCATAGAAGCTCAGCATGCTACCAACTACGCCACCGAAGCCGCAATTTCAACTTTAACTGCAGTCAAAACTTCACACATTTCCTTGTGCTTGTACTTTACTTATTTTATTTTGATTGTTTTCTTTATGTTACATTCAGCACACGTTATAGTTAATTTAATTTAATTTCGTTGAATGTGTTATGTTAGCCTACTATTAGTATTATTATACAGTACTTAATTCAAGTCTTCGTCACTGCACAATCGCTGAATGCGCGGAAAGCGTACGCGAAGCGCTTTGTACTGCCTCCTCTCATGGAGTGGCAATCCCTGTCGCAACGCGCGGTAAGACCAATGCTTCATTCTAAACGTTGGATGCCCTTATAGCAGCTAACCACTGAAGTTCCTCAACATCTCCAAGCTCAAGAGGACTTCCTCACTAATCGACTAGGCGTCGTCGTTGTCGCCAGCTAACATCTTCATGAAGACTGATTCCTGAAGAAAGTTCGCATCTATGAAGAGTCTTTTATTTTTGTAATGTTGGTTATTATGATGTACACTTTCCTGTCTAATAACCCCACTCCTTTTGCTTCCCCCTCCCCTTCCCCTCGTTTACCTTCCTCTGCCGTGTGCGTGTTCGCTCGTTCTCAGTTCTGCTTGAGCCTTTGAGCATACAGTTTGGAGTCCTCTCACGGGCTTGTCTCCTGTCTTAACGAGACATTTTAAATCAGACGCCATGTCTGTATTTTAGATCAACCGTCAACAGGAACCATCGCCAGCTCTACATGCACAGTAAACTAAGTACCAAACTTCAATGTTTTTAAAAGGATTTTAATGGTTTTAAATAGCTAAATGCTTTTAATCCAATTTTATAGACAGTGTGTGGAATTGCGAAATGTTATGCAATAACCGTCTTCGAAGGATCTTTCTTTGCCAGGCTATGTCTATCAAAGCTGACTTTCAAAAATGAAATTTAGTGCTTCTCTTACCAAATAACTGAGAATACTTTCTCACTTCGAGGGATTTCATTCAAATTACCCACTGTCTATAAAATTTAGCTTTCCTCCGAGGGATTTATATTGCCCCATTTAACAGTCATCACTGCTCTGGAACTTTCTATGGCAACCAATCTTTCTACTATTCAAGCAATCTAGTATTTTCCACTCTAAATTTGGGTATACTCGTCCTCACTGAGCAATTTACGTTACATCAACCGCTGGTTAACACCTAACTTGCTTGCCACCGTGGGAACGTTACCGCGTTATTCTATTGCAACCTCTAAACTCTACAACGCAATGAATCTGTTCAAGCTAATATTAAACTAAGTGTTCATAACCGCAAAAACTTTCACCTGTTTTACGAACTCACATACATTGCAATATCGAAGTTTTTCAACTTGTCAAAAAACTATCAGTGCTTCGAATCTGCGTGTGAAAATTATCTTCCGCGCCGCGTTCGGTTGAGAGAAAATAAAATTGGCCAGAACATTATGTACCCATTCTCCTTTTCCAAACACCCTCTACTAACAATATTTAAGTTAACTTGTGTACCTAGTTATTTCTCTATGAGGCTTCGCCCTAAGTTTGGCGCCCTCCCATTTTTCTCCATGTAAATTTATTCATTCTGCGAAATTATAAGAAGTTGTAGAAACTTGTTTTTATTCTTTCCTTTTTTATCCTGCTAGTACAGGAATTGTTAACTTTCTAATCATTAATCTTCTGTACTCAATCTCTTTTCTTGAGGATTCGTCAATACGACCTGTACACGTTGTATGTTTAACATAGTAACTTCTGTGTAAAATAGCGGTAATTTCCGCTTGTAATTTTTTCTTCTTTCCTGTAACTATTAGGATACAAAGATTTGTTTATAGCCTTTCAGATTGTCATAGTGGCATTCTAAAAGTGCTTGAATTGCACATAATCAAACTATCAAAATTATGCTTGTTTTATAATTATCTCTCCATTTCTTATTCAAAAGCATAACCTTTAAAATCTTTGAATGATTTTGGTGCTTTCACAAGTTCGAAACTTGTACACTATTATTCATAGTAAACTTTTACCTTGTTGGGTCTGAGACCTTTGGATTTGTAGAACTAACCAAAGAAAAGATTCTTCTGACTTTAAAAGATAAGATTTGGAATCTACCAAATGTTAAGTTTTCAAAGTTTATATTTATTGTTTAAAGAAACTAGTTGTTTTCCTTTGTACTTGATCTTTACCGTTAGAATTACGAGTAGGCAGGACCTTCACTTCTCTGATTCTTCCTTTTAAGTTTAAACTCTTTTTTCAAATCTCTAAACCAACAAAGTTCTTACTACTTGTTGCATTTAACTTAAAACTGCGAATAAAAACATTTTTAAAGTTTCTCTTAGCTGTCATAGCTAATTCTAGCGGGCCATTAAGGCAAGTATAGCTAGCTCTGCAAGCTTCCTATCTGTTGAGATTTGTTTTCTCTTACTTATGGTTCGTTTCCAAAAATTTCAGTTTTGTTTGAGTTAGGTTTGAGGTTCTCCTTTGTCCTAAACTTTTAGTCGGCACTCTGCTGGGTAAAAGCTTTGCCTTCCTTAAGTGCAACAACTGGTATTTACATAGGATTTTCACAAAAAAAACAATAACAACTTCGCGAAAATCATTAAGATAACTTCCTCTCTTCCCTCTCTGGGAGCATTCGGTTGGTCTGACGGAGATCCAACAGTGCCCAGAAATAAAATTATTATACCAAATTCAAATCTTTCCAGCATTCTTGAATGCATTATAAAAAATAACCTTTCCGAAGTGAAAATTAGTACGTCCTTTCCTTTTGGCTTACTTTGCCTTGCCAGACTGCCACCCGTCCCCATAGTAACGAAATACCGGCTCGGGAGGGAAAGGGCAATCGCCGAGCGCTTGCAGGCAACCTCAATTCACGATACGCTCTCCGCTTGCCTGAAACAGGCCCCCACTAAATTTAGGTTCCTCTTAAGTTTTGTACAGAGAAATTTCTTTCCATATGTTATTTTACTTAAATTTGTGTGGTGGATTCTCTTCCTATCTACCGATACTTTTCTCCAAACCGAAACCCATCTCTTTTTCTCTTTTATCATCATCCCTTAGGTAGTGTTAATCCCTAGCTAAAACCTACCCAGTGTGTAAGAATTGGTCAGCATGAAAAGTTCGACTAAAAAGTCCGCGACAGCATATCTCTATCTTTAATACATCGCCCACTATAGGCTAAGTGATTTTACGTTTTCATTTCTTCAAACAATTTCCATTCAGTGGAAATTTAATTTACTAGCTTCGGAGCAAGTTAACGAGGTAGCCAGAGAGCCTATCACCCCAGCTTCGGCCAGCATCAACTTCCGAGTCGTGTCAAATTAAGACTTCAGAGAAGAGTATATGTGTTTGGAGTTTCACTGCTCACCTCGGTTTTCTGAATTGCGTGTGGGACCTGCCGTTCGTACGTCTTTCAACCTTACGCTGCGTAAACCGTTAAAGAAACCGGGCGAAGTCGGGGTGGGTTACTAATAGTCTATGTGTATAATTGTAAATTGCTATGGTATATCAAATTCTTAACAAGATCAAAATCTATTTCTTCCGTAAAATTCAGTAATATTATAATTAATTTGAAAAATACCGGTGTGATTTGTGAAACGAAAAGTATAAAAAGATCTTAAGGTCTTAAATGGCTCAATTGTAAGTAGGCCTACTTCGTATCTTTTTGTGATTTTGAAACCTTTCATTCCTGTATTTGCCATTATAATACAATGTCAATAATACAAATAATTTCAACAATAACAATTGTGTACCGTACCTTCACAGCAGTCATGTGGGACACCAGGTATTTCATAAGAGAATTAACAAACAGTGTACCACATCTACGTTTGTGAGCATTATCCTGACGACATAAATTGGCTTATTTCAAAATGATTCGAGAATAAGTTTATATGATTGTACAAAATAGTCATTTGTATTCATTAAATCATCTCTCTGACTATTTGAAACCCATTTTATACATCTGAATGTTAAAATATCGGCACGTGTTTGAGATGACATAATTTAAGTTTACTTATGTCTTAATTTTCAAAATGCATTGATATTATGTATTTTGCCCATTCAACAATGAAATATGCAAATCACAGTTTGCCAGCAATGCTCAATCGGGAGTATCGGGGTTCATGGTTTGTTCTCCCACTCTGTGACTTACACACTTTGGATTAAGCAGAGGATACACTTCCAAAAATAAACAAAAAATCAAATCCTACTATTAAAATATTTAATTATCCAAAAATATGGCGCTGCAAAAATTAAACAAATAAAAATACTGACACTCCCCTTCACACTTGTCCAGAGTTGAACAAGGAATTCATATTAAACACTTACAAAATCATAATGACTGGTTTTCCAAAAACCAACAAAACTTCAACTAAGTTTCACTTCCATATGGTGTCAATTCAAATTCTTTAAAATAACGAGCTCTAAATGGCTCGGTAAGGTTTACATACACTGTGTTATCAATTTAATACACATCAATTACTATTTACATGAGTATATCTTTTAATCATAATTATCAAAGTGTGGCCAATCATCAATTAATTTTGATCTTTCACAATGCTCATATGTCACCATCCCTCTCTCTCAAGCTAACAACTCACTACAGTGATTGGGAAAAACTTGCGTACTCCCGAGCTATAGAAGACTACTGAACAAGTCAAACTTAAGATTACACCCGGAATCTAATGTCTTCAAGAGAACTCGTGAATCACTGAATCATTGAACAATAAAGTTAGGAATTTATCATTTTTGTCTTAAAAGACCATTATATTATAAGAAAGCAACGATCTGAACTCTGCAAGCGATAATAATGGATATAAAGGGACGTCGGTTCAAAGACCGGGTCGTTCAAACAATCTTTAAACACTTCTGTTTATTATAACTCAGACAGTCCGTCCTAACCCACCGCACTACCAGAGGGTAAGGGTCTAATCTTAACTACTTGGCGTGATTTATTGCAGGGAGAGAAGAGAGCTCACAGTCTCGCATTCACAAGGGACTGGCTACATCAGCTTTCCACACTGCTGTTTCAAATGCAATTCTCTGAATGACAAGGCTTCTTTCTAATACAAATTCATAAAACAACATATTTAGGTTCAACAGACCTATTCTCTTAGCTTCGGTATATGATAATTATGAAGTGTCCTCATTAGCGGGTAAGAAAAATTCAATAATACAACCAATATTTAAGGGGCTTCAACACGGACGACTCTGAGTTCGATCCTTTCAAATGCCTCGGGAGCAGTATCCCAATTTGGAGGACTTATAACATTAGCGACTGAGGGCAGGCCTCGCCTTTTACCAGCGCTCATAATACAACATAAATAGCACCCTTTTCAACATACACACACAATGCCTCGTGATCACTATCACAACTTTGAGGGCTTATACAGTTCATTCACCACGACTAACTGTCCCTCATAATTACTTTTACCGAGCATTTCAACGCATTCCTAGCGTGACAAATTACTTCAATGCGCTACATAGCGCTTATACATTAATTAGCCAAGTTGCCTTCAAAGAACTAAATAAATTCAAAATCAACATTTGATCTACATCTCAAAATATATATTTATCTTCCTCCCTTAACAATAATCATTTTTTCCCCGTAAAGAACATGTATTCATAACATGTATTAAATCATCTAAAGGAGCTCGGAAGCTACCACTTTCAATATAAAATTCATCACAACATTCATTCATTTATATAATAATTATTATTATTATTATTACGCTTGCTATCTCATATTTATATCATTTACCATTTACACTGATATTTTACTGAATATATTCCACAAGGGATTCATTTATATTTCCCATATTTATTATATTTCTCTCAAATTAATTGTTCAGATCGCGCAATCATTTTCTTTTCCTGTTATTAAATATCCCTACTCTCTCTCATGAGGATTATACGCAAATCTTCCCAAACACATAACAATGAAATAGTTACTCACATGACTGTACGGTCAGCGACCGAATTCTCCAGCGATGGAACATTTTCGCCCACCAACTTTTCCTTAAGTCATTTTCATGGTTATATTTACACTCAATGACACTTTTTAACACCACATGAAATATATACCTTAATCACTTAGAATATAACGAATACCATTTTGTATCCGTTTTCACTTAACACAATACAATTTCACTAAAATATTACACTCAAAAATTTCACTATATTTACATTACATAACAAAAATATTATCACTTGGGAGTTAATTATTCGCCTTACACGCGTGATTTCTTTTCTTTTCCCGTTTCTAAGGGTTGTACTATAGCACGTCGGCTTCCTAATCTGACGAGATGATGGAAAGTCTCGATCGAACTACACCTCACTGGAACGGCTGATCTTCTAATCCTGGATTTGACTATCGGCTTCTATAACTTTCCTGCACGATGTCGTATCTTGCTGGACGCTAACTTGTCCGTCTAAATAAAAGTCTGTCCTTGATGTATTACTTTTCGATCGCTCGAACTGTTTATCGGTGACCTAGTAATTTCCTTGTACTTTCTGTTACTTTGATTCGGGGCTTATTGGAGTACTCCCCAATGTTTACTGTTCATTTGTCTACCTAGACAAAGCCTGGAACTACAATTCCTAATTTTTATCGTCCTGCGCTCTAGTTACCTTGATTTCAGGAACACTAGGCGTTACTATTTTGTTCTACCCTGCTTGGGCTCTTTAACGTAGATAGAACTGTCTATTTCACATTCCTTGGGTACCTCGAAACCTTATGATGCTTCGGTTCTTTAACTGAACTATTATATTCGAGTACCTATCGCCTGTTATTTCTCAAGTCCACAGCCTAAACTTTGACTATACTGGTGAACTTGAACGATAATTGTTTCTACGTGCAGCGTCTAAGCGCTCACTAAAATAACTTGTTATACTTTGCGACACAGTATCACGCTCTCTGGCGTCTTTTATAACTGAATGTACTTTGATGCTGCACTCCTGCACTAGGAGTTTACTTGTAGCTTATCTTGTAGTTGATGATCCATCGTGCAGCGCCTCTGCGCTCACGGAACTGAATTGTTGTGACACAGTGACGCCCCCTCGGGCTGTCTGAAACTGCATGCTCCTCCTGGCACCTCCAGGGTTTATATCGTAATCGGCGGCAAAAAGATAAAATCTGCGTCTTCTCCAGCACTAACTTCTGAAGTAATTGTCGTATAATTTTGAAAAATATATCTCTGGAAAGCTCTTGTTTTAAACGTCAACTGGTTTCTTTGATCATGAAAATCGATCACACAATTCCAAGATATTAAATAATTTGTCTCCTCAGATATGTGGGCGGTGAGGTTTATTTTTCCATCCCTACCAACTCTGGTCTCGGGGAATTACTAACGACGTCATGCTACATCTGCAGTTCTTTGCTGTGCAAATATTATAAACTTTTTCCCCACACAAAAATCTCTATTCCAGAATGATCAACAATGATGTGTTTCTTTCATTAATTAAATGCTTGCAAATGGCTTAATTCTAACTATTTCTCTTCTTGCACCATTGCGAGGTTGTCATTTTCTAGCTGAGTAAGGTCTATTTCCGAAACGTCTTCTCTCTTACTCGTCGTGGAAAGTTTTTATCGTTCTATTAATAATCATGAGCCAGCTCCTATCGATGCGTCAAGCATGATCTCACGTCCGCATGATTCGTGGTCACCCATTCTTGCGCCACATTATAACAGCCCACTTCTTAAAATCTTTCCAATTCGTTCTCAAGACTGTATTATTTCCTCTCTTCTTTTGCAAATAATTATGGATTCGACGCTTGAACCAATTGCACATGGGTTCAAATCACCCCAACTTAGATAAATAAATTTTTGAAATTTTGAGGAAATTTATTTAAATATTTTTCATAAAAAATCTTATTTTTTCAGTGTCGAAGCCATCATAACACTTCGCAGTACCTTCTGGTCTTCTTTTACAAACACTTCCTTTCTCTGGCTTGTTTTGGTGTCAACAGGATTTCCCTACATTCATTCCCTTTAAGCGGATGTCCACACTTAAGGTCATAAATTACTTTTCTCGTTCGGGTATTTCTCTGTCTCCTCACAGTCTGGCGTGCACTCCAAAACTTGTGTCAGACGGTTTCCTTTTTCTCATATTTTGTTTCATTGGACTGACGTTCTGCCTGTCTGTCTCGCTCTTCTCTGGTTATTCACTGTCAACCTATATATTTACAAACTGTTTAGGCTCAACGGGTGCGGTCTGGCCCTACCCGGTTATTGCTTCCTTATTTCTGCTTTCAGGACTCAAAGTCTACAGAATTTCATTTTTCCTTACGGGTGAGGTCTATCCCTCCCCGTCTCTTCTCTGTTTTCTTCCTTTTTCTTCATCTCGTATCGAGATGGCATTTTTCCAAAATTTCTTTTTTCTACTCTTCCAATTCCAGAGTTCCTTAAGATTCTCTCCTTTTCTTTTCTTTCTTTCATTACATTTCTTCTTTCTAATCTTCCAGCTGTAAATCGCTTATGAATTATCTTTCTCCAGGGGAATTTGCATTATTTCTAACCCTCTCCTAATTTCAATAGGGTTTTTATCATCCTGTAAACCTACTACAATTTTCGGTTTTCTTCCTCTTTCATCATTTCTCTCAAAGACATCTCCTTTCTTTTCCTCCTTCTCTCCAATGGTTTCATCCTTTTCTTTGAGGTTTTCCTTACTCTCTTTTAAGTCCATTTCAATGTTCCTTTTCTTGGCCCTCATTCGTTGGCATTCCTGATATTTCCTCATGAGTTCCAGAATTTGTACCTTCAATTGTTCTTCTTCTAATTTTATTTTGTCTTCCTCATCCTTATGACTTTCTTCTGGAAATTCGCTTTCCTTTTCAATTCCTATTGGATCCTGAATCTCTACTTCCATTCGTGCCTCGACGACACTCTCTATTAGGGTTTCAATTGTTCTATCCATTTCCCTAGGAACTATTATTTTAGCCTCTACGACTCCAACTTCTTCTGTTAACCCCACTTGATCTAGGTTTTTCTCTTTCTCTTCATGCTCAGTTTTTGCATAAGAATTGTCTTCTTTAATTTGAAACTCGTTTTCATTTAGGCATTCTTCCTGACATGGGATTATCGTTTCCTCTTGAATGTCTGTTATTAGCCTACTTTTCACATTTTGCAAAAATGAGGAAAAAGTAGACTTATGAGATCGGGCAAATGTGTGTGTGTGTGTCTGTCTGTCTGTCTGTCTGTCTGTCCTTCTGTCTGTCTGTCTGGCTGTGTGTGTGTCCCCCCCTATCAACTCCTAAACGGCTGCAGCAATCGAAACAAAATTTGGTAGGAGTAAAGATCTATACCTGAATATCTCACGGCCATATTTGAAAATGATGTCAGTGCTACCAACTGCTAAAAAATCGCAATTGAAATTTGAGCTCCATGTTGGATATCTTGGAAAGTATGAATGGGAGCTATTTCAAAATTGGCACACGTACAGATCATAATATTTCAGTTCAATTTCCAGGAGGCCAAACATGGCAGTGTTGCCAAAATGATTATAAGCCTCCTGATAGGTCCAATTTTAAATGCATATAACTTCTACACTATCAATTGGATTTCAACCAAATTTCGTATGTTTTATGTGTACATAACCAGATATGACTGAGCGTATTATTAAGACCTACCAGGGCTCCCAACTGTTAATAAATGCTCCTAATTTATTTTATCCAAATACCAATATATCAGAAAGTATGCAAGCCGACAGCTTTAAACTATGCACACGTATAGTACCTGACATTCTATATTAATTTGGAGTAACTTATATACGTCAGTGCTACCAACATGATTCTAAGCCTGCTGACAGGTCCAACTTTAAATACATGTAACTTCCATACTATCATTTGGATTTCAACCAAATTTCGTATGTGCTATGTGTACCATAACAGATATGACTATGCGTATTCTAAGGAGCAACCAGGGCTGCCAACTGTTAATATGTGCTGTCCCTATTTTTGTTACCCTAATATCAATATATCAGAAAGTATGCAAGCCAATAGCTCTAAACTTTGCACACGTATAGTACCTGGCATTCTAGAGGAATTTGGAGTAATTAATATACGTCAGTGCTGCCAACATGATTCTAAGCCTGCTGATAGGTCCAATTTTAAAATGCATGTAACTTCTATACTAACTAATGGATTTCATTCAAAATTGGCACAACAATAGATCATATTATTTCAGATTATTTCTGACCAATACATGCATGACATTGTTGCCAACATGATTTTACGCGCGCTGTTAGATCCAATGTTTAACTGCATGTAACGTCCATGCTATCCAGTGGACTTCAACCAAATTTTGTATTTAGTACCGTAAGAGACGGAACTCAGAATATATTCAGTCATCAGGGCTGCCAACTGTAGTGCTCTATTAGGATACATTATGCCAGGTATACAGTATTTCGAACTAATTGGAAATTTCGATATTAGCAACTTAATTTCGTCATTATTCTAGATAGGTTCATATTCTGTAGAATAATCATTGGCATGAAAAGTAGGCTGTATAGTTCTTAACGGAACTTCTTGTTTTTTTTCTTGAGGTAGCTCAATAGTTTTCTCCGTTTCCATAGGAGTCACAACCATTTCTACTTCTTTTTCTTCTTGGGATTGTTTAAGGCAATTTTCGGGCTCTTCCGGCACCGTTATTTCCTTTTCTTCTACAGCTCCAATTTTACTTTCAGCTTGGTTAACTGCTTCTTTTGATTCGAGGTCCTGCGCTAATATATATTCATCATATATTTTCTTGGCGGCCTCTAATGTTTCTTTACATTCCTGAATTTTAACTTTCCTTACTTCGGCTAACTCCTGAATAGTTATTATATCTTGTTCCGCATACATGCTCATCCTGAACTGATGCATCTTCTGACGTTCTTCTCTTATATATGCCCTCTGTTCCTGAAGGTATTTCCTTCTGTCGTGCTCTTGGTAATCTGTCTCCCACAAAATGTTATACCATTTATCATTCACTTCCACCATTTGCTTCATTATTTCACTTATTTCCACAATGAACATTCTTATCTGTTCCCACGGAGCTAATTCTATTTTCCCTTCTTCAACCATACGCAAATTTCTTTTCCATTTCTATTAATGACTTTTTAACATTAGGGATTTCATTATACAATTCTTCTAATTCTTGTTTAGGCTTTGTAGGCCCATTTTACTCGCCATATTAATAATTTCATCTATATTCCTAATTTCCTTAAAACTATCCTTTATTTGTTCCTTCATTCCCTTCGTATTCCTCATCTCCCAAAACTCATCATTCATCTTAATATGCCCTTTTCGCATTTCACTAATTATACCCAAGAATTCTTTTATTTCGTCCCAGGTCGCCATTTCTACTTTTTCCTGATCCTGAATGCTAAGACTATCATTCTTTTCCCCTTCGCTTTTCGAGCCTACTTGAACTGGCCTTACTAAATGAGACTTTGAATCATCATTATTATTATCCTCATTATTGTTTTTACTATGCACGCATTCCCTTGGAACTGGTTTTACATATTTCATTTTCACTTTGGAGCTCTATAGGCTCAACCTTTACCCTGTTTTCTAAAGACATGTTACCTTCTCTTCGTGCAACTATGCCTCTAGATGCACGCATGCTTTCTAAGGAAATCTCTAAATTTTCCTTGGTCGGGTACCCTTTTTCATTTCGTTGGAGGTTCACTTTACTGTCTATAGATTCATATCTATCTTTACTTTCTGCCTCCACCGCCTCCATGAACCTCTGCATTTCCTCACTCAATGACATATTACTATCTTAGAGAATACAGTGGGCTACTATGTCCCATCATCAGTTCATGCGTAAGAGATGGTACTCGGAACTCTTGTGTCCCAATTTCCAAAATTCAACCTCAGTACGGGTGTTTACTAAAACGTACCCGTCTGGTATACTCATTCTAATATCAACACCTTTATGGAAGTGATTTTAAAAATCCAAAATTTTTGAAAAACCATATTTTTCAAAAAATGAAAATTTTGATTATTCAAGAAAAACTCGGGTTTTTCCTAGGAAAACTCAGCCGTACGTACTGGGCGCCATGATATATGATTTTTATTATTAGGGGGTATGATATAATCATACAAGCCCCACGTTGGAAATTAAACAAATAAAAATATGCCGGTCCAAAGCGGAAGACGGGATTAAATGTTCAACACTTACCATATCATAATGACTGGTTTTCAAAAACCAACAAAACTTCAACTAAGTTTCACTTCCATATGGTGTCAATTCAAATTCTTTAAAATAACGAGCTCTAAATGGCTCGGTAAGGTTTACATACACTGTGTTATCAATTTAATACACATCAATTACTATTTACATGAGTATATCTTTTAATCATAATTATCAAAGTGTGGCCAATCATCAATTAATTTTGGGCTTTCACAATGCTCATATGTCACCATCCCTCTCTCTCAAGCTAACAACTCACTACAGTGATTGGGAAAAACTTGCGTACTCCCGAGCTATAGAAGACTACTGAACAAGTCAAACTTAAGATTACTCCCGGAATCTAATGTCTTCAATACAACTCGTGAATCACTGAATCATTGAACAATAAAGTTGGGGATTTATCATTTTTGTCTTAAAAGACCATTATATTATAAGAAAGCAACGATCTGAACTCTGCAAGCGATAATAATGGATATAAAGGGAACTCGGTTCAAAGACCGGGTCGTTCAAACAATCTTTAAACACTTCTGTGTATTTTTACTCAGACAGTCCGTCCTAACCCACCGCACTACCAGAGGGTAAGGGTCTAAACTTAACTACTTGGCGTGATTTATTGCAGGGAGAGAAGAGAGCTCACAGTCTCGCTTTCACAAGGGACTGGCTACATCAGCTTTCCACACAGCTGTTTCAATAGCAATTCTCTGAATGACAAGGCTTCTAATACAAATTCATAAAACAACATATTTAGGTTCAACAGACCTATTCTCTTAGCTTCGGTATATGATAATTATGAAGTGTCCTCATTAGCGGGTAAGAAAAATTCAATAATACAACCAATATTTAAGGGGCTTCAACACGTACGACTCTGAGTTCGATCCTTTCAAATGCCTCGGGAGCAGTATCCCAATTTGGAGGACTTATAGCATTAGTGACTTAGGGCAGGCCTCGCCTTTTACCAGCGCTCATAATACAACATAAATAGCACCCTTTTTAACATACACACACAATGCCTCGTGATCACTATCACAACTTTGAGGGCTTATACAGTTCATTCACCACGACTAACTGTCCATCATAATTACCTTTACCGAGCATTTTAACGCATTCCTAGCGTGACAAATTACTTCAATGTGCTACATGGCGCTTATACATTAATTAGCCAAGTTGCCTTCAAAGAACTAAATAAATTCAAAATCAACGTTTGATCTACATCTCAAAATATATATTTCTCTTCCTCCCTTAACAATAATCATTTCCCCCCGTAAAGAACATGTATTCATAACATGTATTAATTCATCTAAAGGAGCTCGGAAGCTACCACTTTCAATATAAAATTCATCACAACATTCATTCATTTATATAATAATAATAATTATTATTATTACGCTTGCTTTCTCATATTTATATCATTTACCATTTACACTGATATTTTACTGAATATATTCCACAAGGGATTCATTTATGTTTCCCATATTTATTATATTTCTCTCAAATTAATTGTTCAGATCGCGTAATCATTTTTTTTTCTGTTATTAATTATCCCTACTCTCTCTCATGAGGATTATACTAAAATCTTCCCAAACACATAACAATGAAATGGTTACTCACATGACTGTACGGTCAGCGACCGAATTCTCCAGCGATGGAACATTTTCGCCCACCAACTTTTCCTTAAGCCATTTTCATGGTGGGTAGATTATCGACTGAGGAATAACCTAACCACCAAGGGAAGATGATTAAGAAAAGGAGATGGGTTTCGGACTGGAGAAAAAGGATAGAGAAATGGGATGAGAGTCCCTCAAAAGTTATAAATTTAACTCTCAATACACTTAGAGGCGGTTGCCACTGAAAATTCGTTCTTTGATACCTAAAATGAGTAAGGACTTGGTCGAAGCTAACGGGAACCGCAGCTAGGGCTTGGACGGTTTGCACGAGGGAGGCTTTAGTGTATTTCCTCCCAAGCATGCATCTGCTTACTATGGGGAAGGGTGATGGTCTGGCGAGACTGAGAGTAACAGATTTATTGTATGTCTGTTTAAGTAAATTCGTTTTTTCAAAGTAATTCGAAAAATGCCAATAATTTGCATCAATTTTGATATTTCCAGTTTTAGAATTTGTAAGCTTCCTGAACAGTGACCAAGTGCTTCCAAAAAGGATGGTGATAGAGGAATTATGCTTTTGGAAATAAATTTGGTAAATGAACCAATAGTTGCATTTGGAAATGGCTAAGCTTTTAACCAGTCAGTAGCCGACTAAAAGTTTAGGCAAAGAGAAACACTTATCTTTTTGAAAACTGACCATAAGATTTTGGAGAGGATCTCCACAAGCAGGTAGCTGGCGTAGCGAGCTGTACTTGCCTTACTGGCCAGTTAGAATTAGCTTTTAATGCTGAAAGAAACTTTAACAAGATTACCACTAAGAGTTTTTGCTCAAATGCAACAAGTGATGAAAGCCCTATTAATAGGTTTAATGGCATTGAGTAGGGAGAGTCAAGGAAGACCGGATCTTGCCTAACCGTTGTGTTTTCGAAATTATGAATCCAAAAACAAATATTTAATTTATTTAACAAGGCAAAAGAAGTTGATAACTTTAACAAACATATATTCAATCTGGTTAACAAATTTGGGGTCACAGACCTCAGATAGCATTAAACATTTGCGCCAGGCAATTAACAATTTATGAGGTTTTAAACCTTATATATGTACTAAAATCTTTGTAAGATTTAAAAAAGACAAATGAAATGCTTAAAGTTTAAACATCAATTTGAGTACAAGGAGTGTACTTTAAGGAATTTACAAGTAATTATTTTAGAAAAAGTTACAACTTGGAAAATAACAAAAAAGGAAGCGAGTAAATGAAGAAGAAGTTCCTATTACTTCTTATGTTTATGCGGAGTTACTTCTATGACAATTATACAAAGGAGGACAGGTCACATACTGTGAAACCTGAAGAGAAAATCAACAAGGAAGGTTCTAGACTTCCTGTATTTAGATAGGAATCACTAGATAAATGGGGCAGGTTACCCTTTCGTGAGACCTAGAAACAACTGACTAATGAGTTAAAAGAATTGTATTCTCTCGTTATAAAAGAGAAACAATGTAAGCTTGAACCGTGTATAAAACACGTAATTACGCAGAAATTAAGTAATGATAAACAAACAAAATGGAAGGGCACTTCGAAGAGTGACACCTTATAGAGAAAGAAATAGAGTTACAAATTTTATTAATATAGTTTGTTAGTAGAAGGTTTAGGAAAGATCAATTGGGATTGAGGATAAATGTTCATGGCCTTATTTAAATGTAACCGGACGATCGCGACGCGGTAGAAAAGTTGAACAAGCACTGGTTTTCACTATAGTATGTTACAAGATGAAAAGTTCACTGTAGAAACAAGAAAGTTTATGGGGAAGAGAATTATTGCAATGATGAACATAACTGGTTTCACTAGACAGGCGAGAGTCTATTTCTTGAGAAAGTTGTAAATTACAATTAAATGCGCCAAGAACATCCAACGGTGGAAGAAAATTCGCTATTGAGCTTTAATTCAGAAGTGAGATTCTTCAATTTTAAATAGTATTCTCACAAATGAGTGAAAATTACATGACGGCAGGACGTGTAGATAAAATACAAGATCTGGAAGGTTCCAGAACGATCTTAGTAGACGAATGGGGCCAAAAATAATCCAACGGTGGAGCGAGCTTAGTATTTTACAGACAGCGGGTATTAGATAATATCCCACGTAGTGAGAAGATCTCTCAGTTGAATAGCTTAAGAAAAGATGCTTTCTATTAATGTTGTCTTAGACAGACAAGGCCTAACATGGCAAATCCCACGAAGAATGATTACCGCCCCACAAGTAATCTCACGCTGTCTATAAAGTAATCAATAAAAGCATGTAGATAAAATTGATGAAGATGAGGTTAAAACCTTAAGTCTGTACTTATCTTGGTTGCATGTTGAAGGTGAAGTTCCCCTTGACAATATTTAATATGCCAACATGGCGTAGAAAGTAGAGTTTGCCTCTTGGTTTGAGGAGACTGGCTCGAGTTGAGCCTTAACTGAGTCGACGGCTGGCGCACAAGTGAGACCCACTCAGCAGAACGCGAAGGGACCAGGAAAGGGAAAGGAGTGGGGGTAGCAGACAAAAGGAGAACATATAAACATAGCCAACATTACAACAAAAAATTGATCTTCTCTTGCTGAGCCGGTCTTCAAAGAGTTGATAACAGATGATACTAGCGCAGCATGGTGAGTAAAAAAGTAGACCTAGTTCTCTTGCTCACGGAGAAAATAGCTGGCGATGGTAACAAGATCTGGTGGCCAGATGGATAAGTAAATCCTCTTGCACCAGGAAGAATTAAGGAGCTTCAGAGATTCGCTGCGAGATGACGCTAGGTGGGTCATAGAAGATATATATCTAGAACAGACTCACAAAAGATATAAGAGACCTGATCAACAAAGAGAAAATAGAAGATCACTGTTGGTGTTTGATAAGAAAGGAAGAAATGGACATACAAAGAGCCTAAAAAATTATATTCTCACGTACCGTGTATTTAAAGAATACACCACATGGTTATATTTACACTCAATGACACTTTTTAACACCACATGAAATATATACCTTAATCACTTGGAATATAAAGAATACCATTTTGTATCTGTTTTCACTTAACACAGCAGAATTTCACTAAAATATTACACTAAAAAATTTCACTATATTTATATTACATAACAACAATTTTATCACTTGGGCGTTAATTATTCGCCTTACACACGTGATTTCTTTTCTTTTCCCGTTTCCAAGGCTTGCACTATAGCACGTCGGCTTCCTAATCTGACGAGATGATGGAAAGTCTCGATCGAACTACACCTCACTGGAACGGCTGATCTTCTAATCCTGGATTTGACTATCGGCTTCTATAACTTTCCGGCACGATGTCGTATCTTGCTAGACGCTAACTTGTCCGTCTAAATAAAAGTCTGTCCTTGATGTATTACTTTTCGATCGCTCGAACTGTTTATCGGTGACCTAGTAATTTCCTTGTACTTTCTGTTACTTTGATTCGGGGCTTATTGGAGTACTCCCCAATGTTTACTGTTCATTTGTCTACCTAGACAAAGCCTGGAACTACAATTCCTAATTTTTATCGTCCTGCGCTCTAGTTACCTTGATTTCAGGAACACTAGGCGTTGCTATTTCGTTCTACCCTGCTTGGGTTCTTTAACGTAGATAGAACTGTCTATTTCACTTTCCTTGGGTACTTCGAAACCTTATGATGTGTCGGTTCTTTAACTGAACTATTATATTCGAGTACCTATCGCCTGTCATTTCTCAAGTCCACAGCCTAAACTTTGACTATACTGGTGAACTTGATCGATAATTGTTTCTACGTGCAGCGTCTAAGCGCTCACTAAAATAACTTGTTATACTTTGCGACACAGTATCACGCTCTCTGGCGTCTTTTATAACTGAATGTACTTTGATGCTGCACTCCTGCACTAGGAGTTTACTTGTAGCTTATCTTGTAGTTGATGATCCATCGTGCAGCGCCTCTGCGCTCACGGAACTGAATTGTTGTGACACAGTGACGCCCCCTCGGGCTGTCTGAAACTGCATGCTCCTCCTGGCACCTCCAGGGTTTATATCGTAATCGGCGGCAAAAAGATAAAATCCGCGTCTACTCCAGCACTAACTTCTGAAGTAATTGCCGTATAATTTTGATAAATATATCTCTGGAAAGCTCTTGTTTTAAACGTCAACTGGTTTCTTTGATCATGAAAATCGATCACACAATTCCAAGATATTAAATAATTTGTCTCAGATATGTGGGCGGTGAGGTTTATTTTTCCATCCCTACCAACTCTGGTCTCGGGGAATTACTAACGACGTCATGCTACGTCTGCAGTTCTTTCCTGTGCAAATATTATAAACTTTTTCCCCACACAAAAATCTCTATTCCAGAATGATCAACAATGATGTGTTTCTTTCATTAATTAAATGCTTGCAAATGGCTTAATTCTAATTATTTCTCTTCTTGCACCATTGCGAGGTTGTCATTTTCTAGCTGAGTAAGGCCTATTTCCGAAACGTCTTCTCTCTTACTCGTCGTGGAAAGTTTTTATCGTTCTATTAATAATCATGAGCCCGCTCCTATCGATGCGTCAAGCATGATATCACGTCCGCATGACTCGTGGTCACCCATTCTTGCGCCACATTATAACAGCCCACTTCTTAAAATCTTTCCAATTCGTTCTCAAGACTTTATTATTTCCTCTCTTCTTTTGCAAATATACTGCTCAAAAAAATTAAAGCACCACTTTTTTCAAAGGCCACCAAATTTTAAAATTTGACCGCACAATCTCGAAATCTCAGTATGACGTTTGTCCTGACGCTTAACAAGCATATGCTTCAGCACAACTCCCCAACTTGAATAGTTTCGGGGTAGCGCCCTGAAAAACAGCCCATTTTCGAAAACCGCAAATTGAAGTTTGCGAAAAACGCTGTAGGACTTGTCGCAGGTTGCCCAAGCAGTCGATAATGAACGAGTCTTTCTCTTAAGGTTCCACCAACACGTTGAAATCGTTAAATTTGACGTTCGAGTATTTCAACCCCCTTCATCATCCCCTAAACATGGACTACCATTGGGGGCGTCTAAGAAGGTACCGGGTGTGTTTAACCACCTGAAAACCTGCACACCGTCCTCAGTTGCTGATTGCAGTAAGTTGTTAAGGCCTCCGGCAATGTTCATCCCCCCTTACACCGTCAACTGGCATGGGACCAAACCACCCCCTCTCGATTCACCCCTAAGGAAAGTTCTAATCGAGATGTTTATCAGTGCTGTGAATGAGGGGGTCTTCCCCTAACGTTTCAAAATAGGAACTGTGCCTGTGTCACCACCAGTTCCTCTGCTACCCCCATTTGTATGATTTTTCGAATCAGGCCCTTTTTAAGAGCTGAAACGAGGTCTTAATCGATGAAAGGGCTGTAAAGGTCCTTAGACGTAGTGGTGACACGAAATCAACCCCTTCCGATCGTTGATTGACAATCCATCCCCCAAAATTTAAATTGTTGCACCCTCAACCCTCCCTGTCTGGACGCGTAACGCGTCATGGCAGAGTTTTCAGAGTTGGATGAAAATGAAGCTTATGGCATGCAATCGAGCCCAAAACAGCGGGTTGGATGGAAATTCATCGGTAGGGTGGGAAACGGGTCCAAAAATTTTCAAAAAAGTTAACAACCTATAGTAAGTACGCCCATGCATATGCAACCCACATCACGTCCGAGCTTGCGGGTTGCCCCTGATCGGCAATAGGTTACGAAGTTTGGAAATGGGAGAAAAATTACGTTATGTGGGTTGCCTATGCATGGGTGTACTTACTAGAGGCTGTTAACTTTTTTGAAAATTTTTGGACCCGTTTCCCACCCTACCGATGAATTTCCATCCAACCTGCTGTTTTGGGCTCGATAGCATGCCATAAGCTTCATTTTCATCCAACTCTGAAAACTCTGCCATGACGCGTTACGCGTCCAGACAGGGAGGGTTGAGGGTGCAACAATTTCAATTTTGGGGGATGGAATGTCAATCAACGATCGGAAGGGGTTGATTTCGTGTCACCACTACGTCTAAGGACCTTTACAGCCCTTTCATCGATTAAGACCTCGTTTCAGCTCTTAAAAAGGGCCTGATTCGAAAAATCATACAAATGGGGGTAGCAGAGGAACTGGTGGTGACACAGGCACAGTTCCTTTTTTGAAACGTTAGGGGAAGACCCCCTCATTCACAGCACTGATAAACATCTCGATTAGAACCTTCCTTAGGGGTGAATCGAGAGGGGGTGGTTTGGTCCCATGCCAGTTGAGGGTGTAAGGGGGGATGAACATTGCCGGAGGCCTTAACAACTTACTGCAATCAGCAACTGAGGACGGTGTGCAGGTTTTCAGGTGGTTAAATACACCCGGTACCTTCTTAGACGCCCCCAATGGTAGTCCATGTTTAGGGGATGATGAAGGGGGTTAAAATACTCGAACGTCAAATTTAACGATTTCAACGTGTTGGTGGAACCTTAAGAGAAAGACTCGTTCATTTTCGACTGCTTGGGCAACCTGCGACAAGTCCTACAGCGTTTTTCGCAAACTTCAATTTGCGGTTTTCGAAAATGGGCTGTTTTTCGGGGCGCTACCCCGAAACTACTCAAGTTGGGGAGTTGTGCTGAAGCATATGCTTGTTAAGCGTCAGGACAAACGTCATACTGAGATTTCGAGATTGTGCGGTCAAATTTTAAAATTTGGTGGCCTTCGAAAAAAGTGGTGCTTTAATTTTTTTGAGCAGTATAATTATGGATTCGACGCTTGAACCAATTGCACATGGGTTCAGTATATTTGAATTGCAGCCAATGGCCATAGCAGAACATTTCAACTAAACGCCTGTAAGCTCCCCAATTTCAATTTCAAGTAGCTCTTACTTTGGCTACCAGACGCCACTGTCACTGACACCCAGCGGTGAACGTTGGAACTTGATAGAGCGTTTCTAACCAAATTGCCTACAGATTTTGGCTACGCACTACCATTGTAGTGGTAGGTTCTTTTACATGCTTTACTTCCCCTCCAAAGGAAGGCATACTGAAGGATTTTAACGCTCTTAAAAATCCGACCACTTCGGCCGGGTTTGAACCCGCGATCATGGGCGTAGCAGTTCAGCATGCTACCGACTACGCCACGGAAGCCATGCATATACATACCGGGACATGCGTCTGATTTATAACCGAATGGCTGCGTGGCTCAGTGGTAACGTGCTGTGCCCAAGGTTGCAGGATCTAATCCTGGCGCAGTCATCTGGCATTCGAGGGTGCGTAAATGCAAGGGAGCTGTGTCTGTAGATTTAAAGGCACGTTAAAGATCTCCTTCGGAGCAAAATTCTGGCAACCCGGCGTCTCTAAAAACCGCAGTAGTCAGAAATGATGTAAAATCAATTTCATTTTTATTGATTTATAACCAGTTGGCCTAAAGAACTAGTTCCGTTGTTTGTTTGAAAAGCTTTATAATACTAGCCTAAAATCCATAGCTCAAGTCTTACCTCTTAGGGTGCTTTGGAAACTCGGGTGTCGTCTTGTTATTTGAACAGTCTACATTAACAGAATGGCATCCCAGTCGGTCAACACGAAGAAAAGGAAGCTTGTAGTTTAACGTGACCGTTAATCTCGAGATCATGAGCCACGGGACCTCCTTTTTACGTGGAATCCGAACCACAGGACATGGCATTTCACATCGAAAATCTCACATGCATTGACCGGGAATCGAACCCGGACCGCCTTGGTGAGAGGCATTCAGCTAGACCGCTGAGCCACCACGCCCCCGGTCAACACGAATACACCCAATTGTGCGAGGAGTAAAAATTAATTTCCCTGCTGTGTAATTGTGTAATTCAAAATACAATAATTATTTACACATTTAATAAAACGCTTCTCAATCAACCTCCACCCCCACCCCCTTCCTTTATGTGAGAAGTATTTTATTAAGTGTATAAACAATTCATGTATTTTTATTTCAGGCACTATGAGATAAAACTGTCACTCCCCGTTTTATCTAATTGGGTACCGTACACTCGTGTTGACCGACTGAAAAGTGACCATATAGGTTACTTAGCAACCCTGAAATATGGCGTTTCTTCTTCTTCTTCTTCTTCTTCTTCTTCTTCTTCCTCTTCTTCTTCTTCTTCTTCTCCTTCTTTCCGATGAGGCCTGCTAGGGACCACGTGCCAATTTCAATTCTTCACACTTTGTTGTTTTCTCTTCCGTTCCCTCCAGTACTCCTCCATCCGTTCCCTATGCTGCTTCTTTCTGTCCTCGGACCACTTCGCACCAGGTTTCTTTGGCAATCTTCCTTGGAATCTTTTCATACTTAATACCCTTTTTCTAAAGATCTCTCTGTTCACCGTTTCTTCTTCACTTATATTATTTCTTTCTAAATCTTTCTTTACTTCTTGAATCCAGCTAGTTGTTGCCCTTTTCTCCCAAAGGTACTTGAATATCTTTTTTGTTAATCTGGAATCATCCATTCTGCAAATATGTCCAAAAAAATGGAATCTCCTTTTTCTTATCGTTCCTGTTATATTTTCTATGTTCCTGTATATTTCATCATTAGATCTTAATTTCCATACTTCTGCTGTTTTCACTGGGCCTAAAATTTTCCTCATGATTCTCCTTTCTAGTACTTCAAGTTTATCTAATCTATAGTTTGTACCAGACATTCACTTGCGTATAGGCATTCCGGTTTCACCACTGTAGTGTAGTGCCTTATTTTAAGATTTTTAGATAAGCACTTTTTGTTTAAAAAAATCTTAGTGATACCATATGCTCTTTCCATCTTGTGTACCCTTTCTTCTACCGAAGATTTTTCTAAACCATTTTCTTGAATTATTTCTCCCAGATATTTTAATTTCTTTACTTTTTCCACTGGGCCAATATCTGTTGCCAAATATTTTGAAGCGTTCTTGATGTTTGTAATAAATTTAGTTTTTTCTACGGAGATTCTCAAACCTGTTTTGTTGGCTATTTCTTCCAAGAGATTGATTTGTGTTGTTGCACTTGTTAGGTTTTCTGACAATATAGCAAAATCGTCTGCAAATGCTAGGCAACTTATTTCAATGCCTTTGTTTCTTCTCCCCAAAGTTACTGGGGAAATGTTATGTTCTTTTAGCTTTAAATTCCAAATTCTTACAATTTTCTCTGAAACACAGTTGAACAGAAGGGGTGATAAACCATCACCCTGCCGTACACCTGTATTTATCTTAATAGATTTTGATATCTCACCCATAAATTTTACTTTTGAAATCGTGTCAGTAAGGGTTTCACGTATTGGGTTTGCCAATTTAGTTTTCACTCCAAATTCACGAATTGTTTTATCTATAGTTTCTCTATCAACCGAGTCAAAGCCTTTTTAAAATCTACAAAAGTCACAACGATGTCCTTTGAATTCAGTATCCTATGGTGAATTATGGATTTTAAGTTAAATATTTGTTCTGAACAAGATCTACCTTTTCGAAATCCAGCTTGATACTCGCCCAGTTGCTTGTCAAGTGATGTTTCTACTCTATTCAGCAATATTTTTGAAAATACCTTGTATGCAATTTGAAGAAGAGAGATGCCTCTATAGTTATCAACGTTTTGTTTGTCTCCTTTTTTATGCAATGGTTGTATTAGAGCCACTTTCTTTTCCTCTGGAATCCTCTCTGTTCTCCAAATATCTTCAAAGATTAACTGAAGCTCTTCAATGATTTTTGATTGAGACCATTTCAAAAGTTCAGCTGTTATACAGTCCTCTCCGCTAGCTTTATTATTTTTTAGATTGTTAATTGCTTCTTTAATTTCTTCAGCATTGGGTGGTATATGGCTTTTAATATTTGATCTAGTCCCTCCTTAGCGTAGCGGTCAGCATGGTTAGCTGCCGCCCCGAAGGTGCTGGGTTCGATTCCCGGCTCTGCCACGAAATTTGAAAAGTGGTACGAAGACTGGAACGGGGTCTACTCAGCCTCGGGTGGCCCAAATGAGTAGAGGGGGTTCGATTCCCCCTCAGCCATCCTCGAAGTGGTTTTCCGTGGTTTCCCACATCGTCTTCGGGCAAATGCCGGGATGGTGCCTTCTTCAAGGCCACGGCCGTCTCCTTCCCTCTTCCTCGCCTATCCTTCCTCACCATCCCTTGGGGGGCGTGGTGGCTCAGCGGTCTAGCTGTATGCCTCTCACCAAGGCAGTCCGGGTTCGATTCCCGGTCAATGCATGTGAGATTTTCGAAGTGAAATGCCATGTCCTGTGGTTCGGATTCCACGTAAAAAGGAGGTCCCGTGGCTCATGATCTACAGATTAACGGTCACGTTAAACTACAAGCTTCCTTCCTTTTGCTTTTCACCATCCCTTACCTTCCCTCATGAGGCCCCTGTTCGCTTTGCAGGTGAGGCCGCTTGGGCGAGGTGCCAATCCCACCTCACCAGTTGTATCCCTTCCGATTCGATGTTCCCAGCTCTAGGACACTGCCCGTAGAGGGGGTAGTGGAGAGTTCCCTCGCTGAGTCCGTGGGTTCCACCAGCCTGGAGGGTAAACGACTAAAAATAAATAAATAAATAAAAAAGATCTGTTTATTGGTTTATTGCACTGCACATCACCTCTTGTAAAACACATAATTGAAGTTATAACACTGTTACACAATGCTCACATACAGCAAATCCAGCAACAATAACATTCACCAACACAGCGCAGTCGGCACATGATTGCTGGCTGCGTGAGAGAATTATTGTCGCGCGGCGCGCGGCGGTAAAAAAAATATGACCAAGCTTCGTAACTGTGTAGATAGACTGTGGTTATACGTTGTCATGAAGACGTGCCTAGCCTCAAATGTGGAGCCGGGCCGAAAGGCGACAACAGTACATCAGCAAGTAGCCGGCGCGGTGGTGAAACAGACACAAATCATAACCATGCCAATTTTCCAATGGGGGGGGGGGGGGGGGGGGTTCTAACCCCCAGTAAGCCCCACTTGGCTACGCCACTGGCCCGAAGGTATGCTTGCACAAGGTGAGCCATGTTCAGCATCAACTAATCCAGTTTGTCTTGAGGCAGAGTATCCCTCTCTTGGATAAAATCGTCCATCACTTGGTTAATATTCTCAGGAGGGGTGGGACGGTTGACAATTTATTGCATTCTTCAGTTTCACACAGTTCGTTTCGTGTCCACCGAATATGTTGGCCACACCATTCGCTGTATACAGGGTGTTTCAGAAATACTTTTACAAACTTTGGGGATTGGTTCCTTACGCCAAAACAAGAAAAATAAAGTTCATATACACATAGCCTATGTCCCAAAATCCTTCGTTTTCGATTTATTAATGAAAGAACATTTTACAGTGCCACATTAATTGACAGCCTGTTTGGAAGTGTTTAACACATGAACTCATATCAAAAAAGGTTCCTGACACCGACAGATGGAAAAACTGTCAAATGCACAGGTGTTCCAGACAGGCTCGCCATCAGTACCAGTTTAGGATTAGTGTGTGGGCTGGCATTGTAGGTCCATATGTTCTACCAGCACGTCTTACAGGTGCTGTCTCCAGAGATTTTATCCAGACACCCTTTCAGACTTACTGCATGACAATGTGCCCCTGCAAATACGACAACGTATGTGGTGGATGCATGATGGGGCTCCTGCACACTTTAGTCATCTTGTTCGCACTGCACTGACGGAGATCTTCCAGGACAGATGGTCCTGACAGTTGTCAGGAACCTTTTTAGCCTATTTTCAATTTTGAAAAAATAGGCTTATGAGATCACCTTTTGTCCGTGTGTGTGTGTGTGTGTGTGAGAGAGAGAGAGAGAGAGAGAGGTATGTGTGTGTGTCCCCCTAATAAAATCTAAACAGCTGGAGCGATTTCAATGAAACTCGGTAAGTTCATAGCACTATTCCCGGCGACCTCGACCGTGCCCTTCAAATTTTGTTACGTCTCAACAATCCAACATGGCGGCTGTGCGAAATACTTCACTAGCATTCAATATCTCCGAAACTATTACCGATATCGCCCTGAAATTGTGTACGGTGATAAAGGGCACTACTAGAAGTTCACCTATGAGACTTTCAAAAACCTGGTGACTACAAAACCAACATGGCGGTCAAGCGAAATTGAGACTTTTAAATAGACATTTCTCGCGATTTAACTATCCAAACGTAATGAAACTTGGTACAGCAAATGTTTATACACATTGTAATGCACTGGAGTCTAATTTAGTTCAATTGTTTACATAACCTCAAAATGGCGGCTGTGCGAAATATTTCACTGACATTCTATATCTCCGAAACTATTACAGATATCATCATGCAATTTTGTACGGTGATAAAGGGTACTGATACAAGTTTACCTATGTATATTTCATAAACCTGTAAAGTACAAAACGAACATGGCGACCAAGCGAATTTGAAATATTTTAATAGACTTTTCTCGTGATTTAACTCTCTGAGCGCAGTGAAATGTGGTACAGTAAATGATTTTGCAGATTGTAATGCACTGCCATCTAATTTAATTCAATTATTACATAGCCTCAAGATGGCGGCTGTGCGAAATTTTAAAATTAAGTTTTTATTCTTGTGTCGTAATCATGCGATCGAAGTGAAAGTTTGAATAATGAAGCTAGGCAATAATTGTCCTAGAATGGTACATAACTCTATGGCCTATACATATAACAATCCTAAATGGTGAGCTTCCGAAATATTTAGACGGTTCTCAATATCTATGAATCTTTTACAGCAACCAAAGTGAATTTTTTTATGTTCATAGAGACTATGAACATATGTTCACCTACAGGACTTTCAGTAACCTGGTGAGCACAAATCCAACATGGCGGCGACGCGAAGTATAAATATTTAAATAGACGTTTCTCGCGAATTAACTATCTGAGTGCCGTGAAACGTTGCACGTTAAATGCTTATACAAATGTTGATCCACTGGCATGTAATTTATTTCAATTGTTTGCATAATCACAAGATGGCTGGCGTGCGTACTTTTAAAATATCGTTTTTACTTCCTGTGTTCTAATCATGCGATTGAAGTTTGAATACCACACGTACACAATAATCTTAATGTAATAGTACAAAAATAAAAATCCATCCTGGCGACCATATGAAATATTTAGACGGTTCTCAATATCTACGAATCTGTTACAGCAATTAAACTGAAATTTTGTATGTTGATAGAGACAATTATCATGAGCAGGATATATGAAAATTGGCTGTATAGTTCTTCACGGAACTACTTGTTTGATACGAGTTCGTGTGGTAACACTTCCAAACAGGCTGGCGATTAATGTGTCACTGTACAATGGTCTTTCATTAATATTGGCCGATAACCTCGATGTTAGGACCCTTAAAACAACAATCATTATCTTTCATTAATAAAGCGAAAACTAATGATTTTGGGACATATGTGTAGGCTGTATGAACTTTTTTCTTGTTTTGGTGTAAGGAACCAATCCTCAAAGTTTGTAAAAGTATTTCTGAAACTCCCTGTATACCATGAGTCGAATTGACGTAGGCCTATCTGGATCGATCGGGACGAACATTATCATCATAGGATGTTTTTCAGTCGGAGTCTGTCAACACGATTGTACCCAATTATATTAGGCGGAGAGTACAAATAATATTTAAACACCCTAACCTGAAAGAAGTAGTTGGGAAAGGTTGCCTATATTGAACCGCCGCCTACCACCCGCGTAAAATCTAACTTTGTGGTAGAGTGTGACATCTGGTGGATTATTATGAAAGCAAGGGTATATCCCTATCCATGTTGTGAGTTTTGAGAAGTGCAGAACAAAGGATGGTTGAGTTACAATGAATTATGTACATTTAATATGTTGTAGGCTATGTAACTTTTCAATCACATGGCTAAGAGAAGAACTGTAATAAAGAATGTAAACTCAAATAATAGTAGACTATATGTGGGGCATGATCTATCTTCACTTGTCCTCTTTTCCGTGAAATTTTGAATTTATGCTCTTCAAGTTTCGCCAGCTTAAAGATGATAAAAATGAAAATGGTGAAATTGCCTAAATTGTACCATGAGCTGCTTCCTATATTGTACCGATATGATTTGGGGAATGGTTAGGATTCAGTTTAGAACCCAGTGTTTTTAAGCAATTTCTTGTAAGTTATTTTATTTATATCCTAGGGTAAATTATATTATTACCCATCTACATAGTAGGCTTACTTTGTTTACCTATTTTATAATTTTCTTTTGTCGCAGTATGGCACGGAGAGACACGCGGAGAACAAATACTAAAACGCAAATGTAGAGTAAAAGTACCAAATATGAAATACGTTCCTAATATGGAATACCCCAATATTTGTTAAATTAAACTTGGCAGCGCTGCGTGGAACAGGTACGAAGATGCACAAGGAAGGTCTCTCTGGTGGTGAGTTGAGGGGAGGCACTTGAGCTGCGTTCTTTGTCCGTGTCAGTCGAATAAGTGTTTTACAACCTCCAAGAAGTTTTGGGAAGGTAAGAATTGCAGTCGTTTACAAATTAAGGCTTTATCTAAATTCCAAAACGTCTGTTAGTGTTTCGTAGAGTGTGCACTAACCATACAAACTATACAGTGGACAAATACATACATTTGATGAACTGGTATACATATTTTGTAAGGTGCAAATTAAATGCTGCTGGGAACCTTATATGGAGTACTGTGGTGTTCTTATTATGGAATAGTATTCCATATTTGGAGCCAGAATTTTCCATAAGTACAGGCAGTTTTTCTTTTCTTTAGAACCATGGCCGAACGGAAGGACAATTCAGAGGGAAAGGTACGGAAAAAGTGGAAGGAAGTAGATATGCAACACTCTTTCACTGCAGTATGAGCAGGGAAAATGGGTTACAAATTGGCAGCAAGTGCATATGGTGTACCAAAAACAATTGTTTCGTTTAACAACAAAGAAAAATACAACAGTAAAGGAAGAAGCTCTGCCCCAAAAAGTTCCAAATGCCATTAGGAAACATAATAGAACCTAATCGTAAAAAGGGCAGATGACCTCGTAGTTCCGCCCCTTAAAACAACAATAACTAAGTAATCGTAACAGAATACATTTGTCCTGTTTGTAAATTAGCAACGCGAAAGGGTCCTCAACGACGGAGGCTCCAGGGAAGGCTGAGATTCGAACATCATCACCTTACAAAGATAAACTGCTGGACTCTCAGATACTTTCCTCAAACCATGTGTTCAAGTGCCGAAGGTGGCACATTTGTACGTAAACATTGCAAATAATGATTTATTATTTTAAATTAAGTTCATGTGTTTCTTATTTTAAACATACAGACTATGAATGTTTATTAAAACAAAATGCTTAGGATACAAATAATAGTATTCCATATAAGGAACACTTTTTTTAGAACAAAAAAAAATACAGTTTTTATTTTATTTTGTAATTTCCAACAAAAAAGAGTTAATCAGCATAAAATAAATAGCTGATAAAGTAGACAGATTGTAGCAACGTAACATGTATTTAGAATTTACCAATGTCAAAAAGGAGGTCGTCTTTTTTTATTGAAATAAAAAGGTATTCCATATTTGGTACTCTTCCTCTAGACATTAAAGTGTTCAGACGAAGAAAGGTACTCGTACTTTCATCAGAATTCGAACTTAAACTAGAGAGACATATTTTAAAATTCAAAGAGATGATGTTTGAAAGCTAGCATTTCAAATTGCAGAAAGGAACGAATTGCCACACAACTATTATGCCTTTACGCCCAGGTATCCTAATTTAGCTAGCCCTACGTCCATTGAACGGGTCAAAGGATTCAATAAGGAAAGAGTCCATGAATTTCTCGGCCTACTTGAGGCATTGTGCAACTAATGCAGCTTGGACACCACAAGGATGTTCAACGTTGACGAAAGAGATTTTTCTATAGTGCAAACGAGAACTCAAAAGATTGTCGCTCGGAAAGGCAAGAAACAAGTGGGAGTGATTACAAGTGGTGAACGAGGAATCAATACTATGATGGTGTGTTGTGTGAATTGGGCTATGAGATGAAAGTAGAACTGAAGAAATGATTAAATGTTAAACAAATGAATCATGCCAAATATGCCGGGGTAAGTAGTCTAAGGCAGTGGAAATGTTCTATTGTACCACATGTCGGCTTACTGTAGCCTACATTACGTAGTTCAGTTTATGTACTAGGTCCTACATGTATTACTCAAATAAATTACATAGAAATTTAGATAGATAGATAGATTTATTTTGTCTGGCAAGATTAGGGCCATTGGGCCCTCTCTTCCATCTAACCAGATTATACAAATGATAAGTAATGAACAATACAAATACAACTTAAATCTAACAATATTACAATGTTGATATAATATAAAATACATATGAAATGGATTAGCTTGATAATGAACACTACAAATACAACTTAAATCTAACAATTTTACAATATTTATACAATAATAAAATACATAGGCTATAAACTGGATTAGCTTGGTGGTGTAGGCTGTAAATTGTTGCATTGTTAGGGTGAATAACTAAGAATCTTAGAAGTAAGTTTAAAATTACAGTAAGGTAAGGAAATACTGAAAAAAATAGACTAATGATGGTGATGAAGATAATTAGTCGTTACTGAAGGAGGTTATTTAGATATCTAAATAGAGAGTAAATGAGAAAGTGAGAATTGGAAAGTTTGAATAAATGTAATACGACGTAAGAATATAAGCATAAGTGTTGAGTTCAACTTTCATTTACTTAGTGAGTATGTACTGCTGGCAACGCTGCTTGAAGTTGGACGGGGTTGCTCCTCTGACAGAGCGAGGCAGATTGTTCCACAGTCGTGCAGTAGCAACAACGAAGGAGTTGGTATAGCGTACTGTGGCGTCTGGGGTGGCATCTACAGTAGTAACAAAGTGCAGAACTAATTGGTCGTTGATGGTGGCGTTTGGTACCAAAAGTTGGAACTACATGAAAATCCAATGTAGACCTATGCTGTCTTTACTTGAATTAATAACAGATAACACACTAATACAGACATCACAATTAACACCAGATATCAGACAGATTCTACACACACCCAAAGTACACGGGGCTAAATGACCGCGTTGTCGCAGCCCCTAAACTGAGGAACCAACCAACCAATCCGAAAATTGGGTTTCGTTTTTTAAATAAAAATAATCAAATTAGTTTTCATTATTTGGCTCTGGGAGAGGGGGCGGGGGGGGGGATGTTCCCCCTAATCACCTCCGCAGTTACGCCACTGGGTACACCATATGAACCTCCTGGTACAACTTGGGAACCTAGTTACCTAATTTGTACCATTTGCAGACTATTCAATAATTGTCTTGATGCTTGTCCAGTAGTCACGCATCCTCTGGCTGTGTTGTTCCTTTCTCTCCTTTGTCCAGAGGACACCTGTGAGCTGTACTAAACTTTTTGTTATTGAATTATCTTGAAAACATGTCAGTAAATAAGGGTAGGCTATATTCTTCTTGTTGTTCCGTATAGGCCAACTACGTACCACGATATTCAACTATTTTGCTTGGAGTGGGTCTTGATGCTTGTCCAGTAGTCACGCATCCTCTGGCTGCGTTGTTCCTTTCTCTCCTTTGTCCAGAGGACACCTGTCTTCTTCCTTGGGGGGTTTCCTCGAACTTTATTTGCTTTAATTTACTCCTGAGGGACGTTCGAACTTTTATGTCCTTTTCCGTAACTCCCAGTTCCAACGGATCTTTGTGTACTTCTATTAGCCATGGTGACTTGATCTTCCTTCTTTGCCAGTATGTGAGTAGCTGGTTGATCAACCAGTTTGGATGCATCCTGGAGACGTGTCCATAGAATGTTAGACGTGGACTATATTATAATTATTTTAGTTCATAAAAAAATACATGCAAAGTGTTCCAATAAGTAGCCTATAGAAAACCTTCCCGTAGGCTATATGAAATATTATTTATCACTTAACACACTTTTTGTCCAAAAAATTAATTGGATGACGTTTCGATCCTCATACGATCTCATCAGATTTTGTTCACTTAGGCTTAGATTGGGTTTGATAGTCAACCTGCACCAAATGAAGCATCGGCAAAAGGGGTACTGGGTGGACGGGGTACGAAATATACTGGAAAGACTAGGAATGGAGTGGACTACTTATGGAATAGGGACTTGCGAAGGAAGGAGGATAGGGTGTGCAAAAAAGTTTGCAGAAGGATAAAGGACAGAGTTGCAGGTACTCTGAGAAGAGTGTGCCAACAGGAGAACCTCAACAGAGTTCAGTGGAATAAGGCAATTTACGAGTATAAAGCTTGAAGGTCTAACGAAAAAAGAAATGATAGGGATAGGCCTAATTTGGTGGTTAATGGGGCTCAGTGGCGGATCCAGGCCTTGCGGGGCCCTGGGAGATATAATAAGGTGGGGCCCACAGCAATAGGAAATTTAAAAAAAATCAAATGGAAAATAGTTTGGTAATAACAATAAAATAAAGAATAGTTACAATATTTTGAATACACTACAGTACATTTTTTATTAATACTAAAGAAACCTTTAGCCTAAGTCCCCTTGAAGAAGATTATGTAAACTATGAAATATTAAAATATTACTTTGCGACGTTTTTCCCGGCTAAAGTCTTCTATTATTTCACTGAAATCTAAACTTGCTAACCGGTCACGGGAGGTCATGGCTGCTCTGAAAAATGGAATATGAATTATAAATTAGTTTGAAAAGTTTAATTAATTAAATTAAAAAATCTATGGTGCGGGGCCCTTGGCGGTCGCCCTACTAGTCCTCCCCTAGATCCGTTCCTGATGGGGCTCTTAGAAGAACGAATCATTGTGAGAAGTAGGAAAAGAGGACCGTTGCCTTTTTGTGGGAAGGTTATGGGTGCAGCACAACTGATCAGGGCTACAATGAAACCAAAATAATACGAGCAAATTTTTTGTTTTAGCTAAAGGAGATATAAACAGAATGAAAAGAGAAAATTAATATCACACTTTAATAAAATTACTAAATAGGGAAACTTTTTAATGTAGACTAATCGGGGGAATGTGAGATATGAAAGCGACAGATGAGAAACATAACAAAGATGCATGTGAAACAAATATAAGGGCACGGGAGACGATATTCTAAACTATAAAAATTTTTGCTTTTTTGGGACCGCTTGCTCCATTATTTAGTTGTCTTGAACCTATCTTTTCTATGATAAAGAAGCAGTCTGCCAAGTCAAGGGCGTATATAAGGTGGGGGGGGCGGTGCTTAGGGGCTTCCAGACCCCCCCCCCCCCCTCGAAAAAAAAACCAATAAAAATTAAGAAAGTGTTGCTTTGGTAAGAGCATAAAATAGGCTAATTGTAAATTTGGTTGTACCCTAATCTTAACCTATTGGCTAAGTTATAAACAATATTAGGATTTAAATTATACCAACTCGTGGTGTAGTGGCTAGCATTCTTGGCTGCCGCCCCGGAGGCCCGAATTCGATTCCCGGCTCTGCCAATAAATTTTAATTCTAGTCTGAGGGCTGGAACGGGGTAAACTCAATCTTGTGAGGCAAAACTGTGAATTCCACAGTACGGTACTTTTGAGAAATAAATTATCAACTTGAAAAAAAAAAAAAAAAAAACCTGTTTACATTTCTGCTTAATAAATTGACCGGCTCCGCCGGCTCCGATTGAATGGGTCAGGCCAGGCCAGGCCGGGTCACCCCGAGTCAAAATGCTCGTTCTATGCACGGTGCACAGAACCTCGGCGTTACGGTTTGCACGCGTGAAAGTTGTAAGGGACCGGCCGCGGTGGCTGAGCGTGGGTTCGAATCCCACCTCGGCCGTCATGAAAATGGTTTCTGTGGTTTTCCGACTTCCTTCCAAAATCCCTTTCCTGACCCTCCCAAGTTGGCAGTCGCCTGAGCAATCGTCCTGTCACCATTCCCCATTGTAGACTATCTGCTGACAAAGTGTGTTCAGCTCCCAAACACCGTGTTTGTGATGGTAGAGGAATGATCCCTTGCAGAGTCCGTGTGCGAAGCCAAGCTGGGAGGATAAGGTATTTAAAGGAAAGAAGAAGGGAGGCGTGTAGCCTGTTTGCTCCCATGTCTTCGATGAAATATGTTATGGTAAGTTGCTTTTGAAGTGAGAGTCGTCATTCCTTCCGTTGTAGCCTACAGCGGTGGCACATAGGCCTATAAGGTAAATAGCATACTGAAATTCGTTGTTACGCACATCGTTACGCATGCTACGGTATGTTTAACTTATTCTTCGTGAGTTTAAAGTGAGCTTGGAACGCAACCATACGAGATAAAAATAAAATAAAAATAATAGTAATAATATGAGAATGACATTGTGATGAATATTTAAGAGAGATGAACAATTATTTATTAATTATTTAGTCTATTTGTGCTGATGAGAAACTGAATTTATAATAGGAATTGGCATATTTGGCAGTCATGTTCGAGGAGTAGCCTAACAAGGGAAGTGTCAGGTAAGACAGGTCGAAACCTATCTTGAAACTTTGTAGTCGCAATCGTAGTAGCCTACTATAAAAGGACAACGTGCGGAAAATCAGCCGCCAGATTGAACTGCAAGGCCCCGAAATCATGTGGCGAATATCTCATATAAATCAATGGGAAGTAGCGAGTATCGTACATGTTGGAATGGACAGCCCTGATGGCCCAAACACTCAAGGCCAGTGGGAAGCAGCCACACGTCCAGTCAGCATATAGGCCTACGCCCCACCTCGCTACTACTCCGAGTGCCACAGGGATGTCCAGATCCGCGAGCCGTCCTGCCTGCGTACCAGGATGTCAGGTACGATTTCGGAGCCTTGCAGTTCAATCTGGAGGCTGATTTTCCGCACGTTGTCCTCTTATAGTACAACAATTGCGTCCACAAATTTTCAATGTATGTTTCGACAGCTCTTACCTGATAGTCTACTTTCCTTGTAACTTAAACCTAATGTTACGTAGGCTACTGCTTGGTTCCAAGTAGTCACTCAATGCAGTTTTTGTGGTTGTGAATTTAAGGAATTTGAATTAACTGGAGTTGAAATTTGACATTACGGAGTCATACCCATAGGCTTTTTGAAGTTGTTTGATAACTTGATCGTTGGCAGAATTTTGTAGAATTTTAAACATTTTGACATTACACATTAAATTTACGGTAAGAAGCATAGCCGAACTATTATATTATTTTGAATGTTGTTCCTACCTGAGTGTAGATGACCTCATATTTGCTGTAATTTAAATGCCCTTAGTTGAAGTTGGAAACAGACTTCCTTTCAGCACAATTTAAGGAAGAGAACGTTGACGTATCTTTGGTTCGCAACCCAGAGAGCAATGAAGGTCACTCACAAATATATTAAATGTGTACGGTAGCCTATGATAAGTCAAAATGAAAGGTCTTCTCCTGTTCTGCATGCCATTGCTTATTGATAGAGCCGACCAACTAGCTACATTTCATGGCATTTGTAGACTTGAAAAGGCTTTTGATAACTTTGATTGGAGTAAGTTGTTTGGTATTTTGAAAACGATTGGAATAAAGTAGCCTACATGGATAGGAGGGTGCTCTGCAATCTACACAGAAACCAGACAGCAATTATTCGTGCCGAGGGACATGATAGAGATGCTGGTAGCCTATTCAGAAAGGTGTACGGCAAGGCTGCAACTCATCACCCATACTTTTCAATCTATACATTGAACAAGCAATGAAGGGAATTGAAGAAAAATTCAAAGTAGGAATAAAAATTCATGGAGAAATTATTCAACTCTGAGAATTGATGATGACATCGTCATCTCAGCCGACACACCAGAGGATTTGAATGTGTTTGCCAATGGTAAGGATTCTGTCTTGAGGTAAGAATTCAGGGTGAAAATTAATAACATAATGTAAAATAAAAATAGCCTATTGGAATGCAGCCGAAAGAAATCAGAAACCCCTATGGACGTCGAATTGGCAGAAGAAAAGTTAATGGAAGTAGGATACTTCTCTTACTTAGGAAGTAAAATAACCAGTGATCGACGAAGCAAAGAGGATAGGTAAAAAAAGTAGGTTAGCACTGGCAAGGAAAGCATTTCTACAGAAAAGGAATCTGTAGACATCGAATAACTTATAGATTTAGGTATTAGGAAGTCATTTTTAAAGCCATTGTCTGGACCGTGGCACTTTATGGAAATGAAACTTGGACTGTTGGAGCAGCAGAAAAGAGGTGAATTGAAGCGTTTGAAATGTGGTGTTACAGGAGAATGATGAAGATCAGATGTGTAGATAGGGTTACAAATGAAGAGGTATTAAGACGTTTGGGAGAGGAGAGATGTTTCTGGTGACTGCTAATGAAGAGAAGAGATAGGTTGGTAGGACACATACTAAGACACCCAGGAATAGCAAAGTTATTTATGGATGGAAGTGTCAAGGATAAGAACTGTAGGGGTAGACCAAGGTTAGAATATGTTAAACTGATCGCCTCGGATGTAGGGTGTGGGAGCTATGTAGAGATGCAAGGATTAGCTCAGGATAGGGAAGCATGGAGGGCTGCATCATGCCAGACAATAACTCGGTGACTGCATTCTGTGGTAGCATTAGACTATGTTTTTCCTCACTCCTTCAGGCTTGATTACTCAAGAACAACGTTACTATGCGACACGTTGAACGTTTGACTGTCTTCTCCATAAGATTATTATTATTATTACTATTATAGCTCGTAATTTTTGCAAATTGTTTATACCACAGAGCACATACCGTGCACAGGCTAATTGTTGACATTGTAATTCGAATAATTGTATTCTCTGTTTATTGATTTCCAGATGAACCACAGAAAACTGTAGGCTGCCAAGCTACTACGTTATCCCCAGAAATAACAACGGATGATTTTGCTCTGAGTTTCGTCTTCAGACGTATGCCGACACACATTGCTTTTCCTTTTCAGTAAGTGTCGAGAAGGCTAGTGGCCTGTTGTAGCCATCTGTCGGCAGCGACATGAACCACTTCACGGCAATAGGCGTGGCGGAGTGAGATGGGCAGTGATTGGAGGAAGACTGGTTGCCCTCCCAGTCGATTACTGTCACGAAGGGGGCGGAAGCAGGCGGGGTCAACTCCCGCTATTGGGTATTGGAACCCGCGAGAATCAGACCTGTTCAAACAAGGAACTCGTTCAGCATCATAAGGCAACACAACAGATGGTCATATTTACATGTGAGTGGGGGCAGATCCACCAGATGGCCCGGTGTTGTGTTAAGCTTGTTGTCCCGTTCTTGGTTTGAAGTAGACAAGCCGGTGTCTACAAATCATAGACAACCGAAATAGATCTAGCATACAGTGAAACTACGTTTTAATTACAGTACGTAAAACTAACCCCAACCGACAGCGGTGGCTACGCTCGCTAAAGCGCAGTGCTAGGTCATGGGGCCAAGCTCTCTGTTCCACCGTCGGCCGTCCTTGAAATAGTTTTCCGTGGTTTCCCATTTTCAACACCAGGCAAATGCTGGGACGGTACCTTCTGACAAGCCACGGCCGATTCCTTCCACATCCTTGCCCAGTTTCATTCACCATCATTCATTTCATCTCTCATTAACTCCTCTCATAAGGTTGGCGTCAGGAAGGGCATCCAGCCGTAAAAACCATCCACCATGGCATCCATGGCATCCCATCCCCGACCCCGTTGGAAAACGGGATTGATAAGGGGTAGACAAACACGTAAAACTAACCCCACGAGTGAGCGTCAGAGGGCTGGGTATCGAACTCGAGTCCTCCGGAGCATAAAGGGAGCGTGATTCCCCTACAAAAAGCGGCCAGCTTAATTAACTGAGCTTAAGGTTAAATACCATAACGTCATTAATTTACTCAAGAATAGAAATGGTTGTTGACAATCCTATGAGTTTTTCAAAATAGGCAAAACTGTAGTAGTAACAGCCCTTAAAGGATCTATTAATGTTTTGCGAAAACCACGCAACTTATATTCGTAGACCCTACTGTAAATTATGTGCACTTTAAGGCTGAACAGCTAGTTTAATTATCTATTTTTAGTTGCGATTCGCCCATTCTTCTGTTTTATTTTCTAATTTATATGTGTGAGATAGGCCTACATTTCATAGTTCAGTATTTTGTTGACTTTCAAATATCTCTTCTTTCATCTTATTATTATTAGCATATTATTGTAAATGTTATTTTACAGGATCTTAATTTTTGTTTGGCAAGGCTATTCCGCTCGACTTGGCCGGCGGTTCCCGGCCAATAGCCGGTTGAAGCGCGTGGTCTCCAGGCCTATTCCCAAGCTCTTGCTGCGGTAGACGTCTGAGCTCCGAGCTAATTGGGAGTTTTATAAAGCTACTGTGTACTGTATATTGTATTGTATAAAGGTACTGTGGCCTGTTCGCCATCTCTTGATGAATACAGTACTTTTGCATTTGTCAGTTGGCACAGGCTAGAGTAAAAGGTGGCTTTTCACCGATGTCTCAGTCTCACTCATGGCTGTGATTATATGGAAGCTACTGAGGTATGGGTGGGGCTTAGTAATGGCATTCGAGGCACAGTCAGTGCCTGTGAATGCTGTGAAAGGTTCAACTCATAGGGTTAGGACTACTGTTCTGACTCAGTGAGGAAAGCAATGGCAAACTACCTCACTCCTCTTCTTGCCTAGAACGCCTCAAAATAGTGCTGCCTTGGGTTTTTGTGGGTATCTACTCACATAACGTAACGGCGGTACTTTTTGAGGATCCAACCAGCCTTCGGGCTGACTACCTAACAGACAGACAGACAGACTGTTTTATTATGATTGTGTATAGTGCTGTAATGCCCTATGTGAAATATTCGTTACGTGAACGTGTGTATCTGCACAATACGTAGCCTACATAAAGTGCAGGAAATCGTGCGCTAGAACAAGACAACAGTTTCGAGTGAAATTTCCAATGTCCAATCGGACAATAAAACAACTGGCTAAGAGATTCAAACGTACAGGTCAGTAAACAATAAAAATAGTCGTAAAAGGTCTATATTTCCGTACTGAAGATACATTGACCGGTGTAACGGGAAACTTCATAAGGAGTTGCCGATTATGTTTGGCAGTGGATGGCGAACGTTTTCAGCATCTACTGTAAACATGGTGAGTAAAAATGCATGATACTGATTTTAAGTACCGTATTCTGCCGGACATATGCGCTCGCGATTGCCCGCAACTGAGCCGTGACTGGCGGAGCGCGTGAGCGAGAATGTCCTTGCCAAGCAAATATAAAGACCCTGTATATTAGCAGCCTTGTAAGTCGAGGAAGCATATACAGTACATTAAAATAAAATTTAAGAAAAAAATTAAAAGGTTTTAAAAGCTATAGGCTAAGTTAGTGAGAATTTATGCTCTTAAAACAAAGTTAGCATATTCAAACTTCTGAACCCGCCCAGGGGCTCACGACGAGGGTTGGCGACCACGGGACCCTAGCTGGGTCCGGCATTGCTTCCACTTACTGCTCGGGTCCAAGCTCCGTGAACCTGAGAGGAATATGGATCGCGGACTATGAGGAATGATAATAATAATCAGTGCTGGGGACTCCAAGGCTCACAACCTTGGTAGTACTTTGGCCGTTGCGGAATATCATCGGCCCCAATCAACAGTTTTCTAACTGTCAAAAGCATGGCGGAAAGGTCAGCAGAAGCTACTACCCCAGGTGGTAACCAATCCACCGTCGCCTTGGACGACGCATGCAGGCCTTCGGACTCTGGGGAGCCTGCACCAATATGCTTGGAGGTATCGGAGACTCCACGAAAGATTAAACACAAACGCCCAAACTACTTTGCCAATTTTAATGTAAATTCCCTCCTGAATGTTGGTAAATTAAAACAACTCACAAATATCTTACACCAACATAAAATACTAATTGCGGCGATTCAGGAAACGAAATTTACAGATGAGCATGCCTTCGAATCAGAGGGATTCAAGATTTTTAAAGGTAAAACTGGCAAACGAGTGGTAAAACTATCCCTCATCTAGGGACAGGATTTGTTGTCAATAAAGAGATTCTGGATTCAATCACAGACTTCAACTCCCCGAACAGTCGTGTCTCAATTCTTTCATTCCGAAGCACAAATAAGGTATACGCCATAGTGAACGTCCATGCACCAATCAACCAGGCAAATAAGACAGATCCAGAAAAAACAGATCAATTCTGGGAAGAACTAGAAGATATCATCTCTAAAGTTCCAGACAAACACACCATTATTCTAGTTGGAGATTTTAATGCCCAGCTTGGTAAAGAAAGAACATTCCAGAGCATTGTAGGAAACTACTCGGCTCATAAAAGAACAAACCGCAATGGAGAGAGACTCGTTGAACTGTGTAGGGCGTTCAACCTCGTACTGAAATCAACTGCTTTCAAGCATTTGCCTAGAAAACAGAAGACTTGGACATCTCCAAATCCGAACCTTGGTGACAAGACGCTAGATAAACTATTGGAAATTATCTGCGAAATTTGGAAAACAGAGAGACTCCCCAACGGCTGGACTTCTGCCTTGATTCACCCCCTTCATAAGAAAGGAGATAAAACAGACGTAAATAACTACCGTGGCATTTCCCTCCTTCTGATAACCTATAAGATTCTGGCGAAATCTCTTCTTACCAGAGCAGAGAAACAACTAGATCCACAACTGGGAGAATATCAAGCCGGTTTCCGGAATGGGCGATCATGCGTCGAACTGATTATAAACCTCAAATCTACCCTCTCCTATTTGAAGATCTGGAATACGAAATTTGTGGTGACCTTCGTAGACTTTACGAAGGCCTGTGATTCTATTGATCGCAACACCCTGATCCGAATCCTAAAAGAATTTGGCCTGTCAACAAAACCAGAGCGATCATCCAACAATCGCTGACCAACACCACCTCGAAGGTGAAGTTTAGGGGCGAAATATCAGGCACCTTTGTAATCAAGACAGGAGTAAGGCAAGGAGATGGTCTCTCACCATTATTCTTCAACTGTGTCCTCGAGAAGGTTATCCGTGAGTGGCGTAAATAACTCAATAAACAAGGAGTTGCAAGCGGAGTCAGACTGGGTTACAGAAGCTGGAACATCACAATTGACTGTCTAGCCTTTGCCGATGATCTTGCAATCATTTCTGATTCATTAGAGACAGCCACGGAACAAATTAATCAGCTTAGTGCACAAGCAGCGAAGGCAGGACTCCAGATCTCCTTTGAGAAGACTGTGTTCATAACTAATATCGTACCGGCGCCCAAACACCTTGCTGTGGAGCAAAGAAACATTAAGCGAGTTGCAAAGTTTAAGTAGGCCTACCTGGGAGAAATGATAACACCTAATGTATCAGAGAAAGAAGCATTCACATCACGCTTGAGCAAAATGGAAATGGCCTACCATTTAACTAAGGACATCTATAAGAAAAGATCAATATCCTTCAACGCAAAACTAAACCATTACTACAGTGTCATCCGTCCGGAGGTCTTGCATGCCTCACGATGAACAAAAAAGCCTTGGTCGAAAAACTGGAGGCCAAAGAAAGGAAAATTTTGAGAAAGATATTGGGTTCCATCAAAGACAATGGGGAATACAGAAGACGGCATAACCATGAACTATATACTCATGTGGAGAAGATAAGTGACGTCATCCGGAAGAGAAGGATAACATTTTTTGGACATGTGAAACGAATGAGCCCAGCGATACTGACCAACCGCAACATAACTTACTTTCAGGTGAGGAAAACAAAATGGGCCTGTATTATGTTTGAATAAAGCACATTATAGCTATTATGTTTTGGATAACGGATATTATAACTCTTTAATATGCACACACATCTGAATCTACATCTTAACACAATGAACAACTTACAACTAACATTGTCACAGAGTAAAAGCATATATACACTCCGACCAAGTTCCATAGAGGACATAAACTAGATACATAATAGTCTCCCCCACTTATATAAAAACAAATAAAAGGAACTATTCATATTCATTTGGGCACATAGTCTTGCAGATACTGAGGAGGTCGCCTGTCTCTGGCTGATCTTCTTAAATAATTATCAGCAGGTGGTGGAAGGCTGTTTCGATCAGGGCGTTCATCTGGTTGCACGATGGTCTGCCTTGTATCATCTGAAGTGTGGGTTGCAGGAGGAATATCCTCATTTTCTAGTCTTGACTGGGTTGGTGTTGGTATGTTTGGAACACCACGCACAGGAGGATTTGTTGGAGCAAAAGTGACATGCTTATCTTTCTTTGGCACGAGAGTCGATAATAACTGGTCAACATGCCGCTTTAAAATTCGTCCCGAATCCAATTTCACATCATAGTGACGCTGGCCGAGTTTAGTTTGTATAACACCAAACTGCCAAATATCACGGTTTTTCTGGTGAATCCGGACTTGCACTCTCTCTCCCACTTTGAAAGAGCGAACAGGGGGTGAGAAACTGGATGTAGTCAAGCTCTTTTGGTTTGGACGTAGAGCATCCAACCGGATACGTAGCCGACGTTTCAAATATAGTTCAGCTGGAGACTGTCCACATGCCAATGGCGTTGCTCTGTATTGAAACAAGATGTTCTGTAACTTAGTCGATAATGGTGCCGGGTCATTTACAGCAGCACGAAGTCGCCTCTTCAAAGTTTGGATGTTTCTCTCAGCTAGCCCATTGGTTGCTGGGTGCCCTGGTGCAATATATTTCTGAAAAATCCCTCTCTCCTTGCAATAGGATCTGAATACATCACTCGTGAAGATAGTGGCATTATCTGACACAAGGACATTCGGGTACCCATGTACGGTGAAGATCTTGTCAAGCAGACTGATAGTAGTTGCAGTGGATGGAGCGTCTTTCACCATTCGTACTTCGACCCACTTGGATTTCGCGTCAACACACATCAAGAAATGGTGGTTATCAAATGGCCCCGCAAAGTCAATGTGTATGCGTTCCCAATTTTCTTCTGGTTCATCCCAGGGGTGTATTGGAGCTTTTGGTGGATTTGAACGAGTCTGTGCGCACTCTTCACAAGATTTGATAAGCTTCTCAATGTCTTTGTCTAATTGCGGCCAGTAGACATATCGTCTTGCTAACTGTTTTGTTTTCACAATGCCGAGGTGTGTTAAATGTAACTCTTCCAATATTTTTCTTTGTAGTTTCTTTGGGATAACAATTCGGTCTTGACGGAATAGAATACCATTTTCAACTGTATATGGTTCATCCAAGGATTGAGTTTGAAGACGTTGCAGGGTGGCACTAAGTTCTGGGTCTAACATAGTCTCATCACGGATAGTTTCGTACGTAATGGCTTCACTTGACACTTGAAGAATCGTTTCAGCACAGAGTTGTGAAACTTCTGCATTTATTGATGTTTCAATGTTTGGCGAGGTAGATGCAACAGGGGCTCGGGATAGGCAGTCAACATTTTCGTTATCTTTCCCTTTTTTCACTCTTACCGTGTAGTCAAACCCGGAGAGAAACGATGCATATCTTAGGAGCCTTGCGGATGTCATTTGTGGCAGGCCCTTGTTCTGATGAAAAATACGAGACAGAGGTTCATTGTCTGTCACAAGAATGAAATTTCTTGCAAAAATATAGTTGTAGAAGTGTGTTGTGGCGAAAATTATTGCCAGCGCTTCCCGGTCAAGCTGACTGTAATTACATTCTGCTGGTGTTAGGGCACGAGATGCATAGGCGATGGGTCTTTCTTGGCCATCCATCTCATGACTTAATACTGCTCCAACACCAGTAGGACTGGCATCGGTTGACAAGATGATAGGCAGTGATGGGTTGAATGGGGTAAGGACACGTTCACTACATAACTCGGACTTGAGATTCAAGAAAGCTGCTTCACAGGCTGCAGACCAGAAAAACCGTTCACCTTTCCGCAATAACTGCCGTAATGGGTGGGACTTCGTTGAAAAATTAGGAATGAACTTTGCATAATAAGTCACCATACCAAGGAAGCGTCTCACTTCTTCATTGTTTTTAGGGCGTGGCATTTGTGACACAGCTTGAACTTTCTCTGGTGACTTGCGGATCTCATTATATGATACAATATGCCCTAGGTAGTCTATGTTTTCCTTGAAAAATGAGCATTTGCTTTTGTTCAAATGCAGATTATTTTTCGAAAGCCGTTCTAGACAGGCTATTAAGTTCTTGGTGCACTCCTCCTTCGTTGTACCATGTATTATGATGTCGTCAAAATAAGCTTCAGCTTTTGGAAGACCATGAAGGATCTGTGATAATATCCTATTAAATTCTGAGGGGGCAGTTTTGATGCCAAAACTCAGTCGGTGCATCCTGAAGGTTCCTTTGTGAGTGGATATAGTTTGAATCATACTACCTTCTTCATCAACCTTCAGATGTAGATATGCCTTGTATAAGTCTAACTTGCAGAAAAATTTTGAGTTTCTAAGACTATGTAGAACATCATTAACTGGTCTTATGGGATGGTTTGCAGAAATCAACCTTGAATTTACTCCACATTTGTAGTCAACACATAACCTAACTCCCCCATCTGGTTTTGGGATAACAACAAGAGGCGATCCCCAATCACTTAAAGCTGTGGGAGAAATAACTCCTTCTGATTCCAATGAAGCGAGTTCCTTTTCAACGCGTTCCCGAAGAGCAAAAGGGACATCACGTTCACGATTGAAGACAGGTTTCACCCCCTCTCTGAGTTGCAGTTTTACTTCAATATTGGGAACGCATCCAATTTTTTCTTCAAAGATTGTACTATACTGATGTAAAATATCCTGAATTGACTGCACTGAGTTGACAGATTCAGTGTGAAGTGATTGATTTGTGTCCTTGTCAATTTCCTTCAGATCAAGGCCGAGGCCCCTGATCCAAACACGACCAAGCAATGCGGCATGACCTTGCGTGTCATTAGACTGGAGATGTTTCTCTCTGATCCAATTATCTCGCAAGCCACGTAAAAATTGTGCACGAAGAAAAACATCCGCGATTGAAATTCTGGCGTCACATGTACACTGAATATAAAAGTCACAGTCTAGTAAGTGGCTTCTAAGAGTGGCAACAAATCCTGCAATATTTTGACTTTCTCTTTGATTGACGTTCAAAAAATAGTGTTGGGAAACTACGGTTGAGACTTGGGGTGACAGTATTTGCTTGAAATGCTTTACTAGGTCATTATAACCAAGAGACTTGATTGGTTTATCAGGGCCTAAAAATGCAGAGAGATTGTTATAATGAATTGCCCCTATTGATGTACACAAGAGCTGAGCTTTCTTTGTTGGATCGGTGGCATTGCTGAAGTTTGCGTAATTTTCAAATCGTTCTAAATACGACACGAATTTTTCCTTTTCAGAATCAAATTTTTCAAAAGGTGTGATGTTAGTGGCTTGTGGGGTTGTGACGGGCTGGTGAGCTTGATACCTTTCAAGTAACTTCTCTTGAGAATCAGTAAAAATGTTCAGTAATTGTTGAAACTGATTTGCGTCCATCTTGACGGAACTTAGAAATAATTTTAAAAGTCACAGTTCAAATATAATAAAATGTTTCAAGATAACAGATTTAAAACACACTGGGTAGTGATCGATGACCGAATATTGTCCTGGGCTTGAGAGAAAAAAAAAACAACATTGCATAACCTCAAAGTTCGAACTGCGATAAATATTATTTTGAATATGTGGCATGCAGGCACACGTAGCTGAATATACGATGAGTTGCTTAGGATTGTTTACAAGTACTCTGTGTACATTTCATGTCGATTTGCCTGATTCTTGATTTTACTCACGTGGCCGTTGAAACAGACGACGTAAATACCGTACTTCATTGATGTAGGCTATATCTGTACCGGAGAATCAAGTCCCAATTCCTCGTCGCCAACTATTATGTTTGAATAAAGCACATTATAGCTATTATGTTTTGGATAACGGATATTATAACTCTTTAATATGCACACACATCTGAATCTACATCTTAACACAATGAACAACTTACAACTAACATTGTCACAGAGTAAAAGCATATATACACTCCGACCAAGTTCCATAGAGGACATAAACTAGATACATAATAGCCTGGTTCATTGAACTGGATAAAGATCTGAAAAAAGTGGGGATATCACCAACAGACATTCAGGAGCGCGCCCCACTCAAAAGGAAACTTCAAGCTTGCAAAGATTTCCAAGAAAAACCGAAGCTGAAAACGGGAAAGATTTGGACCCAGGAACGGAAGGAAATCCACCGAGAACGAAAGCGGGCGTACTGGGCAAACATCAAAGCCAGTAGAAGACAGTTGGAATGACGCGGTCCATAGATGGCCTATACGAAATGAAGCTTTGTAATTTGACACCCAGAGGGTAGCTTGCATGTCGAATTTCGTTGTTCCTTGAATCACTATGAAAGTCAAGGAGGTTAGATATCTAAACTCCTTGAACACTATAGCGCTTTCTAGTAGAGAAATGAGGAACTTTGTATTGGTGGAAACTCCAGAGATTAATTTTGCCATTATGAACACAGCCTACTGAATTCAAATGGGTTCTTTGACATGCCAACATCGAATGACATTCATGTCGTATTTTTTCCGCCTTTCAAAAATCACTTACCACGGCCAGGAGCGAACCTGGGGAGTGATGGTGACGAGTAATGAGGGTTCCCGGTTCGTGCGTAGTAACACAACCAAATACATTGGTCGGTGACTCACTCACTCATTCGCAACACCACAGTGGTTTGAGCAAGGGCCCTATATCAGCAGTATTGGAATAGATAACACAGCGGGCTGTTTACAGGCCCTTCTCTTCCCGCCTGCCACTTTACCTCACCCCGCAAGTTCACAGAGCTTGGACCCGAGCGGTAGGCTACACTTGTACCGGGCTCCTCTTTGTCCAAGGAAAATAATGGAAAAGGCGAGCATTGTCAGATAGGCTACCGTACGCGGGCGGTATTGCTACTCTAGTTCAGCGACTACTGTAGACTATGTATTTTTGTGGATGCGTGCGTATGAGTATGTAAGTATTTTTGGGTCTAGGGCAGGGGTAGGTGCCCTAAAACTACAGTAGCCTACTTGAAATGGGGCATCTGGTGCGTGCAAAAATTGGGGGAAACCACACTCAAAATACTGTATTTGCTGTAAGCACCAAGAATCGAACCTCGGATCTCCGTACGCTTATATATCCGTTCTATAGTTAGATATTTTTGTTTTGAGGAATCGAACAGTGAGGTCATCTGCTTTTCACCATTCTAGCTGTGGCGTTAGCGACGATCGGCCTTCTACAGTTGAGTCACAGTGTCTTCAGCGTACAAAGGAATGCCGTCGCGTATTTAAGGGGATACGGAATCACCTATCTTACCAATGTCAAGTTTATTTAATTCATGTTCCTTTTCCTCAGAATCTAATGAAGGTATGATAATGAAATTATGTCACATTTCAATCAAACCTTAGGCCTACTTGACATAGACCCTATCAATGGAGCGTTTTTAATGTTTGACTGCAGGGGAGACAGATTTTTTTCTTAACTGTCAAAACATATAATTACTTTTTCTTAACAATACAGCCAAAACCAAAGCAATTTTCCTTTAAATCAGGAAACTTCCCCATTAAAATAATAGCTGGCGGCTTCGGTGGCGTAGACCTAGTTGGTAGCATGCTGAGCTTCTATGTCCAAAGGTCACGGGTTCAAACCCGGCCAAAGTCGTCGAATTTTTGAGAGCGTTAAAAATCCCTAAGTATGCCTTCCTTCGGAGGGGAAGTAAAGCCGGCGGTCCATGTCATAGATTTATGGCATGATAAAGAACCTTCCACTAACTGCACTTGTGTGAAGCCAAAATTTGAAAATGAACCTTCCACTAAGTTGTATGAAGCCAAAAATTGTAGGTTAGGTTTGATTAATGCTCTTAAGTTCCAACTTTGTCACCGGGCGCTGGTTGCGATGGCATCTAGTAGTAGCGAAGTTCACAGCTAGGTGTCGTGGATGGTAGCATTTGGTAGCGAAAGCAGGAACTACTTGAAATTATCGTCTGCAGTCCTTACTTGAATTTAAAACAGATAACACACAATTAATACAGTCATCACAATTAACACCGGTTATCAGACAGATTCTACACACGCAAAGTACACGGGGCTACTTGATCGCGTTGTCGCAGCCCCTAAACTAAGGAACATACCAACCACCAACCAAAATATTAACCACTATGAGACAAATTTATGGTGAAAATTTCACAGCTCTGTGATAAATAGTCGCCTAGAAAATGGAACATAGGCTACATTTAAAACAAGTAGTTCCGTGAAGAACTAAATAGCCTATTTTCATATATCCTACTAATATCAATTGCCTCTATCAACATACAAATTGTCAGTTTGATTGCTGTAGTAGATTCGTAGATATTGAGAACCGTCTAAATATTTTGGATGGTCACCAAGTTGGATTTTTATATTAGACTATAGGCCTTACATTTATGTACTACTGTATTACATGAAGATTATTGTGTAGGTGTTTTATTCAAATTTCAATCGCATGATTAGGACACAAGATATAAAAGCGGGATTTTAAAATTTCGCTCAGCCGCCATCTTGTGGTTATGAAAATAATTTAAATGAATTAGATGACAGTCGATTAAACTTTGTATAAGCATATACCGTCCAAAGTTTCACTGCGCTCTGATGGTTAAAACACAAGAAACGTCCATTTGAATATTTAAATTTCGCGTCGCCGCCTTGTTGGATTTGTGATCGCCAGGTTATTGAACGACCCATAGGTGAACTTATGCTTATAAGCCTCTATACACTTACAAAATTTCAGTTTGATTGCTGTAGTAGATTAAAAGATATTGAGAACTGTCTAAATATTTCGGATGGTCGCCATGTTGGATTTTAATATGTGTACGCCATAGAGTTATGTACTATTAGATGATGATTAAGTTATTGTGCACGTTCATTGCGCAAATGTTGATTTCGATCGCATGATTAGAACACAAGAAATAAAATCTTAATTTGCGAAATTCGCACCGCCGCCATCTTGAGGTTATATAAACAATTGAACTAAATTAGATACCAGTTCATTACAATGTGTATAAACATTTGCTGTACCATGTTTCATTGCGTTTGTATCATTACATCGCGAGAAAAGTCTATTTAAAACGTTCAACTTCCCTTGGCCGCCATGTTCGTTTTGTAGTTAACCGGGTTTTGAAAGTCTCATAGATGAACTTCCAGTAGTACCCTTTATCTGCGTACAAAATTTCATGGTTATACCGGTAATAGTTTCAGAGATATCGAGTGCCGGTGAAATATTTCGCACAGCCGCCATCTTGAGGTTATGTAAGCAATTGAACGAAGTTACATGTCGGTGCATTACAATGTATATAGACTAAACATATAGGCCTACTGTACCAAGTTTCATTGCGTTTGGTTGGTTAAATAGCGAGAAACATCTATTTAAAAGTCGCAAATTCGCTTGGCCGCCATGTTGGTTTTGTAGCTACCAGGTTTTCAAAAGTCACATAGGTGAACTTCTAGTAGTTCCCTTTATCATCGTAAAAAATTCCAGGGTGATATCGGTAATAGTTTCGGAGATATTGATTGTGGTGAAATATTTCTCACAGCCGCCATGTTGGATTGGTGAGACGTAACAACATTTTAAGGGCACGGTCGGGGTCGTTCGGAATAGTGCTATGAACTTACCGCGTTCATTGAAATCGCTCCAGCCATTTAGAATTTATTAGGGAGGGGGGGGGGGGGGGGGGGGGGGGCACACACCATCACACACACACGCAGACAGACACACGGACAAAAGGTGATCTCATAAGCCTATTTTTTCATAAATGAAAATAGGCTAATAATGGAACTGAGCAAACTGCAGTTAAAACTTTCCACACATGAAGATTACCTCATTGTTAGCGCAAGTGTGAATTAAAATTATAGCAATTTCTAATGTTTAAACTATATTGTATTTGGCTACACATCATTTTAAAGGGCAGACTTCAGAGATTCATAAAATATAGGCTATAGTCTAATCTAGTCTACTAAGAAATGTTGATTTTGACAATTTTTACCGTTCCGTATTCCCTTAAGTAGACTAACAATCACTGTGAAGTTTTAATGAAGCTCGTAAATAGATAGAATAAAGCGCTAAAATGAATTAACAACAACAATAACAATGAAACGCACCAATACTTGGTAAATAGTCTACAGTATTTGAAAAATAGGCTACAGTGTTTCGTCATTAACGACTGGATAGTTTTTCAAGTAAAACAATATGTTGTTGTTGGTTGTTAATTCATTTTAGGGGCTTGTGACATCTTGGTCATCAACCCCATCTAGTTGGGTGTGTGTTGAATTTGTCTGATACTGTACCTCTATCCTGTATTCAAATGATGTCATGTCTCTAGTAGACCTTGTGTGTGTAGCTCTATTAGGGACAGGGATGGGGTAGTTGTCCCGAGACTTGAAATAGGTAGGCCTACTACCCCGGCATTTGCCAGGAGGGAATGCGGTAAAACCCGGGGAGAAAATTACACTCAGTTGGCCTATAACCAGTGTCAGCGCCGGGATTCAAACCTGTGATCTCCGGAATCGTTGGAGCTGCCCGTGCGGTCGTGGTGCACGATTTAACGAGCACGGCTTCACCGTGGGGTCATTAAAAGTAGGCTCCAGTGTAAGTTTGTGCGCTAGCCATCTTGAAATTCTATTAATACAAGCTCTGTTATGTATTTAATGACAACTTGAGGTTGAACTAAAGTGTGTGTGTTGGAGACTTCAGTATTTTGACTGGTTTGATGTAGCCCTCCATGCTTCCTTGTCCTAAGCTACTCATTTCATCTCTACATAGCTACCACACCCTAAATCCAAGGCAATCAGTTTAACATATTATAACCTTGGTCTACCCCAACAATTCTTATCCTCGACACTTCCTTCCATACCTAACTTTGCTCTTCCCGGCTGTCTTAGTATGTGTCCTACCAACCTATCTCTTCTCTTCATTAACAGTCGCCAGAAACATCTCTCCTCTCCCACTCGTCTTAATACCTCTTCGTGTGTAATCCTATCTACCCATCTGATCTTCATCATTCTCCTGTAACACCACATTTCAAAAGCTTCAATTCTCCTCTTTTCTGCTGCTCCAACAGTCCAAGATTCACTTCCATAGAGTGCCACGCTCCAGACAAAGGATTTCAAAAATGACGCCCTAATACCTAAATCTATAAGTTATTAGATGTCAACACGAGCCTCCGTGGCTTAGGCAGCAGCACGCCGGCCTCTCACCGCTGGGTCCGTGGTTCAAATCCCGGTCACTCCATGTGAGATTTGTGCTGGACAAAGCGGAGGCAGACAGGTTTTTCTCCGGGTACTCCGGTTTTCCCTGTCACAATTTCGTTCCAGCAACACTCTCCACTATCATTTCATTTCATCTGTCATTCATTTAGTCATTGTCCCAGGGGAGTGCGACAGGCTTCGGCTGCCGGCAGAGTTCATATCCTCGCCGCTAGATGGGGGCTTCATTCATTCCATTCCCTGACCCGGTCGGACGACTAGAAGCAGGCTGTGGATTTTCATTTCATTAGATGTCAACAAATTCCTTTTCTGTAGAAATCCTTTCTTTGGCTGTGCTAACCTACTTTTTATATCCTCTTTGATTCGTCCATCACTGGTTATTTTGCTTCCTTAGCAACAGAAGTCTCCTACTTCCTTTAGCTTTTCACCTGCCTACTCGACATCCATAGGGGTTTCTGTTTTCTTTCGGTTGCATTTCAATATTTTTGTTTTACATTTATTAATTTTCATCATGAATTCTTTCCTCAAGACAGAATCCATACCATTTAAAAATTCATTCAAATCCTCTGGTGTGTCGGCTAAGATGACGATATCACTAAAGTAGAATCATTAAAGGCACAGAAGCTGAGAGGCAGAGCGTGCGATTGGAGGGATGTGGGAGACTTGTAGGCTACGTTTCTTCCATCTTTCAATCTCCACGTCTTGGGTGAGGGAAATACTGTAAAGCGCGACACACAATGGCGTCACCGACGCTACACAAGAGCGCTTAATAGAGCGCTGGATGGCGGCGCAGAGCTCGCTGACCCATGTGAGCCCATTTACCACAGCTGTTACTTTCCTCTTCCCTTGTGCAAGGCGCGGATCTCATAAAGCTTTGGCTATTTATCTCCCGGCACTGTAGTACAAATCTGTGAGCTAGTTGAGACGGGCATCGTGTTGGGCACAGCGCTTTCCTTGTCCTTCTGCGCTCTGTGCAGCAGTGACTGTGGGCCTCCCACAAAGGACAGAAGGAAGGAAGGGAGGTAGGAAGAGGGAGGAAGGAAGGGAGGAAGGAAGGAAAGAAGGAATGAAAGAAGGAAGGAAGGATGGTAGGAAGAGGGAGGAAAGAAGGGAGGGAGGAAAGAAGAAAAGAAGGAAGGAAGGGAGGTAAGAAGATGGAGGGAGGAAGGAAGGGAGGGAAGGAGGAAGGAAGGAAGGGAGGGAGTAACGAATTATGGAAAGAAGGAAGGGAGGAAGGAAAAGGGAGGGAGGAAGGAAGGAAAGAAGGAAGGAAAGAAGGAAGGAAGGAAGGAAGGAAGGAAAGAAGGAAGGAAGCGAGGTAAGAAGAGGGAGGGAGGAAGGAAGGAAGGTAGGAAGGAAGAAAGGGAGGGAGGAAGGAAGGGAGGAAGGAAGGGAAGAAGGAAGGAAGGAAGGAATGAAGGAAGGAAATGAGGGAGGGAGGAAGGAAGGAAGAGGGAGGAAAGAAGGAAGGGAGGAAGGAAAGAAGGAAGGAAGGGAGGAAGGAAGAGGGAGGAAGGAAGGAAGGGAGGAAGGAAGAGTGAGGAAGGAAGGGAGGAAGGAAGGGAGGGAGGGAGGAAGGAAGGGTCGGAGGGAGGAAGGGAAGGAAGGAGGAAGGGAGGGAGGTAGGAAGGAAGGGAGGGAGGGAGGGAGGAAGGAAGGGAGGGAGGGAGGAAGGAAGGGTCGGAGGGAGGATGGGAGGGAGGGAAGGGGGAAGGAAGGGAGGGAGGGAATGAGGAAGGAAGGGAGGAAGGAAGGAAGGGAGGGAGGGAGGAAGGAAGGAAGGAAGGAAGGAAGGAAGGAATGAAGGAAGGAAAGAAGGAAGGGAGGAAGGAAGAGGGAGGAAGGAAGGGTGGGAGGCAGGAAGGGAGGGAGGAAGGAAGGAATGAAGGAAGGAAGGAAGGAAGGGAGGGAGGGAGGAAGGGAGAGGGAGGAAGGAAGGAAGGAAGGGAGAGAGGAAGGAAGGAAAGAAGGAAGGGAGGAAGGAAGAGGGAGGAAGGGAGGGAGAAAAAAAGGGAGGGAGGAAAGAAGGAAGGGAGGAAGGAAGAGGGAGGGAGGGAGGAAGGAAGGGAGGGAGGTAGGAAGGAAGGGAGGGAAGGAGGAAGGAAGAAAGGGTGGAAGGAAGGAAGGAAGGAAGGAAGGAAGGAAGAAAGGAAGGAAATTAAAATTTATTTATACGCCCAAAATCATTTTGCTATTAACAATATGCTGATTAACGATTTAATTATTAACAAAATATATTAAATTAATAGTCAGTCACTTTTATGCCACACAGGTCACAACAATCTTCTTCATGAATGCAGGTTTCATGCAGCCATTTTCTCCCTTTATCTGTTGAACGTCCTCACATAGTCTCTGAACATTTTCTGCAAGAATCTGTCCATTTCTTTTTTCTTCATTGTCCAGGTCTCAACTCCATAGAACAAGGTGGAGAAGACATAACATCTCAGAAGTCTAATTTTTAGATGTAAATTAAGGTCTCTGCTACAGAACACTCTCCTCATTTTATTGAATGCATTTCTGGCTTGACCGATCCTGGACTTTATCTCCTCAGCACAGTCAATGTATTACCCTTTCACGAATTGATTGCCGGCGGTCGAGATGGGAACTATTCTCTGTTTACTTGTGTCACACGTCACTCTGCTTCGTTGACAGGTACAGTTGCGCGAGTAGGATATGACTCAGCTACAGTAGCTCTCCGTGGTGACATGACGCTTATCTGCGCTTCTAAGACAGGTAGCGCACGCAATGCTGCTTGACTTATGTGCAACTTGCACTGTGTCATCACTGTGTCCTCCTTTCCCCGTGGGGCTCCTGCTAAATAATCAACAAACGGTGGCGCAGCCAGGCTCAGCGGCAATCAAATGTTAAACGGGTAATAGCAGTTCACATTTGTTCCTAAATAGTTGTACTGTGTCACTTGCTGTACTGTCTCCCAATTGATTATCAAACTCTCTTGATGTTGTGTTCGTGATACTCCATAAAACGTGTCTTACTGTCACTAAGTGTTAATCCCCATTGTTCACTTGCCTCTACGACTTTGTTAATCAGTCGCTGTAAATGTTAGACTTTCGGCGAATAACAATATGTCATCTGCAAATCTTAAGTTGTTTATTACTTTTCCATTAACTTTAATTCCTGCTGTTTCTTCCATGTTAATACACACACTAGTACAGCCATCACAATAACACAGGTTATTAGACAGATTCCAGACACACGCAGGTACACGGCGTTACATGACCATGAAGACACAAAGCCCGCAAATAAATCAACAACATAGCCTATGACAATGAATGAATGAATGAAATACAGTAGCCTATTCTAAATGTGTAGGCTATGTTCTTTTTAAATCAAAGTGCTCTCCTCATTAAACCAGTACGACATTGGCGAGAAAGCCATTGTAATTTCATTAATGCAGCCAATGGCCATGTAACTGCAGAGTGAACCTCCCTTCGTTATGAATCTGGACTCTACACAGACACCGCCTGGTGAAAACCGATAAGAAGTTTTGCCAAAATTTCTGCAGATACAGCAGCAGTAAAACATTATGGCCATTCTGTCTGAGGCACGACTGAATCATGTCATATTCAATAGAGTACACCACCTCCTTTCCGACGCTATTGCAAACTTATTTCCCAGAAAATCAAAATGACCAATTTTATTGCCCACAGAGTTAGGGGGTTCGAGAAGGGAGAGCTGAAAGCGATATTTATGTGATTCAGCAATGAGGATCATTAGATCTGGTCGACGCGGCGTCCAAGCACGTAACTATCGTCCGACCCCACGGGGGTGGGGAGTCTGACTGACCTGGACACATGACGAGAACTACTTCTAGTTTAAAGTGAATCGAATATTTTAAAAGCATTTAAAGGGTAAATGAAACGGACTAATTTTAAATATTAATGTGAATGAGAGGTTGTCTTGTTAATTATTTTAGCGGCAGCGACGATGTGGTCATATGGCTCCGTGTATTTGTGTGTGTGTGTAATTTGTGTGATAGTCTGTGTTATTGTGATGGTTGTACTAGTGGCCTATGTGTATTTGTAAATTGGGAAGGCGGCGGCCATGGCCTTACGTTAGGAACCATCTGAACATTTAGACTAGAAGTGGAAAACCACGGAAAACCACTTCCACGATGGCTGAGTTTTGTCTCACAAGGCTGAATGTACCCGGTTACAGCTCTCACATCCGAGTTAAAATTTCTTAGCAGAGCTAGGAATCGAACCCGGACCTCGGGGTGACAGCCAAGAACGCTAGCTGCTACACTACGATGTGGTCTGAATGAGGTTGGTGGTTGGTTCCTCAGATTAGGAGGTGCGACAACGCGGTCATGTAGCCCCATGTACTTTGGGTGTGTGTAGAATCTGTCTAATAACCGGCGTTAATTGTGATGGCTGAATTAGTGTTCGTTATATGTAATTCAGGTAACGACTGCAGACAATTTCAAGTAGTTCCTACTTGTGCTACCAAATGCCACCGTCCACGACACCTAGCTGTGAACTTGCCTACTAGATGACACCGCAACCGGAGTAGGGATAGTAAGCCGATCCTGACTCAGGAGCTAGTGGGCAAGATGGCCGCTGCGCGAGTCCAACCCCATGCTGGTTGTATAGAGAGAGTTATAGCTGGGCCAGGGTCAAACAGGCAATATGGCTGCCACGCGCAATCGATCTCTTAAATGGCGGGGGATTATTTATTCGTTATTGACTATGAATTCTTTTTTCATTTATTGATGAGTAACATCCTTCCACTCGGTAGCTGGCTATTCTTTGTGGGAGTGATTTTGGAAATGGGACGGAAATGGGACGGAAACAATGAGCACGTGCGGTGGCGTAGATTGGTATCACGTCTACTGTCGGCCAGTTGGCTATGTGGAATGTATATCGCATACGGTTTACTTCAATGTTAGGAGGCGCCATTAAATATATTCCTACAATAAATCATTTTCAAGTTGTCGTTCTTTGGGGTGAAAATATTCATTATATCATATTCGCTGAAAACAGTCATGATTTATTAAATCTTCATACTTTTGCTGTATTCTTATTTAATGTAGGCATTCGAGGTACTGTCAGCCAACATACAGCCCTATGTGGGATGTATATCGCATACGGTTTACTTCAAGATTTGGAGGCCCCATTAAAGATATTCCTACAATAAATCATCTTCAAGTTGTCGTTCTTTGGTGTGAAAATATTAAGAGTCTTACTGTAGTCGCATATGATGTGTAATATGTGACATGTTATCCTACTATATGTCTGCCGCGAGCGAAAATCCATTGTTATCAGTGAACTCTGTTGGTCATTGAAATAACTAGACTGTCTTGTAAAACTCCAGTGCCAAATCCTGACCGGTTCGCGCATGTCGGCCATGTGGCTATGTGGAATTTATATCGCTTACGGTTTACCTCGAGGTTTGGAGGCCCCATTAAAGATAAATAATTGGCACTGGAGTTTTTCAAGTAGTTATTTCAATGACCAACAGAGTTCACTGTTAAAAAGGGAATTGCGCCCCCGGCAGACACATAGTAGGATAACATGTTACACATCATATACGACTACTGTAAGGCTCGTAATTTATTATTAATATTGATATATTTAATTTTATTTATTTAATTATTTAATATTATTTACTTTTTATTTAATTATTATTATTATTATTATTATTATTATTATTATTATTATTATTATTATTATTATTATTATTATTATTAGTCTATGATCCGGGTGGTTTGAAAAGCAACCTCCAGTCTTTTTTTGCTCTGGCCGCTATGGCCTCTGTATCTAATCCGTTTGATTGGATCCACTCACCAAGGTATTTAAACTCATGCACACGGTTTATTGTTCCATATTCGGTGTTCAGTTGGGTCGTGTTGTCTTCGATGTTTGACATTACTTCCCGTCTTTTCAAAGGATGTCCGCAAGCCTGTTTGTTCTGCTACCTAATTCAGCACATTTATTTCGTCTGTTGCAGTTTCAAAACTTTCTGTCAGTATTGCTAAATCATCCACAAAAGCTAAGCAGTTGATTTCTACTCCGTTCTTCTTCGTCCCAATCCTTAACGGTCGGAACAAGTTTCTGTCTTGTAGTAGGCCTATCTGACGCCACAGCTGTATTACTTTCTCCAGTACGCAGTTGAACAAAAGGGGTGAAAGTCCATCACCCTGCCTAACGCTATTTTTTTTTCGCTATCGTTTTACCCTCCAGGGTTGGCTTTTCCCACGGACTAAGCGAGGGATCCCACCTCTACCGCCACTGAGGGCAGTGTCCTGGAGCTTGGGACTCTGGGTCAGGGATACAACTGGGGTGTGATCAGCACTACGCCCAGGCGGCCTCACCTGCAAAGCGAACAGGGGGCCTGATGAAGGGATGGGAAGAGTGGGACGGTTAGGCAAGGAAGTGGGAAGGAGGCGGCAGTGGCCTTACAGTAGGAACCATCCCGGCATTTGCCCGAAGACGAAGTGGGAAACCACGTAAAACCACTTCGAGGATGGCTGAGGTGGAAATCGAACCCCCTCTACTCATTTGCGCCACCCGAGGCTGAGTAGACCCCGTTCCAGTCCTCATACCACTTTTCAAATTTCGTGGCTGAGCCGGGAATCGAACCCAGGACCTCCGGGGCTGCAGCTAACCATGCTGACCGCTACGCTACGGAGGCGAACCACCCTGCCTAACACCCGTATTAATTTCAAAGGGTGCAGAGTAGCAACCTTGGAATTTTATTTTGGAGATGGTATTTGTCAGGTTGCTCGTATTATCGCTTGCAGTTTTTCGTCAACTCTCATTTCTGCAATTAGTTGAAGCAACACATCGCGATCAATGGAGTCGTATGTGGTGTATTCTTTGGAATACACGGAAAGACAGAGTAAGCTTTTTCTTCTCTTTGCTTTAGTTCATCCCTTCATTTTTTCGCAAACACCAACAGTGATCTCCTGATTTCTCTTTGTAGGTATATTTTGCTTCCACTACCTGTAAGTCTGTTCTAGATATATGTCTTCCATGACCCACCTAGCGTCATCTAGCAGCTAATCTCTGAAGTTCCTCAATTTTTCCCTGCACAAGAGGACTTCCTTACCAATCTGGCCACCAGATCTCGTCGCTATCGCCAGCTATCATCTCCGTAATCAAGAAGACTTCGTCTACTTTTTCACCCACCAGGCTTCGCTAGTGACGCCTGCTATCAACTCTTTGAAGACCATTTCATCAAAAGAAATTATTGTTATAACGTTGGCTATTCTTATGTGTATTCCTTTTGTCTCCTACACCCACCTTTTTCCCTTCCCTGGTCTCTCCGCGCTCCGTTGAGCTGGCCTCACTTGTGCGTCTGAAGTCAAACCTGTCAGTTGGAGCTTAACTAAAGCTCGCCTCATACTCGAGAGGCAAACTTTTAAATTCGACATGTTCGAGTTTTAAAATCAACCGTCAACAGCAACATCGCCTTCTTCATGAAGCAAAGATAAGTATCGACTTCATGTTTTAACCACATTCTCATCGCTTTTAAAAAGCTAAATGCTTCAGCATTGCATTGAGGTCTTGGCGCCCATTAAAACAACATAGCTTAGGCAGAGGAAACCATTACAATTGTCGCCGACAACTTGGGGATGAAAACCTAATAACATTTGTGGAAGGAGAAGGGTATATATTTCTGTGCCTGTATTTTGGGGGTTATTTGTCTGTATCAGTGTATATCATTATGGGGGATGAGAAAGAAAGACAGATGAGGTTACGTAGTGGTCATCAACGGGAGAGTGATGATACGAGCAGTATGTCGAGTGATGGTAGTACCGGGGTAGCGGAGGTAAATCCCGATACTGAAACAGGGAGTGTAGGCGGCCAACCAGAATTAAAAACTTTACTTCTCGAGTTTATGTATCAGAACAAAGTTAGTAGTGATGCCTTAAATGCAAAGTTAGAACAGAATAATGCAAGATTAGAACAAAACAGTAGGGAAAATAAAGAGAGCAATAGGGAATTGAGCGATAGTTTAAACGCCAAATTAGAACAAAACAGTAGGGAAAATAAAGAAAGTACAGACGCTTTGAATGCAAAACTGGAACAAAACAACGCTAAACTAGAACAAAACAGTAGGGAAAATAAAGAAAGTACAGACGCTTTAAATGCAAAACTGGAACAAAACAACGCTAAACTAGAACAAAACAGTAAGAAGAAAAAAGAAAGTACTGAAACTTTAAATGCAAAACTGGAACAAAACAACGCCAGATTAGAACAAAACAGTAAGGAAAATAGAGAGAGTACTGAAACTTTAAATGCTAAATTAGAACAAAACAGTAGGGAAATGAGTGACAAATTCGAACTGATTAGAGGTGAGATCAGGGGGGTGATGGAAGAAAAGGCTAAAGAGATTATTGCAGATGTAGACAGAAAATTAGGAAAAGTACAGGAGGAGTTGGAAATTAGAATCAGTACACAGGCTGAAAATTTAAAAGAACTAGTGCAACTGGAAACACAGCAGGTCAAAAAGCAATTGGGGGGAGAAATTGACAAAATTCAGGTAGCTACTAAAGAGGTTAAGGAACAGCTGGGGGGTAGAATTGAGAAAGTCCACTCACAAATAGTTGCAGAAGTAAATGATTTAAGAGAGAGTAATAGAGAGAGCATTAGCAAGATTGAGGAGAAACAAGCAAAGCTATATGATAAAGTAGAAGAATCAGAAGGAAACATTAAATTAACAGTAAACAGTATTGAGAGGAAGACTGAGGAGAAAATCGCAGAGTTAGAATTGAAATTAAAAGCTAGGATCAGGCAAGAAAATAGTCAGAATAGGCCAGTTTTTGTGAATAGCACACACAGGGAGGTAGAACTGGGTAAGTTCAGCAATCGACAGGGGTGCCCAATGGAGTTCATGAACACTATAGAAAATAAATTCGGGGAGAGGTTGGAAAATGGTAGTATTGAGTGGTGCCAGGTAGTTGAAATTTTAGAACAAGTGTTTGTGGGGGAAACGAGGAATCGGTTTGCTGTCTACAGAGACAAGTTTACTGATATCAATGATTTTAAAATGAAATTCTGTGAAAAGTTCTGGAATGAGGTTATTCAGTCGCAGCATCGTGAGGGAGTAGTGTGTGGTAAATATAACCCTAAAGGAAGCTCCACCATGACCGAATACTTTTTAGGGCAGGTATTAGTGTGTAAATATCTGGATGGCTTGAAGGAGGAAAGTGATGTGGTGAGGTTGCTACTTAGGCACTTTCCCTATATGATCAAGGAGGCTGCTTGTATCCAGAATGTAAAGACAATATCACAAGTAGAAAATTTGTTAAGCACATTTGATGCACTAGGGAGAGGGGGTTATGAGGACAATTTCAATCGGAACCAGGGTAATAATAATAATAGGCCTAATGAAGCCAGGCATCAAGAAGTTCAAGGGAACGGTGGCGAAGGGGCCAATGCTCAAAATAGAAATAATAATAATCAGCTAAATCAGAACAGAGGAAATGGCTATGGTAATCAGTATCAAGGGAGGAACAATGATTACAGGGGAAATCAAGGGAGAAACAATGATTTCAGGGGAAATCAAGGGAGAAATTATAATGACAATAATTACAACCAGAATAGGGGTCAAGGAAGAGGACAGCCTAGTGGTAGTAATATACAGCCAAACAATGACAACACAACTCAGAACAACCAGACCAGTGCAGTAGTAACTAGTACTACGGCCAGCTGTAGCGGTTCTTTAAACGCGAACCAGGCTGCGAAGTAAGGTCAGAATCTCAGTCTGTAGCATGCCCTGTCCATACAATTATACAGGAACCCTATGACCTAAATGTGAGAAATGAATTATTACATGAACTAAATGATGAAGGTATTATTCAGGAAGTGGTTAGTAAGAGCCCCATAGTTAAATTTAACGTGTCCGAGGCGTACACAGATGTTTTAATTGATAGTGGTTGTATGAAGAGTTGCATAAGTAGTGCATTTTATGATAAAATGAAAGGAACTGGAGTAAATTTTGAGGAGATGCCAATTAAAAGCACTTTTGTTATCACAGCTGTTGGGAAGAGGTCTAAAGTAATTTCTAAGCAAGTTTTAGTAGACATCAAAATTAATAATCATGTAGAGAAGCAGATTTGCCTTGTAATTCCAAATTTAGTATTCATTGTTATCTTGGGTTCAGAGTGGCTAAGTAGAGTGTCTGGTAACTTATGTTATGATGTAGGGAGTTTGAAATTTAAATGGGGAGATTCTGAAGTAGAAGTAGCGTTCAATGACCATATTCAGAGGAGTAGTATTGTAGGTGTGATTTGTACTTTAAATGAGATATCGCCAGCCGTAGAGCGGGGTTCTCCATGTTTTGTGGGCAGTGTGATTACGAACGGAAGTCTAGAGGACTCGTTACGTGATGCTGCATTTCTGGGAAATATAGAGGTGGAACAATGTGTTCGGCTCTATGATGTGTTATGGTGTAATAGGAGAGTTTTTGAGGATCGCATTGGTATGGCCAATTGCTATACACATTCATTGAACGTTATTGATAGGTCAGTATTCACAGGACATAGATATCCTGTACCTTTCGCTTATCAGAGTGCAGTTGAGGCACAAATTAACCAGATGCTTGAAGATGGGATTATTGAGCACTCTAACAGTCCATATGTTAATTCTTTGATCACGGTACCCAAGACCGACGGCACAGTTCGTATTTGTTTAAACGCTCGTTTGGTTAACAGTAGAATTAGTTCAGATCAGCTGAAATCTATGTCAATAGAGGAATTAATGCAAACATTTGAGGGTGATCACTTTCGTGATGTTTTTAATGTGTTGTTTTCTTATGCCGCATTTGTCGGTCAAATGCTTTGAGACCACCGAACTATTAATGTATTTAATCACATTTATGTTTATAATATATAATGTAATTCTCGAGTGATCACTCGTAACAAACAAAATTTCTAAGACACATACCTCAGCCTGTTCATAGATGTTGACTCTCCGAGCCGCAAGTTCACTACTGCCAGGTGTTGCTTCTCGCTAGCCGCTACGTGAAGGACTGTCGTCACATCTCCGCTTTGACCAATCAGACGCCGCCAGCCAGTGGAATTTCTCGACTGTTCTACGCCCTATTTAAGAAGCGGTTCTCCTCTTCAAGATTCAGATCCAGTACGCCAGATCCAGTACGCCAGTACCGCATTACCGCATCACTTCATGGTGTCTTCCAAAGCTTCGTTCCATGGGGCAGATACCTGACGGCATGCTTCTACAGTAAGACGGTGTACTCAGCACGTCACACCGATACGCTGGAGATTACTACGCATCAATGTCACAACTAGATGAGCTGTTGCAAGGCTCAGATTACAGTTCTCACCGCTACGCAAGATGAAAGCTTGCTTGTTACTTTCGCTCTTCAGTGTACTTTGGTTCTAAAGAAGAAACCTTCTTCAAGCCGATACTTTATTTCGGGATGCTGGACATCGCAATCACAAAGTATAGTGTTCTTAAACTACAAACTACAACAGCCAAACCAGCAAGCTCTGGCCACGGCCGACCTGCAGCACTCAAACCTCTCTAGTCAACATAAATAGCAATGGAAGATAAGTTACATTCTTTTATTCTCTATTTTTATCACTTATCTTCTATGTTTTAATGGTTTTAATATTGCTTGCAAGTGCAATTATTTCCAAAAATAGTGTGTCTTTCAAATGAACTCTTGTAAATAGCACCAAGTTGTGCCAACCTACTAATTTTTAAACCCAAGGGGTTTCCAGTAATGTATAATATTTATCACTTGTTTCAAACAACAAATAAAGTTTATATTATATTAATGCTTAAATGTTCAGTGTTAAATTTAGACTTAAAGTTGAGGATAAAGAACCAGGCCGCACTCCCCTAGCCCAAAATATTCAGTCTAATAGCTCCTTTCACAGTAGTTATTTTGTCCAGGCATTTGCCTGATGCTTTCTCCCGTTTATGAGAACGAACGTGGGCTGTTCTTCACATAACCATATGGTGCCGAAACCCGGGAGTGCGTTTTGTAAACATTTGTTGAAGCAAGTCTGTATATTGAACCTTTCTCAGAAATTAATATTTGAACTAATTAACAAAATTTTTGTCTCATACTGAACATTAAGTGTATAAATTGTTCAAAAATTGTGATTTCTAATTCTTTTGGAAAGTTTCAGCTCGGAGTTCATGCTTGGCACTGGAAGAGGAGACACAAAAACAAGTTCCACATTTAACCGTTGGAGGGGCTGCTTTCTCTCTCTTCTGGCAGGCTGTTGTACGAGTTCACAGGGAAGTCGTGAGTACCTTCACAACAAACTTTCACAATGCCAATTGACGAAAAACTCATTAATGCGAGGGCTTCGGTCAAGGGCAAACTCACGCGTTTTCGCACTTTTCTATATGAGCTCACGGAAAAAGAACGTAATAGTGACATAATTTCTCAAAGACTGAAAGGTTATGAACAGGCCTTTGAAAAGTATGACGAGATCCAAAGCAATATTGAGACACAATATCCCGACCAGCAAAGTGACCGCTCCGAGGTTGAAAATTTATATTATAAGGGGTTTGCAGACGCAAAGCAGCTTTTAAGAAGTTTAACATTGCGGGAAAAGCAGGAGAAAACTCCTTCAGAATCTTCTTCTTTTCCTTCCCGTGTTATATTACCGAAAATAGAATTACCTAAATTTACCGGAGATGAAGCTGCATGGGAACCATTTTTTGAATTATTCAATTCATTGATTCACGAAAACGATTCTCTTCCTTCAATACAGAAGTTTCATTATTTGCGTTTGTCCTTGCAAGGCAACGCACTTAAACTCATCCAAGAGCTTACGTTGACAAATGAAAATTATGAAGTAGCTTTGGCACTTCTCAGAGATCGGTTTGGGAACACTCGTTTAAAAACTCAACGTCACATACAGGGTTTATTCAATTTACCTATTGTTCAAGCTGATAATCTTGCCTCGCTTCGTAATTTGATCGATGCTGCAGAACTTCATATTCGTGCGCTTGCCAATTTGGACCAACCAGTTGACCATTGGGATCTATTTTTGATTCATCTCATTTCTGTTAAATTAGACACTAAAACTTTAAAAGATTGGGAAGCAGATCTGTCGCAACATTCATTGTGTACCTATGAAGCTATTATTAAATTCTTAAAGGCGAAATGCCAAATTCTCTCTGCTGTAGCCAGCCAAAAGAGTAGCTCTACCTTCAAACCTTCCTCTAATAGTAAGGACATCAGCCCCACTCAGAGAGTACTAAGGTCACATGCCTTTTCTACCAATATTCGGTCTTCCAATCAAGCACAAGCTTGTGTTTTGTGTCAACAACCACATAACTTGTACCAATGCGCTCAATTCAAATCTTTATCTGTGGATGAAAGACGCAAATTAATTACCACCCACAAGCACTGCTTCAATTGTCTATCAGGGACACATATGATAAGCAATTGTCATTCTGAACGGTTATGTTTTCACTGTAAAGCAAAGCATCATACTCTCCTGCATAGGCATGAAAGATCGCGGTCATCAGCAACCAATAGTTCATCCGCTAAATCTCATTCTGAGACTTTGCCGAATAACGCTCAGTCTTTTACTCAAAGCTCTGTTTCGTTCAGTAAAACTCAAGTTTTATTGTCCACTGTCCAAATTCTAGTGAAGAATGTTCACGGAAAATGGGTTTCTGTAAGGGGATTGTTAGACAATGCTGCAACTAACAATTTTATCAGTGAATCGCTAGTTCGCAAGTTAGGTCTACAAATATGCCCTACTTCTATAGAAGTTACAGGAATTAATGGTTCCAAATCGCAATCTCTGAGTTATGCTAAAGTGGATGTAAAAGATTCCAATAATCTCGGCATTCATTTAAATTTAGATTTTTTAATTATCAATTCCATAGGTAATGACACCCCCATTACTTCTTTTCAAGTCCAGGGTTGGAATATTCCGCATCATTTGCAACTTGCAGATCCGAATTTCAACAGAGCTTCATCTGTAGAAATTCTTTTAAGTGCCAGCATTTTTTGGCAATGTTTACATCCGGAAAAGGTTAAAGTTGCCCGTGATGTTTTCTTTCGTAGAACTGATTTCGGTTGGATTGCCACTGGGCAAATATACCGCAACCCCGTTCAACAAAAATCTCATTGTTATTTTGTTGGTGCTGATTTAAATCAAGAATTAATTAAGTTCTGGGACATTGAGGATATTCAAGTCACCTCACCTCATTCTCGCAATAATGAGATCTGTGAAACACACTACGTAGAAACCACTGTTCGCACTACTGAAGGCAGATTCTTGGTTACTCTTCCTCGCATTTTTAACCCCCCTGTTATTACAGAATCACATTCCAGAGCTCTCAAAGCCTTATTCGCAATTGAAAATCGCTTTAAAAAGGATGCTCTCTTAAAAACTCAGTATACTTCCTTCATGGGAGAATACGAGTCAGCGAATCACATGGAAGTAGTTCCAAAAGCTGGAGAAATTAGTAATCCTCCTAAAGAAATAGTATATCTTAATCATCATCCGGTTTGGAAAAATTCTTCCACCCGAGAACAGATAAGAGTGGTTTTTAATGGGTCATCTCCAGATGCTAATGGTGTTTCTCTCAATGACACTCTGCATTCTGGACCCGCTATTCAGACAGATCTTACTTCAGTTTTACTTAACTTTCGTCTATTCCCCATTGCTGTCCTTGCCGACATCAAGCAAATGTATAGGCAAATTCTAGTAAATTCAGAACAACGTGATTTGCAAAGAATTTTGTGGCGAGATGACAATGCAAAACCTATAAAAATATTTCGTTTAAGAACAGTGACATACGGTCTTAAGCCGTCTGCCTTTCTCGCAATACGATCTCTTCACATGTTGGCAGAACAAGATGGTCATCTTTTTCATCCTCTAGCTTCTGAAGTTTTGAAAACTGCATTTTATGTAGATGATTTCCTGTACTCCTTTCCTAGTATCTCTGACGCACTTCTTGTTTGTGAAGATTTAAACTCTCTTCTTTCCGGTGGTGGGTTTACCCTTCATAAGTGGAACTCGAACTCAACCGACTTTTTATCTAACTTTTCACAAGTAACTCCTGTTGACCAATGTGTTGCGCTTCCTACTGAGGAATCAGCTATTAAAACCTTGGGTGTTTTTTGGTCTCCTTCTTCAGATACCTTTTCCTATCAGGTACACTTATCTGAGTTTCACCCTCAAACGAAAAGGCAATTATTATCAGAAATAGCGAAAGTTTTTGATCCCTTGCAGTACATTGCTCCGGTGGTTATTACTGCAAAAATTTTCTTACAAAAACTTTGGTTATTGAAAGTTGGTTGGGATGATAAGGTACCCTCCCCCCTTTTGGATGAGTGGTTGAAATACTGCAAGAGTTTGTTAGATCTTTCTCAAATTTCTATTCCCCGCACTTTAATTTCGGACCTTTCATGTCAGTATTTCGATTTGCACGTATTTGCAGATAGTTCTGAAAAGGCATACGGTTGCTGCGCCTACTTAGTAGGCCGCTCTTCCAATACTTTACCCGGATTTTCCAATTTAATTTGTGCAAAATCAAAGGTAGCCCCACTCAAATCCATATCTTTGCCTAGATTGGAATTATGTTCTGCTGTAATGGCTGTGGAATTAGCCAGTAAATTAAAAATCAGTTTAAATTTGAAATTTTCGAGCACATGGTTTTGGAGTGATTCTTCCATCGTGTTAGCTTGGCTTTCAAAACCTTCTTCACATTGGACCACTTTTGTGGCTAATCGCGTTTCTAAAATACAAGAGTTGTCTCATTTTGACCAATGGAATCATGTTCCAGGGAAAGAAAACCCCGCTGATATAATTTCACGTGGCTGCTTGCCCAAGAAATTAATTTCTCTTAAATTATACTGGAATGGTCCGGCGTGGCTCAGTCAGGATTTCTCTTGTTGGCCTCGTTCATCTAATCCACTCGCAGAAGATGTTCCTGATGCTCGCATTGTTACCGCTTCCCTTTTTCTAACTTCTATTGCTACTAGTCTCTTTCAGCGGTACTCTTCGTTTAATAAATTAATTCGTGTGGTAGCATATGTATTTCGATGGAAATTTCTTGTTCTTGATCAGCCTGTGAAACCGCAACCCTTTCTCACTAAAATGGAATTGGAATTTGCTACTCGTAGAATCTTGTTTCTTATGCAACAAGAAGTATTCTTTCTTGAGTATCAGACGCTTTTAAGAAAAAAAGCTTTACCAAAGACTAGTAGGCTGTTACCTCTCACCCCTTTTTTGGACCAAGATGGATTAATAAGAGTGGGGGGCAGGCTAGAATATTCTAGTTACTCAGATGAGAAAAAACATCCCATTATTCTCCCTTCTAGACATCCTATTACTACTCTCATCGTAAAGAAATTTCATTATCAGAATTTGCACGCTGGCACCCGCACTTTGCTTTGTTTAATTCGCGAGCAATATTGGCTCATTAACGGTGTTCATGAAGTTTCTTCTGTTATTCGGAAATGTATACCTTGTTTCAAATCTAAGCCCCCGCCAATCACGCAAATTATGGGAAACTTGCCATCTTTTCGTTCCGAACCTAGTAAGCCTTTCGCCCTTACGGGTATCGATTATGCTGGGCCTTATGTCTATCAAGTTAATTCCCCCTTATCTAAGCGAAAGTTGTTAGGTAAACTTTATATTTCTTTATTTGTGTGCATGGTGACAGGAGCCATTCACCTTGAGTTGGTTACAAGTGCTTCTACTCCTTATTTTATAGCAGCCTTTTATAGATTTGCCGCTAGAAGGGGTGTTCCCTCCGAGGTTTTTTCAGATAACGCAAAAATTTTTGTTAGTACTTTTGATCTTTGGAAAACTGCGCTTACCTCCCCTTCTGCTAAGGAACAGTTTTCTAATTTTTCTCATGCTAAGGGATTCAAATGGCATTTCACTCCCCCTTACGCCCCCCATCATGGTAGTCGTTGGGAATATTGCATAAAGCTCACGAAGAGACAGCTGAAGAAAACCCTTGGTTCAGCCATCCTTTCCTATGAGGAATTCAATTCCTTAATTATTCAGGTTGAGGGTATCGTAAATTCTAGGCCGCTCACGCCTTTGTCTAACGATCCTAAGGATCTTCTTCCCTTAACACCTGGTTATTTTTTAATAGGCTGTTCTTTAGCTTCTACGCCTCCTTTGCTGAGTCGACGTTGTGATCTCGGGTTGCCTATTTTCTGGAGAAAGTTAGAATCTTTGCGAAACTCCTTTTGGCGCCGTTGGAAGCTGGAGTATCTCGGCTCACTTAACAGGAGAGAGAGGTGGCGGCTTTCCCAGCCTGATGTGCGAGTGGGAGATATGGTTCTTTTGCGAGATCCAAGTCCCCCTCTCGTATGGAATATTGGTAGGGTAACTCACTGCCATCTAGGTCGTGATGGGCATGTGAGAGTTGTAGATGTTCTCACTAGTAAAGGAGTCTATACTAGACCAATTTCTATGGTTGCTATTTTGCCTGTTGAGGCTTAGTGTCATCCTCTTTCATTGTTGTTCATGTTTTTTCCAGATGATTCTTTGATTGTTTTCTTTCGGGGGTCTCGGAGCATGATCACTTTCGTGATGTTTTTAATGTGTTGTTTTCTTATGCCGCATTTGTCGGTCAAATGCTTTGAGACCACCGAACTATTAATGTATTTAATCACATTTATGTTTATAATATATAATGTAATTCTCGAGTGATCACTCGTAACAAACAAAATTTCTAAGACACATACCTCAGCCTGTTCATAGATGTTGACTCTCCGAGCCGCAAGTTCACTACTGCCAGGTGTTGCTTCTCGCTAGCCGCTACGTGAAGGACTGTCGTCACATCTCCGCTTTGACCAATCAGACGCCGCCAGCCAGTGGAATTTCTCGACTGTTCTACGCCCTATTTAAGAAGCGGTTCTCCTCTTCAAGATTCAGATCCAGTACGCCAGATCCAGTACGCCAGTACCGCATTACCGCATCACTTCATGGTGTCTTCCAAAGCTTCGTTCCATGGGGCAGATACCTGACGGCATGCTTCTACAGTAAGACGGTGTACTCAGCACGTCACACCGATACGCTGGAGATTACTACGCATCAATGTCACAACTAGATGAGCTGTTGCAAGGCTCAGATTACAGTTCTCACCGCTACGCAAGATGAAAGCTTGCTTGTTACTTTCGCTCTTCAGTGTACTTTGGTTCTAAAGAAGAAACCTTCTTCAAGCCGATACTTTATTTCGGGATGCTGGACATCGCAATCACAAAGTATAGTGTTCTTAAACTACAAACTACAACAGCCAAACCAGCAAGCTCTGGCCACGGCCGACCTGCAGCACTCAAACCTCTCTAGTCAACATAAATAGCAATGGAAGATAAGTTACATTCTTTTATTCTCTATTTTTATCACTTATCTTCTATGTTTTAATGGTTTTAATATTGCTTGCAAGTGCAATTATTTCCAAAAATAGTGTGTCTTTCAAATGAACTCTTGTAAATAGCACCAAGTTGTGCCAACCTACTAATTTTTAAACCCAAGGGGTTTCCAGTAATGTATAATATTTATCACTTGTTTCAAACAACAAATAAAGTTTATATTATATTAATGCTTAAATGTTCAGTGTTAAATTTAGACTTAAAGTTGAGGATAAAGAACCAGGCCGCACTCCCCTAGCCCAAAATATTCAGTCTAATAGCTCATTTCACAGTAGTTATTTTGTCCAGGCATTTGCCTGATGCTTTCTCCCGTTTATGAGAACGAACGTGGGCTGTTCTTCACATAACCAGAGGGGAAGAAGTATTTCACTTGTGTAGATTTGAGTTCCAGTTTTTGGCAAGTGCCACTTATGTACGAAGATAGACCATTTACAGCTTTTAGTCATAAATATAACCTTTATCAATTTTGTAGAACACCTTATGGGTTAAAGAGTAGTTCAGCAGCTTTAATTAGGGCTTTAAACATCGCATTAGGGGATGACACAGGAGAGTTTGTAACCATTTACATAGATGATATGGTAATTAGTTCACGCAGTTTTGAGGAGCATCTACGTCATTTAGATATAGTTTTTCAGAAGTTAGATCAGGCAGGGTTCACTTTGAAGCTGTCTAAGTCGTCATTCTGTCAGTCAGAAGTGACATTTTTAGGTCATAGAGTGTCAAGTAGAGGTGTGACACCAGAGGAAAGTAGGGTTAATAAGATACTTAACGCAGAGGTGCCACAGAATGTTAAACAGTTAAAAACTTACCTGGGAATTTGCAACTTTTTCAGGAGGTTCGTTCTTAAATACTCAGGGTTGGTAGAACCATTCAGGGAATTGCTTAAAAGTGGGACTCGGTGGAGATGGGAGTCCAAGCATGATCAGGCTTTTAGAGCGCTGAAGGAAGGTTTTGAGAAAGCGGTAGTGCTGAAATATCCGTTAAAAGATAAGGAATATGTGGTTATGACAGATGCTTCACATATAGGCATTGCTGGAGTATTATGTCAGAAAGATGATGAGGGTAATCTGTGCATTGTATCTTTAGCCTCGCGAGGACTGACAGCAGCAGAGAAAAGGTACACGATTACTGAGTTAGAGCTTTTAGGTATTGTTTTCAGTTTAGGGAAATTTAGAATGTATTTAGTAGGGGGGAAATTTGAGATCCACACAGATCACCATGCATTACTGTATATGAGGACTTGTAAGCTCAGTTCTAACAGAGTTAGTAGGTGGATTCGTGCTCTGCATGAATACGAATTCACAGTAAAATATATTAAAGGTAAAGATAACATTCTTGCAGACATGCTATCGAGGGACACTAATTTATGTAGGGATTATCCTGTGGTTAAAGCAGAGGATGGTATTTTAATATGTGCATGTGTGGACAGTAGCAACAGGGCATCGTTACAGACACTGAGAAATATGCTAGTGGAGCAACGTGATGACGTTAAGTTAAAGGAGCCACTGGCTAGGTTGGAAATAGGTGAAGAAGAGTATGTGAAAGTAGGACGGTTCACGTACAAGATGCAGGATGGGCTTCTTGCAAGGAAATGTAGGAATAATCGGTGGGCAATATGTGTTCCTGCCACTTTGCGGGAGGAGCTAATTTGGTTCATTCATAGGGAATTAGGACACTTTGGTGCTGCCAAGGTCTTCTATGAAATTGGTCGTGACTTCATTTGGAGTAAAATAGGAAGGGATGTTAGGAGGATTTTAGCTAAGTGTGACACCTGTCAAAGGAGTAAATATCCAGTTAAATATTTAGTGGGGGAGAGATCTGCAGTTCTCACCAGTAGTCCCGGCGAACTAGTGTGTGTGGATTTATTTGGCCCGATCGTTAAAGGACAGTACGGCTACGAGTACATTTTTATAGTTATTGACGCTTTTAGTAAGTATGTCAAGCGATATCCGCTAAGGAAAGCCACGGGACTAGCGTGTAGCCGTCTGATCATTAATAAGTATGTACCTGAGTTTGGCCTTCCTCTCAGGATACTATCTGACAGTGGACCACAGTTTACTGCAAAGAAATGGAGAACCAGTATGCAGGAAGCTGGTATAACACACGTTCATTCCTCTGTAAGGTACCCTCAGGGTAATTCTGCAGAGCGTCCATTAAGGGAAGTGGCTCGTCTTTTTCGGACTCTAGTGCATGACAAGCATGCGGCCTGGGTTGGACATCTTCCCAAGGTCGAGACTTGGCTGAATTCTGTCCAGCATGAGAGCACGAAATTGACGCCATACGAAGTTCACTTCGGAAAAAGACCACAAAATGAACTAGCGAGGGTGTTGGGATTAATTGAGGGTAAGCAACCGGGGATGGATTACATTGTCCAGTTGGCGAAACAGAATTTATCTAAGTCAGCACAAAAGAGAATTCGCCAACAAAAAGAAACTAAATTTGACCTATTCGAGCCGGGAGACAGAGTCTTACTTAGAGTGCCGAAACAGTCAAATAAGCTAGAGAAAGTCATGTCCAAGTTCTTTTTATCTCTACGAGGGCCCATTTATAGTTTCCAAACGTATTGGGAAAACAGCATATGTGCTGGAGAATAGTGAGGGAAACAGATTATACGGGACGTATAATATACATAGTCTACGAAAATATGTGTCATAAAGTGAGTGTGTTTAGCTGGCGAGCCAGCCTATCAAAAGAGTAAGTGTGGTGTCTGGTGCGTGGAAGATCTGGTCTTCAAGGCAGGCGTATCAGAAGTCGCACAGGGGGGTAGTATGTAAGTAAATGAGAGTTTTTAAGGTACAGGGAAATATGACGGGATTGTCGGATGCTCTTGAGCACTAAAATGTCTCGATACACCAAGGCCAGAATTTGGTAGCGCTGGTGAATTCCCATTTGCCTCCAAGAGATGGGTGAGCGCTTGTACATGGTATTTTTGCTTAAGGCGTCCACGAGGCAAAAGATGGGCCATCAGAATGCGAGACAGTCCTTCATGAAACTCATACATATCAGCACACGTGATTTCTGTTTACGGCCTCGCCATGTAAGATTTGTAAGTGTGTAATTTAAGGTAATTTGTACAATGGTATTATTTCTGTGTTGAGAACTAGTATTAAGTAGAATATGGTCTACGGGAACTTAACAAGACAGGGCGATTACGGCACAGAAATATTTGGTGTTATATGTAATGCGCATTTACTGTTTTTTTTTCAGAAGTCAATATTAATTTAATCTACTTTAAAGAGAGATTAAGTATTATGGTCACGAGGCGCTGCCACAATAGTGTGATCGTGTGCTCAGTGATAAGTGAGATTAAATTTCACCATAAGGAAGGGACCTCCAGTGAAATTAGGAAGTTCTATGGTGATATAAATATATCAGAACACCTTCAATGCGTGTGATATGACATAAATACACAGTGCTCACACATTAATGATGTCTATTTCTCCAACATAGAGAAATTTGAGAGGCGGAAATATCCGTGGAACACTATTCCATATGTAAAACATTGGACTGGTAGCAAAGTGCAATCCATAGTGACAACAAACTTTGACGCAAAGTGCGTGAAGAAAAATTATGAGTGTATATATCTGTAATTTAGGGTGATCTCATTTATGTAATATGTATTTTGGATGGGGTTTATTAACGTGTCTGGGATAATCGGATAATGGACCGTCGTCACGGTAAATCATCCGATGATCCGAGGCGAATATGTAACGTGTTTTTCGAGGGTTTTTTATGCAACTGGCATAAGTCAGTAGGAAGCCATTCTATATTTATTTACGCGGCAAATTGTTCAGCCAAGAGAATTTTTCATGTTAATTTATTATTATTATTAATTTATTATAATTATTATTAAGGTATTTTCGGAGCATTTTATAAAAATTATAAGCATACAGAAAGGTTTACTATGTCTTAGAAAACGCTATCAAGCAAATTATTACGAACGACGATATCATAGAAAATTATCTGATTACGGAATTTTACGGAGTTTTGTCAGTTAGGGTATTTGAGAGACGTGACTCACTGGGAATTCAAATACAAGCTTAATCCTATCGGGAAGTATTACGCAAGCGGGCTCGCATCGTCCAGGAAAGGCGAATTGTTGGAACGGAACCCTCCCGCCGAGTGTAATGACCCAGAGAAGGGGAGTAAAGCGCGTGGGGGTCAGCCAATCAGTAGAGGACCACGCAAGCTGAAGCCGGCTGAAGAGTGGGGGAGCCGACGTGTGCATATATCGTTCAGCGCGCCGTGAAACGAGAACTATCTGTGTAGAACTTGCCGAGTACGGTTGCAAGTGCGTGTCGCTCCGATGTTCCGTGGAGTGGAAGACTAACTTTGGTAAAACTTAACCTGTGTGGTTATACGAGTGTTTGGGTCCGATGAACGGACCATAGAATTATCTAATCTACCAGAATATCATCAAATTTCGACGGAGATGACGACGTCCAGGAGACTGTGGGAAGCACACAGCATCATCAAGTACGAGGGAAATGCTTTGGCAATTTCCAGTGGTAAGCGCAAATGACGCAGAAATACGCAATCTCTCATTTCTCGTTGTTTTACATTTCATATTTCAGTAACTTCATAGTTTGGAAATAAGAGTAAAATCAATTTATCAAACTCCGTTTTCACGTAATTTTCTATCGGTAATATTAAAATCGCAACGCTCCAATTTAAATTTTATACTTATTATTATTAATTTTGCTATACTTGTTTTATATAATAAATTCATTTCTTTTACAATGCAATCTTTGCTTTCAGTAGGTAGCATTAGATATAGACCAATTCCTTCTCCTGATACAATTGTTTGTTGGGTTAATGATCAAATCATACCACGATCTGAGTGAATAGAGTCTTGAAGGTGTTCTGCAAGAGCTAGACGTTGTTAAATACAAATTTAGATTTCAGCATTGCATTGAGGTCTTGGCGCCCATTAAAACAACATAGCTTAGGCAGAGGAAACCATTACAATGAAGCAAAGATAAGTATCGACTTCATGTTTTAACCACATTCTCATCGCTTTTAAAAAGCTAAATGCTTTTATTTTGATTTTATAGACAGTGAAAATTGCTATATGTGATAAAATAACTGCTTTCAAGAGATCTTCTTGATCAAACTCGAACTATCAAGTCTAACTTTCAAAATGAAATAGTAATCCTTGTATAGATTTTCTGAGATGCTATCTCACATCGAGGGATATTTCTAAAATACCCACTGTCTATATAATCTAGTTTTCCGCCGAGGGATTTTCTACCCATTTCATCAGTCATCATTGCTCTGGAACTTTCCAGAACAAACAGTCTATCTACCAATTAAACTGTCATGTATTTTCCACTTTGATATGGGAGTACTTTCTTCACTGAGAAACTTATGTGGGATAAACTTCTAATCCACATAAACTGTCTTCCTACGTGGGAAATTTTCTGCCGTATTTAACTGCCGCCCATAGAAACTACAACTCATAATTCTCTCAAGCTAAAACTCAACTTTTACATAACTGCAACAACTTTTCTTTCCATAAACTTTTTGTGCTACTACAGTGAACTTTCAACTATATCAACAGACTATAGTGAAATCAGTGCCTTTTCAACTTCTTTATCCGCGTCGCGATCGTCCGAGTACAATAAATACGGCCATGAACACTCTTCCACAATCCCATTTGATCTTTCCCAAACCCTTTACTAACAAACTAGAGCAATAAAATTGTAACTTTAGGTCTTTTTTCAATGAGGTGTCACTCTCCGTAAGTGCCCTCCCATATTGCTCCATTTACCACTAATTAATGTCTGTGCAACTTCGTGTCTAGTACACGCCTTCAAATATGTTGTTTCTCCCTTCTAATGAGGGAATCCAATTCTTTCTACTCAAAAGTGAGTTATCTCTAGGTTTCACGAAAGGGAAATTTTCCCAATTTTTCTCGTGATCCCCACTTAAACATAGAAGTTCTAGAAAGTTCCCTTTAATTTTTCTCTACAGGTTTCACAATAAGTGACCTGCCCTATTGGTATAACCTCTAAAAGTAATTCTGCATTAACCCAAGAAGTTATAGAAACTTTTATTTCATTTCTCTCTGTTTTTGTTGTTGTTACTTTCGAAGTTGTTATTTGTTCATATTTCTACCCTTCTAGAAATCCTTAAAGAACTCTTCCTGTACTTGCTTTATTATTTAACTTTAATTACGTTAATTATCCTTAAATTTCCCATTCGTCAATCTTAACACCATTCCAAAATCTTAAGAAGATTTTAGCACATATAAAAGGTTTAAAACCAAAAAATTGTCAATTGCCTGGTGCAAACTTTAAATGATTTCGGAGGTCTGCGACCCCAATTGTTCATAAAATTAAATTGTATATTTGTTAAATTAATTACTTCTTTTTGCATTGTTAAATAAATCAAGATTTAGTCCTTTGCTTTATCATTTCTCTAAAAGAACTATTAGGCAAGATCCTGTCTTCCCCTGCTCTTCCTATGGGCTTAACTTTAAAAACCTCACAAATAAAATCAATAACGGTTCCACTTTTTGTTGCATTTGAGCAAGAACTCTTAGTTATAAACTTATTAAAGCCTCTCTTAGCTTTGATAGCTAATTCTAACTGGCCAGTAAGGCAAGCATAGCTCGCTACGCCAGCTTCCTGCTTGTTGAGATTCTCTCTACAACTTATGGTTGGTTTTTCAAAATTTAAGTGTTTCTCATTGTCTAAACTTTTAGTCGGCGCTTTGCTGGGTAAAAGCTTAGTCATTCCTAAAGGCAACTATTGGTGCTCTTACCAAAATTATTCCCAAGGGTATAATTGCTTTATCCCTATCCTTCTTGGAAGCATTCGGTCGCTCTTTAGAAATTCTACAATTTCAAGAACTAAAACATCACGGCTGATTCAAATTATTTGCTTTCTTCAAAATATTTGTTTAAAACAAACTCCTTTGAAGGGATACACAGTAAATCTGTTACTCTTTGTCTTGCCAGACCACCACCCTTCCCCATAGTAGGTAAATTTATGCTTGAGAGGGAATACCCTGTAGCAGCTTGCTTACGAATAGCCCAAGTTCCAGCTGCATTTCCTGTTAGCTTCGCCCAGGTCCCCACCCTCTTTAGGTATCGGAAAGCGTGTTTACAGTGGCAGCTGCCTTTGAGTGTACTTAAAGTTAAAGTTATAACTTATGTCAGACTCTCTTCCTATTTCTCCATCCCTTTTCTCCTGTCCAAAACCCACTTCTTTTCTTCTTCATCTTCCCTTGGGGGTCAGGTTATTCCCAAGCTAATAATCTACCCAGTATGCCTTTCTGAAGTCTTATTATTATTATTATTAATATTATTATCGAGTAACCCTGAAACCCGTCACATTATTATAGTAAGATCCCGCCAAAAGGAGCTCTGTACACCCCTGATAGTGACGCTAGCTATTTGCTCGCCCCAGACCGTGTTTGTTCGCACAAAATCAAAGTCGTTTGAGCATTCACATGGCAGTAGCAGAGTGAGGGCGGTAATAAAGTGTTCCTTGAGCTTTTCATGCATGCTGTGAAATAAGATTAAAGAAGAGAGACGCGGGGCTGCGCACAAGAACGCCGTAAATGGGAAATTAAATTATTCAGAACCCGTCCGCGCGCCAACACCATTAATCAAGGAAAGAGGTAGGGGTACAGCTGCTACTGCCGGTGGAGCGAGTGTCTTCACAGCTAGATGGCTGTCATCAAGCAACCATTATAGCAACCATTTATGTGACATACACAACTAAACAGTCTCTGAAACTTCAAAATATAATCGATAAATTTAAATATATTTAATGTTTAACTCCTAATACTATCTACACATTACAGGCTCCAATTTCTATAGTTTTTATTTTATAACTTAAGTTTTTAGAACTTAATCTCGTAATTTTTACTTTTAATTTTATCTTTGTAATTTTAAGTTTTACAATTTTAATTTTATAATTTTAAATTACCGGTAGTAATTTTATATTAGTGATCTTAAATTCGTTATTTTAATTTTGTGATCTTATTTTTTTAAATTTTAATATTGAATTTAAATTTTGTATTTATACATTTTTAATTTTAATTTGACATTTTAATTTATTTAATCGAAAATTGTCATCCAAAATGTAGTCTATTAATTAATCTCATGTAATTTCTTTCAGGTTTAGAAAATAACACCCATATCATATTGACTGACTGAAAAGATTTTAAATTTCATTTACATCACTGAAAAATGGCTTCAACACGATCACATTTTTATTTATATTTTTATTTATTCCACGAAAAATGATCTCATGGTTTATGATCGCGAGCCTGAGAACCACCAGCCATTGCTACTTACTTAAATACTGTAGTTGTATACTTAGATAGTGATATATTTATTTATATTTTAACTCGAATTTACCCTCCAGGTTGGTGGCTTCCACGGACTCAGCGAGGGAACTCACCTCTACCGGCAGTGTCCTAGAGCTGCGAACATCTGATCGTAGTGGATACAACTGGGGAGGTGTGACCAGCACCTCGCTCAGGCAGCCACACCTGCAAAGCGAACAGGGGCCTCATGAGGGGAGGGGAAGATTAGGAGGGATAGGCAAGGAAGAGGGACGGAGGCGGCAGTGGCCTTACAGGAGGCACCATCCCGGCATTTGCCCGAAGTCGAAGTGGGAAACCACGGAAAACCACTTCGAGGATGGCTGAGGTGGGAATCGAACCCCCTCTACTCATTTGGCCCACCCGAGGCTGAGTAGACCCCGTTCCAGTCCTCATACCACTTTTCAAATTTCGTGGCAGAGGCGGGAATCGATCCCAGGACCTCCGGAGCGGCAGCTAACCACGCTGACCGCTACGTTACGGAGGCGACTGATATATTTACTTAATTGCTTAAAGTGATAGAAGCCATTTTACAGTGTTGCCTAGTTTTCATGAAGAAAGCTTTTCAGTCTGTCAACACATTTTTGTGCCCAATTACATTAAGCGGGGGGCTACATGACCGCGTTGTCGCAGCCCCTAAACTAAGGAACCAACCAACATTAGGCGGGAAAAACAAGTATTTATATGCCCTACGTAAGATATTTAACACGAAATAACAAGCTTTTATGTACAAATAAGTCCTCTCGGCACGCCGGAAGGCGGAGGTAGATTTCACCGGACAAACTTGGAGATAGGCGAAAATAGGCAGAATATGCAGGTTTTCGTAGAAGGATCAGACCTCATTTATCGCGTGAATGTATTTTATAATTGGAGATTAATTAACTTTGTTTTTCTTCATTTTAAACATATTTTAAACATTTTATTGTCTTACGGGGACGGTAACCTTCTTGTCATTTGGAGTCCATTTTTAGCCTATTTTCAATTTTGAAAAAAATAGGCTTATGAGATCACCTTTTGTCCGTGTGTGTGTGTGTGTGTGTGTGTGTGTGTGTGTGTGAGGTGTGTGTGTGTGTGTGTCCCTAATAAAATCTAAACGGCTGGAGCGATTTCAGTGAAACTCGGTAAGTTCATAGCACTATTCCCGGCGATGTCGACCGTGCCCATCGAATTTTGTTACGTCTCACCAATCCAACATGGCGGCTGTGCGAAATATTTCACTTGCATTCAGTATCTCCGAAACTATAACGGATATCGCCCTGAAATTGTTTACGGTGATAAAGGGTACTACTAGAAGTTCACCTATGAAACTTTCAAAAACCTGGTTACTACATAACCAACATGGCGGCCAAGCGAAGTGGAGACTTTTAAATAGACTTTTCTCGCGATTTAACTATCCAAACGTAATGAAACTTGGTACAGCAAATATTTATACACATTGCAATGCACTGGAGTCTAATTTAGTTCAATTGTTTACATAACCTCAAAATGGCGGCTGTGCGAAATATTTCACTGACATTCTATATCCCCGAAACTGTTACAGATATCACCCTGCAATTTTGTACGGTGTTAAAGGGCACTGATACAAGTTTACCTATGTATAATTCATAAACCTGTAAAGTACAAAACGAACATGGCGACCAAGCGAATTTGAAATATTTTAATAGACTTTTCTCGTGAGTTAACTCTCTGAGCCAACACCACCTAGATATATAGGTGGTGTTGTCTGAGCGCAGTGAAATGTGGTACAGTAAATGATTTTGCAGATTGTAATGTACTGCCATCTAATTTAATTCAATTGTTTACATAACCTCAAAATGGCGGCTGTGCGAAATTTTAAAATTAAGTTTTTATTTCTTGTGTCGTAATCATGCGATCGAAGTGAAAGTTTGAATAATGAACCTAGGCAATAAGTGACCTTGAATGGTACATAACTCTATGCCCTATACATATAACAATCCTAAATGGCAAGCTTCCGTAATATTTAGACGGTTCTCAATATATATGAATCTTTTACAGCAACCAAACTGAAATTTTTATGTTCATAGAGACTATGAACATATGTTCACCTATAGGACTTTCAGTAACCTGGTGAGCACGAATCCAACATGGCGGCGACGCGAAGTATAAATATTTAAATGGACGTTTCTCGCGAATTAACTATCCGAGTGCCGTGAAACGTTGCACGTTTTAAATGCTTACACAAATGTTGATCCACTGGCATCTAATTTATTTCAATTGTTTGCATAATCACAAGATGGCTGCTGTGCGTAATTTTAATATCTCGTTTTTACTTCTTGTGTTCTAATCATGCGATTGAAGTTTGAATACCACACTTACACAATAATCTTAATATAATAGTACAAAAATAAAAATCCAACCTGGCGACCATCTGAAATATTTAGACGGTTCTCAATATCTACGAATCTGATACTGCAATTAAACTGAAATTTTGTATGTTGATAGAGGCAATTAACATGAGCAGGATATATGAAAATAGGCTGTACAGTTCTTCACGGAACTACTTGTTATACTTGTGGTCACACTGTCCTTATGCAAGGTTTCGACACTGATGTGTAACTATGTAACGGTCTGTTACTTCTTCACGCAAAATTATATCTCCCGCAGAGATGTTGGTTGGTTCCTCAGTTTAGGGGCTGCGACAACGCGGTCATATAACCCCGTGTACTTTGGGTGAGTGTAGAATCTGTCTGATAAACGGTGTGAATTGTGATGGCGGTATTAGTCTGTAATTCAGGTAAGGAATGCAGACGCTAAATTTCAAGCAGTAGTTCCTAATGTTGCTACCAGATACTAACGTCAACGCCACCCAGCTGTGAACTTGGCTACTAGATGCCACCTCAATCAGCAACTCGCAACGAACGTTGGAACTTCCCCTCCAAAGGAAAGCTTACTGAGGGATTTTTAGCGCTCTTAGAAAATCCGACGACTTTGGCCGGCTTTGAACCCGCGACCTTGGGCATAGAAGTTCAGCATGCTACCAGTTACGTCACCGAAGCCGCTTCACACTTAGTCAGATGGAAATCTGAATCTGATCTCGCGCAAGTGCGTTGTCATGGCAACGTCTGATGGCTCATCCCTCATCAATTTAGTAGTGTTGCCATGTCAACCACTGATAGCTCTTGGCATTTTCTTATAATTCCGAAATCATTTTTCTCATCCCTTGGCGCAATGGTGGCTCATATCAAAAATTCTTTCAGACAAACGTTTTAGGTAATTATTAGGGGAATATTGTCCATTTTGTACGGTTTTGAGATTGTGCCTATTAACAGAGATATGATTAATGTTTCCCGAAAAAAACACTTTTTCCCACCCCTTTGGTCAATGGTTGGTGCTATCAAAAAAACGTTTCAAACATAAATTTCTGAGCTTTATCCGACACATAGTATGAACTTTGAACGGATTCGATATTTCACATATTAAGAGAGTTATAGCAATATTTCATTTTTTCGAAAAAAAAAAAGTCCCCCATTTTCATCCCCTTCGACCGATTTAACCCAGTAACGAACTCGTCCGAGACTTTATGGGTATACATATTCGGTAAAAAATTCAAAGTGATTGGTGCAAAATTACGGCAGTTATCGTGTCCACAAGAAACTGATATACATATATATACATATATTACATAAATTATATATAAACTTTTGAACTGACGGTGGTTTTGGGGTCTGGGGGATGTGAAACGCGAAGATATGTCGAAATTTTCCGGAAATCGAAACATGGTACCCATTGCAATAGTTAGCTTTCTAATGATATCTACCTAAAATACTGCCGTCAACGACACCTAGCTGTGAACTTGGCTACTAGATGCCACCTCAATCAGCAACTCGCAACGAACGTTGGAACTTCCCCTCCGAAGGAAAGCAAACTCAGTTTTTTTAGTGCTCTTAGTAAATCCGACGACTTCAGCCGGGTTTGAACCCGCGACCTTGGGCATAGAAGTTCAGCATGCTACCAGTTCCGATACCGAAGTCGCTTCCCACTGACATATGAAAACTGAATGTGATCTCGTGCAGAGGCGTTGTCATAGCAACTGCTGATGGTCATCCCTTATCAATTAAAAGTAAAGTTGTCATGGCAACCTCTCTTGGCACTTGGCATTTTCTTATAATTTAAATCATTTTGTTCACCCCGTGGCGTAATGGTGGGTCATATCAAAAATTCTTTCAGACAAAAGTTTTAGGTAATTATTGGAGGAATATTGTCCATTTTGTGCGGTTTTGATATTGTGCCTATTAACAGAGATATGATTAATGTTTCCAGAAAAACCCACTTTTTCCCACCCCTTTGGTCAATGGTTGGTGCTATCAAAAAACTTATTTGACATAAATTTTTGGCACTTACCCGACACATATTATGAACTTTGAAGGGATTCGATATTTCGTGTATTAAGAGAGTTATAGCGATATTTCCCTTTTTCGAAAAACGCCCCCCATTTTTACCCCCTTTGACCGATTTTGCCCATTAACGAACTCGACCGAGATTTTATAAGGATACATATTATGTAAAAAGTTCCAAGTGATTGGTGCAAAATTACGGCAGTTATCGTGTCCACAAGAAAATGATATATATATATATATATATATATATATATAGATAGATACATATATACATAAATTATATATAAACTTTTGAACTGACGGTGGTTTTGGGGTCTGGGGGATGTGAAACGCGAAGATATGTCGAAATTTTCCGGAAGTCGAAACATGGGACCCATTGCAATAGTTAGCTTTCTATAGAAATCTACCTAAAATGGGGGTGCTTAATACTTAGTAAAGCCGGCCCCGTGGTGTTGGGGTAGCGCACCTGCCTCTCGCCCGGAGTCCCTGGATTCGATTCCCGGCTCCGTCAGGGATTTTAGAAACTGACGTGGGGATGGAATGGGGAGCACTAGCCAAGTGAGGAAAATTGAGTAGCTGTCTGACAGTGAGGCAGCACCCCGGTCACGGAAACCAAGATTAAAGGCCGAGGGGATCCGATGCGCTGACCACGCGTCACGCCAATATCTGCAGGCCAAATGGCTAGGCTGCGGTCGCTTGGTAGGCCTCGGCCCTTCGTGGGCTGTAGTGCCAGAGGTTATTGTTATTATTTATACTTAGTGTTAAATATCTTATGTAGTGTTCTTTCATGTTTGAGGCACAAACATTTGTGGTGACCAACTGAAAAGCTTTCTTTATTACTTACTTACTTACTTAGCCTACTATGGTAACAAAGTGCACATGATCGTGACCCTTCTCGTAGTCTAGTTACATAGCCCAGTCTACAAGGTGTATTGAGCGCATCTCTTTTATGACGAGCAATAAAGGAACATGCTGGGTAATAAAGCAATTACTCCAATCGATTGGAGTACCCTGAAGTTGCGAGATCAACAATTCATTACGCTGCGTGCTATTGACATTACAAGTAGTTTCGTGCGCCCCTGACAACCATAAAGTTGAATTACGTGCGATCATAATAGAAACTTACCCTTCCTTGTAATTGCGCACTATTTTTTAAACAATTTTCACCCTCTCATGAATGGTTAATAACGCGTCTAAATATAGCTTTACGTGTAGCACAGTAGTTGCTTGCGTGTCTCAAGATTAATGTCCTAGAGAGAGGAGAGTTGAGGGGTGTGAAGAGAAGGTATTGGAGTCGATGATAGCAATACTTTGAGTTGAAGAGAAAACAAACGACTCTATATTCTGTCGTGACACTCTTCTATAGAAGCAAGCAATTTCTTACACGCCAGTAACTCGCTAGAATTGCCTTTATGTAGCTATCTTTTATTATATCCCAGGCATACCGTGACAAAGGCAGGCGCCATTGGCCAAGTCAATCACTCTCTCTCTCTCACACACACAGCTCCTTTCAGCCTCACGTTCATCTTATTTTTTTTATTATTAACATGATTATTATTATCCTCGGACACTTGGTTGTAATTTGTCAACACCGAGAGAGACCAGTGCTACGGTCAAGCTTTTCTTCCGCTTCTGTAAGAACATAGATCAAATTTGTGTTACTCCTGGATAAAGCCATGAAGAGTTTTATACCATTGAGTTTATTTATCATGTGAAAGGAGTTGGAGGTTCACTAGTGATTTTATCTCCTGCTCAAAATGCAATTATCATAATGCTTGCCCGCGTCTTCTGTAGTCTAAGTACTTCATGGTAATTGTTACCTCGGTCTTGGTAATCCACTCATACAACATTTCATAATTTGACATTATAATGACACATTATCTTTTATACTCTCCGAAACCAGGAGGCTTTTGTGTGTCTGCATTATAAGGTGGGGAGGGAGATGATTTCAGTGTAAAACATGACTAATACGAGTAATATAGCTAACATATTAGCACACACAATGGATTTTTATATCGCTGCAGAAAAAGTGACATTTATGTGTTTTACGATAGCCTATATAAATACTTCATAGTTCATTCCAAGACTAATTATAGGTGGGCCGTTCCTTCTTGATCGGTACATATTACGTTCTCAGTGATGTAACCATGCACAGTGAGCCTTCATACCTTTGTGATCAATGCAAATAAAGTACGCAATGTGTCCTCAGAAAGCTTTGGGAAATTTTAAAGAAGAGGCTTGTGGACGTATTATTAAAACATTTGTTGGACTTAGAGCTAAAATGTACGCTTTAGACATAGATGGAATAGAAATAAAAATATTAAAGGTATTAACAGAGATGTTGTCAAAACCTATAAGTTTTCAAGATTATAAGGATTGTAACCTGAAAAACGAGGTAAAAAGAATAACGATGAACATTACCGCTTTTAAACAACATAACATATTATCTATGAAACTAAACAAAATTGCTTTGTGTTCTCGTGATGATAAAAGAGTAATTGATTCTAATGGTATAGCTACACATGCCTATGGACCTTATTTAAATAACTATATTATGCATATTAATATCCCAAAATTAAACAGGAAATATATCACTCCACCTCTATCAAACAAATGCACAAACCAAACTATTTAAGAGATAAAACCTATCTTTAAAACAACCCAGGAGAATCAAACCAAAGAAACACGAAATAAAAAAATAAAAAATCACGTTATTAATAAAGAGGGAAAGAGAAAAATTCCAGTCATAGACTGACAAAAGCGCTACCTATAAGATAAGAACAATAGTCTTATGAGGACCTGCAAAATAAAGCAAAAGAAATGCAGGATCAAATAACTCAAAAAGAGAGAAAATAAAGGAATTTACATTTATAAATCGGCAAATCCGTCACATTCAAAAAAACAAATTACAGAGAAATTTAGTTATCAGCATATATAACGAGAATATCAAGCAAACCAAGTTACAAAACGGTAGTACAACAGAAAATCAACACCGACCAAGCAACGAGGAAAGAAAAGAGGGTATTCTTACTCAAAGATGGATAAAAATAGAAAACAAAAACAAAACGGGGGAAAAAACAACTGCTAAAATTAAAAATGTAACAAATGCATTAACAGCAAGGACAAATCAAAGGTTCAAAAAAAAAGTTGTATGCTATTACAAGTACAACAAGAAACAAGAAGTTCCGGGAAGAACTGTACAGCCTACTTTTCATGCCAGTGATTATTCTACAGCAGCGGTTCCCAAACTTTTTCTTTCCGTGACCCATTTTAGCCCATACGTTTTAGCCGCGACCCCCGTTTTAGCGCAGGTGTCTGTGAGGGGGGGGGGGGGGGGGGGGGGGGCAAAGTGGAGGGATAAAATTACTTTGGAATTTAACTTAAGTGACCGGTAGGATATTCGTTTAAATGTTTATTTATTTACTTTGTTCAGATTTTAAAATTTTAATCTTATCCTGATGTTACTGACCTGTTTGATGTTTACTGAGAAACTTAAATGTAAAATAATATGACACAAAAAACAAGATGTTCGGGAAAGAACATATAGCCTACTTTCTCCGAAATGTATGGGTATAGTTATAACTCTCTGTCCTTATCATCTCCTAATTTCTTCCTATTTGAAGTGCAAATTGGCACACAGGATTTGAACAGTGGCGTTCAAACCATAGTTTATAATTTACCCCAGCATTTTGCAATTTCATCAGCAAACACTCCAAACACCGACTACTTACAATAATTGAAACTTCGTTGCTCTAATAAGACCCATCTACAATGCGCAGTCGGCAGTCCGTAGTTGGTAGTCCTCGGTCGGCAGTCGCGATCGACTCCGTGTATACTATAGGCACCATACACAACATGAAGTTGCAGTTGGTAGCTGGCAGTTGGCAGTCGAGAATTTTATCCTTGACTGCCAACTACCCGACTGCAGCAATGTAATAGCCAATCAGAGCAGATCAGAAACTGACGTCACGTTGTTGTTCTGTGTCGTGTACGAATGATATAGAACTAAGTGAAGTAACTTCGCAACCCGTTAATTTATAGGCTAATCTTAAATACACGGTATAACAAAATAATCCATCTCCAAATCATCCATATTGCAAGTTTTGAGATTATCAACAACGCCTCTGTGCACAAGGAATAAACGAATGTTACTGTCTTATTACTCCTAGCAGTCGTTAAGACTGGGTTCACTAACTGGCCGGTATAGAGCGCTGCTCGAATCTATAGTTTCTGCATAATACAACTGAAGGCTGGAAGATGTCACTCCAGTGGAGAATGTCGTTTTTTTAATATATAATTTCCATTGCAAAAAGCACCATATAAAGCTTTATTTTATAACGTCTCAGTACTCAAGAAACAATAAATATAAAAACTAGTCGTGATATCTAGTTGTGAAATATCGAACAATATAATCCTAACAGAGCGAGTGCATTCTAGCGGCCAGAAGAAGAAACTTTTCAATAAAATCTGTTACCTTTTTGTCAGCTAGATGTCTCGATTAAATCTGCTGGCGAATTATGTTTTAATTAAGTATATGTTTTGCACCGTAATATGCACAATATAACGCTTAATTTTAAAACGTCTGAGTCATTACAAAGCAACAAATATGTAAAATGTCAAGCAAAAAACTAACTCTGATGGGTTTTGAACCATAGGCATATGAATGACAGACTAACGCTTTACCACTGAGCTAATTGTGTCAACGAATATCGTTCTATATAAAATGACTTACATAGAACTTGTTAGCAAATAATGATTTATACTAAACGATTTCATCACTGAAGTATATTATTTATATATAAAGCATTTCATACAAAGTTTATTTATTTTGTTTCAGTACGCTATATTGCATGCAATACTCAAATTAGTGAAATATAAGTCAGGCACAAGATATCCGCTGCCATCTTGTCTTATTAATGAATCAGCTGAGCTTTTTAAAATCACGTCTGCACTATAGTATTACAAAATAAACTTTTAATTTCGTACGTGCCTCTTCCTTTAGAACAGTTAAAACGATTCTCGGCTCGATAATCGGAACTGGTGGGTCCCATGATATGGATTATAAAGTTTGCATAATTCGCACGGCCGCCATCCTGAAATGGTATGGCGGACGACCTTGTAGTTTGGTCACAAGACGCATCCTATACGAAGGTATGTTGTTACCAAATTTGGTAGAGATTGGATGATTTGGTTAGTCGTTATTTGATTTTACGTTTTGAACGTTTGAGTGGCCGCCATTCAGTTTTAGTAAAGATGGCGGCGATATAAAACATGACACTGAGGTGTCCTTTGCTAGTGCTACCTTTGTACCAAATTTCGTTCAATTCGCATTCACCGTGTTCGAATTGATAGGGGGGGACAGACATTCAGAGTACACACACTCACACACACACACACACACAGACTCACACACACACATACACACACACAGACTCACACACACACATACACACACACAGACAGACACACTTTTTTCGCCCTGTGTTGATCTCATAAGTCTACTTTCATTTTTTGCAAAAATCGAAAGTAGGCTAATAATATTTGGCGGTTCAATATTATAATGATATTTAAATAAATGGTAGTAATTCTTTTTAGACTACCAGGGTATTAATTTAAAAACGAAAAGTAGTAGTGCCTATAACCTGCTATTAACTTTTATAAATGCTTTTAAATAGTCACAAAGGAACCTAGTAGCTCGACTGTCTTGACTTGACTGTAGTTGTGACGTTAGTGACGTGTGGAGGGAGAAGGGCTCGTATGCGCATGCGTCAGCCGCGCTTCAAGCTGCCTGGCTTGTACTGTACGTCTCTTGTGTTTTGTTCGCTCGCGTATTGTTTGATTTTGTTCTAACTATGGATAAGTTTGTTAAGCGTGCAGGGCCTTCGACTTCTCATGATGATCATGAACAGAAGAGGGTAAAGGTGAGAAAGTATAGTGACAGTTATATTAAGTATGGATTTACGGTGCTCGGAAATCGGCCACAGTGTGTTATTTGCAGCGAGTTGTTATCGGCAGAGAGTATGAAACCTTCCAAGGTGATTCGCCATTTAGAAAGTAAACATCCCAGTTTTAAAGATAAGCCGGCAGATTTTTTGAACGTAAGTTAACAGCTTTAGATTACCAGAACATGCAGTAGTTCAGTTAAGTGGAAATAATATGAGCAAAAGTGCTTTGCTAGCATCGTATCAAGTGGATTTACGAATAGCAAAGAAAGGTAAACCACACACGATTGCTGAAGAGCTCATTCTACCTGCTGCTCAGGATATGGTTTCAACTATGATCAGCCCAGATGCAGCTAAGAAGCTTTCCAACATTCCTCTGTCGAACAACTCGGTGGGGAGGCGCATTACCGAGATGGCTCAAGACATAAAGGATCAGTTGAAAACAAAGTTGCAGAAAAGTGAGTACTTTTCCATTCAAGTTGACGAGTCTACGGACGTGTCGAATTTGGCGCAGTTTATGTGCTTTGTTCGTTTTGAGGGTGACGGTAGTGTGGAAGAAGACATTTTATTTTGCAAACCTTTGCCTGACCACGCAACAGGTGAGGAAATGTTTAAAATGTTCATGTCTGCAACCGATTCGCTTCAAATTGACTTTCAAAAGTGTATTTCAATCTGCAGTGATGGTGCCAAAGCAATGACTGGAAAAGACAGCGGTTTCGTGAGACGGATGAAAAATGTCATGCCTAATGCCACTTGGGTTCATTGTTTTCTGCATCGCCAGGCATTAGCTACCAAGGTCACGCCAACTGAGCTAAAAACAGTGTTGAACGAAACTGTTAAGTTGGTTAATTTTGTAAAAAGCCGGCCATTACAGTGTCGACTGTTATCACAGTTATGCGAAGAAATGGAGGCACAGTACAAATGCCTCTTGCTTCACACAGGCAAGGTGGCTGTCACGAGGGAAGGTGTTTTCTCGAGTGTTCGCTTTGCGCTCTGAGCTTAAGACATTTTTTCAAGTTGCAAACAAAGACCTTGCCGGTTTTTGGAGTGACAATGAATGGCTGTTAAAACATGCTTATTTAGCGGACATATTTCATCATCTGAACGATCTCAACGTTTCCTTGCAGGGAAGAGACAAACCCATACTTTTTGCACAAGACAAAGTCAATTCGTTTTTAAAGAAATTAGCCACTTGGTCAACCAGGGTTGAGAAGAATACTTTTGAAAACTTTGAACTGACAAATGAGCTTATCACATCCCTTGATCGAAGCGATGAATATTATCCCGACATTGACAACCTGTCCAAACTGGTTACTACTCACTTGCAAGGTCTACAAGAGCAGATCCTTAGCTACATTCCCGAGGATCAACACACCGGTTGGAACTGGGTGCTTAACCCCTTCAACGAGCAGGCTGTGAACGAGGCAGACTTAAACCCACTGATTCATGATAAACTCATCGAGCTATCCTGTGACATGACTTTGCAACTGTCCTTCAGCACCCAAAATGTTGACAAGTTCTGGCTACAAAGAAGAGCTGAGTATCCAAGCTTAACATCAGTGGCTCTGAGAATCATCATGCCCTTTGCAACATCCTACCTCTGCGAACTCGGATTTTCTACATTGGTCAACATTAAAACCAAGGCAAGAAATCGACTGGACGTAGAAGACGACCTTATTGTATGTGTATCTAAAACTAAGCCGAATTTTAAGAAACTTGTTGACAAAAAACAGGCCCATGTTTCTCACTAAAGAAGTCTTTTTTACTTAGAAATGTATTAACAATTACATATCAAAATTATTAAATGTTTCTGTTTTGTTTTTACAAAATCTGTAAAATATATTGAGATTTTGTAAATGTACAAAGTTATTTAATTTAAAACTCCCGATGGCCATCTAAGTTTAAGTACATAGTTCACCATTATTTGTATACATCTCGCGACCCCTTTCCGAACGGCCCGCGACCCCCAGGGCGGTCGCGACCCCCCAGTTTGGGAACCGCTGTTCTACAGTATATGAACCTATCTAGAATAATGACGAAATTAAGTTGGTAATATCGAAATATGTAATTAGTTCAAAATATACCTGGTATAATGTAGCCTAATAGAGCACTACAGTTGGCAGCCCTGGTGACTGAATATATTCTTAGTTCCACCTCTTAAGGTACAGAATACAAAATTTGGTTGAAGTCCAATGGACGTTACATGCAGTTAGACACTGGATCTATCAGCACGCGTAAAAGCATGTTGCCAACAATACCATGCGTGTGCTGGTCATAAATAATCTGAATTATTATGATATCTTGTTGTGCCAATTTTGGATGAAATCCATTTGTTAGTATAGAAGTTACATGTATTTTAAAATTGGACATATCAGCAGGCATAGAATCATGTTGGCAGCACTGCCTTGTATTAATTACTCCAAATTAATCTACACACATCAAAAAAAGTTTTGCATCACCTCGGTTCCCAGATCTCCGGCATATAGACGTTGACTGTGTATATTGTATCCAAGATAGAGTCCCTTTGACTGTTCATAGATGTCACTAAAACTGCTCAAAGATGTAAACAACCATGCATGAGCAGGGCCTATTAGACGGAGGGGATACGACAGCCGATCAGTTCCAGTCATTCCACCAGGACGAAGGTACGCTGCTCATGTTGTCTGTAGTTCTACCATGCCTAGAAGGTCAATACCGCAGTTCGATCGCGTCCGCATTGTTACTTTGTGTCAAGAAGGGCTCTCAACAAGGGAAGTTTCCAGGCGTCTCAGAGTGAACCAAAGCGATGTTGTTCGGACATGGAGGAGGTACAGAGATACAGGAACTGTCGATGACAGGCCTCGCTCAGGCCGCCCAAGGGCTACTACTGTAGTGGATGACCGCTACTTACGGATTGCCGCTCGGAGGAACCCTGACAGCAATGCCACCATGTTGAATAATGCGTTTCGTTCAGCCACAGGACGTCGTGTTTCAACTCAAATTGTGCGCAATAGGCTGCATGATGCGCAACTTCACTCCCGACGTCCATGGCGAGGTCCAGCTTTGCAACCCCGACACCATGCAGCGCGGTACAGATGGGCCCAACAACATGCTGAATGGACCCCACGGAATTGGCATCACGTTCTCTTCACCGATGAGTGTCGCATATGCCTTCAACCAGACAATCGTCGGAGACGTGTTTGGAGGCACCCTGGTCAGGCTGAACGTCTTAGACACACTGTCCAGCGAGTGCAGCAAGGTGGTGGTTCCCTGATGTTTTGGGGTGGCATTATGTGGGGCCGACGTACGCCACTGGTGGTCATGGAAGGCTCCGAAACGGCTTTACGATACCTGAATGACATCCTCCGACCCATAGTGCAACATCGCTCGACTACAGTGGCCAGCATGTTCGCCAGACATGAACCCTATCGAACATGCCTGGGATATGTTGAAAAGGGCTGTTTATGGACGTCTTGACCCACCAACCACTCTGAGAGATTTACGCCGAATTGTCGTTGAGGAGTGGGACAATTTGGACCAACAGTGTCTTGATGAACTTGTGGATAGTATGCCACGGCGAATACAGGCATGCATCAATGCAAGAGGACGTGCTACTGGGTATTAGAGGTAGTGGTGTGTACTGCAATCTGGACCACAAATGCTGAAAGTCTAGCTGTATGATGGTACAACATGCAATGTGTGGGTCTCATGAGCAATAAAACGAGCTGAAATGTTGTTTGTGTTGATCTCTATTCCCTTTGTATTTAACGGTTCCGGAACTCTTGGAACCGAGGTGATGCAAAACTTTTTTTGATGTGTGTAGAATGTCAGGTGCTATACGTGTGCAAAGTATAGAGCTGTTGGCTGGCATACTTTCTGATATATTGATATTAGGGTAAAAAGAATATAGACAGCATTTATTAACAGTTGGCAGCCCTGATTGCTCTTAACAATACGTATAGTCATATCTGTTATGGTACACATATCACATACGAAATTTGGTTGAAATCCAATTGATAGTATAGAAGTTACATGTATTTAAAAATTGGTACTATCAGCAGGCTTATAATCATGTTGGTAGAACTGACGTATATAAGTTACTCCAAATTAATCTAAAATGTCAGAATATACGTGTGCATAGTTTAAAGCTGTTGGCTTGCATACTTTCTGATATATTGATATTTGGATAAAAATAGAGAGAGCAATTATTAACAGTTGGCAGCCCTGGTGGCTCTTAAGAATACGCTCAGTCATATCTGTTTATGTACAGATATTACATACAAAATTTGGTTGAAATCCAATTGATAGTGTAGAAGTTATATGCATTTAAACATTGGACCTATCAGAAGGCTTAAAATTATATTGGCAACACTGTCATGGTTGGCCTCCTGGAAATTAAACTGAAATAGTATTATATACATGTGTGCCAATTTTGGAATAGCTCCCATGCATACCTTGCAAGATATCCAACATGGAGCTCAAATTTCTAGTGGGTTTTTTCATCAGTTGGTAGCACTGATATCATTTTCAAATATGGACGTGAGCTATTCCGGTGCACATCTTTACTCATACTAAATTTGGTTCTGATTGCTGCAGCCATTTAGGAGTTGATAGCGGGGACACACACACACAGCCAGACAGACAGACGGACAGACAGACAGACAGACAGAAGGACAGACAGACAGACAGACAGACAGACAGACACAAATTTTCCCGGATCGATCTCATAAGTCTACTCTTTCCTCATTTTTGTAAAATGTGAAAAGTAGGCTAAAAATGGCGTGAGAAATGTAGTGGCCTATGTGGAATACTTAATTAATAACAAGTAGTTCCGTGTCGAACTGAAGATACTACTTTTCTTAAAATGTAAGATTCATGCCCATCTATATAGACCTGTCTAGAATAATGACGAAATCAAGTTGGCATTACTAACATTTCTATGTACTGCAGTTTGAAATAGTGTAGCCTAATAGAGTAACTTACTACAGTTGGCAGCCCTGGTGACTCTGAATATATACTTAGTTGCATCTCATTAGGTATAGAATGCACATACAAAGTTTGCGTGCAGTCTATTGGATAGTATGACCGTTACATGCTGTTTGATATTGGATTTATCTGTGCACGTAAAATCATTTTGGGAAAAATGTAATGTATGTGTTGCTAAGGGTTTATTCTGAAATATTACGACCTATTATAGTGCCAATTTTTCATAAAATCCATTTGTTAGTATAGAAGTTACTTGTAATTAAAAATTGAAAATATCAGAAAGCTCAGAATCATGTTGGCAGCACTGAGGTATAATAGTTAGGCCCTACTCCAAATTAATCTAGAATGTTAGGTATTATAAATGTGCACAGGATAGAGCTGATGGCTTGCATACTTTCTGATATATTGATATTAGGATTAAACAGAGAGAGAGAGAGAGAGCATTTATTAACAGTTGGCAGCCCTGCTGGTTCTTACGAATATGCATAGTCATAACTGTTATGGTACACAAAGCACACACGACATTTGGATGAAATCCATTTGTTACTATAGAAGTTATATGCATTTAAAATATGGACCTATCAGCAGGCTTAGAATCGTGTTCGCAGCACTGATGTATATAAGTTACACCTAACTAAGGTAGAATGTCAGGTGCTATACGTGTACAAAGTTTAGAGCTGTTGGCTTGCATACTTTATGATATATTGATAATAGGGTTGAAACATAGAGGGATCATTTATTAACAGTTTGCAGCCCTGGTGGCTCTTTAGAATACTCGCAGTCACATCTGTCGTAGTACAAATAGAACATACGAAATTTGGTTGAAATCCAATGGATGGTATAGAAGTTACATGCATTTAGATATTGGACCTATCGGCAGACTTACAATCATGTTGGCAACACTGGAAATTAATTACTACCTTATTGTCACACTTGATCCAATTGTTAACCTCTAGCAATCTTGAGAGATTGTCCTTAGGTAGCCGAAACTAGTTAGCAGAAAGTATAGTAAAACCCATTTAGGCCTATTAGGCCTACCTATATGCTCTGGGATGGGGTATAGAGCCTTGTAATATTTAATGGAAACCTGCCAAATGCTGTGGTAGGATAAGGTTTGGTTAGGTTAGCACGCCATTTCTGTAACTGGTTGCGCGCGGTAGCCACATGGCCGACTATGTGTCTGCCGGGAGAACAGTGAACTCTGTTGGTCATTGAAATAACTAATTGTAAAACTGCAGTGCCAAATCCAGGAGGTGTCAACCAGATAGGATTTATTTGGTACCATCGGTGTATTACATCAGACAACCGTTTGGAACGCTGTATATCGTGTTGCCAACATATGCATGATACAACGTTGTAATTAAATTGCAAATATATTCCTATATTTAGTCAATAAATATACACTTAATTGCTAATTTAATTTTTTTTGTAAAAAAAATACATTTCCTTGAAATTATCTTGCTCACAAACGATAAATACGGCACATATCATTAAATGAACATTATATCTACTGGGTTGGTGGCATTGGCTATATTCACAGCGGCAAAAAAAGAAATTGGCGCCTTCCATTTTACAAGATTTTAAGTATTTTTCCTGCCTCGTGGTTGAATGTAAACCCATATTCTTCGATATCGGTATTTCCGTTTCTGTGGTAAGTACTAATAATGCATTATGTATTATTCAAATGATTTCTTGATCGATAGGATTCTTATGAGAGCCATGCATTATTATTTTGTGTCTGTCTGCGTGGCTCAGGGGTGACGTTCTCGCTTGCTGAGCCCAAGGTTGCAGGTTCGAAACCTGGCGCAGTCAGCTGGCATTTGAGGGTGCGCAAATGCGAGGGAGCCGTGTCAAAATTTTTCGGGGCAAAATTCCGGCACCCCGGCGTCTCTAAAAGCCAGTGTAGTTAAAAGGGACGTAAAACCAATAATATTATTTTATTATTATTATTTTGTGGAGTTCCTTAGCAGTAGTAGAAAGCTAGGTTAATGACTTAAATTTAATTTATTTTCTACTAGATTTTGTATTTCATGGTTTCTGTACCTCGTTCTGTATATTTTGTATGTAGGTTATGGGAAGATATCACACGGCATGCTCTGTTCCTGGCTGCAATAGTAGAGGTTGGACATACACTCCTGGGGATGGAAGACCTCTATCCTTTCATCGCTTTCCCTGTGATGACGCAAGGTATGTATTGTGACCGTTTAGTTGATGTCAACAACCACGATGACTCAACTAACGACACATAAATCGAATAAAAAGAAAGTACCGTGAGGATCAGGTGACCTTCCAAAAAGGCTAAAGCGGCACGAGAGTCCGTAGTCCACAGGGATCGTGGTACATGGTGACGATGGTCATAGACCGCCTAAGGAAAGGTTCACCTTAAAACTAGACTGAGAAAATAAACATCCAGACTCATGTAAAACACCGTGAAAATTTATTAAAATTCACAAGCCCCTAGCCTAGTTCGGAGGGTTATAATCGGCTAGTCCGCAAATTAATAAATAAACTAAGATAAAGAACAGTCCCCTACCTGAGAAGTTACTGAAAACCCTCGCGAAAGATCTAACTCACAATGATAAAGCAACAACAGCAACGCTAGGAATATGGCACGACGCAAGTCCCTAGTTCAAGTTACAAGATCAAGCTAATATCTGAATTTACATTTAACAGGGTAGCAAAACAAATCTAGGTTAGGATGGTACCATTTCGACATTTAAATTTAACATTAATTCAACTAGCTAAGTCCTATCAATTAACAAAATTTACGGCGATGACGTCCGTAAAAGAAAACAATTACATCCAAAAGCTAAGTGTACAGCCATGAAAAACAAACAATTTAATTATGCTTAATAACTATGTGCTAACAGCACACAATAAAGTAACATGTAGGGTTTAATACACTTGACACCATAAATTAATAACGAAATAGACACAGTAGTTTTATTAAAAATTCCTGCCTACACCTTGGTTTACTCTTTGTAAACCATAGTCATCTAATGTGTATAGTTACGGTGACGAATGCGCAGTTGAGACCACGTCTGACATCGCATGGCCTGAGCTCCACAAGCTACGAACTCTAGGTTCGCACATGCTTCAGGTCGCTACAAAAATGTCAACTGTCCTAGTCATTTCCTCACAAGGAAATTATCTTCAACTGCACGGCTATGTCAACAGTTCCAGAATGCAAAGAACAAAGTTAGATAGAAAGAATCGTTAGTTAGGCTTGTTTTATAACAATTATGCATTTTATTATTAGAATGTCGGTTTATAGGTTTATCGTAGGTTTATGGCGAATAACATTGACAATAGCCTGGGCACGGAGTGTCTCCAACTGAGATCATTCTCCACCAAAAAGCCTCGACTCAACAGTCGGAATATAATCATCGAGTATAACAACTCGGACACACAATAACACGGGTTACCAGCGGCGCTAAGCTCGCGTTCAATAACTCTGGGACAGGCCTGTACAACAGTTACCTTCCAAAAACATCTGGTCAACGGGATCATCCCCGGACAAAGCATACAATAACATCCTGCTATAACAGGGTAGACTTCACCATCCTATAGAAAACCTTACATAACTGTACCTGTCATACGACAATACACGCAACAGAGCGCTAAACTAACAAAAACCGATCCATAAAACAAGTGATCAAATACAAGAGTGGAAACTGGTTTCCATAAGCAAAATAGCAATGAAAGGAAAAACGAATACAAATTGTACTCTGTCCTCGTCTATAGTAGTTTTGTCTCACAATGAAGCAGGCGTGCTCTAGGTCACTGGGTTACATAACCAGTTTATTCAAGGCCGGCGATTTAATCAATACAAAACCTGCACTTGGCCGGTTCATAAAAAACATTACCGTAGGTTACGGATCTCTACAGAGTCCGTGTATCAAACGCACGCTATAAATCTGAGTATAGTAATACACTTCCGTCTTTCTACCAAAGACGTCTAAATGAAAGTAAACTTACAATAACTGAAGCTCTTTGCTTTAAAAATGCAACTCAGTAGTTGCTAGAACATCAAATAAAAACGTGTCTCACACGACACAAGCAAAATATGACAAATGTGGCACAGATTCACACACTAGATCTGTTTAATGATACGTTGGGAACCGCGTTCGATGCTAGGCAACGAAACATTCCTTCTAGTTGTTAGGTTCAAACATGACCAAGAATAGCTTCTGAGCTTATTCAAAATGAAATATAATGCATTTACAAACTGGTAGTTACTGTCGACTACCTAAATGATACGACCGTTCTAACGACAGTCAGGGGTGTAACAAAGGATGGCTGCGAAGAATGCAGTCAATTAATAACCAAGACATCTGATTGCCATAACTACAGTCAGCAAAGACTTGAAAATTACCCCAAGTAGGGTTGAACAAAATAGCCTCAAAATGACTACGATCGGGTTCAGCAAAAAGGTAGGCATTGACGTTCCACGACGTTCACCAAGCTGCACCAGGGCTGACCAAAATGTCTGACCCCAAGGGTGTCTCACTCTAAACTGAAATAAATGACATCTAACTAATCTAGTTACATCCCTACCTAGAAAAATGGCTGACACTGAGTGTGGTTGATTCACAAACTACATTATAACTACTACACCACCAGAAACTAGAACAAAGAAGGGGTGTGACCAAAACTCACGAAATGGAGGAGCTCTCACTCAGCTCTCTATTCCACAACAAGGGTTGTACATAAACCTCTCTGGCTCTCTGGATCGGTATCCTCCTCATCAGGATTCCCATCTGGACTCCTCCAAAGACCAGGGTTCGATTTGTCCCTGTCGACATCTTCGTGGATATGCCTGGAAATGGCATTTTGGCTCCTTCCCTCTCGTTCATCGTTCTGGAAGTTCCACCATCATGCTGGTTCCTGTAGAAACGTCACCCCCCCATACTGGGATGGTATTAGCCCATGGTGACTGCTTCAACCATGGTGAATAAAAGTCCAATCACGTGGGTAGCGAAATAAGTTGCGTGATTATTCATCCTCTCACTTCCAAAATTATAATGTCCGTCGTGACTATTATAGGCTTCAATTATAAAATACGACACAGCCTTAATCTTGCAGATGTGGATTAGCATGTGAGCTAATACTATTTTATAATGCTGCACGTGCTAGTGACGCTACTTTTGTATCACGCAGCATCCGTGAATTATACGACGTTTCAAAGATGAAATTTCCACTTTGGCAATTTAAATATCTCATACTATTATAATCACACTTATTCAGGATAATTGTAACACTATTACCTGTATATTTCCACTAGGCATCTGCCCTCCACATACGCGTGGGTAATATGTGATGTCACAGCAATGTTGTGCAATACACTATACTTGCCAATAATTATTTCCCAAGCTTCTTATTTAATTCACTGGACTTCATCGACAGTGAATATTAGTATTTGCTTGCTCGATGGCACCTTGTAATCACTTTTAACGCTAAACAGCGGATATTCTTCTACGTCTCGTAGGACAAATGTAATTCCACGCCTACACAAGGCGGATTCTCAAGACGCAGTGCTCCGGTACTGGTGTCTCTAGAAAGTAGGTCGTCAAAACGAAAACGTTGAGCGACTACTTACGTTCCTTTTTGCGTATCTGCAAGGGTATTACCTTACCTAAAGTAAAAATAAACATTCTCCAAAATGTTTTAATAATGCAGCATGACGAAATGGAATATTCTGAGTCTCGTAGGAAAGATAAAAATAATTAATAAGACCTCAGATAATTATTAGCAGTTTACACCAAAGTCAAAAGTGCGATTCACCGCTACTTCAAAGTATCGCGTGATCTCTCAGCTTCACGTGGCTTCCTGGGTGTGTTCAAAAGTACAACATCCCATCATAAATGCTCTGTCATAAAAAAAATATCACATGAACCATAGCTCAGCGGGTTCAGTATCAATAATAATAATTAGGCTATTCTGTAATTATTTAGTCAGGTTCCTTTGATAGCATTTTTTAAATGAAATTTAAAGTGAGTGGTAGGCTACTTGGTGGATGGGGTAACTTGTACTAGGCTGATTAGCTCAATATTTCTAAATGGTGACAATATACAGTTCTAAGACACTTTCATTAATTCATTCATTAATTATGTACACTTGAGTTAATCGTACATTAGGCTATACGACTGTCTGGACAAAACCATTGACCGCTCGTAGGTTAGGCCACTGTCTGGACGAAAATTACATTACTAGTTGAAGCGAAAACATGCCTTTGACACTCACAACTTCATGAATAAGGATAATATATGATTTTCAGACCTTTCTAGGGGACACTATCAATTGAAATTGCCTTCTTTTATCACTAGTGCGCTGGAAACATGTGGTAAATTACATAAATATGTGTTTGTTTCTTGCTCATTGAACGACGGCAGCCATGTTCCTCAAGCGCTGAGCATACATCAACTGTTACATGGGCGGAGACATTGACGAGACATGATGACACATTCATGTCGATGTAGTCTTGCCAAAATGTAAGATATAAAATACACCACCATATGAGGTATGGGTGACTAAAGCGATAGGTGTAGAGAAAGGTTATGCATGTCAAATACCTGGGGTGCATATATGGCTAACGCGGCCCACAGGCTAAAAGCCATTGTCAAAACCCATTGTATTCGACAAAACGAAGGTTAGAATGGTCGGGTTGAGGGAACGGTTGACACGTTAGGCTGTAAACATTGTCAAAACCTTTAATTTGGACATATTAGGCTGTGACCATTGACAAAACCACTGTTCCTTTTAGTTGAACCCCTAGACTGCATATACGATTAAGTTAGTACCAGCCTATGGGTTGGGTTGGCAATACTGTTCTTGTACATAATTAACACAGTTAATGGCTGACACAGCTGGAATTTTTCTATATAAGTCGTGATATAATTTGGGATGGCGGGTGGGGTTATAGACAGCGGAGAAGTGAACTACATCCTTTCCACATGTATTTTCAATCATTACGTACAGAAGGTAGTTATGGCCTAGGCCTATATCAGTAGTTTGGTAAGTTTTTAGCCTACTTTTCACATTTTGCAAAAATGAGGAAAAAGTAGTCTTATGAGATCGGAAAAATGTGTGTCTGTCTGTCTGTCTGGCTGTGTGTGTGTCCCCCCCCCTATCAACTCCTAAACGGCTGGAGCAATCGAAACAAAATTTGGTAGGAGTAAAGACCTATACCTGAATATCTCACGGCGATATTTGAAAATGATGTCAGTGCTACCAACTGCTGAAAAATCACAATTGAAATTTGAGCTCCATGTTGGATATCATGGAAGGTATGAATGGGAGCTGTTTCAAAATTGGCACATGTATAGATAAAAATATTGCAGTTTAATTTCCAGGAGGCCATACATGGCAGTGTTGCCAAAATGATTATAAGCCTGCTGATAGGTCCAAATTTTAAATGCATATAACTTCTACACTATCAATTGGATTTCAACCAAATTTCGTATATGCTATGTGTACATAAAGATATATGACTGAGCATATTATTAAGAGCCACCAGGGCTGCCAACTGTTCATAAATGCACTCAATTTTTTAAAATCCATATACCCATATATCAGAAAGTATGCAAGCCGACAGCTTTAAACTATGCACACGTATAGGCCCTAGTACCCGATATTCTATATTAATTTGGAGTAACTTATATACGTCAGTGCTACCAACATGATTCTAAGCCTGCTGAGAGGTCCGACTTTAAATTCATGTAAATTCTATACTATCATTTGGATTTCAACCAAATTTCGTGTGGGCTATGTGTACCATAACAGATATGACTATGCGTATTCTTAAGAGCAACCAGGGCTGCCAACTGTTAATAAATACTGTCTCTATTTTGTTACCCTAATATCAATGTATCAGAAAGTATGCAAGCCATTAGCTCTAAACTTTGCACACGTATAGTAGCTGGCATTCTAGATTAATTTAAAATAACTAATATAGGCCTACGCCAGTACTGCCAACATGATTCTAAGCCTGCTGATAGGTCCAATTTTAAAATGCATGTAACTTCTATACTAACTAATTGATTTCTTTCAAAATTGACACAACAATAGATCATATTATTTCAGATTATTTCTGACCAATACATGCATGCCATTGTTGCAAATATGATTTTACGCGCGCTGTTTGATCCAATATTTAACTGCATGTAACGTCCCTGCTATCCATTGGACTTCAACCAAATTTTGTATTCTGTACCTTAAGAGATAAAAGTCAACCCCTGGCACTATCCAGCCCATAACGGGCTAAGGCCGACCAAGCGACAGCTGCCCAGCCATTTGGCCTGCAGATATTGGGGTGACGCGTGATCAGCGCGTCGGGTCCCCTCGGCCGTTAATCTCGGTATTCGTGATCGGGGCGCTGTCTCACTGTCAGACAGCTACTCAATTGTCCTCACGAGGCTGAGTGCACCCCGTTCCAACCCTCACGTCAGTTTTAAAATCCCTGACGGAGCCGGGGATCGAACCCGGGGCCTCCGGGTGAGAGGCAGGCGCGCTACCCCAACACCACGGGGCCGGCATAAGAGATGGAACTAAGAATATATTCAGTCACCAGGGCTGCCAACTGTAGTTCTCTATTAGGCTACATTATGCCAGGTATACAGTATTTCGAACAACGGTAATTAGAAATTTCGATATTACCAACTTAATATCGTCATTATTCTAGATAGATCCATATAGATTAATCATTGGCATGAATTTAAAATGTTAAGAAAAGTAGGCTCTTTAGTTCGTTACGGAACTTCTTGTTCTATACGTTCTCGTCTCCTCAACTGTTACCTACCTATTAACACACAGAATTTAACAATATGGATCTGTTAAGCCTTTAGTGTCGTCCTTAACGTCACGGGTGCCGCTATTTTTTTTTGTCTCGGGTTTTAGGTAGATTTCATTAGAATGCTAACTATTGCAATGGGTCCCATGTTTCGACTTCCGGAAAATTTCGACATATCTTCGCGTTTTACATCCCCCAGACCCCAAAACAACCGTCAGTTCAAAAGTTTATATATAATTTATGTATGTGTATGTATATATATATATACATATCAGTTTCTTGTGGACACGATAACTGCCGTAATTTTGCACAAATCACTTTGAATTTTTTACCAAATATGTATACCTATAAAATCTCGGTCGAGTTCGTTACTGGGCTAAATCGGTCGAAGGGGGTGAAAATGGGGGGCTATTTTCGAAAAAGTTAAATATTGCTATAACTCTCTTAGTATATGAAATATCGAATCCGTTTAAAGTTCATACTATGTGTCGGATAAAACCCAAAAATTTATGTTTGAAGAGTTTTTTTATAGCACCAACCATTGACCAAAGGGGTGGGAAAAAGTGGGTTTTTCGGGAAACATTAATCATATCTCTCTTAATAGACACGATATCAAAACCGTACAAAATGGACAATATTCCCCTAATAATTACCTAAAACGTTTGTCTGAAAGAATTTTTGATATGACCCACCATTACGCCAAGGGATGAGAAAAATGATTTCGGAATTATAAGAAAATGCCAAGAGCTATCAGAGGTTGCCACGGCAACACTACTAAATTGATGAGGGATGAGCCATCAGACGTTGCCATGACAACGCACTTGCACGAGATTAGATTCAGATTTCCTTCTGACTAAGTGTGAAGCGGCTTCGGCGACGTAACTGGTAGCATGCAGAACTTCTATGCCCAAGGTCGCGGGTTCAAAGCCGGCCGAAGTCGTCGGATTTTCTAAGAGCGCTAAAAATCCCTCAGTATGCTTTCCTTTGGAGGGGAAGTTCCAACGTTCATTGCGAGTTGCTGGTTGCGGTGGCATCTAGTAGCCAAGTTCACAGCTAGGTGTCGTTGACGGTAGTATCTGGTAGCAACATTAGGAACTACTGCTTGAAATTGACCTTCTGCAGTCCTTACCTGAATTACAGACTAATACAGCCATCACAATTCACACCGTTTATCAGACAGATTCTACACTCACCCAAAGTACACGGGGTGACATGACCGCGTTGTCGCAGCCCCTAAACTGAGGAACCAACCAAAATCTCTGCGGGAGATATAATTTTGCGTGAAGAAGTAACAGCACTCGTTCCAGGTTCCGTATTGACCATGTTTACAAGAAGTACAAAACAATTTTCACTCGCCAAATCAATACTTTACTTTACTAAACATACTATAGGTACATGTTTCGGAGACTTGATATGTTTCCTACCAAATCATCGTGAGTCATATAACGCATTCTTGCGCTATCAAAAAGGTCAATACCTTAAACAATAAATTCTTTTATTTAGTCAACTCACAGAAAATACCCAGTAACCAAAACGCACCAGATGTGAACAATATCCATAATTTCCAAAGCCCAGTTAAAAACTTGACTAATGTTACTTTCCACCAGAGCGATCTAGATATTCTCCAAAAGGGTCCTAAACACAACTGGGAGCAAAATTTAAAAAAGAACGATCTAACTATCCTAGTAGCTGAAACTGAAACAGCCATTAGAAAACTACCCATTGAAAAACAAAATGCTGTTTAGGTTTGGAAATAATAATAAAATTAAGAAGATAATTGATTCGAGCAAGAGAAAGATCAATGTAAGTTGCAATTTAAACAACAAGTTCAAAAGTCTCATTACCAAAGTCAAAGACAACAACATAATAATAACCAAAGCAGATAGAGGCAACAGAACAGTGTTAATGAATGAAGACGATTACATTAATAAAACAATGGAGTTTCTTAATTCAGGCAGTTTCACAGAAGTCAAAAAGGACCCTACTAATGTCATTCAGAAACGGTTGAAACAACTTTTGAAGAACACAATTTCTGTCTTAGATGAGAAGCAAGCAGATATGCTAGTAAGCATGAACCCCGGCATTCCCACTTTGAAATCTCTTCCGAAAATTCATAAACCTAACACCCCTATTAGGCCTATTGTGAATTTCAGGAATAGCCCAACGTACAAACTAGCGAAATTTGCCCAACAATGTCTTAAAGCACTACAAACTCAAGGTCGACTGTTCTTTCGTCAACACCATGCATTTCTGTGAAAGAACCATAGACTTGAAATTAAACGAGAACAACACCATGCATTCGGTTGACATTAAAGACATGTATACTAACATCGCGGTCAAGAAAACGATCAAGATCATTCAGGATAGATTAATTAACACTAGCGATTTGTCTAAAGTGGAAATCGAGGAATTCATTTCAATTTTAACCTTTGTCACAGACAACAACATTTTTTTGTTCAACAAGAAAATGTTTAAACACTCTGAAGGCCTTGCAATGGGTTCTCCATTGTCTGGTGTTTTAGCCAACATTTACCTTGACCACATTGAACATGAGAAGATTATTAACCAAATTAATGGCATCATTTTCTGGGGAAGATATGTAGATGATATTTTCTTCATTACCAATAACCAAGTTCAAGCGATAGAACAAATATTAGATAATTTGAACAAAATAGACAGAAATATTAAATTGACTTTAGAATCAGAAGTAGATAACAAAATTAATTTCCTGGATGTATCTGTGATTAGAAAAGACAATCGTATGCATTATAAAGTATACAGAAAACCAACGCAAACGAGTACAGTTATACGGCAGGATTCTAACCATCCAGGTGGCCAATAAAAATGGAACATTCATAAGCCTTATTAATAGAGCGTTACGCATCCCTTCTTCTGATCATGAACGTAAGCAAGACATTGATATTATATATCAAATAGCTAAACTCAATGGTTATAACCACAATTATGTCAGCAGATTAATTTACAAGTTAAATATAGACCCTTAACTAAATTACTTAGAGAGGACACATCTAGGAAGACTTTTGCTACCTTCACCTACGTGGATCGAAGTGTGTACACAGTAACCAATAACCTCAAGAAACACAATATGAACATCGCCTTTAAAACAAATACAGTAATTCAAACTTCAACAAATTTTTCAATACAAGTAAAGTTAACAGTATTGATAAACATTTAAAATCGGGAATTTATGAGCTTAGATGTAATTTTTGCAAATCAAACTACGCTGGACAAACAGATAGGAGCATACGCACTCGTTATGCTGAGCATGTTTCGGCCATAAAGCACAGGAAGTTCTCAGCCATAGCGGTACATATGGAAGAAACGGGACATAAGTTCTCGGACATAAATAATGATGTCAACATTTTGCATTACGCATCGAAAGGCAGCTATATGAATGTTTTGGAAAATATTCATATCAACACTTATCAGAGATCTAATGAATGCAATAATCTGAACGAGATTAACTTTGAGACTAACGTATTATTTGATACATTAGCAGATCATTTAAATAACAAAAAAAGAAAACTGCCTCCTCAACCCCCGCCGTAATAGATTAATTCCTACATATATCCTGTTCTTGATCAAAATTTCTTGACGCCACACCCAATCATCCTTACAAGGAATAAATATTTAACGTTTCCACGTAACTCATTCATCACTTCAAAAAATAAGTGCTTATTCCATGGTTGACATTAATATGTCTAACGACACAGGCTTAACAAAAGAAGAACAAGAGAAAAACTACGAACTGAATTTTTATTTTTGGTTAGGATTTCGATGTCATATGATGTTTCACACCAACATATGGGCTGAAGAAGGAAACATATCAAGTTTCCGAAACATGTACCTATAGTATTTTTAGTAAAGTAAAGTAAAGTATTGATTTGGCGAGTGAAAATTGTTTTGTACTTCTTGTAAGAAGTAACAGACCGTTACATAGCTACACATCAGTGACGAAACCTTGCATAAGGACAGTGTGACCACAAGTATAATAAGTAGTTCCGTGAAGAACTATACAGCCTATTTTCATATATCCTACTTATGTTAATTGCCTCTACCTACATACAAAATTTCAGTTTGATTGCTGTAATAGATTCGTAGATATTGAGAACCAACTAAATATTTCGGTCACCATGCTGGATTTTATATATGTAGGTCCTAGAGTTATGTACTGTTACATGAAGATTGTTGTATACGTGTAGCATTCAAACTTCAATCGCATGATTAGGACACAAGAAGTAACAAGGAGATTTTAAAATTTTGCTCAGCTGCCAACTTGTAATTATGGAAACAATTGAAATAAATTAGATGCCAGTGGATTAACATTCGTATAAGGATTTACTGTACCAAGCTTCACTACAATCGGATGGTTAAATTGCCAGAATCGTCCATGTGAATATTTATACTTCGCGTCGCCACCATGTTGGATTTGTGATCACCAGGTTATTTAAAGTCCTATAGTTGAACTTAAGTTCATAGCCCCTATGAACTTAAAACAAATTCAGTTTGATTGCTATAATAGATTCATAGATATTCAGAGCAGTATAAATATTTCGGATTGTCGCCATGTTGGATTGTTAAATCTATAGGCCATCGAGTCATGTACCATTAAAGGAAAATTATTGCGTAGGTTTATTATTCAAACTTTCACATCGATCGCATTATTATGACAGAAGAAATAAAAACTTAATTTTAAAATTCGCAAAGCTGCCATCTTGAGGATATGCAAACAATTGAACTAAATTAGATACCAGTGTATTACAATGTGTATAATCATTTCCTGTACCAGATTTCATTGCGTTTGGAACATTAAATCGCGAGAAAGGTCTATTTAAATTTTTCAAATTCGCATGGCCACCACGTTCGTTTTGTAGTTAACCGGTTTTTGAAAGTCTTATAGATGAAATTCCAGTAGTACCCTTTATCTCCGTACAACATTTCAGGGTGATAACGCTAATAGTTTCAGAGATATAGAATGCCGGTGAAATATTTTGCACATCCGCCATCTTGTGGTTATGTAAACAATTGAACCAAGTTAGATGTCGGTACATTACAATGTGTACAAACATATACTGTACCAAGTTTTATTGCGTTTGGTTGGTTAAATCGCGAGTAATGCCTATTTAAAAGTCGCAAATTCGCGTGGCCGCCATGTTGGTTTTTTAGTTACCAGTTTTTTCAAAAGTCACATAGGTGAACTTCTAGTAGTTCCCTTTATCACCGTAAAAATTCCAGGGTGATATCGGGAATAGTTTCGGAGATATTGAATGCTGGTGAAATATTTCGCACAGCCGCCATGCTGAATTGGTGAGACGTAACAAAATTTAAAGGGCAAGGTCGGGGTCGTCAGGAATAGTGCTATGAACTTACCGAGTTTCATTGAAATCGCTCCAGCCGTTTAGAAGTTATTAGGGGGACACACACACTCCTCACACACACACACACACACTCACACACACGCACACACACACACACACGATCAAAAGGTGATCTCATAAGCCTTTTTTTTTTTTTTTTCAAAATTAAAAATAGGCTAAAAATGGACCCCAAATGACAAGAAGGTTACCGTCCCAATAAGACAATAAAATGTTTAAAATATGCATAAAATGACGAAAAACAAAGTTAATTAAGCTCCAATTATAAAATACTTTCTCGCAATAAATAAGGTTTGATCCTTCTACGAAAACCTGCATATTCTGCCTATTTTCGCCTATCCCCTAGTTTGCCCGGTGAAATCTACCTCCACCTTCCGGCGTGCCGAGAGGACTTTTTTTTTTGTTTGTTTACGGAATCGCGATCTTCCAGTTTGCTGAGGTTAGGGACAGTTCACTGGCTCTTGACAGATGGTTAGGTTCCATTTATGTCTGTATGCATTTTAATTCATTACTTGCGGTGAAAGTGCAATCGATTTAAAATTACTTTTCCTGGGGAAAATGAATGAGACCAGAACGTTGCCTTTACATACCTTCATCTGCTGGGCGGCATTACTTATTGAAATTACTAACTTTGGACACTACTGTACTTGAAATGTGTGCTATATTACATAAATATGTGCTTTTTATTTATTGCTATTTTAACAACGGCATGTTATGACAGCGCTTGAATCTCGTTCAACCGTGAGCAAGGCGCACTCAACGGCACACATTGTTGCCAACATGTGGGATACAAAGTCACTGTTGACAAAAATACATTGATCTGGACGCATTAGTCTGTAACAGTTGCCAATAACCATTGGATTGGATGCAGGCCCCGGGCTATAAACGGGCATAATGGGCATTTGCCCAGGGCGCCAAATTTTAGGGGGCGCCGATATTAGGTAACGCTGAACGCAGAAATAGTTTGACCCAACAATCCCAACATTAAAAAAGTATGACATGGAAATCCTCTAAAAGTAGGATAACATAACTATAATTAACGTGAACATAAAATAAAAGCAATATTAAATATCACTTACATTCGTAGTATTTATGTTTAATCTTGATTATGTTATAATCCAGTATTATAATATAATCAGTATTACGGTATCTGTAAAGAATTCTACTGTGGGCAACAATGTAGTCAGTGATGCACGGTTGACGCCGTTGGCAATACTCATGGATTTACAGCTGGTGCATGCGCCCATGCGCCGCGTGATCTTGTCAACTTCCTAACCTCAAAGGTTGTTTGTTTGTATTGAGTGTCAACTGTGATTTGTGAAAATGTGTCTACTTTAGTTATTTTAAAATGAACAAAAAATCAAGTGGATCAGAATTCAGGAAACGTGCAACCAAGAAGGAAAGTGACGAACAAGAACTTTTAAAGAGAGTGCCTAAAATTGCATCGTTCTTTACACAAAGAGCTACAACTATCACGCCTACTGCCACTTCAAGCAAGGAAACTCTCTCAAGGTACTGTACGCTTACTTTTACTTGTAACATCAATGACCCTGCAACATGGGACGTCACTTTGCCTTCAACTATAGAATCCATTGCGAACAATCCCCTAAAACAAAACATTCAAGCGGAATTTTTCTAGATCTGAGCGTATTTATAATGACGGAACTGAGCGTACACTTGCTGTAAAACTGTTTAAATGTACACTTTCCAATGGTGAATCTTATGTTAGAGATTGGCTGATCTACTCACAATCGTCTGGAAAAGTATTTTGTGTTCCTTGCCGCTTGTTTCAGCCGGGTTCAATGATTGGAAACATGGAAATGAGTTGATTAAACAACATGAACAATCAGCGGACCTTCGTTCCAACATGCTAACTTACATTAATAGACGAAAACACGACGAGGAAATAAATACTCTTCTTCCAACCCAATATGAGCAGGAGGTCGCATATTGGCTAAGTGTATTACTCAGAATTGTGTCTGTTGTGAAATTTCTCTCAGTTAGAGGGTTACCTTTTCAATGTGACAATGAACGTTTAGGATCTACCTCTAATGGTCTGTATCTAGGATGCCTTGGGTTGATAAGCGATTTCGACCCTTTTCTTTCCCAGCACCTTGCTCAGTATAGGAACAAAGGGCTAGGACGAGTGTCATACCTATCTGCTCAAACGTGTGACGAGTTCATCAATGTTATGGCAGACGTAGTGCTGCAAACAATGACAAAGGAGTCAAACTTTCTCGCTACTATGCCCTCATAGTGGATTCTACTCCCGACTGTTCGCACACCGATCAATTAGCATTGGTTCTACGTTACGTTTGCTTCAAAGATGCTAAGCCAAAGCCAGACCAACGTGTCTTCAAGCTTCTCCCTGGAAGAGGCCATACCTCGAGTACTTTAGAAGAGGCAGCTTTAAGTTCAATCTCGGAATTAGGCCTAGATATTGAGTTATGCCGAAGACAAAGCTATGATAACGCGGCAAATATGTCTGGAGCTTACTCACGCCTACAAGCTAGAATTGAAGAACACTGCCCTTTTGCTGAGTTTATCCCTTGTGCAGCGCATTCTCTCAACCTTGTTGGTTCTTCTGCTGCAGAGTGCTGCACTGAAGCTATTGTGTTTTTTGGATTCGTCCATAACGTTTACACCTTTTTTTTCTAATTCAACCCATAGATGGGGTATTTTGAAAACATGTTCAGAAAACAGTAATTCCAGTGTTGAAATCCCTATCTCAAACAAGATGGTCAGCGAGAGCCAATGCTGTAAAGGCCCTAGTCAAAGGCTACAAGGCGATACATAAATCACTGATGGAAATATCTCTAGACCCTACTCAGAAGCCTGCAGTCCAAGCTGAAGCTTCAGAACTATAAAAGAAGTTTGACAAATTTGAAATAGCCTTCCTCACTATTTTGTGTAGTGATATTTTGAAAAGATTTGATAAAGTTAGCAAAATCTACAAACTGAAACCCATAATATCGTAACTTAGTAAGTACAAAGCAGCTTTAAACTTTGGAGAGCTATTTAAATGAAAAAGGAAATGAGTTTGACAAGTATGAACAAGCAGCCATGAAGTTTTTACAAGTTAAATCACCCAATACCAACTAAAAAAGAATAAGGATCAGAAAAACTTTTGCGGATTAGAGCCTAGGCTATGAAGCTATTCTTGATGAAAGGTTGCTTGTCAAATCCCAGTTTACATTAAATCTTTGACACTTTGATTAAAAAAAAACTGTCAAGGCGAAAAACAGCTTAGGAAAATTTATCTGTCAAATTTGAAATACTTTCTATTCTTGTAGAAAAGGGGTCGCAGAAAGAGGTCATATCACAGGCTGCGAATAAACTCTATGAGTTCTACTCTAATGACATCGGAAGTGAATTTGAAAACGAATGTCAGCACTTCAAAATGTATGTGGAACAGGAAGAATTCACTCGCATTCTTGACATATATGAATACGTCATACAAATTATTTGAAAACTACTTTCCCTAATCTTGAGGTAGCAACTAGAATATTTCTGACTTTACCAGTCACCAACTGCTCTGCAGAAAGAGGATTTTCTGTTTTGACTCGGCTAAAGAATGTGAAAAGATCAACTCATTCAGACAGCAAACTACATTCTCTATTGTTATTGTGTTGTGAAAAAGACGTAACCCTTAGCACAGACTTTTCTGACATCATAAGTAAATTTTCAAAGTCAAAAGCCAGAAAAAAATCTTTGATTTGAAATGTTTTTGTATATTGTACTTTTAAAATTTAATTTTTGAATTTGTAATCTTGGTTTTTAGTATGTTTAATGTATCAATAAATGGCTACAAAATTGTATAAACGACATACTTTTCTTATTATTTCCTGTGATACAATATTAGTAACGTAGTTGTTTGTAAAAAAAAACTATTATGCTATTTTTATAACACATAAATGACAAAAAGGGCGCCAGTAGACCATATGCCCAGGGCGTCTATCACCTTAACCCGGGGCCTAATTGGATGTGTTCGGCTGTAACTAGTGTAAGAAAAACCAAGGTATTTTAGCTAACTCCTGTACTATAGGAATTTTTATCGGCTGTTCGTATTTCATTCAGTGCTAGCGTTTAGTTTCGCCTTCATTGAGGTGATTTTCCCATACGAATTATTTTAATATTCCTATCTTTAATACACACATCAAAAAAAGTTTTGCATCACCTCGGTTCCCAGATCTCCGGCATATAGACGTTGACTGTGTATATTGTATCAAAGATACAGTCCCTTTGACTGTTCATAGATGTCACTAAAACTGCTCAAAGATGTAAACAACCATGCATGAGCAGGGCCTATTAGACGGAGGGGGTACGACAGCCGATCAGTTCCAGTCATTCCACCAGGACGAAGGTACGCTGCTCATGTTGTCTGTAGTTCTACCATGCCTAGAAGGTCAATACCGCAGTTCGATCGCGTCCGCATTGTTACTTTGTGTCAAGAAGGGCTCTCAACAAGGGAAGTTTCCAGGCGTCTCAGAGTGAACCAAAGCGATGTTGTTCGGACATGGAGGAGGTACAGAGATACAGGAACTGTCGATGACAGGCCTCGCTCAGGCCGCCCAAGGGCTACTACTGTAGTGGATGACCGCTACTTACGGATTGCCGCTCGGAGGAACCCTGACAGCAATGCCACCATGTTGAATAATGCGTTTCGTTCAGCCACAGGACGTCGTGTTTCAACTCAAACTGTGCGCAATAGGCTGCATGATGCGCAACTTCACTCCCGACGTCCATGGCGAGGTCCAGCTTTGCAACCCCGACACCATGCAGCGCGGTACAGATGGGCCCAACAACATGCTGAATGGACCCCACAGAATTGGCATCACGTTCTCTTCACCGATGAGTGTCGCATATGCCTTCAACCAGACAATCGTCGGAGACGTGTTTGGAGGCACCCTGGTCAGGCTGAACGTCTTAGACACACTGTCCAGCGAGTGCAGCAAGGTGGTGGTTCCCTGATGTTTTGGGGTGGCATTATGTGGGGCCGACGTACGCCACTGGTGGTCATGGAAGGCTCCGAAACGGCTTTACGATACCTGAATGACATCCTCCGACCCATAGTGCACCCATATCGGCAGAATATTGGAGAGGCATTTGTCTTCATGGACGACAATTCTCGACCTCATCGTGCACATCTTGTGAATGCGTTCCTTCAAGATAACGACATCGCTCGACTACAGTGGCCAGCATGTTCGCCAGACATGAACCCTATCGAACATGCCTGGGATATGTTGAAAAGGGCTGTTTATGGACGTCTTGACCCACCAACCACTCTGAGAGATTTACGCCGAATTGTCGTTGAGGAGTGGGACAATTTGGACCAACAGTGTCTTGATGAACTTGTGGATAGTATGCCACGACGAATACAGGCATGCATCAATGCAAGAGGACGTGCTACTGGGTATTAGAGGTAGTGGTGTGTACTGCAATCTGGACCACAAATGCTGAAAGTCTAGCTGTATGATGGTACAACATGCAATGTGTGGGTCTCATGAGCAATAAAACGAGCTGAAATGTTGTTTGTGTTGATCTCTATTCCCTTTGTATTTAAAGGTTCCGGAACTCTTGGAACCGAGGTGATGCAAAACTTTTTTTGATGTGTGTAGATACACTACTGAAATGGTATTAAGATTCCGAACTGGATGCCTAAATTTTATCATGTGTGAGAGGAAATTGAATGAAGCACACCAAACAGTAAAACTTACAGGACTGTAACATAACGTGGTGGGGCAGATAACATTGACGTTCCAACTCTTGAAACGAGTACTACCCCCACCCCATAAGGGTAGGGTAATCTGTCGCATATGGTACATGCACTCATCCCTCAGTATCTTGTTGAAATGTGACTGACGCCGAAACCCGTAAGCATATCAGATTCTTGGGGGCGTTGTGGCGCAGCGGTCCAGATGTTGGCCTCTCACCTAGGTGGACCGGGTTAGATTTAGTGTATGTAGTAGTAATGAACGTCATAACCATCCTCTTTTGTAGTCATAAATATTGCTATTCTTCTAGGAGCATTTTCTAATTGTAACTTCGATTTTTTTTCAGGTCCAGAGTGTGGATTGAGCTAGTTGATCCATCACTTTCATCCAAGTCGAAAGAACAGCTAAGACGGTTGCGAGTTTGTGGACTTCATTTCACTGAAGATCAGTTCCTCAATCGTTTAAAAAGAACTTTGGTTCATAATGCTGTACCTAATATCTCATCTCTTTCAGGATTGACCGAGGAAGGGAGACAGGCCCAAGGAGTTACTCCAAGACCGTCAAATGACGTTGAATCGTCTGCCTTTTTGTCTGTTTCAGGATCACCCAAAGAAGAAACTGGTGTTGCAGAGTGTAGCCAAGAACTTCCGCTTCCAGCTGGTACTCACGGGCCATCTTTAGTCCATCCAAGACCTATTAGTTCTGAATCTCTTTTTCAGGCAACTCCTGTTCTTGATGCCAAGGAATGGAGAGCAAAACGAAGAAGGTGTTTATTGCAGCAAATGGAACTGGCTCAGAAAGACATTACACCTAAGAAAAAGAAGATTATGAACTTGACTTGACAAACCCTAAGAAACTACGAGCGTCTCCGGAAACGTATCCAGGACTCCCGTGGCAAGATGAAGTCACTTATGGAAGTAGCTTCTTGTAGGGACATGAATTTCTTTTTGCAGCAAGATATCTCACCAGCAGCAGCAGCTTTAGCTTGTGGGGATGCAAGGAATAAGCTGGTGAGACCCAAGCATCGTCGTTGGACAAGGAAGGAGAAGCTGTTAGCGCTTGCACTGTACAAGCGAAGCCCTAAGGCGTATCGGTTCCTTGGCTCATTGATTGTTCTTCCTTCCAGATCCACTCTTCAGAATATTTTGAGTTCTATTAAATTTGATGTAGGTATTAATGAGCCCATTGTCAAGCCCCTGGGAGAGCAAGTTAGGAAAATGAACGAGAGGCAGAAAGGAGGTGGAAATGAATTTTGTGCCCTATATTTTGATGAAGTTTCCCTTAAAAGTGGTTTGTATTACAGGCAAGAAGGTGATATAGTGGAGGGATTCGAAGACTATGGCGAATTCGGTAGAACGAGACGACAGGCTGATCATGCACTGGTGTTCATGGCCAGAGGCCTTCGGAAACAATGGAAGCAACCTGTTGCTTACTATTTGTGTCGATCCACAACACCTACCGACATTCTGGAAGAGCTTATTATTAAAGTGATTAAGTCTCTTTCTTCTGCAGGGATAATAGTAAAGGCGATAGTTTGTGACCAGGGCAGTACCAACCGATCAGCAGTTAAGAATTTGGTGGAATGATTTCCTACTAATGATAAACAAGACTTTATTTTTCAGCTTCATGGAGAAGAAATAGTGACAATTTTTGATATGCCACATTTGCTTAAGAGCATGAGGAATAATTTTTTGGAATATGATATTGTTACAGAACATGGATCTGCAAAATGGGAGCATGTTAAACTGGTACTGAAGGCTAATGATGGTTGTTTGTACAGGTTAGTTAATAAAATTACAAGTGCCCATGTGGACCCAAAGGGAAAGGACAAAATGAGAGTATTCCTTGCTGCCCAGATTTTTAGTTTGACTTGTTCGAGTGCCATTAATGTTTTAGTAGATGGATTTCCACAGCACATGCCAATTGAAGCCCGAGTTACTGCACTCTTTTTGTCTTTTATGAATAATTTGTTTGACAGCCTCAATGGTTCATAAAAGGTTCCTCAACCTCATAGCCCTTATCGATGCCGTTTGACTGCAGAATCTGATCATCTGAAGTTCTGGGAGGATGCGCTGTTGAAGATCGAAGATTTAAAATTCATTAAATCTCCTTCAGGTGAAATCGTTCGACCACCATGCCAGAAGGGATGGCTAACATCAATTCGTGCAATTCGTCATTTGTGGCTGCAGTTGAAGAGCAAGGGCTTCACTTATTTCAATCTAAGGAGTGTCAATCAAGATGGGCTTGAGAATTTCTTTTCAGGTATCAGACAGTTTGGAGGAGATAGCAACAATCCAACTTGTGGTATGTTTGGAGCTGCATTCAAAGCTTGTATTTTGAATGGTTTATGTTCTTCTCATTCCAGAGCAAAGAATTGCGAAGATGATGATGGAGAGCTACTTTCTCGCCTTGGAAATTTCCTACAAGAAAGCAAGGAATCCCTCGTAACAATGTCTTCTGACGTTTCAGGTGTTCTAGACGAGACTAGTACCACTAGTATTTCATGTGATCTCTCTTTTGCAGAAGCAGAGTCAGTGGCATATGTAAGTGGTTATATAGCTAAACGACTGTTGAGTGCCATTAATGAGCCATGCAATGACTGCAGGACCACTATGACATCAGAACCTGACATGGGGATTTATCCTACTAATCGAAACGTTCCCAAATTTTGCAGTGTTATATCAGAACGAGATGCTGGTGGAAGACTGATATACCCGTCTGAGGAATTAGCCCATACAGTAGGAGTTGGAGTCAAAATTTCCGAGTCCTTTCTTCAAAAATTCCTCCATACAGATGATGTTGGTAGCAAGCTGTCTGAAGAGGTGAAGCGTCATGCTGACTTTTCTTGGATGGGTTGCGTCAATCATAGGACTCGACTAATAAGTAACTTCCTCCATATTGTTAACAGGATAACAATTCATCAGTTTTGTAGGATCCTCAACTGCAAAGCTGGAAAATAATGTTTTCAGGGCAGTCTTCATGGAGATACATTGTATTCCTTATACCTGCAATTTTTTTAGGTGCTTTTGTTTTTATCTTGCTGCTTAGGAAACAAACTGGCCAGGTTAGTTACAACTTCTGCCAACAGATACGATCGCAAATATGTTCCGGCAGACGCACGCTGTAGCGAGGGGTAGAGGTCGAAAACGTGTAGTCCTAAATTGTCCATAATTTAATGGTGTTAATAACTAATACATGTCTTCTTTTTTATTTTTATTTTTCAGGAGTATTATTTATTTACTTATTTTTATAATATTACTAACATTACCAGTCGCGGCTTCGCTTGCAAAAGACATTTCATCACTACACTTCCAATTTATCAATGACTCGCTGATCAATACCATGATTTATTTGTATTTAAATTTTGAAACTGCCCAATTTACGATACGAAATCGGAGGAATGGTATTGGAATGCATAAAAGCCAAACAAACGTTCATTTTTATTACATATACCCCTGCCCAGTCATTTGGGCAAACTTGTGGAGTGATGAACCAAGATCCTACATTGTTACTTAGCTAAGGTATGATTTTCATACCTTATTTGATATTCCGGGAGTCATTATCAATTGAAATTACTGCCCATTATCAATACAGCTCAGGAAATAAGTACTAAATCACGTAAATATGTGACGTAAGTTGTTATTTATTGTTCGTTGAACGACGGCAATTGTCATGGCTTGTCGTTGCTCAACTGCTACTGAAGGATGCGCATTGGGCATATTCAATTGTCAACGAGACGTCATTTCACTGTTGCCAATGTATGGTACACAAAATACACGACACAGGTCATGTGTAGCGAGCTAAGAGAGTGTAGAGAGTAATTGAGTGAAGCGAGAAACTATTGACTTACGAAGCGGGAGCGTAGATAGTTAATCGAGCGAAGCGAGGAACTATTGGCTTACGAAGCGGAGTTGGATACTACTGGCTTTTATGTCCGCTACTAAGTTAGGCACTGTCTTTCCCAAAATTTCTGCTAGTACCACAAGCAAGGGGGTCTGGGGCGTAAGCCCCAGGTTAGGTTTGTTCTTGTATGTAAAACATTAATAACATTGAAGTGATGTCCGCTACTATGCTGGTAACTGCCTGGCCGAAAATTACTGCTAGTGACACAAGCAAGGGGATCTGGGGCCTAAGCCCCAGGTTAGGTTTGGCGGCTTCGGTGGCGTAGTCGGTAGCATGCTGAGCTTCTATGCCCAAGATAGCAGGTTCAAACCCGGCCGAAGCCGTCGGATTTTTTAAGAGCGTTAAAAATCCCTCAGTATGCCTTCCTTCGGAAGGGAAGTAAAGCCGGCGGTCCCATGTCATAGATTTATGGCATGTTAAAGAACCTTCCACTATTTGCACCTGTGTGAAGCTAAATTGGATAGGTTAAGAATGTAAACAACGCTCTTAGGTTTCTAGGTTCGTTGCCAAGAGCCGACTGCGGTGGTGTCTAGTAGCTAAGTTATGAACTAGGCCTACTAGTCGTTGACGGTGGCACATGGCGGCAAAAGTAGAAACTATTTGAAAAATTCTAAGTTGCAGTACTTAAATTAAAAAACAGATAACACACACTAATCCAGTCATCACAATTAACACCGGTTATCAGACACATTCTACACACACCCAAAGTACACGGGGCTACATGACCACAGCCCCTAAACTTAAGAACCAACCAAACCCAGGTTTGTTTTTGTATGTAAAACATTGGTAAGATAGAATTTTTGTCCTCTACTAGGTTAGGTACTGCCTGGCCAAAAATTACTGCTAGTACCACAAGCAAGGGGATCTGGGGCGTGAGCCCCAGGTTAGGGTTGTTTTTGTATGTAAAACATTAATAACATAGAATTAGGGTTTTGCCTTTCGTATACGAGTATCAACAATCGCAACGTCAAAGGATAGGGATATCGTATGCGAAAATTTTCCACCAGATGTCGTAACTGTTCTATGTGGGACTCAATTGATTTGCTTTCCGTTGGAATTGTATACGGTACCCATCGAATTTGAAGAATGACGAGTTGATAATACAGTAAATTTTCATGTTAAAGAGTTTGTAACAGTCAATTGTGTGTTATTGGCAAATGCTATTTGAAATAAAGAACAAAATGATCCCAAATAAGCTAGTACCTGTGCGCTATCTGTTGGAGCTAGTTTAGGATGTCCCTATACAAACAGAAAGAAGCGAGTGCGCTCTCTCCGCTCAAAACAATCAACACACGGCCATGTTTACCGCATACGTGGGGTTGGCAATATCTTATTGTCAAATAAGCCACGCCTACAAGGGACCACACAACTGACATTTCACTATATAAGTCGTGTAATTAATTGCGGAAGGTGGGTGGGTTATAGACTGCGGAGGAGACAACATCTATTATCACATCACTCCTACAATTATTATTTATCATTACACAAGGTATTTCGGCTAATTTAACTAGAAGCTCGAGCCAGTCGGGAAGGCGATGCGCAGAACACAACGCTACCATTACGTCATGCCTCACTTCCATCCCACCAATCACAGTCAGTCTGTCTTGAGAATCTGAGCTAGTGTGTTGTCAGGAAAGCCAGGTGTAAAGCATTGTGAAAGAGACAGGCTCGATGAGCTAAGCGACGGTGTTGCCATACTGCAGGAATTCATGGCAGCAGCCTGCGGTGTGGGGCTCGGACATGGCGGACCTCTTGCAACAGTGGGCATGTGTATCTTTCTCTCTCTGCGCGAATCCCAGAGAGCCGGCCGCCTTCCGGGCTGGCGCGAGCTCTAGTTTTCTACTTAATTCATCACTCCTCGAAGTGTTACCAACTTGTATTGACTGAAGTTGCTACTAACAATGCTAATACTGCAGTTTCTTCTCTTGTGAGGTTCTAATTTTCTAATAATGCTGAAAGGATATTTCTGATTCTGTAAAATATATAAATTAACTTTCGGAGTTTATTGGCCAATGTTGATGAATGAACATTCCATTTTAAATGACTATCTATAATAATCCCTAAATATGAGGCATTCATTGACTTCTGTAGGGTGTAGCAGTTGCATCTTTCGCCATTGTTACACATTGGTGGGTGGATCTTTAGTGTTAAATTGTCTGTGGGTTGTAATGTTTTGTTGTGTGAGAAGCATAGGTATTGTGTTTTGGTTTCATTTAAGGTAAGGAGGTGGTTTTTAGCCATTTTTGGACTGTAGCAAGGGTTTCTTGAGTTCTATTAATAACCATGTGAAAGGTTTTACGTCCCATTTTACTACTACGGCTTTTAGAGATGCGTAGGTGGTGATATTTTGTCATGGAGGGGATCTGTAGCATGCCGGTAAATCAGTTTCTGTTTTAGGCAAGAGTACATCATTTTCATAATTTACAGTTTTTTTTCTACTTCAAGTACCGTATCACATTGAGGATATCAAGGAATGTCATGAATGAATTCTTGAAATAAATATTTCTTTAAATGTTTTTCGTCTGTTGCAGGAATTTGCTAACAATCATCGTTGACCATTTCCAAGAGGTAAAAAGCTTCCTCATTATGTATTAAATGTATTGTGATTTTTAATATAGGCTTATTATTACCTGATTGAGGTTTTTCCATGGTTTTCCCTCTTTCTGATAGGCAAATGCCAGGTAATAAGATGGTGTGACCATGGTCTTAATTACACCATCTGTTTTCTTACATTCTCTTTTAAAAATAAATTTACTGGTTTTACCTCACAGCACTGTTTTTTATCTTAATAAAAATTGACCCTTTCCTTTTCCTTTTTTGTGCCCTAATTGAAACTACCTATGTGTTTATATTGTTCATTTCAGTGTTCTGAACTCCACAATTTTGCCGAGTTATTTGTGTGATTATTTAGGTATATATTTGCTATCAATATATTCTAATTGTGGAATTTGGAAAGAAGTGGACAGAGCATTTGAGGGGTCTAGATGCAAAACCGGCAATCTCCACTTTTTGGTGACAATGAGTGGAGTACCATTCTCTGAGGTGTTTGTGATCTGTTTATAAACTTGTTTGGTTGTAAATCCTGCCTAAGGTCAAACTAGTATATAAACAGATCACAAACACCTCAGAGAATGGCACTCCAATCTTAACTCATTGAAAACAAAACAATGGAGATCTCTGGTTTTGCATCTAGACCCCTCATATAGCGGAACGAGGGGAAGGGGCGGGGAGGGGGGAGGAGAGGGAGGGGTAGTGTTTACAAGATCTGCTCACAGGTGGCGCTACCGGTCGACATGTTGCTAGTACATAAGTCAACCACCAGACAGCGCTGAAGTCTTAGGTACTGCGCCCGAAGAAACCCATCAGTACTTATATCCACTGCACTATAAAGGATTGCAAACATGTAAATTACCCAGCTCACAAACTTACCATGCCTACTAAGTAAAATTGGGAATTTCAAGAACATACAGGATAAATGTTAATCGTAAAGAAAATAGTACTACTAGCCAAGGTACAAATTTCTACTATCATTTACATTTAGAGCAAATCGAGAAACTCCAATCTCGAGGGGTGATAAGGTCTAATCTATAGTGAGCGCCTGTATCTATACCTCGTAGTACTATTTTCGACGATGACGACAATGAAAACGGTATCAGCTTAGATAAAAGTTGACTGAGTCGCTAAAAAGCGCCAGCCGTTTATTAAGCTAAAAAAACAAGTATAAAAACTGGCTTCCTCCCTGAATATGGTGTCTCCCTGACACTCTAACAAAAGTAACTCCAAAAATAAACTTGCACATGGCACTGATATAGTTAGGAAAGTGAAACGGCGTGATACTAAGTATTACCCTACTTTATACAGATCCGCTTCAACTCTGAACCGTAGTTCCATATCTAAGCAAAAATTATTCATGAACTATGTGCATATATACATTCATTTATGGTTCTCACAAATTGTACACTTTAATGTGTCGAAAAGATTAAATTTTCTATCCTTCAATAAGTCTTTCATCTACTCAACTTTCTTAATAATCAAATAACAAACATACACCGCAACTATCGTGTTGAAAGTAATACATACTCGTCTTAATCAATTGAACATAAGTGACAAACATTTAAGCTAAGCACTGTTCCTTTTTACCTTTTATCTATTTATCATGAAATACTGAAATAAGTTCTGAAATTCTTTACTGTGTTAACAATTTTCTGATAAACGTGAATACTAGAAGTGCACGGCATTAACCTTCGTTCTCACACTCCTCTTCCATAATTATACAACAATTACCTTCTCTCTTAAACACCCTGTACAGAATCTTCCTTTAATACACTCACATAACTTCACAATCATTGCGATCAATACTAGAAAAACTTAGAGACTCCTCAGCCTCCCTTCGTAAAAATACGTAACTCATTTACGTTTGTATCTCCTTAATTTGCACGGTAATTCAACTATAAACTTCCACTTCAATAAATATACTCCCTAACTTTAACATTCTTCTCTATATCCTGATATAACTTCGCCTCGTGCTTATAATTCCATTTCTGCAATAAATCTCTGTACTTTTCACTTTCTGATCACCCTGTGATTTAACTTTGTTAACTTTCTTTTTCACGTGTTTAAATTCAGCTTTACATTTTATTTCAACTTTTCAAGAAATATCAGTAAATATTCATATTCTTAACAAAAGATATAAGTTTGACTTCCTTCCATGAATATATTTGTTTAACAAATTCATCTATGCTTTTTTTAATGCTCTAAATCTCATTAGACATATGTGTATAAGCTTTTCGTAATACTTTCGTTCATAATTGGTTGAAAATAAATTTCTGACACTCGAATCAACATCATGAGTTGTCGAAATATTCTTTACACTTCGTGACATAACTTCTTAAATATGCTGTACTTAAATTTGCTCCAATAAACTTCCTTTTACTTCATTTACAATTTTTACTCCTTCTTTAGTTCGTTCAACGTTCTACTCCTTTTAAATAGTTCACTCTACATTCTTTTAAATAATTCACTCTACATTCCTTTAAATAATTTGTTCTACATTCTTTTGAACAATTCGTTCTATATTCCTCTAAACAATTCATTCTACATTCCATCGCTACGATAAAACAGATTTAATTAGATTAAATCTAACGCAAATATGAAAAATTCCACACGGTTTTACTCTGATATGACTTAAGTGTTAATAGCATCATTATGCCAAAATTTCGTCCAAGTGACTGAAATTTTTCAAGAACAAGAAAAATAACTCCGAAGAAAAATACGAAAAATTACTACTACACAAAAACTACACACATTTAATTACTTTGAAAAATTATACGGTTGAAATAATGCTGATTAAAAATGCTGTTGAAAATAATGCAGTTGAAAATAATGCCGTTGAAAATAATGCCGTTGGTCAATTGGATAATCACAGAACATAACTACAATTCTACATGATATAAAACAATTTCTTCACTACCTTGAGTTGACTTCTGGTCTGGAGAATACCTGCGTCTCGTCTGCCAAACCAAACGTGTCGTGGATCTCATCGTATCGCCCACAGCTATGAAGACCGGTTTGTGTCAGAACCAGCTGGCCTCGTCTCCCAGTAGAACAAGGTCGATGATGTCCTCGGTGAATGACCTCGCCGTGAAACAGCTCGCTCTACCAACACTCCGTCCCCCGTGTACTGCAATAGTCCGGCTTCGACTCTCCATCTCTTCAGAATTGACATCTCGTTTCTTCAGAATTGACATCTCGTTTCTTCAGAATTGACATCTCGTCTCAGGTTGAATATTGTCGTTTATGCTAGCGTTTTCGTAATTCAAGATGTGTTAGAACTCTTGTAGAAAAGTATAAGTTTTGTTCGGTGATGTTGGGCGTCACGTAGATATTCTGTTGCGCCTTTCAAGATATTGAATTGTGGAATTCAACTGTACATCTTTGTAGTCTCCACTTCCCTATGCTTTTGCTTAGCACATAGTAATTCTCATTTCACTGATGATATAATTAAGACTTCCCCGTTGCTGACTTCTAACTTGCATTTTTAATGTAATGTTCAAATATGCGTTCACACGTAGTAATACTGAATATCTTCTTCTCGAAATGTTTCAAGCAATGTGGAACAACTTTGCATAAGCACTGTAATATTTGGTTATACTGTTCCGTTCTGCTTTATAGATGTAGCTTGCTCCTCAAGTTACAGTCTTACTGTACTTCACTCTTCTTTGCTTTCAACTCTAATGAAACGTAGCACTGTTATACGAATACTGGTTTCTTCTCGAGGTCTTGACTCGATGAAATCTCAAATTGGAAAGAACTCTCTCGTCGGTTCTCCACACTCGGCAAGTTCCAGTCTCTCTGCCTCCCCTCTCGTGGTGTGACGTAACTTCTACCACCTCTCCTCGCTTCAGTCCGCAGTTCGACCTTCGTCTCTTCCCCTCTTTCATGACGTAACTCTCGCTTCAAGTGGCGTGATGTCTCTCGCAATATGGACCTCCCACATTCATATAATAGAATATATGTCCATCTATAAATCATTCCTTCTTCCTTGCCTTTCATAATTGCATAAGATGTATAGTATTTCACTCATTTCCATACAGTTTTTCCCATATTTCTCGAATTTTTAATAAATAAAAATTTTCATCCACTCTTTTATTTTTTCTGGGGTCTTGGTTCATATCCAGATTGGTTCTTTGGTAATGACCTTAAATAAATTCTGGCGCATTTCCCCGTTGCTAATTTAAAGTAAAGTATAGCCTGTACTTTCATTAATACCATAAGTTTCTCTGTTCTTGAGACTGAATTTATTTATTTTACTGTATCTTTGGGTAAAATCTATTCAATTTGGAATGGTTGAATTTTCCAATGGATCTGTTATCCTCAACTCTTACAATTTTATAGCAATTGTTACCGTAGACTGTATCTACTTTGAACGGTCCTCTGAAAAGTTTACTGAATTTGATATACACCTTCTTCAGTACGTCAGCTTTCACAGGAATCCTGACTAATACAAGGTCTCCTTCTCGTAGCGGTCCACTGAATCTCTTCCCTTCTAAACGTTTTAATCTCTTCTCAGCCGCTTTGTTCAACTGGACCCTCGCTTCTTCGATTCTCTGGTCCATCGGTGGTTCGTTATCTTCCGGAATATTGAAGATTCCGTTCCATGGTCGTACGGGTTTCTCTTCAAAATGCAACATAACTGGAATATCGTTGGTGCTCTCATGTCTCGTGTTATTGATGCAAAATTCCACTAGTGGTACAATCTTCACCCAATTCGCATGATTATCTGCACTATACAAGCGAATGTACTTTGAAAATTCAGGCATTGTTCTTTCAATAGGATTCGTCTCTGGGCTTCGAACTGATGAAAATAGGTGAACAATATCCAACCTATCCATCGCTCCCTGAAATTCTGCAGAGGTGGATTGCGTTCCATGGTCTGTTAAAAGTCTCTCTGGTTTTCCCAACTTTGGAATAATGTTCCTCTCCAGGTGATATAAAACATTTTTCGTTGTTGCTTTCTGCATGGGATTAAGCATTACAATTTTGGAGAATACATCCATTGTGACTAACACATACTGGTTTCCTCTGTCTCCTTTAGGTGCAGGTCCAAAAATATCCTGACTAAACAATTCCAGTGGTTTCGTAGGAATAATTGCTTTAGGTCTCTCCTTCAATAGTTCAGAATTATATTTATTTTTCTGACACAGTTCACAAGATCTGATTACTATGGTTATGGATTCTCTCATATTAATCCAATAGAACTTTTCTAACATGGTATAGTATGTTTTGACAACTCCTCCGTGACCTATAATTTTGTGTACTAACCAAATTAGTGGCACAATAAGTTCTGGTGGAATAGCAACTCGTACTTTCGTGTGTCTGGCATCGATGTATTTACATACAGTTTCTCCCACGAGAATATAGTGTCTAGCTTTCCTTCTTGTTTCGAAGTATGAGGCGTGCCTCCTTGTCATTCTCCCTGACAAAAATCCATAAATGTTCCTGAATGGTGCATGCTTCTTTTGAAAAAGAGGAATTCTTCTCAGTTTATCCAGCGTTTCCTGATCTTCTGCATCTGTCTGGATAACATTAACTCTCACATCTTTCTCAGAAATCGGATGTCTGGAAAGAATATCTGCTAGTAGGTTGTCTTTACCAGGAACATGAACTATCGTGGCATCAAATTGTTGCAAAAACATGGTCCATCTGGTCATCCTATCGCTTGACAAGTCTGACTTCAACATGAATTCTAGTGCTTTATGATCCGTTCTGATTATAATCTTGTGTCCCAGCAATAATTTCTTCCAATTTTGTAGAGCATTTATGACGGCTAAAGCTTCAAGCTCCGTCGTGAAGTAATTCAGCTCGTGCGTGCGTAACTTCCTACTGCTGAATGAAATATAGTGAGGATTTCCATCTTGATCCTTCTGATATAAGACTGCGCTAATACCAATTCGTGAAGCGTCCATTTCTATGATGAATGTTCTTTCAAAATCTGGGTACTCCAACTTGATGTTATCTCTGAGCATTTCCTTTGCTTGAATAAAGGCATTCTCAGCAGCTGCATCCCGTTTCCATCTATTGTTTCTCTTTAGAAGCTCATGTAGTGGTGCCATAATCTCTGAATAACGTGGACAATGACTACTGAAAAACTGACAAAGACCCGCAAAATCTCGGATGTCTTTGATTCTCTTGGGTTTTGGAAATTTCAATATCGCTTCAATCTTGTCTTCATTCGGGTGGTAACCAAATCTGTCTATAGTATGCCCAAGAAAGTTGATCTTTTCTTGAAAGAAATGGCATTTATTCAATTTCACCTTGATGTTTGCACTTCTGAGGTTATCAAATAGCTTCGTCAAATGCATGAAATGTTGCTCTGGTGTCTCTGAAGATATGATAATATCATCCACGTAGCAAATGGCAAATTGTTTCACTTCTTCACTCAACTTGTCATCCAAGGCTCTGATAAGTGCTGGACTTGAATTTACCAATCCATATGGTACTCTTTGGTATACATAACAGGTTTGATTGAACATGAACCCTGTATAACATTTGCTGTCTTCTGTAAGCTCTATTTGATGAAATGCTGCAGTTAAATCAATCACTGAGAAACAGGTTTTCTTCTTGAATCTCCTCAGTAGTTCTCTAATTTTTGGTGGCCTGTCGAATTCTTTCAGCAGAAGAGTATTTATGCCCCTGGCATCTAAACATAGTCTAAGACTTCCATCTGCTTTCTTCACAACAGTGAGTGGATTTAAATAGGGAGTGGCTTGCTTTCTTATAATCCCGTCTTTTTCCATGCCTTTTATGAGCTCTGTCACTTCAGCTTGATACTTCTCCGGTATTGGATACAATTTCTTCTGAAAAGGTGTGTCATCAGCGAGCTTGATCTGATATTTATATCCTCTTATAATGCCTGGCTTGTTATCAAATATGTCTGCATAAGTCGTGACCAATTCTTCTAATTTCTCCCTCTGATCTTCAAAATTCTCAATTTTTCTGCCATAGTGAGGTATTCCTTCTGCTTCAACTTCCATAACAATCTTCACAAGATTTTCTTCTGTAGTTTCGTCAATCAGACTACACTCATTCTCCTCCTTCTTCGTATCCTCTGGTTGATGTTGGCCTTCATAAAATCTTATGACTCCATTTCGTAAATCGATCACAGCTCCAGTCTTAGTTATAAAATCAATGCCTAAAATAGCATCGAAATTTATCTGGCTCAAGACTATGAATATCTGCTCATATTTGTATTCATTTATGGAGAATTCCATTAGTGCTTGGACTTTACATTTCATGGTCTTGTCGTTAAATACGCCCCTGACTTTAATAGTTGAAACGGGCATTGCTATAAGTGAATTTCCATCCTTCAATCTGTGAAAACAGTTCTCTGATAAAATTGATGCTGTCGCTCCCGTATCTAGTAGTGTTCTCAGGCATTCTCCTTCTGATATGATTTCTATAATGGGTAATCTCGCTACTCTATCTGTTTTCGTCTCTTCTCTTTCATACAGGAGATCTTCATTCGTGGCTTCATATAACTCATTGATCTGGATTTCATGTCTGGTTACGGTGCTGTTTTCTTCCTCCTTCACTTTTTGGAATCTGACGTTTTTTTTGTACCCCTCCTGGGTCTTCATTCCTTCGATCTCTGCTTGTTCCAGGTTGAGATTCTTGATTCTGGTTATGCTGTCCCTGATTTTGGTCTCTCGCGTTCCTTTCTCTGAGATTCCTTAGGTATTCTTGACTTTCTCTTTCCCTATCATCATAATACCTTCTTACATTGTTATTATTTCTCCAACCTTGATCTTGTTGACTTTGCTGTTGTTGCTGTCTCGAATAATTATTCGTGTTCCTCCAGTTCTGATATCCCCGATATCCATAATTATTCGTAGGGTTATTTCGATTATAATATCCCTCTCTGCGATAATCATTGTTCCTGTTGTGATAGCTATTTCTCCATCTTTGATTTTCATCCCAACTTTGATTTCGGTATGGTCTTCCTTCTCTAGGTCTCTGACAATCTGGTCGAAATCGATTTTGTCCATACATTCTTGATCTCGTTGGACCTACTCCATTTTTGTTCTCCTCTGTTTGCTGCATTTGATCGATGTGGATGGTGTGAATCTCTCTCTGTTCCTGATTTCTACCTCTCTGGTTTTGGTTTCCAGTTGAGTTGTTGGACACATTAGACGTGTGATCCAGTCTCCTCAAAATTTCTGCCATTCCCTCTAAAGATTTTACATTTGCCGAAATGAGGTGCCTCCTAACTTCCGTTGGTAACTGGCATGAAATAGCATGAACCAAGTCTTCTTCCGCCAAAGGAGGTTGCAAATACTGCAAGCGTGCTAATTGTTTCGTGAAGAAACTTGCGTATTTCGTTGGACTAGAATATGCATACTTTTTAGAGTAAATTTCGGCTCGTATGTCTTGTTGAAGTTCCTTGCTCCAAAATCGTTTCTGCAGAGCTATAGCGAATTCTTCAAATGTCTGATAAGTGTACCTGAAAGCTCTGTGCCATACTAACGCTTCTGAATCCAAGTATTTTTCAACGACCCTCATATGTCTTTCACGAGGTATTCTATTGTCTTCTAAATACGACCTCATGTCTCTCAGAAAATATACAGCAGTAATATTTCCTACTCCGCTGAATTTATTCGGCTTCTCATCATTATTCTTGATCACGATAACATTGGCATTTGACCTACTCTGGTAAGGTTCAAAATCTCCTCCAAGTTCCCCTATTTCTGTTTGAAATGGCTCTCGACTGAAGTTAAAATTGGACTTCGGAATCTGCTGTTGACTAACCTCGCTTTCCTTATCCTCTTCTATCTTGTCTGTCCTAGCCTCTAATTTCCTTATTTCTTCTTTCAATTTTTCATCTCTTGCTTGAAAAAATCTCGTCAAGTCCTTTCTGATGTCCTCCCTGACTTCAGCTCTTAACGTAGATGAAAATGTAGCATCCCCTATCGTAAATGACCTTAATTGCTGTTCTATTTCGATGGTTTCCTTATCCTGCTTTGATCGAATTTTCGCTAGTTCTATGCTTATCTCATCGACCGTGCATTTAATTTTGTCAAATTCATTTGAGTTAGTTAAATCTGTTTTATTAACAATATCTGTCAGCGTGGCTACGTTATTAATTTGCAATGTATCTATCCGCTTAGATAGATCTTCCCGTACCTTACTAACATTTATATTGGAACATAACTCTATAGCTTTAATGTCATTTGCTAATTTATGATGAATTTCTGATACAATTTTAGTTGTGACTGTTACGACCTCCTCCTTCATGTCCGTAACTGCCTTTACAATGGAAGCATTTATATCCACATTTATACCCTCTTCAATCAGTTTACTTTGACCTTCCAACTTGACCTGTAATTCACCAACAGTGTCATTTAGATTGTCAAGTTGCTCCTTGAGTTTGTTCTGGGCCCCTGAAATGTGTACATGATGAGTATTGTTCTCTTCCTTAATGGAGCTAATACTAGCCTGTAATTTCTTTTCTAGCTCTATCATGTGATTACTGTTAGCTAATTGGACTTCTAACACTTTTCCTGCCATGTCGGATCTTAAATTTCCTACTTCTGTCTTCGTAAGATTTATGTCCTGTTTAACTTGATCAAATGAAGCTTTTAATTCTTCCTGTGCATTACCTGCCCTTTCTAAAATTCTCTGAGCTTTTTCCTGATTTTTCCTAGCTTCTTCCTGAGCTTTTTCCTGATTTTTCCTGACCTCCTCCTGTGCTGCTCTTATTTCGGCTTGGATTTTTCTATCTTCTAATCTAGCCTGCTCCTGACTTGACCTGTCCTCCTCGCGAGCTTTTTCCTGAGCTAATCTCATCTCTGCTCTTATCCTATTTGCCTCTTCTAAAGCTAACTTGGCTTCTTCTCTTTCCTTCTCTCTAGCTAGTCTATCTTCCTTTCTGGCCTTCTCTAAAGCTAACTTAGCTTCTTCCTGTGCTAATGTTATACTAGCCTTAGTAAGTGTTTGAGCAACTGATAACTCTGCCTTGACTTCTGATTTTACAGTAGCTGCTGATTTCTGAATCTCGGCTTTCATCTGTTTAATGTTGTTGTGTGTCAATTGGTGGAGGGCTTCAAGGTCTTTGGTCAACGTACTTTGACCTTCCTTCATGGTTTCGAGCATCGTTCGAAAGAACGTAATATCATTCGCTGACATAATTCTTCTTTCTTGAGAATAAGGGAAGTATCAACTACAAAAATTACCTGTGAATATACAGATTGACCAACGCATGCATTTTATACCAGTGATGGAATATATTGAACATCTTAATCCTACTTACATCTATTTTAATCGCGAGTTATCTCGTATATCTTATCGTCCCATTTTACTGAAGTGACATCGTTACATTCTATCATCTCACTTAACCTATGTTTAATAACATGAATTTACTTTTAAATTTAATATTACATGACAAATGTCGTTATCTGGTTTTAAAAATATGCCTCACAACTGTAATGTACTCCACTAATCTGCTAATGTTGTGTTCATCTCAACAATCATTAAATTTGGGATCGGCATTTTTCTTTTCAAAACTAATATGGCCTCACTCTCGAGTACTTCCAAACTTCTTCTCTCGAGTGCTCTTTCGAATGCTCTTTCGAAGGCCCCACGGATGGGCACGCCATTTAAAAAATTCGTAAAGAAAATAGTACTACTAGCCAAGGTACAAATTTCTACTATCATTTACATTTAGAGCAAATCGAGAAACTCCAATCTCGAGGGGTGATAAGGTCTAATCTATAGTGAGCGCCTGTATCTATACCTCGCAGTACTATTTTCGACGATGACGACAATGAAAACGGTATCAGCTTAGATAAAAGTTGACTGAGTCGCTAAAAAGCGCCAGCCGTTTATTAAGCTAAAAAAACAAGTATAAAAACTGGCTTCCTCCCTGAATATGGTGTCTCCCTGACACTCTAACAAAAGTAACTCCAAAAATAAACTTGCACATGGCACTGATATAGTTAGGAAAGTGAAACGGCGTGATACTAAGTATTACCCTACTTTATACAGATCCGCTTCAACTCTGAACCGTAGTTCCATATCTAAGCAAAAATTATTCATGAACTATGTGCATATATACATTCATTTATGGTTCTCACAAATTGTACACTTTAATGTGTCGAAAAGATTAAATTTTCTATCCTTCAATAAGTCTTTCATCTACTCAACTTTCTTAATAATCAAATAACAAACATACACCGCCACTATCGTGTTGAAAGTAATAAATACTCGTCTTAATCAATTGAACATAAGTGACAAACATTTAAGCTAAGCACTGTTCCTTTTTACCTTTTATCTATTTATCATGAAATACTGAAATAAGTTCTGAAATTCTTTACTGTGTTAACAATTTTCTGATAAACGTGAATACTAGAAGTGCACGGCATTAACCTTCGTTCTCACACTCCTCTTCCATAATTATACAACAATTACCTTCTCTCTTAAACACCCTGTACAGAATCTTCCTTTAATACACTCACATAACTTCACAATCATTGCGATCAATACTAGAAAAACTTAGAGACTCCTCAGCCTCCCTTCGTAAAAATACGTAACACATTTACGTTTGTATCTCCTTAATTTGCACGGTAATTCAACTATAAACTTCCACTTCAATACATATACTCCCTAACTTTAACATTCTTCTCTATATCCTGATATAACTTCGCCTCGTGCTTATAATTCCATTTCTGCAATAAATCTCTGTACTTTTCACTTTCTGATCACCCTGTGATTTAACTTTGTTAACTTTCTTTTTCACGTGTTTAAATTCAGCTTTACATTTTATTTCAACTTTTCAAGAAATATCAGTAAATATTCATATTCTTAACAAAAGATATAAGTTTGACTTCCTTCCATGAATATATTTGTTTAACAAATTCATCTATGCTTTTTAATGCTCTAAATCTCATTAGACATATGTGTATAAGCTTTTCGTAATACTTTCGTTCATAATTGGTTGAAAATAAATTTCTGACACTCGAATCAACATCATGAGTTGTCGAAATATTCTTTACACTTCGTGACATAACTTCTTAAATATGCTGTACTTAAATTTGCTCCAATAAACTTCCTTTTACTTCATTTACAATTTTTACTCCTTCTTTAGTTCGTTCAACGTTCTACTCCTTTTAAATAGTTCACTCTACATTCTTTTAAATAATTCACTCTACATTCCTTTAAATAATTTGTTCTACATTCTTTTGAACAATTCGTTCTATATTCCTCTAAACAATTCATTCTACATTCCATCGCTGCGATAAAACAGATTTAATTAGATTAAATCTAACGCAAATATAAAAAATTCCACACGGTTTTACTCTGATATGACTTTAGTGTTAATAGCATCATTATGCCAAAATTTCGTCCAAGTGACTGTAATTTTTCAAGAACAAGAAAAATAACTCCGAAGAAAAATACAAAAAATTACTACTACACAAAAACTACACACATTTAATTACTTTGACAAAATTATACGGTTGAAATAATGCTAATTAAAAAATGCTGTTGAAAATAATGCAGTTGAAAATAATGCCGTTGAAAATAATGCCGTTGGTCAATTGGATAATCACAGAACATAACTACAATTCTACATGATATAAAACAATTTCTTCACTACCTTGAGTTGACTTCTGGTCTGGAGAATACCTGCGTCTCGCCTGCCAAACCAAACGTGTCGTGGATCTCATCGTATCGCCCACAGCTATGAAGACCGGTTTGTGTCAGAACCAGCTGGCCTCGTCTCCCAGTAGAACAAGGTCGGTGAATGACCTCGCCGTGAAACAGCTCGCTCTGCCAACACTCCGTCCCCCGTGCACTGCAAGTAGTCCGGCTTCGACTCTCCATCTCTTCAGAATTGACATCTCGTTTCTTCAGAATTGACATCTCGTCTCAGGTTGAACATTGTCGTTTATGCTAGCGTTTTCGTAATTCAAGATGTGTTAGAACTCTTGTAGAAAAGTATAAGGTTTGTTCGGTGATGTTGCGCGTCACGTAGACATTCTGTTGCGCCTTTCATGATATTGAATTGTGGAATTCAACTGTACATCTTTGTAGTCTCCACTTCCCTATGCTTTTGCTTAGCACATAGTAATTCTCATTTCACTGATGATATAATTAAGACTTCCCCGTTGCTGACTTCTAACTTGCATTTTTAATGTAATGTTCAAATATGCGTTCACACGTAGTAATACTGAATATCTTCTTGTCGAAATGTTTCAAGCAATGTGGAACAACTTTGCATAAGCACTGTAATATTTGGTTATACTGTTCCGTTCTGCTTTATAGATGTAGCTTGCTCCTCAAGTTACAGTCTTACTGTACTTCACTCTTCTTTGCTTTCAACTCTAATGAAACGTAGCACTGTTATAAGAATACTGGTTTCTTCTCGAGGTCTTGACTCGATGAAATCTCAAATTGGAAAGAACTCTCTCGTCCGGTTCTCCACACTCGGCAAGTTCCAGTCTCTCTGCCTCCCTTCTCGTGGTGTGACGTAACTTCTACCACCTCTCCTCGCTTCAGTCCGCAGTTCGACCTTCGTCTCTTCCCCTCTTTCATGACGTAACTCTCGCTTCAAGTGGCGTGATGTCTCTCGCGATATGGACCTCCTACATTCATATAATAGAATATATGCCCATCTATAAATCATTCCTTCTTCCTTGCCTTTCATAATTGCATAAGATGTATAGTATTTCACTCATTTCCATACAGTTTTTCCCATATTTCTCGAATTTTTAATAAATAAAAATTTTCATCCACTCTTTTATTTTTTCTGGGGTCTTGGTTCATATCTAGATTGGTTCTTTGGTAATGACCTTAAATAAATTCTGGCGCAGTACCAAGAATTAGCATGGCTGTTGGCCATCTGTAGTAGTAGGTAATCTATGGCCAAATCTTGGCCGGTTTTCAGCAAATATGATATAATGAATATTTTCACACCAAGCAACGACAACTTGAAGATAATTTATTGAAGGAAGAATATATTTAATGGGGCCTTGATGTAATTTTGTATGCGATATAGATTCCACATAGCCAAATGGCCGACAGTACTTCGAGTGCTTACATTAAATAACAATTCAGCAAATGTATGAAGATTTGATAAATCATAATTGTTTTCAGCAAATATGATATAATAAATTCACACCAAACATCAACAATTTGAAGATGATTTATTGTAGGAATATCTTTAATGGGGCATCCAAACCTTGAAGTAAACCGTATGCGATATACATTCCACCTAGCCACATGGCCGACAGTACGTCCAGGTATTAGCGTGCGTATGAATCTCCGCCACCGCGCACGCTCATTGTTTCCGTCCCATCTATTTCCGTTTCATTGTTTCCGTCCCATCAATTTCCGTTTCATTTTTCAAAATCACCCCCACAAAAATTATACAGATACCGAGTTTGGAAAGATGTTCCACATCAATAACACAAACTGTGTTTAAACCGCTGTTGGAATTGAATGCGAGATATTAGACACCATGATTAACGTCAGTTTTGGCGTCCATACGATGTAATCAAGCAGTATCTTGATTAATTGAAAATCCGCCTGATCAATACTAAGATAAGTTGTTTAATGAAATATTAAACGACGTGCATGTTTCGGAATATCAAAGATTCCATCCTCAGCGTGAAAAATATTACAACTTAAAAACTAGTTAAACTTTGTCAGAAAAATGGATATTCTTACAAATAGTGTAAATTTAAATTAATGAAAAGCTTGTAAATATATGAATTGATGTGCAGTTAGACAAACTTCTTTAAAATAATATGTTGAATTCTATTATTATTACGAAAAATATGGTCTATTAATAGGACACTTCTTTTATCGATTGTAGATATGTGAGAAGGCAAGTAAACCGTCGTTAAAATTGGTAGAATTTTCGATTAAAAAACGTAAATGAATATTATCAAAAATTAGTCGAATATTCAAGATGATTCTTCACTCTGTAGATTTTTCTGATCCGCTGGCAACACAACGTGCGTAAAAAGTCTATAATTACAACTACTAATCAAGCATACTTGACATGTTAACAGGTTACAACCATTTTTTTTTTCTAATAAAATGTTTTCTTTCTCAAAATTTGCTAGTCATAAAGCTTGAAATTTTTACTGCTGTTTTACTGCAACATAGCACATAAAAATAAAAATACAACCTAGGAAAAGAAATACTACTCGTTTGGTCGCCTCTCAAATGAACTTTATTCCACGGTAATTATGGCGGCGAAATTGCTAAATTTCGTTCCGCGATAACTTCCGATCGGAAACAATTCGGCTATTCTGACTGCGCAGTTGTTTTCTCTGTGTCTTGTTTGTGATGGATCTGCCGTGGGCTCTTTCTGGAAGTGTTGTCGAAGTGTAGCTACCACACCCTACATCCGAGGCAATCTGTTTAACATATTCTAACATTGGTCTACCCCTACAGTTCTTGCCCTCCACCCTTCCTTCCGTAACTAAGTTTGCTATTCCTGGGTGTCTTAGTATGTGTCCTACCAACCTATCTCTTCTCTTCATTAGCAGTCGCCAGAAACATCTCTCTTCACCCAATCGTCTTAAAACCTCTTCATTTATAACCTTATCTACAGAGGTGTGCAAACAATTACAATCAAATAGAGAATTTAAACCAGTCACAATCTTTTATTAAAAATCATTTTATTGACCAGCTGCTTTGTTACCTACTTACCCTACTTAGTAATGTTTTCTCCCCCGTCGACGTACACATTTTTCCATAACGAATTGCGTCTGGAAACTTTTAGAATAGGGGATTCCGTGGGATAGCACGCTGGGTTCTTTTTAGCCTATTTTCATTTTGTGAAAAAATAGGCTTATGAGATCACCTTTTGTCCGTGTGTCTGCGTGCGTGTGTGTGATTCGTGCGTGTGTCCCCCCTTAATAAAATCTAAACGGCTGGAGTGGTTTCAATGAAACTCGGTAAGATCATAGCACCATTCTGGCCGACCTTGACCGTGCTCTTCAAATTTTATTCTGTCGCACCCATCCAACATGGCGGCTGTGCGAAATATTTCAACAGCATTCAGTATCTCCGAAACTATTACCGATATCACCCTGAAATTTTGTACGGTGATAAAGGGCACTACTAGAAGTTCACCTATGAGACGTTCAAAAACCTGGTAAATAAAAAAAACAACATGGCGGCCAAGCGAAGTTGAGACATTTAAATAGGCTTTCCTCGCGATTTAACCATCCAAACCTAATGAAACTTGGTACAGCAAATGTTTATACACATTGTAATGCACTGGCATCTATTTTAGTTCAATTGTTTCATAACCTCAAAATGGCGGCTGTGCAAAATATTTCACTGGCATTCTATATCTCCGAAACCATTACAGATATCACTCTGAAATTTTGTGCGGTAATAAAGAGCTCTCCTACAAGTTTATCTATGTAACTTTCAAAAATCTGTAAAGTACAAAACGAACATGGCGGCCAAGCGAAGTTGAAATATTTTAATAGACTTTTCTCTTGATTTAACCATCTGAGCGCAGTGAAATGTGGTACAATAAATGATTATACATATTGTAATGCAATGGCATCTAATTTAGTTCAATTGTTTACATAACCTCAAGATGGCGGCTTTGCGAAATTTAAAAATTAAGTTTTTATTTCTTGTGTCGTAATCATGCGATCGAAGTGAAAGTTTGAATAATGAAACTACGCAATATTTTTCCTTAAATGGTACATAACTCTATGGCTTATACATATAACAATCCAAAATGGCGAGCATCCGAAACATTTCGGCGGTTCTCAATATCTACGAATCCTTTACAGCAATCAAACTGATTTTTTTATGTTCATAGAGGCTAAGAACATAAGTTCACCTATAGATCTTTCAGTAACCTGGTGAGCACAGATCCAACATGGCGGCGACGCGAAGTATTGCGCCCGTTGACGCATGTTTGCTCAGGCAACTGAGACGAAAACTTATGCTGAAATGTAATTGAATATACCCTGCGAGCGGTGGGAAGAAGCTGAAGCAATATCGCTTATGATTATATTTTTACTTAATTTTCACATTCCAAAAATCAACTATAATTATAACCAAGTAATTCTGCATATTTGAAGTACAGCATACTTCGTAAATCGAAGAAACTATCAATTTACGCGGCCAGCTCATGTACTGAGATCACGCCATATTTGGTAACATCAGTTCCTATTCGTCTGTGGAAGAGACAACATGTGCATGATGGAGCACAAGTGAAAGGAAACCATGTGGCAGGAAAAATCTACGAATAACTTTCTTACGGATAGCCATCATGGCATTGTGTTATAATTAAAGGATTAAAGACATTCACCACTACGAAAACTGTAAAATATTTTTATTATTATCCGAGGTGAAATGAAGGACTTGTGTGAAGAAAACTTTGCGACCGCATGGTCTCATTCTCACGCACACACACATGTTTCAGTGTTCTATAAACTGTGTATTTAACTAACTGTGTAACTGTACAAAACCTACAAGTGCAATCTTTATTTGCCGGATGGGCAGTGATTTTGATTTATTTTTTGTTAACATTTTCTTGTGTAAATATCAGTGCAAGTCACGAGTGAGTGTCGCACAAGCGACAGAAACTAGAGCCAGTGGCGGAGTGAAATGGGCAATTTTTACCGCATATTAGCTGCAGTGCACGACAGTTTTATTTAATTATGTGCTACATTTTTATCAACGTTAACATCGCAATAATGATAAACCTGCAGATCTTCAGATACAACTCCAACCGCGCGATGGCATGTGATTGCTAAATCATGCGTGGGGAATTGGCGACGGAGGATGTCCAGACACAATGAAATGGTAACCTAAAGCCATACACGAGACCACATACAACATCTCATGGCGGGACTCGAACCAAGTGACGCTGAATCTGTAAGTCAGATCAAATATTTATAGCGTATTGTAAGAGTGGAAAACAGTAGACTAGTTTATTTTGGTTTCATTTATTTAGTGCACAATGCAGGTAGCTAATTATAAGACGCGTGTGGAAAATATAAGTTTTATTAAACATTTATAGAAGCCAGGAAGGCTGGATTTTCAATACTCATTCGTATCATTTAAAAACAGGTATTATCAACTTTTATTTTGTCAGGCTGATGACAAATAAACTAGTTTGACAATGTTAAATCAAGGCCAAGGTTACGAGCCAAGTTCACTACACAGCACACTCGATTCTAGGCAGTGGATTAATATTTTGTTTTAGAAGGCTGTGAGATTCTTGGCATTATTACAAGTGGAATGCAGAGTTCCGTTACTCACATTTATTGGCCAGAACAATACTTGAAAACAGGTTTATTTCTTTAATAGAAGCCACACAGGCAATGAATGAAATTCTATTTTGTAACCAAATGAACGCAGGTTCGATTTATTCAGGGAAGAGGCAATTTTATAAACGCACACACACAGTTAGCTTGTATCAGAAACCTTTATGTTTATTTAAAGCGTTGTCAGGATGTGTTTTCTGTACACATAATCTTTATTACCAGCAATTCAAACATGTATCAATTAGGATTCCACACTTTTGTAAATTAAGAGTATTATATGAGTCGTGACGGTGGATGAATACCTCCGACATTGTTATTGTGATTATATCGGTGGTAATGAACTAACTAAAGTCGTACCAAAACCGAAGGCGCCTGGATCAATGGATCCGAAATAAGAGTAAAGTAATTGGTGAAGACATAGAATGTCTAATAAGTGTGATTAAATATTGGTGAAGACACATGGTGTATCGTAAACTATTGTACTATTGAGTTATTTGCTTAAGTTGGATACAAACGTTACCTAAATACACTGAACGCTTTTAAATGTCCATAAACTGAACAACAATACTGGCAGGAATAAATAATTGTGTGAAACTTTAATAATCAAAAATAGGGTTTTGAAACTAACAAATCTTATAAATTCCCCCTGAACCTAAATACAATTTATAAACATTAAAAATAAACTATTTTCTGGACCAAACGTCAACACTTAGATATTGTTAAGCTATTGTAGATACATTTTGATACATTTTAACATGATAAGTCGGCCACTAATTGGTGATGTGATAACTGAAGCACACACATCAGATTAGTCGCAATATGAGTCGATGTAATTGTTTAATTACTATCGCATTTGCAGGCTTTCCTATATTTTCTATTTTCATAACACTTTGAGACTATGACCGTTTGTTACAAACAGTAACAAACCGAGTAAGTAGGCAGTGCCAATTGCACAACCATAGGAGTGCTGAATTATTGTATGCATATGTGTTGTATTAGCATATTTTTTTTTATTCAGCAATATTGTGCACATAGCTTGATTTTCTTAGTAATAAACGCATCTCGTTTATTAATTAATGATATTTAGGACTAGCTAAACACTTAACTCTAAAAATAAATGTTCGAGATGGCACCATCATAGCATAGGACAAATTTTCCCCTTGCTACTAAATGTAAATGTTCTAGTATTTGTAAACAAGTAAATGTCTTGCTTTGCTGTAAATTCTTTTGATGTTTGATCCACCCGTAAGTTATTTCGATGTAATTGCTTAGGGCCGATCTTACGTGCCATTCTCTTAGCTTGTTCATTTTGTCGAATTTTTTATTAGTACCATGAGAGCAATTTAGATCTTGTTTAGGACTTTTTTTTAAATATTTCTTTCAGGGCAGAATCGTATCGGACTAGCCGTTTGCAACTCTCATGCTAGGCTAGGGATCTATTCTGAATAAAATTTATTTGTGATTTTAACCTAAGACTGACCTCTCTTTTTCTTGTTTAGTTTTGTTATCGATGCATTCTTCTGAGCTGGTTAAAGATCGAACCTACTAATTCACGACACCCCCGAGTGCAGACTTATGTGCTACACCAGCCTACGGATGTATCGTCCCCTATACTTGTGTGTTAACTGGAAGAGGGTCTCGGAAGGGCCATTTGAAACCGGTGGCTCCCCGAAACCTTCGGCCAGCTGGCACAGTATAAATACTTAAATGGACGTTTCTCGTGATTTAACCATCCGAGTGCAGTGAAACTTTGCACGATAAATGATTACACAAATGTTAATCCACTGGCATATAATTTATTTCAATTGTTTTGATAACCACAAGATGGCAGTTGAGCGAAATTTTAAGATCTCGTTTTGACTTCTTGTGTCCTAATCATGCGATTGAAGTTTGAATACTACACGTGCACAATAATCTTCATGTAATAGTACATAAATAAGAATCCAACCTGTCGATCATGTGAAATATGTAGACGGTTCTCAATATCTACGAATCTATCACAACAATCAAACAGATTTTTTTTATGTTGATAGAGGCTATTGACATGAGTGGGATATATGAAAATAGGCTGTATAGTTCTTCACGGAACTACTTGTTCTATGTTTTATTGACTTTGGAATGTCCCCTGTAAGTTAGCTGATTTCAATAGATGGTGCGTCAAAGTACCTCATGAGTGGCAGCCCTTATTTAATGCAAACCATCCTCCCGGATTTGACCTACCTGGTGTATTCTTTGGAATACACGGTAAGACAGAGTAAGCTTTTGCTTCTCCTTGCTTGAGTTCATCCCTTCCTTTTTTCGCAAACACCAACAGAGATCTCCTGATTTCTCTTTGTTGGTGTATATGTTTCTTACACTACCTGTAAGTCTGTTCTAGATATATATCTTCCATGACCCACCTAGCGTCATCTAGCAGCGAATCTCTGAAGTTCCTCAGTTTTCCCTGCACAAGAGGACTTCCTTACCAATCTAGCCACCATATCTCGTCGCTATCGCCAGCTATCATCTCCGTGATCAAGAGAACTTCGTCTACTTTTTCACCCACCAGGCTGTGCTAGTGACGCCTTCTATCAACTCTTTGAAGACCATTTCATCAAGAAAATTTATTATTGTTAAGTTGGCTATTCTTATATGTATACCTTTTGTCTCCTACCCCCACTCTTTTCCCTTCCCTGGTCTCTCCGTGCTCCGTTGAACGGGTCTCACTTGTACGTCGGAAGTCAAACCAGTCAGTTGGAGCTTAACTAAAGCTCGCCTCTCTACTCTAGAGGCAAACTTTTAAATTCGACGCCATGTTCGAGTTTTAGAATCAACCGTCAACAGCAACATCGCCTTCTTCATGAAGCAAAGATAAGTACCGACTTCATGTATTAACCACATTCTCATGGTTTTTAAAGGGCTCAATGCTTTTATTTGGATTTTATAGACAGTGAAAATTGCTATATGTGACAAAATAACTGCTTTCTAAAGATCTTCTTGATCAAACTCAAACTATCAAGTCTAACTTTCAAAATGAAAGATTTTCTGAGATGCTATCTCACATCGAGGGATATTTCTATACCCACTGTCTAAACAATCTAGTTTTCCGCCGAGGGATTCTCAACACAATTTAAACAAGTCATCATTGCTCTGGAACCTTCCAGAACCTACACTCTATCTACCAGTTATACTGTCATATATTTTCCACTTCATATGGGAATACTTTTTCAAACTAAGGAATCTTCCTTATGAACTGCTAATCAATATCTAATTTTTCTTCCTCCGTTGGGATTTTTCTGGTGCATTCAACTATAACCGACAAGTTTTTCAAGCAATAGTCTCTCGCAAATCTAGTGTAACTAGTTATTTTCCACCATTGCAATAACTTTCTTTGCCATCAACTTTTTGTGCTACTACAGTGAACTTTTCAACTATATCAACAGACCTTAGTGGAAACAGTGCCTGTTCAACTTTTCATCCGCGTCGCGCTCGTCCGAGTACAATAAATACGGCCATGAACACTCTTCCACAATCCCATTTGATCTTTCCCAAACCCTTTATTAACAAACTAGAATAATAAAATTGTTACTTTAGGTCTTTTTTCAATGAGGTGTCACTCTCAATAAGTGCCCTCCCTTACTTGCTCCACGTACAACGAATTAATGTCTGTAAAACTTCGTGTCTAGTACACGCCTTAAATTATATTGTTTCTCCCTTCTAATGAGGGAATCCAATTCTTTCTACTCAAAAGTGAGTTATCTCTAGGTTTCACGAAAGGGAAATTTGCCCCATTTTTCTCGTGATCCCTACTTAAAAATAGGAGTTGTAGAAACTTCCTTTCAATTTTTCTCGTCAGGTTTCACAATAAGTAACCTGCCCTATTTGTATAATCTTTAAAAGTAGTTCAGTATTAATACAAGAAGTTATAGAAACTTCTATTTCATTTCTTCCTGTTTTTTGTTGTTGTTACTTTCGAAGTTGTTATTTGTTCATATTTCTAAGATGCCTATCTAGAAATCCTTAAAGTACATTCTTGTACTTGATTGATTGTTTAACCTTAATTGCTTTAATTATCTTTAAATTTCCCATTTGTTAATCTTAACGACATTTCAAAATGTTACGAAGATTTTAAAGCGTATAAAAGGTTTAAAACCAAAAGAATTGTCAATTGCCTGGCGCAAGCTTTCGATGTTTTCGGAGGTCTGCAACCCCAATTGTTTATAAAAATCAAAATTATATATTTGTTACATAAACTACTTCCTTTTACATTGTTAAATAAATTAAGATTGTTTTTTGCTTTATAATTTCTCTAACATAACGGTTAGGCAAGATCCTGTCTTTCTTGACTCTTCCTAGGTTTATGCCCTCTTTAATAAAAATAAAACCATTGATAAGGTTTTCACCACTTGTTGCATTTGAGCAAGAACTCTTAGTTACTAACTTAGTAAAGTCTCTCTTAGCTTTAATAGCTAATTCTAACTGGCCAGTAAGGCAAGCATAGCTCGCTACGCCAGCTTCCTGCTTGTGGAGATTCTCTCTACCACTTATGGTTGGCTTTTCAAAATTTAAGTGTTTCTCATTGTCTAAACTTTTAGTCGGCACCTTGCTGGGTAAAAGCTTAGTCATTTCTAAATGCAACTATTGGTCCTCTTGCCAAAATTATTCTCAAGGGTATAATTGCTTGATTCCTATCCTTCTTGGAAGCATTTGGTCGCTCTTTAGAAATTCTACAATTTCAAAAACTAAAATATCAAAGCTGATTCAAATTATTAGTACTCTTCAAAATACTTGTTTAGAAACAAACTCCTTTGAACAGATACACAATAAACCTGTTACTCTTTGTCTTGCCAGACCACAACCCTTCCCCATAGTAGGTATATTTATGCTTGAGAGGGAATACGCTATAGCAGCTTTCTTGCGAATAGCCCAAGTTCCAGCTGCGTTTCCTGTTAGCTTCGCCCAGGTCCCTACCCACTTTAGGTATCGGAAAGCGGATTTGCAGTGGCAGCTGCTTTGAGTATACTTAAAGTTAAAATTATAACTTCTGTTGAACTCTCGTCCTATTTCTCCATCCTTTTTCTCCAGTCCGAAACCCACTTCTTTTTCTTCATCATCTTCCCTTGGGGGTTAGGTTATTCCCAAGCTAATAATCTACCCATTACCAAGAAAAATTTGGGTTGCTATCAACAGGCTTCGAACTGGCCATGGTCGATGTGCATCATTACTTCATAAGTAGGGCTTAAAATCTTCCCCTCTTTGTGATTGTGGTGAAGTGGAACAGACTATTCATCGCATTGTTACGGAGTGTGAAAGAAGAGCGTTCTCCGGATCCAAGGATGAGTTCCTGAAGGCTTCAGATTAGGCTGTGCAGTGGTTGAACAACCCGGACATTAATTTATGAAATCACCTTTATATACAGTGTGGTCCGCCAGCCCCTTATTTTTTTTGGAGGAAGGCAACCCAACTAACGCGTATATCACAGTCATCCTAAAAACATTAGTACCTGTTCCTTTACGTCCATTGTACAACTTTACCTTTGAGTACATCCTCACGAATATAGTTGAAATTAATAGTGGCAGTTTTCTTTCAATGACCTCAAATATAATGCATGATTGAAACGATTAGAGCTCCGAATAACACATGCTTACGTTTTGACAGGAAGTGTCTACGAATAGATTCAATGCGTGCCAGCAATATACCATGGTTCTCGGTAGCTATGGTGGCTAAATCAAGAGTAGCGTCAACGAAGTCGCATTGTAGTAGGTTCGAATCTTGAACTAGTACTGTTTTTTTTTGGCTTAATGTCGTTTATTGTGGATGTATTATGGACGCATATCTATCTGTTCCAACGAGTGATTTTTTATTTGGTCCTCAAAAGGACCGTACTTATCCGATGGTACGCAGCCAGATTGGACGACGACATAATGATCTGTAGAACGAAAGCAAGGTATCCTGTATATTCAAGGTAGCAAGTGTTCGAAATTTTGACCACCTTTGTTTAAAGGAAAACTCCGACTCACTCAGACGGCCCACATAACAAATAAATAAATACATCAGACCGAAACTATAATTTCTTTCAACGGCGTCTGTGCGAAAACCGCTTGCTATACACTTACAGTAATAGTTAGTTAGTTAGTTAGTTAGTTAGTTAGTGAGTGAGGTTTTAAGGGGCGGAACTACGAGGTCATCTGCCCCAAACCTACAGTAAATACAGATAATTATGACATTATTGGTTTTACGTCCCTTTTAACTGCTCTGGCTTTTAGATACGCCGGGGTGCTGGAATTTTGCTCGGAAGGGGATCTTCAACGTGCCAGTAAATCTACTGACACGGCTCCCTCGCATTTGCGCACCCTCAAATGCCAGTTGACTGCGCCAGGATACGAACCTGCAACCTTAGGCACAGCAAGCGAGAACGTTACCGCTGAGCCTCGCATCAAGCCAGTAATTACAGAACGTGTCATATTATTATAAATATTGAACTATTAAAATTCTAATTATCACGAATAGAGTCGCCTCCGTTGCGTAGTAGTCAGCAAGATTAGCTGCCACCCCGGACGTCCTGGGTTCGATTCCCGGCTTTGCCATGAAATTTGAAAAGTGGTATGAGGACTGGGACGGGGTCTACTCGGTCTCGGGTGGTCCAAATAAATAGAGGGGGTTCGATTCCCACCTCAGCCATCCTCAAAGTGGTTTTCCGTGGTTTCCCACTTCGTCTTCGGGCAAATGCCGGGAGGTTACCTACCGTACGTCCACGGCCGCCACATTACCTCTTCCTTGCCTATCCCTCCCTATCCTCCCCACCTTTCCCATCCCCCAAGATGTTCCAAGCTCCAGGACACTGCCCACAGAGGCGGTAGTGGTGAGTTCCCTCGCTGAGTCCGTGGGAACAACCAACCTAGAGGGTAAATTGACTAAATAAATAAAAACTTTTTGTTAAAATTTAATAACAAAACAAGATGTTTGGTAAAGAACGTATAGCCTACTTTCTCCTAAATACATGGGTATGGTTATAACCCTTTGTCCTTTTCAAGGAGTATAATTGAATGTTGGTTGTAGTAGCTTCTTGAAATACAACGTGCTTTACGGATATTATACATGAATATGATGTGCCCTTTGCTAGTGCTACCTCTGTAAAAAAATATTCAATTCGGTTTCACCGTGTTTGAATTGATAGGGGGAATCGTTTTGCACACAAACATGGCCGCTATCTGCACATTATTGGTCTGATGACCTTGTAGTGTGATCAACAGATTCTCTATACATAAAGGTATGTCGTTGCAAAACTTGGTAGGGATCAGATTATTAGGTTGGTCATAATTTGATTCAAGTTCTTAACATTAGGATGGCCGCCATTACGTTTTCGTCGATATGGCGGCGATATAAAACACGACACTGGAGTGCCCTTTGCTAGTGCTACCTCTGTATCAAATTTCGTTCAATTCGGTTACACCGTGTTTAATTGATAGGGGTAATCAATTTTCACACATACATGACCGTCATCTGCAAACTAATGGGCTGATGACCTTGTATTTCAGTCAAACGATGCTCGCCATACAAGTGTACGTTGTTGCAAAATTTGGTAGAGATAGGATGATTAAGTTAGTCGTAATTTGATTTAAGCTTTGAACATTTGAGTGGCCACCAATACGTTTCCGTCAAGATGGTGGCGATATAAAACATGACACTGAGGTGTTCTGTGCTAGTGCTACCTCTGTACCAAATTTCGTTCCATTCGGTTTCACCGTGTTTGAATTGATAGGGGGATTCGATTTGCATACATACTTGGCCGCCATATGCAAACTGTTAGGCTGATGATCTTGTAGTTTGGTCAAAATATGCTTCCCACATAAAGGTATGTTGTTGCAAGATTTGGTAGAGATCATATTATTAGGTTGGTCGTAATTTGATTCAAGCTCTTAACAATAGGATGGCCGCCATTACGTTTTCGTCAAGATGGCGGCGATATAAACATTACACTGAGGTGTCCTTTACTAGTGCTACCCAAATATCGTTCAATTCGGTATCACCGTGATTGAATTGATAGGGGGAATCAATTTGCACACACATACATGGCCGCCATCTGCAAACTATTGGTCTGATTACCTTGTAGTGTAGTCAAAAGACGCTCGCCATATAAATATATGTTGTTGCAAAATTTGGTAGAGATCGGATGATTAGGTTATTCGTAATTTGATTTAAGCTTTGAACATTTGGGTGGCCGCCATTACGTTTCCGTCAAGATGGCTGCGATATAAAGCATGACACTGAGGTGCCCTTTGCTAGTTCTACCTCTGTACCAAATTTCGTTCAATTCGGTTTCACCGTGTTCGAATTCATATTGGGGGGGGGGGGGGGGGGGGGAAGGGAGGGGAAGACATTCAGAGTACACACACTCACACACACACAACGTCATACATAATAATACAATGGGAATTTCTACGGAATACGTATACTTCGATGCAAGCACTGGCGATCAGAATATCCTTCGATATGTTGTTGTTTTGTTTCATTTGAGGGCCTAGAACATTTAGCCATATTTACTTGGGTGTGTGTGTAGAATTTGTCTGATAACCTGAGTTATTGCGAGCTTGTAATGATGTGTGTATTTGCAATTAAGGATTGGGAAGGAGGCGGCCGTGGCCTTAAGATAGAATCCGTCCCGGAATTTGGAAACCACGGAAAACCATTTCCAGGGTGGCTGAGGTGGGAATCGAACCCACTTCTTCTCATATTTGCTCCACGAGGCTATGTGTACCCAATTTCAGCCCTCAGACAAGTATTACATTTCTTGGCAGAGCTGGGAATCGAACCCGGACTTCCGGAGCAACACTTCGAGATGTTATGTTAATATTCATGCCAGTTTTTAAATATTCTGCCATAACAGGTCACGTGGCATAACGTAGGCCTACCAATTCGATCGTGTTCTCTTTATAAATCATCAAAATTCAACGAACTCTTCACAAAAATTCGTCGTAAGGCAATAAATGTGGCAATGTAGTTACATCCCGACTAAAATGGAATGTGGGCTTTCGTTCAAAAAAAGTATGCCTACTACTGGATTCGAAGCAGCATTCTACCCGCTCGCGCCGACCAAGTACGGTCAGGCTTTAAACCTCGCAGCCACCAAGACATAGTAAATAACGCACGCTAAACGTGCTTTAGTTACTGTAGCCGTCCCACCTCAAACGTTTAAGACCATCTCAAAGTCTTCAATCACGGTTTATGGTGTTGATTGAACTTTCTACTATTACAGATCACGTGGCGTAAGCTATTAATTCGATCGTATTACGTGTATGTGTGTTATGTCAAGGAACAGAAAATCATATGTTAGTAGAATGGGCCGTAGTATTTGGCGGGGAAAAGTTTAAGGTCGGTTTTCCTTTGCTAGACCCATGACCCAATTACATTGCTGTCACACAGTCAGAGCGCAGAGCAATATCGACCATCGGGAGAAATGCTATGTTAGTTGGGTTTCATAAAACTAAATAATAAGGGGCGGGTGGACCACACTGTATATTGTCGATTGTCATAGTGTATTTTTGTACTTGTTGTTGTGTTTCAGCAGAGATTAATACAAAAGGATAGTTTTAATCAATTGTATATTTGGACATAGATTTGGCATGTCCTCCATTACAGGAAACAAACAAAAAAAGTACATTTTTATATAACTTAGATAGAGGAGCAAGTTAGTGACTGGCGGTCAAACGCAAGTATAATAGTTCCTCTAGGTTGGCGCTGATCGAAACTGGATTACTTAAAAACCCAATACCCTCACTTAATCCAGTTGTCATTTTATCAATCGGATTCGATCGGCAATAATAAATTCATCAATTTGCAAAAATTCAAATGTTTCGACTTAACTAAGCTTTTTGTCAGAACATCTGCAATCATTTTACTAGTACCTTTAAAATCAACCGATACTTCTTGTTTTTCAACTGCATTTTTGACAAAATGATATTTTACGTCTATGTGTTTTGACCTTTCTTGTATTTCGCTACATTTGGCATTTTTAACAGCTGACTGATTGTCACTAAACAATAAAACTTTACTGTTTTTAAAAATAAGTTTGTAATCGTTTCCCTTTAAAATTTCCTTTAATATTCTATTTAGAATTACTGCCTTTCTTGTACATGTTGCTAAACTGACATACTCCACTTCCGTTGTTGATAGAGCAACAATATCCTGTTTCTTACTTTCCCAAGCGACGGGGCCATTAGCAAGAAACAAAATGTACCCAGTACATGAAATTCTATCAGCTTTTTCGCTAGCAAAATCTGCATCTGCATATCCTATTAAAGAGCTGCCCGATTTGCTGTAAACTATTTTGAAATCAATCGTACCCTTCAAATAACGTAACACCCGTTTTGCATATTCCCAGTGTTCCCTAGTGTAACATGTGTTATAACGACTTAGTTTTCCAACAGCATAGGCAATGTCTGGTCTACTACAGACCGCTGCATACATTAAACTGCCCAGTAACGCTTGATATGGTACATCAGGACATTTACTTGGATCTCCTTTGGGCGGATCTAACTTAGGTTCCATAGGAGTATCCGCTATTTCGCAATCTAGCATATCAAAACGAGACAAAATTGTTTTTATGTACTGTTCCTGATCTAACGTGATTCCCTTTTCTGATCTCTGCACTCTCATACCTAAAACACTTTTAGCTTCCCCTAAGTTTTTAATTTCAAAATTTTTCTTAAGTGACTTTTCTAGACTGGTAATAATTGTTTCATTCTTACAAAACACAAGGAAATCATCCACGTACACAGCTATTATGCAAAGTAAATTTCCGCTTCCCTGAACATAAATACATGGTTCAGTTGAAACTCTTTTGAATCCTAATGTCATTAGGACATTTCTACATTTATCATACCATGATTTGGAATCCTGTTTAAGACCATAGATGGCTTTCTTTAATAAGCAAACTTTGTTTTCAGAGCCCAGCTCTGTAAAACCTTCTGGCTGTTCCATAAAAAGAGTCTCTGTCAAATCTCCATTCAGGAACGCAGCTGTGACATCCAGATGATAAATATTTAACCCAACCTCAACTGATAGTGCTATCAGCATTCGTAATGCCGAATAACTTATAACTGGAGAAAATGTTTCCTGATAATCCACACCATATCTTTGTGAATATCCCTTAACAACTATTCTTGCTTTAAAACGCTCCAATTTTCCTGCAGCATCAATCTTTTGTTTAAAAACCCATTTACATTTTATAGGAATCTTTCCATCTGGCAAATTTACCAGTTCAAAAACTCCTTTGTCCTTTAAATTTTTCAACTCTAAATTCATTGCCTCTTTCCATTGAATTTTATTTTCCGACCCTAAGGCTTCTTGCACTGTTTATGGATCATTATGAGCGAGTAAGCAGTCACAAAAGTTTCCACTCATTGACGTTAAATAAGTAACGTGATCTGGAAATATCTTAGAAACCCTTGATCTAATAGGATACCGTCTGATTGATTCATCTTGCACAATCTCTACTGTCTCACTCATATCAGACTTATTATTCTCAGAAGTCTCATTACAAATAATCAAGTCTTCTTCTAAACTTGCCTGACCCTGACTATCACTATTTATAACGTTTGCATTTTTATCGTTAACTTCAATATTTTGCTCTAAATTTATTTGGTTCCCTCTTTCCGTATTCGCGTTATCATCTTTGGCCTCACTATTTTCTTCGATTGTAACCACAAAATCGACTTTTGGTAACAACGTTCGAAAATATGTTTTATTATTATTATTATTATTATTTATTTACCATAAATCGTACACGAAGTATGGAAGGCCTAGTGAAAAAGGGCAAGCCCCACATACATATTTCAAGCGTCACAGGCACAGCTTACATCTACATTTGTTTTAACAATATTTACAAGTTTTACAAAGATATTTGCAGTATTTACATATTTAGAATATTGACATAGTACATTTTCCTGTTCACTCACTCTCTCACGCACGCACTTTCATAACCTCAATCTCTCGATACATTCATTCATTCCATTCAGATACTCATTCATTCAGCGATACAATCAATCACTCATACATAAGTTTATTTATACAATGTACCTTTTTACGTACGTCTTGAATTTCCTAAGAGGCAAGATCTTGGCATCTCCTGGCAGCGCGTTCCATAACCGCGCTGAGCGGCCGTAGAAACCTGTCAGGAAAGCATTGCTACGTGCAAAGGGCGGAACGAGGGTTACACCTCGTCCTCTCCGAACTGAGCGATATGCCAATGACAGTCGGCAAAAAGGATCAATATTAATGGAACCTGTAAGGGATTTTTTAAGAAAAATTAGATCAATTTGTTTGGCTGTTGCCTCTATAGATGGAAATTTTGACAAAGGGGAAGGGGAATAACGAGCTATTAGCCTTTCTGCGCGGCGCTGTACACGCTGGAGCTTGTTCATGTTTTCCGCTGTAGTGGGATGCCAAGCAGGTAAGCCGTACGTTAATATCGGACGGACCATGCATGTGTAAGCCATCCTGAAGGCTCTAGGTTTACAACCTCTCATGTTTCTGTACAAGAAACCCAGAACTTTGGTGGCCTTACATCTTGCCTCTTCACTTTGAATGTTCCAATTCAGGGTGTCGGAGATTGTTACCCCTAATAGCTTTAAGTTTGTGCACTGAGGGATGACACTGTTCATAATTTTGTATTCATTCTCAATGGGTTTTTGTGACCTGGTTATTCTTATGTATTTACATTTTTGTACATTTATATTTAAATTATTCACAGAACACCACAGCGATAAGTTGTCCAGATCTGATTTAAGACAGAGGGAATCTTCTTCACATTTAATGCCCCTGTATAGCACGGTGTCATCTGCATATAGTGACATTGATGAGGTGACACCCTCACTGGTTTCAGACTCTCTGGAGATGAAATTGTTTTAAAAAAAAAAACAACATCTCTAGATTTTAATTGCTTATATCCCTTTTCTGGATCCGCTAGTAGATAACCCTTTGATTCCTCGCAATAACCCACAAATACACATTTCTTGGATTTAAAATCTAACTTGGTTCTATGTTCTTTTGGAATATGCGCATAGGCCACACAGCAAACACTCGTAAATTCCCTAAATCTACTTGCTTTCCGGACCATTTCTCTTCCGGTACATCATTTTTAGCGCTTTAGTTGGAGATCTGTTTTTAAGGTATACAGAAGTCCTGCAAGCTTCTACCCACAACTTTTTAGATAGGTTTGCTTCTAGAAGCATAGGTCTTGCTTTCTCAACTATTGTACGGTTGACTCTCTCTGCAAGTCCATTTTGCTCTGGAGTGTAAGGGATACTAGTTTCGTGCCTAATACCACAGTTTTCAATTTCTCGTTTCATTTTAGAATTGACATATTCTGTTCCATTGTCAGTACGTAGGCATTGAATCTTACACCCTGTTTCATTTTCAACTTTTGCCTTAAATATTTTAAAATACTCATACACTTGATCTTTGCTCTTAAGAAAATAAATGAACGTTTTTCTTGAGAAATCATCTGTAAACGTTAAAAAATATTTTTCTCCATTAACTGAGGGTGGTGTCATTGGCCCACACAAATCAGAGTGCACTATTTCCAATTTGAGGGTAGTTTTCTCATGTCGAGGATATTTTGTTTGGAAAGGTTCCCTGCATTGTTTACCTTCAACGCAAGCGATACATGGTTGAAACGGCGTTGTTCTATCCAGTTCCATACCAGTAGCCCTAGTTTCTAACAAAGCCATATTTTTGTGTCCTAGGTGACCTAACCTTTTGTGCCATAATATTTGGCCATTCTTTTCCTCCATTAAACTGGACATCGCCCTAGCTTCACTACTTTCTTCTTTCCGGTTGACTACAATACTTTTCGCATCTAACGTATAAACTCCACCTTCTTCGGAACCAGTAGCAATTAGTTCCCCTGTAATCTTTAAATTTGCTGCGTCAAATATCTGACAGCTCTTCTCTTTAAATATTACACAAGCACCGTTTCTAGTCATACAACTCACTGAGAGTAAATTAGACGAAAGCTTCGGTACATAATAAACATTTTTAAGCTCCTGATCGTTGCCCTGAACTAAGCTAATAGTTGCACTGCCTTTTCCTGCTGTGCCAATCTTTTCATTATTTGCAACAGTTACCTCAAGATTATCTTTCGAGTTAGAACTAAAGTAATTTAATAAATCAATATCATTTGTCATATGAGCTGAAGAACAAGAATCTACGTACCATTTTTCTGGTTGAACATTAGATGCCATGGCCATGAGCCACGCATTTGCCCTTCCTTTATTTTTGCCGTCGGCTCTCTTACTGGAGTCATCTCCTCTAGAAACTTGCGCAACTTTATTATTTTGAGAATAATCCCTTGCTAGATGTCCGTAATTATTGCACCTAAAACATTTAACTTTATTAATATCAAATGTATTATTCTTACGTTTGCCACCATGATTTGAAGGATTAGAGGATGTTGGATTATTAGGTTTGACTTTGTGTTTAGTATTAAATGCCACCGCAGTCTCCTTGACTTCCAACGAACTTCGATAACCTTTTTGAAGTAGCTTTTGCTTGACAGTTTCGGTATTCAGTTTTCCAGTAGTTGTGTTTTCAATTGCCATTCTAAAAGGTTTATAATCTTCTGTTAATCCTCTCAACATGAGTCCGGCAACAAATTCATCGTCAACTTCCTTCCCCATACTTCTCAGTTTTGCACTTATTTCGGTAAATCGCTGAACATAGGCCTCCATATCCTTTGAATTCGCCAAACTAATATCAAATAATTGGTCTATGAGAGCAATATGCCGATTAACGCTTTTATTCTCGTAGGTTGTTTTTAAGTGGTCCCATATCGCTTTTGGGGTTTTAATGTTAGCAATTTCCATTTTAGGTCCATTATCTAATAGCATATAAATCTTGGCTCTAGTACGTTGGGCCTGCTTCTTTTGCTTTTCCGACGCAGTCGATGCAAGGTTAAACTCCACATACATCCACAAATCCTCATGCAAAAGATACATCTCCATATCCATCGCCCATGTCTCATAATTTGCGCCTCCATGCAATTTTTCGATTTGCGGCAACGAATTGCCAAATCCGCCATTACCGGCCATTGAACAATTTTTAAATAAATAAAAGTTCAAAACTTACAGTAATATGTCCGTCCACTTCCTTTGTACTCTGGGCCTCATAACCTGTTGTGTTTCAGCAGAGATTAATACAAAAGGATAGTTTTAATCAATTGTACATTTGGACATAGGCTAGATTTGGCATGTCCGCCATTACAGGGAATAAACATAAAAAGTACATTTTTATATAACTTAGATAGAGGAGCAAGTTAGTGACTGGCGGTCAAACGCAAGTATAATAGTTCCTCTAGGTTGGCACTGATCGAAACTGGATTACTTAAAAACCCAATACTTGTTATAATTTTATGTGTGTAATTCCATAAGCTAATATTAATAATAGATGGTTCATGAATCTTTGAATAGTTCAAGAGCGGATCATCCGTAAAAAAGGAACCCAAATCTCTCTGCTATAAATTCACACTAAAAGTAGAGCGAAGTTATCAGAACAAAACGTGTGGCATTTTACATTAGTAGACTAAGCTCCTCTGTTAGTGGGAATTCAAATTTCTTTTACTTTGAGTTTCTTAAAAGAAAATATAATTATGACTCTTGGTTAAATATTTGAAGTAAATTCAACGCCTTGAAAACATATTTAGTTCATTAAGCCGTGAAAAGTAGGCTTAAAAATGGATTTTGGAAAACTGACGTCAAGTCTAATAATTTTCACACCTCAGTACCCATCTGATCTTCATCATTCTCCTGTAACACCATATTTCCAACACTGAAATTCTCCTCTTTTCTGCTGCACCAACAGTCCAAGTTTTACTTCAATAGAGTGCGACGCTCCAGACAAAGGCTTACAAAAATGACTTCATAATACCTAAATCTACATTCAATTTCAACAGATTCCTTTTCTGTAGAATGCTTTCCATGTCTGAGCCAACCTACTTTTTATATCCCCTTTGCTTCGTCCATCACTGGTTTTCACCTGCCAACATTCTACCAACATAGATGCCATCAGCTATTCTGAGAGTTGTAACAACTTCACCTTGAAACTCTTAGGCCTACTTATTAATATTAATAAAGGTTAAATCAAATAGTTTTGAATCCCTCTAAAATGGTGTTTCATAACAGCAGAATTTCCTTTCACATAATGTGCGTTGAACTTTACTGTAACAAGGATTCGATGAACCATCAGGTTTCGAGGGAAACCGTTGCAATTAGCAACATTATCCACACCTAAGATAATCTCGACTTAGTATAAAACAAAGTCTCCGATTCTTGGATGTAACGGGTAATCCCGAGAACCACTGGATAAATTTTGATGCGGTTTTCACCATTCTATGGAGGATTTCTTGAGGAAGGTTTCTGTAGGACAAAAAACATTTGTGACAAAAGAAAGCCCAGCAGTAACGATTTCAGTGATTCGAGTCGAAAAAGAACTGTCGTCCGTGAGCATTTTAAACTTACGCTGGGTAAACCGTTACCAATATCTGTTACTATGAGCATGACGAATAGAAATAAATAGTGTTATCACTCACCGAGTTCAAGCGCGCCCCGCTCGGCTAGCGCTAGCGGCGCTGACCCCCAATGCTACACAGTCAGCTGTTCAATCGTGGGATACGCGCTGGGCTACGTAAACCTCTTTACGAAGGCTGCGGTTACGCTGATTACAACAAATTGTGTGTTTAGACTTATGAATAATACTGTCAAAAAGTTAGTATTAATATTCTCTGTCCCCATGTAGAACTATCGTTTAAAACCCTCCGTTAGTCGCGCATTGGTCTGACAGCTCCATGGTACGTTATATTAGTTTTAATATCAAGCCAACAGTTCAAGTTATGATCTTATCGTCTCGTGACATCTTACACCAAACCTTAGTAAGCATTTTTCTGGACTTGTGAAATAGCGTGCCTAAAAATAACGTTAACACTTGTAACATTTTGTCAGCGTGAGATTGATAGTACCAGCGCTCCCAATGATGTTACATTCTGTCAGTGAGTGGCAGTTGTGCTGTTATGCCGATTATTTGGCTTAGTATGTTGCCTTAGTTAATATCAGTAAGGAGATTGCGCCTTACGAAAACCTAAGGATGCAGATGAAGCATGCTGAAAGATAACGAATAGCTAGTTCATGATTCAGTAATTTCAAAGGAATGTGTGACTGATACTGAAGACCAAGTTGAAACAAGATCCGAAGATCAGGAGGACGGTAACGGAAGCGAAGAATTGGATAACCGTTTATTTTATTGGCAGGTTGGCCATTATTATATGTCCGACTCATTCTTGGCCACTTGGCTATCACCACGGAAGTCCGGGTTCGATTCCCAGCTCTGCCAATAAATTTAATACTGGTCTGAGGGCTGGAACGGTGTTCACTCAGCCTCGTGAGGCAAAAATGTTGAGAGGCGCGTTCGATTCCTACCTCAGCTATCCTGGAAGTGGATTTCCGTGGTTTCCCACTTCTCCTCCAGGCAAATGCCGGGATGGTACCTAACTGAAGGACACGGCCGCTTCCTACCCAAATCCGACCTCAATTCCAAATACACACACTACTACAGACATCATAATGACACAGGTTATCAGTCTAATTCTCAACAAACCCTAACACACGGGGCTACGTGACCACGATGTCGTTAAGTCACTAAAGAATCAACAACTATTATTATTTTAGGCCTATTATTATTAAGACGGATTTTTTTTTCGTTTTAGGTAAGGATGGCACGAAATAGAACAAGTAACCATGGAAGGCTGCCTTCATTCCGTATCTTACTGGGCGGCTTTCGTGATTTTACATCAGTGGATAGATATTTCGGTAAATTTTGAAAAATGTGAGATACAGATCCTGGTTTTAATTTCCACTTCCCGCGAGGAATTTCCACGTTCTCATAGTTCACTACGAAACAGTCCGCCTTTATAATAATTAAATCTTCCGAAAAACGTTCGTCACAGATTCTATTTTTGATCGACAATTGCTTATCTTTCCACGGAATAACTCTCGCCTATTTCGCAAACAGATTTGTTTCTTTTGGCGGTGTGAAAACATGTCTACCATCAGATTTTCTTCGTAACCCGATTTGCTTCCAGGAACAAAACATTACGACATTTTCCCCAAACAACAGAAAACTTAGTTGTTTGCACACACAAAGCACTGCACAGACATTCGTAAACTATTACAAAGAAACAAATTCCCTCGAATAATATGACTTCTCGCGCACAGGATATTACAGTACTAACCTCGTGGGTTACTGTCACACGTGCTTATGGTTCGGCGCGACCTCCGCGCCACACACTGGCTGGACCATGAACTACAATGCTGAAGTAGCGGAGTGATGACACTGTTTATTTCTATTCGTCATGCTATGAGTGTAAGTTGTTCAGCATGAAAAGTTCTACAAAAAAGTCCGGGACAGCATATCTATACCTTTAATACATCGCCCACTATAAGTGTTTTTACGTTTTCATTTCTTCCAACAATCTCCATTCAGTGGAGATTTAAATTACTAGCTTCGGAGCGAGTTTACGAGCTAGCGAGTGAGTTTCGGCCAGCATCAAACTGTCGAGTCGTGTCGAGTTAAGACTTCTGAGATGAGTGAGATGTGTTTGGAGTTTCGCTATTCACCTCGGCTTTTCTGAATTGCGGCTGGGACCTGCCGTCCGTGCGCCTTTTAAGCTTACGCTGGGTAAACCGTTAAAGATACCGGGCGAAGCCGGGGCGGGTTGCTAGGGTAGTATATTTGAAAGTATTGGTAACTATGCATTTTCTCCTGTTCCATTCTTGTCCCAATGAAGTGCTGTATTTTACATTTTATAGCGTTAGTCAATTCCTTTCAACCTCTCACTGTACTCCTACGAAGTGTGTTGTCAAGAATAAGAAACGATGTATGTGTACAACAATGGAAAGTTCTTCTCCATTTGAAGAAGGAAGTTGGACTACGGAAGAGGTTTAGCTGTGGAAGTGACTAGTAAATGTCGACTCGGCAAGGATAGAAGGGAAGCTGTTTTCTTGTGCTCATAAATATTGTCAACTGGCCATTGTCCGCAAGCTATTCGTCTCGTCCAACCGGAGCTTAGAGCTCTCATCGAGCAATTCAGTGATATCTACCCACTAAGGGACTACAAATTCATCTTCCTGATATACAGTAGTTGACTTGGCCTTTTTCCTTCACTCCCATTCATACACGACACAGAGATATACAGTATTTGTGGGAAGGAAACTGCAGAACGATGAACATAACAAGCATCAAACTCTCTCTCTCAATCTTGCTTTTCGAACTTTTTTTTTGTTTGAAAGTCAGAAACTCTACTACGCTTTTGCCGTGTCTTTTGCTGGGTTTTGCCTAGGTGCACCAAGTCAGGCTCATCAGCGGGTTCTGGGTGACCATGCCCGGACCGCCACAGGGGTAGTGAACCATGTACTACGTCTTCTTAGGCCAGCGCGGATAAACAAAACGTTATCCGCATTCGCACGACTGTTATTTGCATCCGCCCCACATCCGCACGACTGTTACCCGCATCCGTCCCGCATCCGCACGTTTGTTATCCGAATCTAGTGGCATTACTATAATATTTTTAATTAGATAAAGCATAAAGCATTAAAGAAACACATTTACACATTTGAGGAGAAAGCTGTTCCTTTAGGCTTTGCATGTGAAGTGCTATGTTTAAAATGAATGTTACACAGCCAGAATTGCAACCCTTTTCGGTTCGGAGTGCTAATTTTGCTTAATGACGTAATTTGAATGAGATTAGCTTAAATAATCATTTTACATTTTGTCATGTAAAAGACATAACGGAAAAATATGGTATGTCATCTCATAAACATCTGGGTCATAGTTTTTTTATTTTTAGCGTATGGCTTTTTAGTGCCAGGAGTGTCGGAGGACATGTTCGGTTCGCCAGTTTCGTAGCTGCTTCGAGACGGACACCCAATGGGTGAGCTACAAGAACCGTTGGGGAGGAAAGTTGGAATGTAAGGACGAGGAGTTGGAAGGTAGCGGCTGTGGCCTATAGTTAGGGACCAACCCCGGCATTTGCCTGGAAGGAAGATGGAAAACCACAGAAGACCATCTCCAAGGTTGCCGGCGGGGGGATTCGAACCTCCTCGCCTCCCGGATGTGAGCGACTGCCAGCAGTCATGCCGTAACGACCACGGCTAACTCACGCGGTTGGGTCCTAGTAATGACATTCAACAAGTTCGGATTGTATTCTAAAAGCTATCCGCAAATTTACTCGAAACATTATCCGCAGCTTAACCGCTATCCGTAGAGTCCTGCAAACTGTATCCGCATCCGTGCAAGGCTTTACCTATGCGCTTCTTCAGAGTGAGAGCTGAGAGCTCCCACAGCTTTTCTCCTCCCTATAATGGTTTCCAAAACGATGGAATATTGGCTTCCATGCCCAAGAAATTGAAACTTAGTAAATCTTCTAGATATTTGCAGCTCTCGCAGTAAATAAGCGCAAATGCGCTTCATATAAAGCAGGGTCGTCCAAATTACGGCCCACGGTTCATATCTGGCCCACCAATTGATTTTTCTGTGGCCCACCTGACCCGCCTGAAATGGTTTCAGAGAGACACACAAAAGGAACATGGCTACGCAAATGTTATTTCCTCAATAACAAACGATGCAAGTCCACCCTCCCTCACAAGTATCATGCAACTTCTAGCCCTTAAATGCATGATTTTTTTTATTTTTACGTTTAAAAATATGTTTTGGATGCCCTATAAGGTATATAGTAGGGGAAGAATAATAATAAAAAATATTGTCAGTAGGTTTCTAAATAAAACAGGGTTTTCTAATGTTGCATATATGCAAGATGTAGTTGTCATTCAAACTTATTACTACATAAAATAACATTCAGTCATTTGTCCTTTCTCTTTTCTTTTAACCACATTTGTCATAATTGATTTGCATTCGTTTCTTTATGTTCAGTCTACTCCCCCTGCCCTCAATTTAGGCTATGTCTTTCTTTCACTACAACAGCCCTGTGTAGCCCCTGTCAGTTTACTGGTGGAAAGCATTGTAGCATCCTTGTCTTTGTTGAAACAAAGGAAAACATCACATTTTTTGCAGGAAACGAATGTGAACCGTTTGCATCCAGGAAGTTTGCATCGGGTTGATTGCTGTTCCACTTGGGCCAATGGTCCGTTGCATCTTGTCGCAGATCTTTTGGTGGAACAACAGCTCTGGGACATTTCTTCTTTCTGGTGTCAAGTTGCTGAATTTCATTGCTTGGTCTACACCTCTTTTGGCCAGTTCTGCCCATAGAACAAAGACATTTTGCTACCTTAATCCTGAAGTGCTTCTGATTCAGTATTTTCCCCCTAGGATTCTTTTTCAGCAGTGTTTCCTTGTACAAAATCCAAGCATTTATGACTGTCAGATCAAGTAAATAGTAGAACAGCGGGAAATACCACTTTTTAGATCTCAGTGTTATATAATGACGGCCAAAATGACTATCCATCAAATCTACCCATGTGCCTATTATACACTATTACAATTTGAGGGCAGTCTACTTCTTTACGGGCTTTTGAGCTTCATTCATACCGTTTCACTTTAGTTTCAGGCTGTTGAGAGCAATATCACACATTCAATGTCTTTCCAAATCACAGAAGATACCTCTACACCATCCACATTCGCTACAGTTCTTCTGATCTACCTCTCGGCTACTTACTTAGTTCTTGCTCCGTTGGTAATTTACAGTCAGGAATTCTGTTTTTACGTGCTGTTCCCAATGATAATATACCCTGCTGATGTAGATATACCAAAAGAGGAACGGATGTGTAGTAGTTGTCGAAATAAAGTTTGTGGTTCACATGTTTCGGAATATCTCGAGCTAATCTCACCACGACATTTGAACTTGCTCCTAGATCTGGTTCTGCAGGTAATCGAGAGTCAGGATCATTCTCTTGCCCACTGTAGATCTGTAATTCATGAGCAAATCCTGATGTCGAACAAAGAACAAACAGCTTATAACCCCATTTATGTGGTTTATTTTCAACATATTGCCGCAGATGATGTCGAACTTTAGTAGAACATATTTGCTAATCTATCGAAAAACATTCATCCATACGAACTGATGACAAAAGAATCGATAACGGGCCAGAGTTTAGACCTGGCTCACCTACGGGAATTTGCTTATTATTGTCATTAAAATGAGACTTGCTCGAATTCTCTCGGAAGTATTTATGGACATTGTATTCTTCACGAGATCAAGCCCAATTGTATCACTCCATAAATCACGTATCCTCCTCAGTTTAGGAGCTGCGACAACGCGGTCATGCAGTCAAAGAGATCACGTATGTTGTCGTTATGACAGATGTTAGCACACAAATCCCAAGGCACTTCTGCAGATCAAATTTAGTTATTTGTGAAGCTTTAACAGGGTCCTTTTGAGAGGAGCATAGTATACTCCAATCTACAATTCTCTGGATCAGTTCTTCTGTGAAAAAGTACTTGAAAAATTGATATGGAGTCTCCAAGTTTGTAATTATGTCGGGGTAGTCTATATTTCCTTTGAATAGTTTCTCCTCATCCCCGAGAAAAAGTTCCTTTCTTTTCCAAGTACACTGGGGACGTTTTATTCTTGATTTGGCACTGTTAGGTTTTTGATTCACCTGACGAGTTTGCTGAGCTCCGTCAATGGTTTTACTATTATTGTGAGCATATCACATGGGTGCGGTACGTTCAATATTTGCTGCCCGTGATGTACTTGCAAAGGCAGTTCCTTCATCAGCAGATGTGTCACTCTCGGAACTGGTGTAGGCATCTAATATATTCGGATTTATTGTAGGATCATCATCACTGTCGTCCAAATCACTGAGATTATCATCATCACTTCCAGAAGGTAAATCAAGGAGCTGTTGTACCTCTTCTCCCTTAGCATCTTTCTTCAAGAAACAACGACGATCAAATAGTCGATCCATACCTTGAAATTAAATTACGAACATTGAAATTAGCCTAGATGAAAAATGAAAATCCACAGCCTGCTTCCAGTCTCCGACCGGGTCAGGAATGGAATGAATGAAGCCCCCAGCTAGCGGCGAGGATATGAACTGTGCCGGCTGCCGAGGCCTGACGCACTCCTCTGGGGCAATGATTAAATGAATGACAGATGAACTGAAATGATAGTGGAGAGTGTTGCTGGAATGAAATTTTGACAGGGAAAACCGGAGTACCCGGAGAAAAACCTGTCTGCCTCCGTTTTGTCCAGCACAGATCGCACATGGAGTGACCGGGATTTGAACCACGGACCCAGCGGTGAGAGGCCGGCGTGCTGCCGCCTAAGCCACGGAGGCTTCCGAAATTAGCCTAGATAATAAATATATACCCAAATGAACATTATCTATTACCAAGGATTTGTATAAAGTGTGATTATTTACTACCAAAATTCTGGGTAGGTAACATAACCTCACAATTATAAAGGAACAGCATCCACATGTTGTTGCAGATATGCAAATTCCTCAATAACACCTGATATAAGGCGAGTTTTGTAATTTACTGCAGAAAATATGTTTATACATACCTTATTTTGTGCATGTGAGTTTTATCTTCTTCAAAAAATAACTCTAAATAGTGCAGATAAAATTTCAAAGTTCAAGTTACGACAAAATGGTGTAGTCTCTTCCTGCTCATAACATATGCTCTTGTAAGCCTACAATGCAGCCAACCTAAGGGTAACTATCGTCAAAGAGATTTTATAAATATCTTGTATGTCAAACCCAGTCGGCGGTGGTCAAACAGGCATTGGTTCATAAATTTCTCACCAGAGGCATACAAATCCAATTCATAATCCATGTTGCACATATGCTACACCATTCAACAAAGGGCTAAATGGGCCACTCTAATATGTAGATATTCTGAGAGATAAATCCGCCTCAGGCTATAAGCGGCTCTGAAGTATAGCCAACTCAAGCAAATAAACACCATACAAACATATCTTATATTGCTCGCAAACAAATGTAGATGGGAGGTTTTCAAACGAATAGGTATTGGAACTTCATGATTATGGTTCAATGTGTGTCCGAACCATCACCTCCCAAAGTTTTAATTTTGAGTAAAACCAATCTTCGGATTGAAAAGTACGCTCCCATTGTATTTTTGACTCAGCCATTCCCCCTCCAGAGGCATACCCTAGTTACGCCACTTGGGGCAAGGCACCTCAAGCTAATTAACAACAAAACTTTTCTGTTCTCATTTCTAAGTAATCTCCCCCCAGGGTCTCAGGACTAGTGGGACATGGGTTGGTGACTACGGGACCCCAGCTGAGTCCGGCATTGCTTCCACTTACTTGTGCCGGGCTCCTCTCCTTCATCTTTCCTATCGACCTTCCTTGGTCACCTCTTGTTCTCTCCCGACATGGACCTAGGGAGTCTTTCAATTTCCCGCCTTAATTGGCTCTTGTCTCATATTCCCAGATCCCTTATTCTTCGAGGGGTCAGACCTCTTCATTTTCTTTACATGATATCTCCTGCGTTCTGCTCAAGGTCCTCAAGGAGGCAGGGTGTGTGTAGTCCCACCACTTATGGTATCACTACTACACCCTCAAAGGCTCATGGCAGGTGAGTTTTGGAGTTGGCGACCCTGAGGGACTCTGGAGCTGAGTCCAGTTTCCCCCCGTTTTACATTGCCTTTGGGGAGGACCCTCCCCTCTTTCCCTTTCATGGCTCTTCTTCCAAGTCCCTTAATTCTCATTCTTCGAGGATACAGGGTATATTATCTCCTCCTGTCTTTTATGTACCTTATTCTTCGTTTGGTTTTCAATTTCCTATTCTAGTATGTTAGTCAGTAGTTAGATTTAGTTGTAAGTGTGTAGTTGGTTTAGTTTTAGTTATAGTTTATATTTAATTTTCATGGTCACCCAAACCATTAGAGGCCGATAACCGAGATGTTAGGACCTTTAAAATAACAATCATAACTAGGGCTCGGATTTTAGGCAAATAAATATTATTTTATGTAAATACATATTTTAAGCATTTTTCTATAAATGCATAAATTCCTGCTGTTCACTTATTAGCACATAAAAAGATATGATACTTACATTTATTAAAATCAGTACCGGTATGCAAGATCTTTCAGTTTATTGCATTTTTGTTCTGTGTTACTTCAACGGGGAAGAACCTGTGAGCTATCTAATCTTCATGCAGAGCGTATGTCAGCTCGCACCTGTGTTATTCTTAACTTGTCGCCCCGTGCCACTCGCTATGGAAGCCGGGGATTTCCTTGTCCATAGCCATATTGCACCTTGTGCTAGACAGCCCTCTCCAAGCTACCTGGAACCAGTGTCACTCACATGCAGTTCATTTCTGGCACTGAAGTGTAAGGCAGTTCTACGATGCCTAAAATAAAAACAACTACAAGTTATCGTCTGTTGCAGAATTTAAAGATAATTTTACTTCTGATGGGGGCGTTCTGTTCTGCCAAAGATGTGGGAAAACAATCAAGGCAAAACAGCGATCTCAAGTTACACCAACACCTCAAGGGCAAGAAACATATTGCTGCGGCTTCGCACCTTCAGAGGAAGTGTTTCGCTATAGTCGTTGGTCATTTGTGATGGACAACCTGAAGATGTATCTCGTCGTGTGTTGTAATGCTTCAGCAGTCAGTGAGACATAGCATAAATTGCATTCGTGAGTACTGCATATTGTTTATATTCACATTAATAAACTAAATTATAAATACATATTTTTACTTATTTGTCACATGAAAAAATCCACAGCCTGCTTCCAGTCTCCGACCGGGTCAGGAATGGAACGAATGAAGCCCCGATCTAGCGGCGAGGATATGGACTGTCACTTATTTGTCACATGTTTCAGGTAATTTGAATATATAAAAAATAAATATTTTCTCGATTTTTAGCACCTAAAAATATGAGTCCTAATCCTAACTATCCTAAATAATCTAGTGGAAGGGGGTAAGGAGGAATTAGGTGTTCAGAGCTTCATTCTGGTAGAGGGTGCAGGCCTACTCGTGCCCATCCAATGCCACCCTGTGACGACACCATTGACCAACTTGTGCCTCACATTCAAGTCTTGTCCAGCAGAACATAGGCCTAAATGTATAGTTCCCTCACTTTCCTGGTTAACGAGCGGCGACTCAAACGTAAGGCCGTAGCACGCACCAACAATAACCACTGTTCGCTAGTGACCAATAGCTGACGGTTGTTATGCTTCCTCTATCACTCCACGTGGACTCTTAAGCCCCGCCCTGGTGGCTAGCTTGTGTCTCCGACAGGTATCAGTGTCCAATGTTGCACATCTGCACATAGTTCTGTCCAGTCTCGCTGCTTGCCCTCAGTGGCTAGGTGGAAATTTGACAACGCTGTGCCTCACGCTGGGTAAGCCTTGCCCCCAGGTGCCATGAATGTAAACATACCCGCCCAGCTAGATGTCAAAGGCGAGCCGCACCTTAACCAGGCAAGTGAGGCAACGATATAGACCTATACGAGGGCGGATCGAAAAGTCTTTGCTCCTATTTACTTTTAGCCAATCAAAAATATATACAGGTAATTACCTAATACGTACTGTTCTACGTAGGCCTACTGTACCTTACACTATTTTATAATTTTAAATTATTATGTCGACTTCGCTGGGGTCTGGCGTTACGTTATAGTGACGGGACGAAATGTACCGAGAATGCACTGAGGTGTGTGACGTCATTGTACTGCTTGAGCTTCCTCCTTTCCCCGCGCGCTCCGACGTCATCCAGCCAGCTACCTCCTTTGACCTTGGTTTTCACCTGTTTTTTATTTTTTTTATTTTTTTGCTAACGCAGCATTTGTAGCATTTGTAGCATTTAAAATGATATAAAGTCTAGTCTTTCAGACTGACTATCAGTGTTTTTCCAGAAAGTCTCCTCATTTGTTCAGACATTTGTCCCATCGCAGCACTGAATTTGAGAAGTCCCTGTGGTGGAATGCGAGACCACATGTGGCAACCAGAACCACCAATAAGCTCCGCTCATTTCACTGTGAGAATCTGGACCACCCACCAACAGTCCGGACCTCGCCTCTAGTGATTTCCACGTCATTGGTCCACTGAAGAAGTTCCTGGCAGGACAGCGATTCACGTGCAACGATGACACCAAGACAGCAGTCCGACGATGGTTCAATAGTTTGCCGGCTGAATTCCACCACAGGGGCATCTCAAATTTAGTGCTGCAATGGGACAAACGTCTGAACGAATGTGTATACTATGTGCAAGGAGGCAGGATGTTTGTAGCTCCACCACTTATGATAGCACTACTACACCCCAAAGGCTCTCGGCTGGTGAGTTTTGGAGTTGGTGACCCCCGAGGGATTGCTGAGCTGAGTCCAGTTTTTCCCCGTTTTACATTGCCTTTGGGGATGGGCCCCTCTCCTCTTCCCCTTTCCTATCTGCCTTTCATGGCTCTTCTTTCTTCCAAGCCCTACTCATTCTTCGAGGGCAGAGGACTTTTCCTTTCCCCCTGTCTTTTATTTACGTTTCATTTTCGTAGTTGGTAGCATGCTGAGCTTCTATTCCCAAGATCGCGGGTTCAAACACGGCCGAAGACGTCGGATTTTTAAGAGCGTTAAAAATCCCTCAGCATGCCTTCCTTCGGAGAGTAAGTAGATCCGGCGGTCCCATCTCATAGATTTATGGCATGTTAAAGGACCTTCCACTAATTACACCTGTGTGATGCTAAATTATAGAGGTTAAACATTTGACAAACACTCTTAGGTTCCGACGTTCGTCGCCAGGAAACGACTGCGATGGCATCTGGTAACCAAAGTTCTGAACTAGTAGTCGTCAACGAAGGCGTTTGGCGGCAAAAGTAGGAACTACTTGAAAAAATTTAATGTCTGCAGTCCTTACTTGAATTGAAAACAGATAACACACACTAATACAATAATCAAAATTAACACCGGTTATCAGACAGATTCTACACACACCCAAAGTACACGGGGCTACATGACCGCGTTGTCGCAGCCCTTAAACTAAGGAACCAACCTACGTTTCATTTACGTAATTTAAAAGAAAATCGTATTCTAGTATTCCCGGTCGTTCTTACTTCGGAATGAATGTAGCTGCTGGTCACCCTTGTGTAAAGTCCTGGGAACACCGTCAGGTGACTAGTGGTGTAATTAAGTCTGTGTCATCCATGTCACCATTGTGTGCCGGCCGCTACCATATTAATTAACCGTAGATCTCCTTTTAACTGAGATTGCAGGTACTGTTGTATTGTTACACGACAGGTAATAGCTGCGAAACGCGATTTGTTCCAGTCCTTTGCATGTGTAGGTACTTTAGAAAATACTATTGTTAAAGTTATTAAATTTGCCGATGATCTGGCATTACTTGCAGTAAATCCCCGAATACATTAACAAACATGTTGCAATGTTTAAATGATACAGCTACAGAATATGGAATGAAAATCAATTTTAAGAAGACCAAGATTCTGGTGATAAGTAAGCATCAACACGAACTAAATATTACCATAAATAAAGAACCAGTTTTAAATACCTTGGTCAGATCTTCACAGAAGACCTACGATGTGAAGTTGAAATCAGGAGCCGTATAGCCATGGCCAAGCAGGCATTCCGTGAAAAGCATTCTCTAATTTGTCAACGCTCGATGTCCCTCAGCCTTAGAAAACAACTGGTTAAGACCTACATATGGCCAGTTGCAATGTACTGCAGTGAGACCTGGTCAATGAATAGAGGTGACATTAAACGACTAGAAGCGTTTGAGATGTGGTGTTGGCGCCGAATGGAAAAGATCAGCTGGGTAGAGAAAATGACCAACATAACGGTGCTGGATCGAATAAAGGAAAACCGCAAATGATCGGCCAGATAAATAGAAGGAGATCCACCTGGCTTGGCCACAGGTTATGACATGGTGGCCTGATGATCGACATACTAGAACATACCTGGAAAACGCCCTCGCGGGAGGCCACGGAACACTTTCATGAGATCTTTCCTACATAGCTCTGGCCTACGAAATTATGAAATGGTCAAAAGGACATCACAAGACCGAACAACGTGGAGAAGACTCATTGTAGGGGCAGACCAGTCGCTTGACTGAAAAACATGATGATGATGATGATGAAAGTACCTACAGCGTCGCGGTTAAAATAAACAAGATAATAATAATAATTTCGAATCAAGATTGACCAGTGTAATCCACAGAGCCAGCTCCCGCAAGAAAACAACATCACTGTGGTACCAGCGACCGAAGTCGTCGGATATTTTAAGTGCGTTAAAATCCCTCAGTATGCCTTCCTTCGGAGGGGAAGTAAAGCCGGCGGTCCCATGTCATATATTTATGGCATGTTAAAGAATCTTCCACTAATTACACATGTGTGCAACTAAATTATATAGGTTAAGAATGTAAACAACGCTCTTAGGTTCCTACGTTTGTTGCCAAGAGCCGACTGCGGTAGTCTAGTAGCAAAGTTCTGCACTAGTAGTCGTTGACGGTGGCGTTTGGCGGCAAAAGTAGGAACTATTTGAAAAAGTCTGCAGTCCTTATTTGAATTCAAAACCAGACAGTCATCATAATTAACATCGGTTATCAGACAGATTCTTCACACACCCAAAGTACACGGGGCTACATGACCGTGTTGTCACAGCCCCTAAACTGAGGAACCAACCAACCAACTGTGGTACCAGCAAGTCAAACAAGATCTGCAATCCTTTAACATCTCTGTATCCGTTCTACAAGACAGACAAGCCTTCCAGAAAATGTTAAAAGAAGACATATAGATGAAACTTAAGAAAGGACCGAGACCAAAGAGGTCAGAAGCAGCTTAACAACTACATAGTCAGAAAATTAAGGAGATATGGGCTAGGTAGAAGGCTCTTAAGAATGTGAAACCAAACCAGTTTGGTTAACCTACGTAGTCCATAGTCGGCTCATTCGAAGAAAGAAGAAGAATATCGTATGGCCTCGGATGCCGGGCGCAAGCTTTGTTATTTGAGACCCAAAGGGCAGCTTGCATGCCGCATTTTGTTGTTTCTTGGAGCGCTATGAAAGTCAAAGCGGTTTAAATATCTAAGCTCCTTGACACTAGAGCGCTTTCTAGTAGAGAATGGAGTAACTTTTTCTTGTGTTGGCGGAAAATCCCGACATTAATTTTGCCATTATGAACACGGCCTACTGAATTCAAATGGGTACTTTAACATGCCAACAAAGTATGATATGGGTGTCGTGATTTTTTTGCCTTTCAAAAATCACTTACCATGGCCAGGAGCGGACCTGCAAGCTTGGGATTGGTGATCCGACACGAAAACACTCACCCACCGTGGCAAGCAAATAAACAAGATGAGGCCAGTCGAAATATTAACGAATCTCCCCTACTTCTTCTTCACCTGCCAATTCGATGTCAATAGAAGTTTCTGGTTTCTTCGGGCAACATTCCATTATTTTTAGTCCGCCCGGGTTCGTCTCTTGGATCTGCCAAGAAATTTAATTCTGATCTGAAGGCTGAAAAAGGGGCACACGCAGTCTCGTAAGGCAAAACTGAGAAGAGGTGGGTTCGATTCCCATCTCAGCCATTCTGGAAGTGTTTTCCACTTCTACTCCAGACAAATGCCAGGATGGTACCTAACTTAAGGCCATGGCCACCTCCTTCCCAATCCTCATTTATATTACAGATCGTTAGCTGAGGGCCCAGGCACCCAGGGTCCTGGTATTGAATGTCGAGTCCTTACAAGGACTCGTGGCTTAATTGAAGTACTTGATCCTACCATCAAACTACCTGGATTCCATCTCCCTCGAGTTGTCTGGTCCCGTCTCAACAGAATTCGATGTGGCACTGCTCAAACTAGAGCAGCCTTACATCAGTGGGGTTGGATAGACTCGCCTCGTTGTGAATGTGGATATGAAGTGCAAACCATCAATCAACTCGTGCAGGAATGCCCTCTGTATATGTACTCTGGGACCTTAGAAGAGCTCCATGCAGCCACTCCACAAGCTCTTGAATGGATTAAAGACCTGGCAGCCCATATGTGAAGGGTCCTAATGATGAAAATTGTTTATTTTGTAAATTTATATATATACTAGCAGTAGTGCCCGGCTTCGCCCGGTGGATGTATTTGTTTTACAGAACTGGAGCGCTCGAGGATAAGAATCGGAATAAATGAAAGTAAATTTGAAGGCACAAACGCTTATTGCAGCTGATAACCTCAGTATACTGCACCAAAACCATCATCCTTATACAGAGACATACTATTGTCATGATGATAACTGTTTTAAGGGGCCTAAGAAATCTTTTGCACTAATTACTCCCCGTGACTGCAATAACAGCTCGCAATTCGCACCAGAACATTGGTAGGGGCGACGTGATGCAGCCCGCATTACATGGCAACAATAGACTTCGGTAATATTGAAGCTTTTCTTGAGCGCTTGCTCTTCCGACTTACTGAACAAAAATCAATCTAAAGGTTACCTGAGAGGTGTAGCCTAATGCTACATTGCCTAAATTATTCCTCTTGAATCAGGCTATCATATACCGACAGTAGTGGCTACGCTGGCTAAAGCGCTGCGTTAGGCCATGGGGCCAAGCTCTCTGGTGACTCGGTAGACGCATGGGTTCGAGCCCCACCGTCGGCTGTCCTTGAAATGGTTTTCCGTAGTTTCCCATTTTCAACACCAGGCAAATGCTGGGACAGTACCTTCTGACAGGCCCCGGCCGCTTCCTTCCACATCCTTGCCCAGTTTCATTCATCTTCATCCATTCCATCTCTCATCCAGACGCGCAGGTCGCCCACGGGCGTCGAATAGAAAGACCTGCACTCGGCCTCTCAGTAGGCCACACGAAAAAAAAAGCCTATCATATACAAAGAGTTTTTTTTTCGAATCAGACTGGTAGTTCCAGAGATTAGCGCGTTTCAACACATAAACACACAAACTCTTCAGCTTTATTGTATTAGTATAGATTAATTCTGTCTTGTATGCATCATACGCTAAATAAATAATAACCTATAGCCTATTACAAAAACATAGTCTACACTGCTACCGACATCACAATGACACAGGTTATCAGACAAATTCTACACACACCCAAGTACATGGGGATAAATGACAACTATGTTCCAAATCCCCTAAGTGCATTATTAACAACAAGAATAATAACAACAACAACAACAAAACGAAGATTCTGAATTGCACTCCTTCAAAATATTTCCTTTTTCCCCCTTGTCCTCAGACGTCTAAATTTCCTCTATGCGATGACATGATTCCACTGTATCATTAATGTTCGACCCTGGTGAAATCTCTATATATATAAAAATGAAAGTTTGTATGTTTTTTCTGAATTTCCACGGAAATTTGCGTTATTTGCGCGTTTCAGACTATTTTATGACGGATTCGTGCAGAAATATTTTTTTTGTCTGTCTGTCTGTCTGTTTGTCTGTCTGTTTGTGGACAATTCTGTGTCCTTATAACTCGAGAACGGCTGGGAGAATCAACGTAAAATTTGACACAGATATCCATCAGAGGCAGGACACCAATCATTGATGTAACTCTCCTCCGCACCTCTCATAATAGGGGGCCTACCCCCTTAAAATGGATGCTGAAATAGGCGTAGAAGGACGAGACAAAGCTTATTTTCAGCCCCTCAATGTGAGAAACAAACCTCGGGGGAAAACCACATTTTAAGGCCCTAAAACCATCAGTTTTTGAGATATTCCCAGAAAACTAATGTCATTTAATAAATTAATGAGAGAATGCATGCCGTTAACTATGGCAAAATAATCTCAGAGGTCCATCTATTTCTGTAAGACGCAATACAATTCCATTTATTACATTACTGTGAAGTTTGCAAACGGCTTTAAGGTTATTACGGAACCAAATTAAGCTGTAAAATTCATTAATACGTATAATCCGCTTAAGGGGGTCATAGGGTACACTAGAATTCCTTCACGCGATTTTCACGTGCGGGTGTGGTACGGAAGGTGTTTTATATCCCCATCCCTATATTGTATTTTTTTTTGATCAACGTAAAATTTGGTACAGATATCCATCAGAGGCACGACACCAATTATTGAAACAACTCTTCTCCGTACCTCTAATAAAGGAGGAAGGAAGGAAGGAAGGAAGGAAGGAAGGAAGGAAGGAAGGAAGGAAGGAAGGAAGATTGTAGTTTAACGTGACCGTTAATCTCGCGATCTGGAGCACGGGACCTCCTTTTTACGTGGAATCCGAACCACAGGACATGGCAATTCACTTCAAAAATCTCACATGCCTTGACCGGGAATCGTACCCGGTCCTTTCCTTCATAAAGGAGGATATCGGCCTCTACTGGTTTGGGTGATCGTGAAGATGATAGTGAAATGTAAACTATAGGCTAACTAAGACTACTAACTTATATACTACAAGAAGAAATGGAAAACAAAAGGACAATAAGGCAAATAAATGACAGGTGGAGAAGAAATGCCTTCAACCCTCGAAGAATGCGGATTGAGGGACTTGGAAGGAAGGAGAGTCATAAAAGGCAGATAGGAAAGTGAAAGAGGAGAGGGTCCGCCCCAGAGGTAATGGATAAAAGGGGGAAAACCGGACCCAGCTCAGGAATCCCTCGGGGTCGCCAACTCCCGAACTCGCCAGCCGTGAGCCCCTGAGTGTGTAGCAATATCTATGGTGCACCAGAAGTGGTGGGGCTACATACACCCTGCCTCCTTAAGGGCCTTGAGCACAAGGCAGGAGATAACATGAAAAGAAAAAGAAGGCTGACCACTCGCAGAAGGAGGGTATCAGAAAAGATGAGACAAGGGCCAATAAAGGCGGGAAAGGAAGAGACTCTCTAGGCCTCGGATACCCTAATACCGTCGGGGTCGGAAGAGAACAAGAGTTGACCAAGTGAGGTCGACAGGAAAGAAGACGGAGAGGAGCCCGGCACAAGTAAGTGGAAGCAATGCCGGACTCAGCTGGGGCCCCGTGGTCGCCAACCCACTCATAAAGGAGGGCCTATTCCCTTAAAATACATGCTAAAATAGGCGTAGGACAAGACAAAGCTTAATCCCTCTATAAATAAGAATGAAAGTTCGTCTGTTTTTTCTGAATTTCTACGGAAATTTGCGTTATTTACGCGTTTCAGACTGTTTTATGACGGATGCGCGCGAAAATAAAATTTTTGTCTGTCTGTCTATCTGTTTGTCTGTCTGTGGACAAAGTGGTTGTTCCCTTATAACTCGAGAACGGCTGGGTGGATCAACGTAAAATTTGGTACAGATAGCCTTCAGAGGCACGACACTAATCATTGATGCAACTCTTCTCTGTACCTCTCATAAAAGGGGGCCTACCCCCTTTAAATACTTGCTGAAATAGGCGTAGAAGGGCGAGACAAAGCTCATTTTCAGTCCCTCAATGTGAGAAGCGAAACTCAGGGACCACATTTTAAGGCCCTAAAACCAACAGTTTTTGAGATATTCCCAGAAAATCAATTTCATTTAATACAATAATGAAAGAAAGCAAGCCGGTAACCATGGCAACAGAAACTCACAGGTAAGACGCAATACAATTCCATTTATTACATTACTGAGATAGTTTGCAAACGGCTATAAGGTTATAACGGAACCAAATTAAGCTGTAAAATTCATCAATACATATAATGCGCTTAAGGGGGTCAAGGGGTACTCTAGATTTTTTTCACGCGGTTTACACGTGCTGGTGTGGTACGGAAGGTCTATTATATCCCTATCCCTATATTGTTATATTATTATTATAATAATAATAATTATTATTATTATTATACTACGGCCTACAACGACGAGACAAAGCTTATTTTCAGCCCCTTGGTGTCAGAAAAAAACAACTCGGGGCCCATAAACAGCCGTAATGGGTCCCCGAAAACTACATTTTAAGGCTCTAAAACCAAGAGTTTCCGAGATATTCCCAGAAAACTAATTTCATTTAATAAACTAATGAATGAATGCAAGCCAGTAACCATAACAGCAGTGTCTCAAAAAGTTAAATCCAACTTACCATCTATTTCTGCAAGAAGTAATGCCACTCCATTTATTAAATGTCTGTGAAAGTTTGCAAATGGCTATAAGGTTATCACGGAACCAACAAAAACTGTAAAATTCATCAATGCGCTTAAGGGGGTCAAGGGGTACCCTAGATTTTTTCACAAGACTTAAACGTGCGATATGTCGTACAGAAGGTCTATTATATCTTCAAACAGCAACATTATTTTCAAAAATTCCTGGATTGAAATATTTTTTATTTTATTTTTTTGCTTTTAGGAATTTGGGCCATTGGAGGCTAATAAACCTGAATTTTCATGCACCACAAGCCTTTATAATTTATTAAGGGGGTCTTCCTCTGGATGCGGACTTCACACAACAGTGAGGGTCAGTTTTTATGTGTCGTGTATAATTGCGTTTCGTCTACGAGGTTTTCAATTTTATTTTCACGTCAGGAAGTACACGTTAGGTAAATTAGTTTCAAAGCATGTTTCAACTAATCATTTATCTTTGTCGATAAACAGGTTCCAAGCCCCTAACCATTGCAACAGTTGCTCAATTGATTACGTCTGGTTATTAATACTGAAGACCGTTCGAAGAATGGGTACTTCTGCTAGTGTAAATATATGTCCGAAAACTGTACTATAATGAGGCTCTTTATAGTACAAGTTTTCATTTCGAATCACTTTCTCCCACCAATCAGAGCTCAAGAAACAGTTGTGTGACCAATTGGGTAAGGATAGCATCGCACCTGTGCTGACTGCCACGGCCTCATATTTTAAATTTCACTGCGTGTTTAGTGTCATAGTGGGGTATTCGAGGAGGCCATGGTCGAATACAACGTATTCTCTGCGTTCCATGCGCTCTGTTCAGCACATAATACTAGCGAAATCTCGACAGATATTTAAGATTATTTATGGTCGAATGTAAATAGTTATAATTATCGTCAAACATAAACAGTCGTATGCAACTTGCCTATAATGGTAATTAAGACACTCGTATGTAAATTATAAAACTCGCTTCGCTCGTTTTATAAACATACTCGTGTCTTAATTATTGCCATTTTAGGCTCGTTGCATAATGTACTATTATGTGCGTGTCTTGTCTTTCACTCTTTCTTTCTTTCTTTCTTTCTTTCTTTCTTTCTTTCTTTTTTTCTCGATTACATTCTACAAATATTTAGTCATCATAAAGTTGACTGTTGTTAATCAAGCCTTTGCCACTGTTTGGGGATGTCGAGTGACTACTGTATTCACTGAGTACATTTTGTGCTGTCTTCATCGAGTCGCTAATTCCATACTGCTCGTCATTTCAACTTGATGAATCAAGTCTTGAATCAACCCTCCCCATTAAGGTTGGATCAATATGAGTGATAAAGGGTAATGTTCCATCAGGGCCTGCAATTACACGAGTAATGATGGTGCTACACTGAATGTTTGTTCAAGTTAAGTGCAAGCTTCCACAACCAGAAGAATATTATTTGACAAATACTCTCGTATCAGCGACATCGATTACTCGAATACGCTATGTGGATGTTGGAAATAGACGACTTAGGAACACAAATATGTGTGCATTATTGATATGTTTATCGCTGAATGTTGTATTTTCCACTAAAAGCCTATTCCATGCGTTACGCTTGTATATTCCCGCTTTCGGGTAAATCTACGCAGCAGATGTTTATCAAGACGGTAAAAGCTTCTCTCCTTTTTAGTTTTCAAGTGTAATTATTCGCTTAACTGGAACAACGACTTCCATTGTCATTGTAGGACACGCACAATGAGGGAAGGGGCCTAATTTTTTAATCTAACACAAACTTACGTTGTTAATAAAAATAATATCGTATGGCCTCGAATGCCGGGGGCAAGCTTTGTTATTTGCCACCCAGAGGGCAGCTTGCATGTCGAATTTTGTTGTTCCTTTGAGCGCTATGAAAGTCAAGGAGGTTAAATATCTAAGCTCCTTGACACTATAGCGCTTTCTGGTAGAGAAAGGAGGAACTTTTGTGTTGGCAAAAAAAATCCCGAGATTAATTTTGCCACTATGAACACGGCCTACTGAATTCAAATGAGTTCTTTGACATGCCAACAACGTATGACATGCGTGTCGTGATTTTTGTCGCCTTTCAAAAATCACTTACCACGGCCTGGATTGAACCTGCAAGCTTGGGGCTGGTAGATCGACACGATGACCACTCACCCACCGTGGAAAGCTAAGTATGTTGTTGTTGTTGTTTCATTTGAGAGGCTTGGACATCATGGTCATTCAACCCAGTAAAATTGGGTGAGTGTGTGATTTTGTCTGATAACCTGTATTGTTTTGAGAAATTTATAGTGTGTGTATTTCTAATTTAGGTGAGGATTGGGAGGGAGGTGGCCGTGGCCTTAACTTAGGAACCATCGCGGCATTTTCCTAAAGTAGAAGTGATAAACCACAGAAATCCACTTCCAAGAAGGTTGAGATGGAAATCGACCCTACCACTTCTCAGTTTTGCCTCACGAAGCTGACTGTACCCCACACCAGCCCTCAGACCAGAATTAAATATCTTGGCATTGCCGGGAATTGAACTCGAACCTCCGGTATGACAGCCAACAATGCTAGCATCTACACCATGAGGTGGTCCAACACAAAATTAACACACTGACTCTGACAAAATTCACTGTCTGAGAATTTCAAGCTCGTGCAGATCCAAGCTGTTCCTTCCCTAACATTTTCAACCCCTTCCTTTTGCCCCTAGCTGAAACACTGCATCACACGTTTATTGGCTGGTTGCGTGGGACAGCGATAACAATCTCGATTTCTGTGCCCGAAGTTGCGGAATCGAATCCTGGCGCACTCAATTAGCATTTGAGGAGGTTTTAATCCAAGAGAGTTGTGTCAGAAGATTTACTGGCACGTTAAAGATTCCTTCAGGGCAAAACTCCGGAGACCCGGCATCTCTCAAGAAGTAGTAGCCTACAGTAGTTCAAATGGACGTAAAGCAGCGCATCGCCGAGGCTGATTTCCTGAGGCCACGACATTCGAACTCCTTCACTGAAACCACGGAGATGTGGCAACAGCGTGAGGTGTAGGCTACTGCAACCCGGCATAAACGCTCCACGTAGCCCAAGTCCACAGACTAAACATCGCCGAGCCAATGTACAGAGAGTCCAGTTTGTATGTATCGGAGACCCTCGCTAGCCCGCTCGCCCCCGGCGCGAGCCTGTCTCCCGCCACGCACTTTGCCGTTATGCGGCGCCCGCGCAGCACTGAGTCATTGAGTATAGGAATTTGTACTTACCTAGTTCACAGCTGGTGCTGAAAATGTTCGCCATTCACTGCTACACATCGCTGGCACCTTTTTATGAAACTGGCATTTACTCTCTGAAGTTCCTCAGCACCGATTGACTGTATTTCAGCTGTAATATAGTCTTTAAGCTCATTTATAGTGTGAGGGTTTCTCGCACACACTCTATTTTTAAGTGTCCCCCACAAATAAAAGTCACATGGTGATAAGTCTGGGATTCGCGGGGTCCACACTTTCCGACTTATAATCCTAGTACCAAAAATGCGACGCAATTCTGTCATGGATGCTTCGTCATTGTGAGCAGTGGCAGAATCATGTTGAAAATAAGTTGACAATCGCTCTCCGCAAGTCAGTTCGTCAAAAAAATTGGTCAAGGATCACATTGAAGTACACATTTAAGTACAAATTCCTATACTCAATGACTCAACGCCGCGTGAGCGCCGCAAAACGGCAAAGTGCCTGGCGGGAGACAGGCTCGCGCCGCGGGCGAGAGGGCTAGCGAGGGTCTCCGATACATACAAACTGGACTCTCTGTAGTTTGCGAGTCAGACCAATACGACACCAATTCAGAAACGATGACTTATTTTGACAAACCATGATATTCGTGTTTTATTAATCACCTGACCCCACAATTGATTGACATGTCATACCATGTCACTCGCCTTAAAATTGAGTCTCTACCTCAGTAAGCACACCTGTTTACCGGCTCTTGATGGATGCAGTACTTTTGCATTTGTCTGTTGGCACAGGCTAGAGTAAAATGTGGCTTTTCACAGATAACTCAGTCTCATTCATGGCTGTGATTAGCCTATATGGTTGCTACTGAGGAATGAGTGGTGCTGAGTAATGGCCTTCAGGGCACAACTAGTGTCGGTGGATGCTGTGGAAGGTTCTACTCGTAGGGTTGGTATTGCTGTACCGACTCAGTGAGGAAAGCAATGGCAAACTACAGGGCAAGTCAAAATGATGGATCCGATTCCATAAATGTATTCTGTGAAATCTAATGAACGTATCGTAAAGTGAGATATGCACAAAGATGGGCAAACTCTCAAAGTTTAGTTTCCCTCCTGCGTGTTTCCATTTTTCTAACGTTACGAGTGCGCAGGAAGCAGTTAAAGAAAATGGCAGTGACTGGAAAGGATTTATGGGTCCTTTTCCTTCCTTGACCCTACTGTGACAGGACATGTTTTTCTTGATATGCTGCAACAATGGCTCCTTCCACAGCTCGAAGAGGATAGTGCTGATTTCATTTTTCAACTTGATGGTGCCCCTCCGCATTACCATGGCAGAGTTTGGAACTACCTCAATGTGGCATTGGAACAACGCTGGATAGGCCGTGCTTCTCAGGAGTATTGAAGTCTCATTCGTTGGCCACCTCGTTCCCCCGACTTGACCCCGTGTGATTTCTGCTTGCGGGATTTGGTAAAGGATCACGTTTACGTACAACCACATCCAACAACATTGGGTGACCTTCGTACCCGCATCACAGCAGCCGTTGCAGATATTGACCGCAACACACTACACAAGGTTAGGCAGGAGATAGACTATCGGTTTGATGTGTGTCGTGATACGCGAGGTGCTCACATAGAACACTTGTGATATGACTGAATAAAACTTTGAGTGTTTACCATTCTTAGCACATGTCTCACATTATGTTATGCTCATTATATTTCACAGAATAAAGTTATGAAATCGGGTCTATCATTTTGACTTGCCCTGTATGTCACTCCTCACCTTGCTTAGTTGGTTGGCTGGTTCCTCAGTTTAGGGGCTGCAAAAACGTGGTCATGTAGCCCCGTATATTTTGGGTGTGTGTAGAATCTGTCTGATAACCGGTGTTAATTGTAATGGCTGTATTAGTGTGTGTATCTGATTTAATTCAAGTAAGGACTGCTGACATTGAATTTTTTCAAGTAGTTCCTACGTTTGCCGCCAAACGCCACCGTCCACGACCAACTAGTTCAGAACTTAGTTACCAGATGTCACCGCAGTCGGCTCTTGACGACGACCGTAGGAACCTAAGAATGTAAGTCAAATGTGTAACCTGTATATATAATTTAGCTTCACACATGTGTAATTAGTGGAAGGTCTTTTAACATGCCATAAATCTATGATATGGGACCGCCGGCTTTACTTCCCCTCCGAAGGAAGGCATAGTGAGGGATTTTCAAAGTTCTTAAAAAATCTGACGACTTCGGCCGGGTTTGAACCCGTGATCCTGGCCATAGAAGCTCAGCATGCCACCAACTACGCCACCGAAGCCGCTACCTCGCTTAATACGCCTTATTATAGTGCTCCCTTTGGTTTTTGTGGGTTTCAGCCCACATAACCGATAGTGGTACTTTTTGAGGATTCAACCAGCCTCCGGGCTGACTACCTAACAGACCTCATTAAGCAAGACCTCAGAATTTAAGCTGTAGGCCTACACCGAAGGACCTGCCTACCAAAGCCCAGTTCAGACCTTTTCATTTTTATGAGCCACAAAATCCAGCTTGGCTACATATTAACATGAAACTGCATTTGGCACTTTGTCCCCATCCCGCCTGCCTGTGTCACGCAATGAGTGGTTTCACTGCCGCTGCTAACGCAATATATCAGGTATATGGATGTGCTGCAAATTTGTGAAAAATACTAATATTTATTAACAGCTTATTCCATATGCTCAGTTCAAATGATCCAAGAGTACACTCATTTTAGCCATAAAAGTTTTATTTTACATATTTTTGCATATGTTGACATATTTTCAGTGAGGCATCATAGCGTATCTATTAAAAGCACATTTAGAGAGTACATTAGAGTGCATGCAATCACACACATATGTCACATTTATTTACTCACTGTGGGGAATGGAAGTCGGGGCCCTCCTACAGTGCGTGCATTCATTTCTCACGATTCACATCCTTGTTGTTTGTTGTTGCATATTTTAGGGGCTCAAGTCGTAGGATTTTTAATGAGCGATAAAAATTCCTCAGTAAGTTATGCCTTCCTTCGGAGGGGAAATAAAGCCGGCGGTCCCATGTCCTAGATTTATGGCAAGATAAAGAACCTTCCACTAATTACACTTGTGTGAAGCTAAATTATAGGTAGTAGTAAAGTGCAGTAGTTGGTCGTTGATGGTGGCGTTTGGTAGCAAAAAATGGAACTACTTGAAAATTGAATTGAATGTCTGCTGCAGTCTTTACTTGAATTAAAAATAGATAACACACACTAATACAGCCATCACAATTAACACCAGTTTTCAGACAGATTCTACACACACCCAAAGTACACGGGGCTACATGACCGCGTTGTTGCAGCCCCCAAACTGAGGAACCAACCAACCATTTTTAGGGGCTACGACATCGTGGTCATATAACCCCGTGTATTTGGGTGTGTGTGTCTCTCTCTTTCTTTCTCTCTCTCTCTCTCTCTCTCTCTCTCTCTCTCTCTCTCTCTGCATTTTTGTGATAACCTGTGTTATTGTGGTAGCTGTACTAGTGTGTGTATTTGTAATTAAGCCTAGGATTTGGAAGGAGATGGCCTTGCCCTAAGTTAGAAATCATCCCGGGAATTTGTCTGGAGTAAAAATGGAAAACCACGATAAAACTACATCTAGGACAGCTGAAGAAGGAATCGAACCCATCTCTTCTCAGTTTTATCTTACGAGGCTGAGTGTGTCCCATTCCAACCCTCAGATCAGAATTAGATTTCTTGGTAGAGCCGGGAATCGAACCTTGGGAGCAGAAGAGGGTCAGATCTTGTCCACGTAGAAAGTGTGTTGCATGTGAAACCCTGCAATATTTCAATCAATAAAAGAAGCAATCGATCGATCAATCAATCTATGTATTAATCTAGACTTCTGTTACTTACGAAGCAAAATAACCAGTGATGAACGATGCAAAGGGGATTTAAAAAGTGGGTTGGCTCAGGCAAGGAAAGCATTTCTACAAAAAAAAAAAAAAAAAAAAGGAATCTGTTGACATCGAATATAGATTTAGGTATTAGGGAGTCACTTTTGAAAGCATTTGTATGGAGCGTGACACTTTATGTAAGTGAAACTTTGACTGTTGGTGCAGCAGAAAGAGAAGAATTGAAGCGTTTGAAATGTGGTGTTACATGAGAATGATGAAGATCAGATGGGTAGATAGGTAGATAGGGTTACAAACAAAGAGGTATTAAGACGAGTGTGAGAGGAGATATGTTTCTGGCGACTGTTAATTAAGAGAAGAGATAGGTTGGTAGGACACATACTAAGACACCCAGGAATAGCAAGCTTAGTTATGGAAGGAAGGACGGAGGACAAGAACTGTAAGGGTAGACCAAGGTTAGAATATGTTAAACTTACTGCCTCGGATGTAGGGTGTGGTAGCTATGTAGAGATGAAACGATTACCTCAGGACAGGGAGGCATGATTGCTGCATCAAACCAGTCAAAAGACTTAAGACTCAAAAACATTAATCAACCAACCCATTAGGCCTAGTTTTCCTTTGAATGCTGTCTGATTCGTTTCAATTGTAACATCGGCGGATAAATCGATTGATAAATCAATCAATTACTGATTTGAAATATAAGATAATTTCTTTCTATCTCTTGTTCAATTTGTTTACCTCTTCTGCAGTCCCCCCCCCCCCCCCCTGGGCTCACATCTAGTGGGACGTGGGTTGGTGACCACGGGACCCCAGCTGAGTCCGGCATTGCTTCCACTTAGGCTACTTGTGCCGTGCTCCTCTCTGTCTTCTTTCATCTCGACCTCCCTTGGTCAACTCTTGTTCGTTTCCGACTCCCACGGTATTAGGGTATCCGAGGCCTAGAGACTCTTTCACTTTCCCGCCTTAATTGGCCCTTGTCTCATCTTTCCTGATCCCTCATTCTTCGAGGGTTCGGACCGCTTGTTTTCTTTTCATTGTATCTCCTGGCTTCTGCTCAAAGCCCTCAAGGAGGCAGGGTGTATGTAGCCCCACACTTATGGTGCACCCTGGATTGTTGCTACACCCTCAAGGGCTCACGTCTAGTGAGTTCGGGAGTTGGCGACTCCGAGGGCTTCCTTAGCTGGGTCCGGTTTTTCTTCATTTTCCATTGCCTTTGGGGTGGTCCCTCTCCTCTTTACCTTTCCTATCTTCCTTTCATGGCTCTCCTTCTTTCCAAGTCCCTCAATCCTCGTTCTTCGAGGGCTGAGGGTATTTCTTTTCTTCCTGTCCTTTATTTGCCTTAACCTTTATTTGTTTACCATTTCTTCTCCTAGTATGTAAGTCTGTAGTTAGTATTAGTTATAGTTTTCATTCTCATCTTTCACAATCACCCAAACCATTAGGGGCTAATAACCTAATGTTAGGCCCCTTAAAACAACAATTATCATCATCATCATCATCTTTGTTCTGCAAGACAATTGAATGAAATTGAATCAATTAAATCAGCTCTCTCAAATGATATCTTGGTGACCTGGTTGTGGAGGTTTCTGGCTCCCACTCTGCCTGCGTAAGACTTCTCTACAGACTAATCTACAGCATTTCCATGCTTTTAGTAAATGGTACCTTCATTGCAGTCTGCTCTAAACCAGAGCATTCAGAAAGCTTTCTGCCTCCATATAAATCTGTTTATATCTGGGATATTTTCATCACACACATATCCACCTCACCCCACAAACTTATGAATTATTTAAATTATACCCGAGCACTCACCAGATTCCCTGTCTGCTACCGTACCGAGTTTTCCATATCCCCTTTCGGCTGGTCTCTTTCCTCTATTACGGCATAATAGACCTAAACGAGGCTAATACGGCAACGTTAATAGCAGCCGAGCCAGGGCTGCTATGCTTTCATTTTTGTCACTTTGCTCCAGCGCTTCCCCTCTCCAAAACCATCTCCCCACTCCTACTTTCAAGCCTCCGGGCGATAAAATTTGCTCTTTCGTCGAATTAACGAGAAACGCGAGTGCGGGCGAAAATCCCATCATATTTAGCTTCTCATTCCGCCTCCTGCTACCCTACCCTTCACTATCTAAGTCTCCTTCTCGTTCCTCGCCACACACACACATATACACGCCCCTCCTTCTCCTCCTCCACCCCCGCCATCCCTCTCACTTGCTTCCGGCCTCACACCCTCTCAACATAAAAACCCCCTTCCTCTTACTCCACCCATTTTCCTAATAATTCTCCAAACGAAATTCTCACTTTGCGACTACAAGAAGCCATTACCGCCCGAGAATCGTACAGGACTAATAGACAGCCTGTGATGCGCTTTCGTTTGGCGATGTTTTATTCATCCACTTATATCGCTTTATGCTGGAGCGTACCATACTACTGTACACAGCGGCGGCGCGACACAACGCGGAGTTGGAAATATCGCTACCAGTCAGAAGAGAGAAGGCATCGTTATACGATTTGTCTGACCCATTGGAATGCAGGATATGAGAGCTGTCCAATCTAATTATAGACAATTACCTTGTCAGCTCTTTCAATATGTGATGACTGCCTGCAATGCGTGCTCGCTATGGGACTCGCCAGCTATTAGGCTTCAGAGAGAAATGGCTGCCTGCTGGATTCATTTCGGCTACGTCTATAGAAGAAGAGATGTTTTATTGGTTGTATTATTATTTAGAAATATATCGATGTTCAATACTGTAGTCTAGTGTACTTCCATCCGTGGCTGAGTTTTTATATTCATCTCTATAAGTAACATGAGCTAGCTATTTATAGAATAGAACGAAAATTGTGTGATGTACTTTATAACATGAGCAGCATTAACAAATTAAGAAGTTATTACATTTTTGAACGTCTCAAAAATAGAGGGTGGTATCGTACAGTCATTGTTTTTTAGCAAAATTTACATGTTGGTTGGTTCCTCCGTTTAGGGGCTACGACAACGTGGTCATGTAGCCCCGTGTACTTTGGGTGTATGTAGAATCTGTCTGATAACGGATGTTAACAAATTATGATTGCTGTATTAGTGTGTGTTACCGTATCTGTTTTTAATTCAACTTTTGCTACCAAACGCCACCGTCAACGACCAACTAGTTCTGAACTTTGTTACTAGATGCCACCGCAGTTGGCTCCTGGCGACAAACGTTGGAACCTAAGAGCATTAGTCAAATATAACCTATAGCCTAATTTAGCTTCACACTAGTGTAATTAGTGGAAGGTTCCTTATCATGCCATAAATCTATGACATGTGACCGCCGGCTTTACTTCCCCTCCGAAGGAAGGCATACTGAGGGATTTTTAACGCTCTTAAAAATCCAACGACTTCGGCCGGGTTTGAACCCGCGACCTTGTGCATAGAAGCTCAGCATGCTACCAACTATGCCACCGAAGCCGAATGTACATGTTCCTACATTCTAAGTACAAATAATGTAGGTTAAGCTATTCTGCAAATAAAATAAAATAAAATAAAGTCTCCCCCTCAAAATTTGCACACTTTTCATGAGTCCAACCTCTACACACACTGCAACGAATCCAATCTCAAAAAAAGTTCACGCCACGGTTTTTGGCCGGTCAGTCCCGGGTTCGCAGTCGTGCAGAGGACAGTCTACGATCCTCAAGCATGTGTAATTGATAGGTGAGTTTTCAGTGGCACGGAAATCAACTTATAGACTAGACTATATCAATTGCACATGCCTGAAGTTCATCACCTTTCCTCTGTACGACTGTGCAATCAGGGCTCACCGGCCAAGAAAACCGTGGCGTGAAATGAAACTGAAGCTCTCTCAACAAATGATGCACTCCCACCTCCCGTCATTTCCTGTTGCATCTTCATTGAATGTAAGTAGTCGATTCCTCTTGCAGTGTTGGCAGATTTCCTAGTGACTTTACCCTTTCCCTTGTCTTGATCAAACAGACGAGCTTGTTTTTTCCTCCAGTTGTTGTTTGCATGGGGTTAAGGTTAAGACTGCTCGATCTAAGATGACTGATACCGCACGCAAGTATTGTGTCCGAAACATTCCCCTGGCTCGGGGACTAGGTTTCTGTGACGTCTTCATAAGAAAAAAAAAATACAGAAAAATATAAACAGAACAACGTAACAAGTAATGTAAAGTAAAATAGAGTAAAAAAAAGTGACAGTCAGTCTGAAAGACTAGACTTTGTATCATTTTAAATGCTACAAATGCTGAAAAATGCTAGAAAAGCTGGACATGTTAGAAAATGATCTGCATAATACTTATTTTGCTTATCTTGTTCCAAATTACTCGCGAACGTCTTCCAGGCTCCAGGACACTGCCCATAGAGGCGGTAGTGGTGAGTACCCGCGCTGAGTCAGTGGGAACCACCAACCTAGAGGGTAAATTGATTAAATAAAAAAAAAAAAAAATTATACGTCGAATCAATACTACATAAATATATATTGTATATATTGGACATGTTTCAACCTTACAATGAGGTCATCTTGAGCTTAGAATAAATGAAAATCAATTAAGAATTAAAATAAAATAATATATATAGCCTATATATACTTAAATCTAATTAAGAAGTGAAGTTGTTAAAGAGTAACTGCAATAAAATGAAATATGGTACTAAAATGGATATCCTTACAATACAGTATTAAATAAAATAAAATTCAATATTGGTCTTAACAATAATTTTCAAAAATGCAGTTAGAAAATAAGAAATGTTAATGATAAGTGTAAATAAATATTAAGCTATATAATAATAGTTTAAAATGACTGAAACAGGATGGAAACTTCGGAGCAACGCCGAAGTCTACTAGAATGTAGAAAAAATCTCGGCGACCATGAGGAAACGTAGGCTAATATTTCTTGGACACATGTACAGATTGGACAAATCCAGATTAACCAAGCAGTTGTTTGACTACTTCTGGAACAAAAATACCAAAACAACAACATCATGGATTAAGAAACTCGGAAATACCTTGAGAGATCTATCATCCAGGAGGCCCAAATGTTGGAAAGGGATACGTTTCGAAACACGATACACAATTTGGAAGGGTTTCATGACGAGAGACGAGCTACAAAGACCGGAAGAGCTTGGACGGCCGAACAACTTCAGCAGCACAGCGATCGCACGAAGGAGTACTGGAGACAGAGGAAATTACAACTAAAACGGTGAAATTGTAGCGTGATCCTAAGTAGTCAATTCGCAAGTAAAAAAAAAAATAGTTTAAAATATACACAAAATAAATAATTTAAAAAATCAAGTGTAGCATGACGAAGCTCATTTTCTATATCCAATAATTCTTCCTCTTACTTGAACGAGTAAGATATATCTTCTTCAAATACGGAGTTTAAATTTTGAATAGGTGCCAACCTGTTGTTACGTTGACATGAAATAACCGTGTCGCATAGGATGGAGAATTTAGTATTATTCTTATAAGAATTTGAGAGAATGTCCAATGTGGATATGTGGCAATTCTACATTCATCAAACGTTTTGAAAATAACAAAACGGGTCCCTTGTAGTAGAATTATGGCATCAATAGCTCCTCTTAACTTGTCAAATAGTGTATGGTTATGTATTTATCTTCTTTTATGTTCAACGATGTCGAAATGTAAGCATTGTGTGTCAGAAAACTGTGTCCTAATGAGGCTCATTATAACACTATTTTTCATTATGAAACAGTTTCTCCCACCAATCAGAACTCAAGAAACAGTTGTGTGACCAATTAGGTAAGGATACCTTCGCGAATGCGCTCAAAATTCAACATGTCTATATAAATTACCGACATGGAAAGTGGTCCATATGTTCGCGTAAATAAACTGGCGAATATGAGACAAGAAATAGCACTGCACCTTAATATCCCCATCTCCAATTTCTACACAGCGCATTGCTTTCAAACGACTTCGGTGACAATATTAGTGAATGTTTTAGAGCTGGATGGCAGGCTGTAAACAATAGGTGTTCTGTGTTGGCAAGCAAAGTGAATGGTCTCTGCTTTCGGAGTGCCTTGGCCCACGCATGCGCTCTGTTCAGTCAAAAGCCAGCGCACCCTGTTCACTAACTGAATTAACTGAATCCCACAGATATTTATGAATATTTATGTTAAACTATATAATAAAGTTATAATTATCGTCGAACATAAACAGTCGTATGCAACTCGCCTATAATGGTAATTAAGACACTCGTATGGAAATTTTAAAAAACTCGCTTACGCTCGTTTTATAAACAAACTCGTGTCTTAATTATTGCCATTATAGGCTCGTTGCATAATGTACTATTACGTAACTGTCATATATGAAGTTTTCTCGTAGTATGTAATGCAATTTTATAACCTATATTATGTCATAATATGACATTTGGGTGTGTGTAGAATCTGTCTGATAACCGGTGTTAATTGTGATGGCTGTATTAGTGTGTGTTATCTGTTTTTTAATTCAAGTAAGGACTGCAGACATTAGATTTTTAAGTAGTTCCAACTTTTGCTACCAAACGCCACCGACAACGACCAACTAGTTCTGAACTTTGTTTCTAATTGCCACCGGAGTCGGCTCCTGGCAACGAACGTTGGAACCTAAGAGCGTTAGTCAAATATAACCTAAAATTTAACTCCACACAAGTGTAATTAGTGAAAGGTTCTTTAAATCTATGACATGGGACCGCTGCTGACTTTACTTCCCCTCCGAAGGAAGGCATACTGAGGGATTTTAGCGCTCTTAAAACTCTGACGACTTCGGCCAGGTTTGAACCCGCGACCTTGGGCATAGACGCTCAGCATCCGGTCATTTCACTGGGAGATTCTGGACCACCCACCATCAGTCCGGACCTCTCCCCTAGTGATTTCCACGTTTTTGGTCCGCTGAAGAAGTTCCTGGAGGGACAGCGATTCACGTGCAACGATGATGCCAAAACAGCAGTCCGTAGATGGTTCCACAGTCAGCCAGCTGAATTCTACCACAGGGGCGTCTAAAATTCTGATTAATTCGAAATCGGCTTATACAGTACAAGACATCTTGTAACACATTTTGTGATCACAAGCCAAATTCAAGTAAATTCAACCTACAGGTCACTCAGTACAGTTCTGATTTGGGCTGTCAGAAGACTGAAACTCGAAATCGGAGAGTAGACCATTAAAATGGCTCGAACTCGAAAGATTTACAGGCCGGACGTTTGTTTTAGACGATTGCCCTTGACCTTGAAGCCTGCGGGTGAGCCTGCACATAGTCACTCTCTCACCCTATCGCTTCACAATTGTCACCACCGATCTGATGTAATGGAATTCCAGACTTGAGCAGACAGTACATTCCACGTCGAAGTATTATGTGACGCGGAAGTACACGTTACGTAGTTACGAACAGAACGTCATTATATTTGCCAATGACTGTACTTCAGCAGTAGTGTGAAACAGCTTTGTCAATCATCGGACTGCTTGGGGCAGCTGACAACAACACAGGTACTGTAGTAACTCGCTTCCATTAAGATTTTTCACTCGTCTAAAACAAACGTCCGGCCTGTACGTTATCTGAGACCATTATTATTATTATTATTATTATTATTATTATGTTACACTATGTATTTATTAATCTCATGTAATTTTGTTCAGGATTAGGGAATAACTCATCTCATTTGGGTACAATCGTGTTGACCGACTGAAAATAATCAAACTTTTGTTTTGATTATTATTATTAGGCTATTATTATTATTATTATTATTATTATTATTATTATTATTATTATTATTATTATTATTATTATTATCACATGTAAAATATTTAAAAGAACATGCTATACGGCTATTATAACGAACATTATAAATATACCCGTCACGGTGGCTGAGAGCGCAAGCTTATTTCTCGTTGGCATCGGGAGAGTGTGGGACCGAATCCCACCTCAGCCATCCTGAAAATGCGTGGTTTCCTATTTTCGCCGCCAGGATATTGCTGCGCTGGGACGGTTCCTTTCAACAGGTCTACAGCCGATGTCCTTCCAAAATCCCTTCACTGACACAAGTTAATGGTTCCCTGGGCGGTCACCTGTCACCATACCCAGTTATAACTGCTGACAAACTGTGTTCAGCTCCCAGACACCGTCCTTGCGACGGCTGAGGAATGATCCCTCGATTACATGACAGTTCCCCACACTGACACTTCCACACACTGCCCAAAATACTGACACTTCTCCACAGCCCTTGGACGCGGCTAGCTGTTGAATGACTCAGAAATAATCTCGACTGACAGTTCCACACACATCCCCCATAAGGCTTCAGCGATCATCGTTACAGCCGCACGTGTGACAATGCACCTTAACATAATACGCCTTTAGAGTGAAGTAAAGCGCTCGGTCTATGTAGGCCTACTTCTTTACTAACACGGTCTCGAAAATATCATTGTGATGTAGTGTAAATTCCATCAAAATAAGATAAATGCAGAGTCTGATTCCCATCACACTTTATCCAGGCTGTGGACTGGCAAAATAATAACAAAACCGATCATTTTGGCGTGTTTAAAATCAGATTTCTAGGCTTCGTCAGTTTTTTGTTTGTTTTTGTTTTGTTTTTGTCATAGTTGTTCAAAATAATATTAACCTACTCCATTTTCTGTGAATAGGCAACTGCCTTCAGCCTTAGGGGGGGGGGGGGGGATGTGTGTGGAACTGCTGTCAGTCGAGATTATTTCTGAGTCATTAAACAGGTAGCCAAGTCCAAGGGCTGTGTGGAAGTGTCAGTATTTTTTGCAGTGTGTGGAAGTGTCAGTGTGGGGAACTATCCGGACACCGATCCCTCGCGGAGTTCGTGAGTGATTTCGAGCTGAGAGGATACGCGATTAAGTTTATTTTTATTTTTTATTTAGTCAATTTACCCTCTAGGTTGGTGGTTCCCACGGACTCAGCGAGGGAACTCACCACTACCGCCTCTATGGGCAGTGTCCTGGTGCCTGGAACATCTGGTCGGGAGGGATACAACTGGGGAGGTGTGATCAGCACTTCGCCCAGGCGGCCTCACCTGCAAAGCGAACAGGGGCCTCATGAGGGATGGGAAGGGATGGAAGATTGGGATGGATAGGCCAGGAAGAGGGGAGGAGGTGGCCGTGGCCTTAGAGTAGGTACCATCCCGGCATTTGCCCGAAGACGAAGTGGGAAACCACGGAAAACCACTTCGAGGATGGCTGAGGTGGGAATCGAACCCCCTCTACTCATTTGGACCACCCGAGGCTGAGTTGACCCCGTTCCAGTCCTCAAACCACTTTTCAAATTTCGTGGCAGAGCCGGGAATCGAACCCAGGACCTCCGGGACGGCAGCTAACCATGCGAACCGCTACGCTACGGAGGCGACCTACGCGATTAAGAAAGAGATAAAATGTTAACTTTTTACATTCACGATAAGCAGACTTCATATATTCTGGAAAACGCGGTTCCTAAGTTCAATATCACGCACTAATTACCCAGATATCACGGACTGCACTGCTGTACATTGTTCACGAACTTTCTCTTAGATGGCAGCACAAGTTGTTCACTCAACGTCAGATGTATTTATGTCAACGTGTGCAGCTTACTATCCGTGGCCCGTTGGTGTAGGGGTATGATTCTCGCTTTGGGTGCGAGAGGTCCCGGGCTCAAATCCCGGACGGGCCCTTAGTTTTATTCAAATTATAACTGGATATCGTATAATGCAGTACTTCTTCAATGAATTGCTACTGCATTGTGATTCGTGTGCCCTCTTTGCTGGCCAATAGCATCAAATATGCTGCCCCGACTAGAGCTCAAACTCTGTATAATGTAGGCGTATCCAGTACTAAGCATACCATTGTGCTTTTATTTAATCCCCTAACTTGGTTCCCGTTATTCGTCGCTTACAAATAGTTACTACAATACCAGCAGGGGCCCCCCGAAATTTTTGTCACATTAAATTATTTGTTAGTCGCCTCCGTAGCGTAGCGGTCAGCATGGTCAGCTGCCACCCTGGAGGTCCTGGGTTCGATTCCCGGCTCTGCCACGAAATTTGAAAAGTGGTATGAGGACTGGAACGGGGTCTACTCAGCCTCGGGTGGTCCAAATGAGTAGAGGGTGTTCGATTCCCACCTCAGCCATCCTCGAAGTGGCTTTCCGTGGTTTCCCACTTCGTCTTCGGGCAAATGCCGGGATGGTACTGTACCCTTTTACCTACCAATACCTGTTGAATCCCTGGATAGCAGCTGGATCGTAGAACCTGAAAATGCCCCGGCTCTAAAGACCCCCCAAGTTCTACCAACAGACACAGGGATAATAGGGCCACTCGAATACCTAACAGGATGTATTAAGACTGACCAAGGCTCAGAAAAAGAAAAGACTAGCTCAAAACACGAGAATTCTTCAAAAGGAAGAAAGAATCTCAAAGGTGTGGTAAACACTAAAATACCTAGCGATGGCCCCCTTAATACACCCTTCCATCACCTCTATAAAGCATCACGCAATAATTAAAACCAAGTAGTAAAGTGATTTATTGTAAGAATAAACAAGACAGAAGAATATCAATTTCGTCGATACCACGACCAATCAAAAAAAAAAAAAACAATCTCATTGATTATATTGGATTATCTTCCAGAAAAAAAAAATATATATTATCCATTATCACAACTAACTTTTAGCTGATTAAAATATAAGGCATATTAATAATAATGATGATCAATCCCATAGGGTAAGCATTTACAAAAAGAGAAATATTATAAGACTTGAATACATTAAATTAATTTCGGTTCCTTAACGGAAATAACATCTTATACAAAAATATCCTGGTTATAATTACTAATCCTACACGACATCTTCAGTAACTTTATATGTTCTTGTTATTGAATGAAGAAATTCATATGGCCTATTTACAGAATATAATTTACACAAAATTCCAGAATAATTTCAATTATTCCCTTCCTACTGACTTGAAGTCACGACATTCCTTTCTGTTTAATATTATTTCAATTCTTGTTTTAGGGAAATTCTGCCGAACAGTTAAGCTAAGCAAAAATTAATTGTAAAGTCAGTCTTAAATAGTTATCGGTTTCCTTTTTAAACATACATCTTATGACAAAATTGTTATATTAGTTTTACTGGAAATATTTAACCGAATATCCACTCAAGATTCCCAACAATACTGCTCGGAAAAATATTAATCTTCACACAGGCATTTTCACGATAACAGCGATAAAGTTAACAATGACCAATTATTAACCATTCTAGGTTAAAACAACACCTCTCTCTGGGTTAAAACCCTAATCAATCTAATCCTGATTGGCACACCTAGCTCAATCCTCAACAAGAAAAATATGCTTTACAAAGCATTGCATCAATATATTTAAACACAAAGACATTACTCATAGTATATGCCTCTCTAAAGACCAATATGCACCTATAATAGGAGCCTTACTGTTATAAATCCACAATTATGCAAATCAGCTGTTTATGGTAAAAATCCTGAACTCGAAAAATATGATCCCGTAACAGATTGCCAACAAAGCCCAGTGGATTTCAGAAATATTCCACCTAACTTTAAAAACTTGCCTTACATTGATTTATTACAAGATCCATAATTCTTAAACGTATGACTTATAGTAAGTCGTCCCTGGGATTATCCTCGCAAATTTGGATGTCGTTCAAATACCCTCTTAATAGAAAAACTATTGCACTAAAGGCAATGATATCAATTTAATCCAGTGTTAACTTCAAAAATATATATATATATATATATAAACTGTATATAACGCTGCCCAACCACACAAACTGAGGTTGTAAAGAGGTCTATAAAAATATAAATTCAATCTCAAAATAAGATCCTCCCTGAATTTCCCGAACGCGAAAATGTCGATGGATTAGACCTACAGCATGGATCTAGGTTAGCAACAAAGGCTAAGCGACTAATGACCCATTAGGCAATCCATTTCGAAAATCACGCTCAGAAAACACAAGTTAAATCTGTTATTAAAAAAAACTGAAGAAAATATAGTCCAAGGACTCGAAGTCACATTTAGAATAACTGGGTCCGAAAACTTCTAATATCTTAATCAAAATACGAAAAGGAAAATTCCCCTCTAAAGAATACGATAATCCAAGCGAAAGTGCTTAAAGAACAATGCACTAGAATATGAAAACTCAACCAACGTTCTCAAAAGAAAGTTGCGATACTAAAAATGTTCTTACACAAGAAAAACTGTAAATCTTCTTCCTACATTTGCTTCTCGACAAATAAGAATGAGCATATCATTTTAAATACTGTAAAATACTACTGAAATTATTAATTTATTCATCAAAATTACACAAAGGATGCACTCATTTTTATGAGTCAAAATCCTGGCATCATAGAAGGTCAGTTTCGAAATAAACATCGAACCTGCACTTTCTACTCAACCATTTAAACTACAAAATCAAATATGGCAAAGTGGTATTTCTAAATGTCCACGCTACACTACTGTTACAAGTTGAAGTGATCAGTACCTTTGGCGAATCTAGATGAGGAAAAAAGGATATCGTTGGCCATAATCAGCTCCGGACCAACAGAAAATATGCTGGACTTCAACTGGGTTTCCATAGAACGAACCAAAGTCCTCCCAGGCTCGAGCAACACCCGGTCGGTCGAAATAGTTCCAACATATCCTGGCGATATCTTCCCATACATATTCGAACACCAACGGAAGGACCGCACACAGTTTATCAACTCGTCACGACGCGAAAGTGAACTCGAACCGTCACTAACAAGTTCCAATGTGAGAACGCGCGTATGAACAAGTTCACGAGGGTCGACGCGGCCCCTCTTGACACGAGAGTCGCGTGCACACTTCATGCTAAAAGAAAGTTGCCTTCGACAAGTCCCCGCTGTACCCTGCTAATGCAGTATTCTTAAATCAATTTAGCCTACCATCGTAGTGGATATAAGCTTCATATTGTCCCTTCCCCTTGACACCTTGCTTGAGAATGTACTCTTTTCAAAAAGTATAATCACAGTGAAGAGTGAATCAAATCTAGGCTGCATTTCCACGACGGTTTATATGCAGAGTTTCGTGACACATCACGGCTGAGCTCGCTGTCGTGATTATAAAAGTATCCATCCGCATGGCCCGTTAGTTGCTGTAGACACACAGTCACAGAGGTAAATTATTACATGTTTAAGACCATGTCTGAGCCCTATTAAACACGTTTCTACTTCACGTAGAATGCTCAACGAACTAGAATACACTTCAGCACGGTCACACGTTTTTACAACTCCCGTTAGCTGGCGATTTTACTTTCACTGATTTCCAGCTCAACCCTCTGCGCTGTCAAGTTCTATATACATTGAGCTCTGCACGAGGTCGCCTGAGTCTCACATCTGCTTCCCCCACCACCACACACACGTCATGACTCGATACGAAATATATCGCAGTCGAAACGTGATCAGCAGTGAGTTAACATATCATCTTCTGTTCTTCATACTTTCTTAATAATGGCTTTCTTAATAATAGCTTTTTGCCATGGAAATATACATATAGACACATGTATCTGCTTACATAAAGCGCTAAATATACATTAATTTGTATTAATCACTCTCAGGTGAATCGATCGATATGGTGTTAGACACAGTCAACATGGTTATTATCGATGAGCTTCGGATTTCTCGTCGGAAACACGAGCTCTGCCGATCTCTTTCATGATAGCATGGCTTTTCCTTGCTGCAGACCAGCTGTTATGATCGACTTCAGAGGCAAGTTAGGAAGTTACAGGGTGTTCCCAAAATACTGTAACCATGTCTGTACTTAAGCCCTTTTATGAATAATGGTGCAGTACCTACTGTAAGGCCACGGCCGCCTCCTTCCCTCTTCCTAGCCTATCCATCCCTTTCTAACATCCCTTCCCTCCCTCATGAGGCCCCTGTTCGCTTTGCAGGTGAGGCCGCCTGGGCGAAGTGCTGATCACACCTCCCCAGTTGTATCCAATCCGACCAGATGTTCCAAGCTCCAGGACACTGCCCATAGAGGCGGTAGTGGTGAGTTCCCTCGCTGAGTCCGTGGGAACCACCAACCTAGAGGTTAAATTGACTAAATAAATAAAATGTTTATGCATTAAAACATTAAAAACGAATATACTTATGATGTACTATTGTTACTAAGTGACGTATGGCAACGTTGCAAAGCAAGGCGAAGGTAGAGCGATGTAAACAGTGTGACAATCAGTTAGCTCTGATCTTATGTGTAACAACATAACCTCTTATTACTCTCCAGTGCCTTCGCTCTTATGAACGAACCAAGAATAGCAAGTGTCCTTGTAGCGTGTGACAAAAGTTTTTTCCCTAACTTTTATACCCATATCAAACTTTTGGCAAATTTGCCTCTCTCTGTAGCTACTGGTACTGCCGAAAGGAGTTTAAGTTGGTTGAAAACATACTTAAGAAATTCTACTTCTGAAAACAGACTCAACGGTCTACATATTGTAATCTATTCACAGAGACATACATACCACTGACGATGACGTTATGAACCGATTCGGCAATGCTTCAAGAAACCTTGACTTTATATTATAGTGTGAGTTGTAAATCAAAACAGTAACATTAATTCTTACCATGTAAATACTATCAAGTGAGCAAGATGATTGTGTTAATAAAAAGTATCATAAAATGATCTTAGTTGTGTTTGACAGTAACAAAACATAAAACTTCACAACAAATTGGTTGAAAAAGTGATGCCAGATAGCCTTGAAACTCAATATTTTGCATCATATTATACAAAAGTTTCCCGGGGAGAACCCCGGACCCCCTATTCTTTGGGCCTATACCATGTCCCCTAACCCCCGGTTGGGCACTCCCCGAAATAAAACTCTATATACGCCCCCGAATACCAGAGTTATCAAACAGATTTATTACACACTCATAAGTACACTGTACTGGTGGCCATTATGTCCCTAGCATGTAAATGAAAAACTACACATATTAAATAGAGACAGCTCGCCAGAAACTGTTGTTGATTCATTTAGGGGTGGTTGTTGCTTATTTTAGGGACTGCGACATGGTGGCCATATAATTTACGAAAAGTAGGCTAAGTGAGAGTATGAGTAAATACCTATACCTGAATATCTCAAGGCCATATTTGGAAATGATTTCAATGCTACCAACTGCTGAAAAATCGCAATTGAAATTTGAGCTCCATGTTGGATATCTTGGATGGTATGCATTGGAGCTATTCCAGAATTGGCACACATATAGTGAACCCATGTGCCATCAGGTCCATGGATGGTCGAATCCATGCATTTGAGGAAGAAATCAAAGGAGCATATAGTTTCTAATGTAACTTTAAGAAAGATCAAGCTAGGAGGCCAGTATAAGGTTGTGCAACTAACGTGGACCAGGTGTTCGAGAGGATGATATCATCCCTCTTGACATTCTGAAGGGAGCGAGCCACGAGTATTAATAACCGAGTGGAACTTTCCAACGATTAGACAAGGAGGCCTGAATCGGAATTCGAGCTGACGTTGCTGGAAATTGACAACACCGCTTATGCGCCAGGAGAGGAATAATTAAATTTAACCCGTTTACAAGTATAATAATGAGTAAACAAGTACAGTACAGTGAATCATTTTGAATGAGAGATTTTTCAGTAAAGAGAAACCATTTAATAATTGCGCAGGAAAAAACTGCCAACGCAAGACGACGTCATTGGGGAAGTACCAAGGCCTGTGTGGAGGGGAGAGAGCAAAAGAAATGCAACACCCACACATTTGTGGACGAGAAATTAATTAATATCTCCGAATTGCACGATCGATTCTTAGGTGCAATGAGAGTATTTGACATTGAGAAGACGAGCTTTCGGAAGGTATAATTTTTATAATTGTGGCACCATTATTTTAGAAGTTGACCACAGAAAAGGCTAGAGTCTTATTTTTTTGTAGTAAAATAGTATAAAGCTTCGGGCTTCACCAAGCCAATCATGCAGTCTCGAACAGCCCGTGAGGGGTATAATCACGCATCACGCAGTACAAGTCCGTCCAGGGGGACGTAACGCTGGATCATCAGCACATGCAGTTATTCTGACAACCCGTGAGGGTGTTACTACGCAAGCAGTTTCCGACAGCCCGTGAGGGGCGTAAGACTACATCACAGCACATCAGTATTCAGACAGCCGTTTGGGGCGTAACTCTGCGTAACACCGAAGACAGTTACCAGTACTCCTTGAGGGGAGAAACGCTGTGTTACACCGCAGAAGTAATATCCGATAGCCATAGGCGTCGCAGTATTAAAGACTTACTTGCCTCCATAAGGAGTGGTCAAGAAGAAAATTTAAAGTATCGCCGTATTGAAAGAGTAGGAAAATCCTAGTTACAGGATTTAGGCCCGACTGTATACAAGTTATAGTGAAAGTTCGTAAGATATAGTCAGAGCAGGCCGCGAACGTCGGACTTAAAGGCGATAGGTCGTTAAATAGACGAACGAATAGATCATAACGTACGGAAGTACCGTACCAGAAAGATAAACTGTTATTTAAATTAAAGAACCCAAAAAGGGAAGAACAGAATAAGGTTCGGAACGTACATCAGAAACGTAGGAGTGCTAGAACCGATCAAATAAAGAAGCAAGGAGAATATAAACATTATCTCCAGAAAGCAGGCGAACTATTCTAAAAGTACTAGACTCGAGAAATACTAGCTGCTATAGACTAAATCTATAGGTCATTGAGGAGACCTCGATCCGAATAGACTTTCGCTAGGATCGATAAACAGATCTACAAAGAAGCCGTTCAAGCTAGATAAATAGCCGGTCATCCAGGATAGGAGTAGAAGAATTTGGGTTCCAGGGAACAATAGATGTTTCGAGATTTTCATATTCTGCAGGATAGGAAGCCGACATCGAATAAATTTCACCCTTGGAAACGGGAAATTAAGAAGGTCACGTGTGATAGGCTCAGAAATACGGCCTAGTGATCAAGAATTGTGAAGTGTAAAAATTATCAAGATTGTGTGTTAAATTAATTTTTTTAGTGTTTATTATGTGTTCAAAAGGGACACATCAGTGTATAAAAATGTCGTCAATGTTAAGTGTTTTAAATATATGTCAAGTAGTGTTTATACATAAGATGAATTCCTTTAATATGGAGTAAAAAGTTCAAAGTGGGCCCAAAATGAAGCACCGCACAAGAATAAAGATCATGGGACGATCTTAATAACATGTGAGTACTGAATTTCATTCTATTTTGGTGTCAGAAATTGGTTGTGTACAAATCCACCGGAGTTTTTGAGTAAAAGGGATGTGTTTTAAGAAATAAATACTGAATAAGCAAGAACGCGGTCTGAACAATAATAGAAAATTTGAGAAATCATAAATAATTATGTAAAGAATAAATCCCGTAGAGGAAATAAGTGAATAAAAATGTTAATGTATTTAACAAATGTCATAAGAGCAAGCGAAATATCAGTAATTATCATGAAAGATATTTAAATAAAGTAAAGTTGAAATATGAAAGAAATAGCTTTTGAGCTTGTGTAAAGAATAAAGGTAATAATAATAATTAAATATGGTAATATTAAATAAAGATCAAATAAATTGATGTGAACATAAGAGCGTTAAAGCCTTAATGTATGTGTAAGATATAATGTTCAATGGAATATTTTAAAAAGGGAGCGATTTATCGGCAACGGAAAGATTAATATGAGAATTAAAATGATATGAATTGTTACTAATGAGATTTATCAGTTCTTGGGAAGACAATTCGGCTTAAAATAATGCAGAGCGCAAAGGAGCGCAAATAATATTAAAATGTCACGCTAGGAACGCGTAGAGGTTAAAATACTTGGTAGATTACTTATGGAGGGTAGTTGATTGCAGTGAATTGATAATTGTATAAGTCCTCTATTTGTGACGTAGTATCACGAGGCATTGTGTATGTATTTGAAAGGGAGCTAAAATATGGTATTATTGAGCGTATGTCATATGGGCCAGGGACGACTCTAAATCGCATTTTGTATAAGTCCTCTGTAAGGGAATGGTTCCCGAGGCACGTGAAGAGATTCGAATGCAGAATCTTCTTATGATAAAAGCCCCTTAAATTCTTCGTCGTTGAATGTGTATTAATCTTCCCAATCAATGAGGACCCTCTCATAATTAATAAATGCCAAGGTTACGAAAGTGGTCTTTGAACCAAAGGAATAGTTGTTTGAATGAGTACGGTACATGTAAAAGCCGGTCTCTCCCCAGAACTGAATATAATGTGAAGGTCTGTTTTGAAAGCCTTGGAAATAAGCTACTACGTGGGTTAGACAGGGAGTCGCCGTCACCTTCCGTGTCATAAATCGCGCCCGAGTATAAGGGTCTAGCTTTCTTAGAGTGAGAGTGGCCAGAAACCGTCTCGTAAGATGTTGTAAAGAGAAATGAATACACCAGGAGTGTTTAAAGTTGTTAACGACCCGGGCGTTGAACCGAGGTCCTTGTAGATTGATATTTTTCGTTTGCCTGTTCAGATCGTAGTTTCTTATATGATAATGGTCTTATAAGACATAAGAGATAAATAACAATCCCTATTGTAGTGTTGGATGGACGTAGGATTCCACGAGTTAATTGAAGGCAACTAAGTTTCGGGAGTAACTATAGTTTTTTTGACTGTGTCAAGTATCTTCACGCTCTGGAGTACACAATTGATTTCCTGATTACCTTAATATATTTGTGAAATAAAGAGAGATGATAACAACTGAATGTGTGGACATGCCCAAAATATTGAGTTAGATAATTAACATAGATTTTTAAATGTAATTATATATTTGTTTTTGAGAAATAAGAAAATATAAAGGATAGTATTTGAGGTGTACCAGAATGACACCATTTTTATGTAAAGCATGGAGCCAAAAGAGCTCGGAGTTATATAAAACTTACAGTTAATGCTTTATGGAAGTAAGACTAAGTAGGAATTGTTGGTTTATGTGGAAACCACATGTTTTAAATACAATATTTGTTTTATTATATTTGTGATTCCTTGTTCATTTGGAGCAAGTAGATGATTATGGGTCAGTAATTAAATTGTTAAAGTGTTTGTAGCGCCATTAATTTTATTAATTAAATGTGTTTAAATAGGAGTTGATTTTGTTGTTATTTTTGCAAGTGTATCCTCTATTTAATCCAAAATATGTGGGTCACAGAGTGGGGGAACTTACCGCTGCCCCGAAAATTCCGAATTGAGCTACGCTGGTATACTGTGATTGGCATATTTCTGGCTACAAGGGTACATGGGGGTCATATAAGTAATGTACTGGATTAATAACTAGAGGAGCACTTAAGACGGTCATTTCATGTAAATTAAAGTAATGATAGGTGTAGCTACAACATAAAATCTTAACTGACCGCATGGGTCCCTAGAAACTCATACCGAGCAGCCCTGAATTATTTTATTATCAACCCCCCTAGCAAAAACATACAATTTGGCGCCCAGTACGCAGGGATGAGTTTTCCTAGGGATAACCCGAGTTTTCTCGAAAAATCAAAATTTTCATTTTTTGAAAAATGGTTTTTCGAAATTTTGAATTTTAAATACTTCCATAAAGGTTTATGAAATTGAATAAAAGTAGTAAAAGGGTACGTTGTAAGTGAATACCCGTACCAAAGTAAAATTTTTAAAGAAATTGGGACACACTAATTCGGAGTATCATCTCTCAAGCATGTACTAGTGTGGTGGCATTAGTGGCCCACTGTATTCTCATAAGATGGCATTGAGTGAAGAGATGCAACGGCTCTTGGAGGCCATAAACAATAAATTGGGAACAATAGACAATACATTGGGCCTCCAAAAGGATGAAAATAACAAAGTGTTCGAATCCATTAATGAGAGTTTGAATAAGTTGGATAGCCAACAGACTGAAAATAAAGAAGGGTTAGGATCTATAAATCAAAGTTTAGAGTCACTAAAAACTGATAGTGCTAATATGGGAACTAAATTAGAAGCCATCGAAACTAACTGTATAAAAATGAACGATGAAGTGAAGGCTGAAATTAAGGAAATAAAAGAGGGGTACAAAGGTTTAGAAAAAACAATGAATGACAAATTTCAAGGTTTTGACACTACGTTTGGAGACAAGTTAAGTGAAATTAAAAAGGAAAATGAAGGATTTCATTCAGGATTGCAAGTCCAAATAAAGACTATGAACAAAAATATGGTAGATTCCCAAAATACATGTCAAGAAAATTTTAAAATTTTAGAAACTAGATTAATTGACATAGAAACAAAGGGTGATGATTGTAAAAATGAACTTGTAACCCAGATCCAAGAGGTGCAGAAAAATTTAGAAGCTCAGATAGAATCGAACAAGAGTATTTGTGAAAAATCTCGGGATGAGATAAAAACAAGTGTCAGTGAGCTAGGAAACCGATTTGAAAAAGTTGAGGAGAAAGTAGGAAATCTTGAGGGAAAGGTTAATGAAGTTCAAACCGAAGTAAGTGAGTTGAAAAATCAAAATCAAAAGGATGTTAAGGATATGAAAGAGCAGATTGATCTTTTTACCGGGCAGGTAGATGATAACTGGAAGACGTACGAAACGAAAATAGATAAAAGTTTAGGTCTATATGAGGAGCATCTCCAAAATGAAAGAAAACAACGAGAGAAAGAAAATAAGGATAACACCCATAAGATAGATGAAATAAGCAAGGGTATTAATGAGGTCCAGGGAACTATCGAAAAATTAGAAGGACGAGTATGAAAAACTAATAATGAAGTAAAACTGATCAAAGATGAATTAACGGAAGTGTCTAAGAAGACGGAAGGAAAGTTGAAAGGAATTGAATTAGATATGGTCAAAGGACGAAAAGAAGTGGAAAAGCAAATAAAGGAGATACGAGAGGGCCTGGAGACCATAGGTGACATTAAGCCAGAAATTATAGACCAAAGGGTCATGATCTTTAAGAAAGAGGTTGAAGAACAACTAAATGAATTCAGGGATAGTTACAGGGATGAGAAATTCCAATCCAAAATGGTAGAGGAAGATATTAAAAGGAATCAAGAAAGAATTCAGAATGAATTAAGATCCCGATTAGAGAGGACTGAACATAAGAATAGTCAAATAGAAATCCAACTTATGGCTAATGAAGAAAGTGCCCGAAGGGAAAGGAAGTTAGAATTTGAGAATCAGGAGGAGTTTCCAAAGACAGGATGGGTAGATTCTCGTGAACAAGGCACAGATACGGAGAGGGACTTAGGAGGGGAGAGCCCTTATAAGAACCCAGGATATCCGATGGCGATGTCAACCCCGTACATGAATCAGACAAATGGCCAGATAATAAACATTATTAAATCAAATGAGGACAGACCAGTAAAGTTTACGGGTAATAACATGTCTATTACTCCAAAATACTGGCTAAAAGAAGTGGCAGAGTATCTAAACGAAATGAAGGTTCCTCAGGATCGGAGACTGAGAGCTATTGAAAAGCTGTTAGCAGGTGATTGTCTCACCTGGTTCAGAAGCTTCAGATACACCTTCGATACGGTGGAAGGCTTTAGGGAAGCATTTTTAAAACGATATTGGGCAGCAGACGTCCAAGAGAATTTAAGGCTAGATCTGTACTCTAGGAAGTACAGCACCAATGCACCTACTAAATACTCGGAATTTTTCACCGCTCAGCTATGTAAATTCCGCGAACTGGACATTGCTCCGGCAGAAAACGACCTGTGTTCCGCCATTGCGAGACAGCTTCCGTATGAGATTCAGAGGCTGTTAATCTCATCCATAGCCAGAAGTGCTGTGGAAGTGGAAAGTGTATTACGTCAGTTAGATATGACGACTTCGCACGTAACTCCTCGGCAGCAAAGGCAGACTGAGCAAGTACACATGGCCAGCAGTCAGGAAACAGGAGAAAAACCAGCGACCAGGAATCAGTCCACCAGTACGGATACTCAAGGACTAGATCGAGAGTATGGGCACCAGGAGCCTAGAAGGATACAGCCATATTACAGAGGAGGATATCGAGGAAGAAATCCTAGAACTACGGGTTATAGGCAACAAGAGAGCCGACCCTATAATAATAACCATCAAAGGCAAGACAACATAAAGAAATGGGAGAATTATCCCAGAAGGAATGTAAGGCCAGACGATAGGGGTGATGAATATCGGGCCGAAATAGAAGAAAGATATCAGGAAAGTCTTCGTTATATGAACGAAAGACCAGATGAACCTGATAGGCAAAAAGTCCGTTGGAGTGAGGCAATCAAGAACCGGAAATCACCCGACCGACTAGACGGAGCTCAAAGCTTGGAATTACAAGCTCAGTTAAAGAATGAGGGAAAAGGGAGCCCTCAGGATAAAAAAAAACTCCAAATTTAAATTGTCAAAAGTGGAAACATACCAGGAGCTGGGAGGAGGTAGAAATTGTAAATTGGATAGCCAGACCAGATGAACTAATTAACGAGGATGTGGAAGGAATCCCACCTGTTAAAAGAAAACTACCTATAATTATGCTTAGGATAGAAGGATTACTGGTCAGAGCATTGATTGATACTGGATCCACAATAAGTCTAATTACACAAACCCTTTTAAATGAATTGGAAACAAGGGGCCGAGTACTAAAGATTCCCACATCAAGTGTAAAGATTAAGGGAATTATCCCTGAAAAATCTTTGACATGTAAATTTCAGGTATACATTGATCTGATCATGGGTAACGCTGAAATTTCGCAGTGCTTTTTGCTGGTAAATCAATTACCGTATAATGTCATATTAGGTATTGATTTTATCCGTGAGAACAAGGTCATCATAGACCTAGCGCAAAACTGCATTAGAGTTCAAAGAGAGGATGTGGACGAGCAAAACATTAACCTACAGGAACAGGATGCGAAAATAGAAGAACAGGTATGGCATATGGAAGAAGTGAGTGAGGAAGATTATAAGGACATAGAAAAGATATTTGAAGTCTTCAATATAGAACTTGAAGATAATGTGGAAAATGAGTTCGAGACTAACCTGTCAGGAAAAATGGAGGAAGCTCAAGTCAGCCTCGAAATTAAGGAACAGTTAAAGGAATTATTATTGGATTATAGGGACGTATTTGATTCCAAGCCAGGGAAGATTGAAAATTTTAAATACGCGTTCCAGGTCAATGATTGGGCACCGTTCAAACAAAAACCATACCCGGTTGCGGAAAAACATTACCCACAAACTAAGAAAACACTGCAGGAAATGATGAATGCAGGTGTTATAGAAAAGATGGCGACACCATATGTTAGTCCATTAGTGATTGTGAGTAAACCGGATGGCTCAGTAAGGGTGTGTTTAGATGCCAGAAATTTAAATGCAAAAATCATACCAGAAAATGATTCGGCACCACCCATAAAAGAAATACTGAGGAAGTTCAAAGGCAAGAAGATTTTTACAAATATTGACATGACTTCTTCGTATCATCATCTCGAACTGGAAGAGAAAACCAGCTTGTTGACTGGATTTCAGTTCGACCAACAAACATACTGCTTTAGAAGATGTCCGTTTGGATTGAAGACCGCAGGATCTGCATTAATAAGAGCGCTTGATCGAAACCTGTCAGAGGAAGTGAAAGATTGCACTATCCGATACGTGGACGACATTTTGCTTACCTCGGAGAACATTGATGAACATTTAGAGAATTTGAAGAAATTATTGGAAGACTTAAGAAGGGCAAATTTTAAAATAAATTTAAAGAAGTCGAATTTTTGTCAAAGGCAAGTGACATTTTTAGGGCATGTGATTGACAAGGATGGTGTTAAACCAAATCCATGCAAATTGGAATCGATAAGGGATTTTCCAAGGCCTTTGAAGGTGAAGAACGTTCGCCAGTTTTTGGGATTGATTGGGTTCTTCTCAGGACATTGTCCATCATACACAAAAACTGTTGCACCACTACAGGACCTTCTGAAGAAGGGGGGCAAGTGGAAATGGACGGAGGAAGCAGAAAAAGCATTTGTAGAGGCCAAGGAAATGCTCTTAAATTACGTGAAGCTAGGATATCCTGATTTTAATCAGAGATTTATTATTCAAACAGACGCATCCCAGATTGGAATAGGGGCAATGCTGTATCAGGAGAACCCGGAAAACCCTGATAAGAAGAACTATCTAGCTTTCACAAGTAGGAGACTGAAACCACACGAGAAAATTTATACGATCAGCGAGATCGAGCTGTTAGCGATATTGCACGCGTTGCAATATTGGCGGAAGATCGTATATGGGTTTCAGGTCATTCTATGAACGGATCATAAAGCCTTAACCTTTTTGATGAAGACTGATTTATCCAGTCAAAGGTTGATGCGTTGGGCTTTATACATTCAACAATTTGATGTCAAGATAGAGTACTGCCCAGGAAAAGAAAATATAGTTCCAGACTACTTAAGTAGACAGCCAGAGTCCATAGAAGAGGAAGTAATGGCTATAGATTTGGAAGACAGGGATCAGCGTACTCTTAATGAGTTAAGAAGCATTAGTCAAAGACAACGGGAGGATCCATGGATGAACATGCTCATATCTTTCCTTGAGGGAAGCTTGATAAGAGGAACACCAGCATAGACGGAAGCTGAGAAGATAGCTCAAGACTACACGTTTTATAATGGATTGTTATATAAGTTTGTAGACTCTGACCATACAAAATTAAGGATTGTTGTACCTGCAATTTTGCAGAGGAAAATAGTATGGTTAGCCCATAGATCGTTCGGACATATGGGAGTCGACAAAACAGTCTCGATGCTGAAAGAAGCATTTGTATGGCCGAGACTGAGAGAAACTGTAAGGGACACGCTAAAGACATGTGATCTATGTCAAAGGATCAAACCTAATGCATTTCTGATGAGACAGAAGCCTATACCATTGTTGCCCGAAAGGCCCGGCCAAATCATATCTATTGATAATTTTGGACCTTTGCCAAAGGCAAGAAGAGGAAATCGACACATAATGGTGGCTATGGATGTCTTCACTAAAATGGTTGTCCTTGCTCCCATACAGAAGACTAGTACCAAACAGGTGTTAAAACGACTTAAAGAAAAAGTGATACCGATTCTGGGGAAACCTGAGAATTTGTTGTCGGATCACGGCAGTTGTTTCACCAGTGTAGAGTTCAGACGAGAATTAGAAAGACTTGGAATACGTCAGATTTTGTCAAGTATTCGCCATCCTGAGGCAAATCCTGTAGAAAGAGTGATGAGAGAGACGGCCAAGTATTGTAGAATATACTGTGCCGAAGAAAATTGGAAGTGGATAGATATCTTGGATATTATCGAATTTTGTATAAATAATACGATCCATGAATCCACAGGAGAGATACCCATAACGTTACATCGGAATGAGCAACCAGAAAGACCTTGGAGTCTGGTAATTCCTAGGCCAGCAGAAGCTCAGCCTGGAAGAGATGTACGAATTAGAAGAGCCTTTGAGCACCTAAAAGCTCAAACCGACAGGAGGCAGAGAAGAAATAGGCATAAGAGATATCATCGACCATTACTAGCAGGAGAAATGGTGTTAGTAAAAAGACCAGCCATTTCGGATCCAGGGAATCGTGTGTACAAGAAATTCCAGAAAATGTACCACGGACCATATCAAATAATCAGAGATTTGAGGAATAACGCATATAGAATTCGGCACTGTGAAACGGATCACGAAGTGACCATGAATTCAGCAAATTTGAAATTATATTACCCTCCCGAAAATTTTGATGAAGAAAATGAACAAGCCCTGGTTATGGAAACATGTAGAGATGAATCCGCTTTTGACATAAACAAGAATAAGGAAGAAATAGAAAATAGAGCTCAAGCATTCGAGTGCGAATGCGAATTGGAGAAATTATATTGGGAAATTAAAGAAATAATTGAATTTATTGAAGAAGAAAATTCCAATTTAAGAAAAGAGAATGATGAAATAAGGAAACGGGTAGGGATAGACCAAACCCGTAAGGAAGAATGAGGTTCTGGGGACTTAAAGTCCAGACAAATAAAGTAAGAAAGAAAGGGTAGGGACAGAGCATACCCGACCTACACAATTACCGGATACGACTTTAAAGAAGTAAAAACAACGGAAGGTACGGACAACGTTATGATGGCTTCGACGAATAAAGAAATACAAATTTAATTGAAATAAATTTCCTCAAAAATTTTCGAAAATTTATTTACCTAAGGAGGGGAGAGATGAACCCATGTGCCATCAGGTCCATGGATGCATTTGAGGAAGAAATCAAAGGAGCATATAGTTTCTAATGTAACTTTAAGAAAGATCAAGCTAGGAGGCCAGTATAAGGTTGTGCAACTAACGTGGAACAGGTGTTCGAGAGGATGATATCATCCCTCTTGACATTCTGAAGGGAGCGAGTCACGAGTATTAATAACCGAGTGGAACTTTCCAACGATTAGACAAGGAGGCCTGAATCGGAATTCGAGCTGACGTTGCTGGAAATTGACAACACCGCTTATGCGCCAGGAGAGGAATAATTAAATTTAACCCGTTTACAAGTATAATAATGAGTAAACAAGTACAGTACAGTGAATCATTTTGAATGAGAGATTTTTCAGTAAAGAGAAACCATTTAATAATTGCGCAGGAAAAAACTGCCAACGCAAGACGACGTCATTGGGGAAGTACCAAGGCCTGTGTGGAGGGGAGAGAGCAAAAGAAATGCAACACCCACACATTTGTGGACGAGAAATTAATTAATATCTCCGAATTGCACGATCGATTCTTAGGTGCAATGAGAGTATTTGACATTGAGAAGACGAGCTTTCGGAAGGTATAATTTTTATAATTGTGGCACCATTATTTTAGAAGTTGACCACAGAAAAGGCTAGAGTCTTATTTTTTTGTAGTAAAATAGTATAAAGCTTCGGGCTTCACCAAGCCAATCATGCAGTCTCGAACAGCCCGTGAGGGGTATAATCACGCATCACGCAGTACAAGTCCGTCCAGGGGGACGTAACGCTGGATCATCAGCACATGCAGTTATTCTGACAACCCGTGAGGGTGTTACTACGCAAGCAGTTTCCGACAGCCCGTGAGGGGCGTAAGACTACATCACAGCACATCAGTATTCAGACAGCCGTTTGGGGCGTAACTCTGCGTAACACCGAAGACAGTTACCAGTACTCCTTGAGGGGAGAAACGCTGTGTTACACCGCAGAAGTAATATCCGATAGCCATAGGCGTCGCAGTATTAAAGACTTACTTGCCTCCATAAGGAGTGGTCAAGAAGAAAATTTAAAGTATCGCCGTATTGAAAGAGTAGGAAAATCCTAGTTACAGGATTTAGGCCCGACTGTATACAAGTTATAGTGAAAGTTCGTAAGATATAGTCAGAGCAGGCCGCGAACGTCGGACTTAAAGGCGATAGGTCGTTAAATAGACGAACGAATAGATCATAACGTACGGAAGTACCGTACCAGAAAGATAAACTGTTATTTAAATTAAAGAACCCAAAAAGGGAAGAACAGAATAAGGTTCGGAACGTACATCAGAAACGTAGGAGTGCTAGAACCGATCAAATAAAGAAGCAAGGAGAATATAAACATTATCTCCAGAAAGCAGGCGAACTATTCTAAAAGTACTAGACTCGAGAAATACTAGCTGCTATAGACTAAATCTATAGGTCATTGAGGAGACCTCGATCCGAATAGACTTTCGCTAGGATCGATAAACAGATCTACAAAGAAGCCGTTCAAGCTAGATAAATAGCCGGTCATCCAGGATAGGAGTAGAAGAATTTGGGTTCCAGGGAACAATAGATGTTTCGAGATTTTCATATTCTGCAGGATAGGAAGCCGACATCGAATAAATTTCACCCTTGGAAACGGGAAATTAAGAAGGTCACGTGTGATAGGCTCAGAAATACGGCCTAGTGATCAAGAATTGTGAAGTGTAAAAATTATCAAGATTGTGTGTTAAATTAATTTTTTTAGTGTTTATTATGTGTTCAAAAGGGACACATCAGTGTATAAAAATGTCGTCAATGTTAAGTGTTTTAAATATATGTCAAGTAGTGTTTATACATAAGATGAATTCCTTTAATATGGAGTAAAAAGTTCAAAGTGGGCCCAAAATGAAGCACCGCACAAGAATAAAGATCATGGGACGATCTTAATAACATGTGAGTACTGAATTTCATTCTATTTTGGTGTCAGAAATTGGTTGTGTACAAATCCACCGGAGTTTTTGAGTAAAAGGGATGTGTTTTAAGAAATAAATACTGAATAAGCAAGAACGCGGTCTGAACAATAATAGAAAATTTGAGAAATCATAAATAATTATGTAAAGAATAAATCCCGTAGAGGAAATAAGTGAATAAAAATGTTAATGTATTTAACAAATGTCATAAGAGCAAGCGAAATATCAGTAATTATCATGAAAGATATTTAAATAAAGTAAAGTTGAAATATGAAAGAAATAGCTTTTGAGCTTGTGTAAAGAATAAAGGTAATAATAATAATTAAATATGGTAATATTAAATAAAGATCAAATAAATTGATGTGAACATAAGAGCGTTAAAGCCTTAATGTATGTGTAAGATATAATGTTCAATGGAATATTTTAAAAAGGGAGCGATTTATCGGCAACGGAAAGATTAATATGAGAATTAAAATGATATGAATTGTTACTAATGAGATTTATCAGTTCTTGGGAAGACAATTCGGCTTAAAATAATGCAGAGCGCAAAGGAGCGCAAATAATATTAAAATGTCACGCTAGGAACGCGTAGAGGTTAAAATACTTGGTAGATTACTTATGGAGGGTAGTTGATTGCAGTGAATTGATAATTGTATAAGTCCTCTATTTGTGACGTAGTATCACGAGGCATTGTGTATGTATTTGAAAGGGAGCTAAAATATGGTATTATTGAGCGTATGTCATATGGGCCACGGACGACTCTAAATCGCATTTTGTATAAGTCCTCTGTAAGGGAATGGTTCCCGAGGCACGTGAAGAGATTCGAATGCAGAATCTTCTTATGATAAAAGCCCCTTAAATTCTTCGTCGTTGAATGTGTATTAATCTTCCCAATCAATGGGGACCCTCTCATAATTAATAAATGCCAAGGTTACGAAAGTGGTCTTTGAACCAAAGGAATAGTTGTTTGAATGAGTACGGTACATGTAAAAGCCGGTCTCTCCCCAGAACTGAATATAATGTGAAGGTCTGTTTTGAAAGCCTTGGAAATAAGCTACTACGTGGGTTAGACAGGGAGTCGCCGTCACCCTCCGTGTCATAAATCGCGCCCGAGTATAAGGGTCTAGCTTTCTTAGAGTGAGAGTGGCCAGAAACCGTCTCGTAAGATGTTGTAAAGAGAAATGAATACACCAGGAGTGTTTAAAGTTGTTAACGACCCGGGCGTTGAACCGAGGTCCTTGTAGATTGATATTTTTCGTTTGCCTGTTCAGATCGTAGTTTCTTATATGATAATGGTCTTATAAGACATAAGAGATAAATAACAATCCCTATTGTAGTGTTGGATGGACGTAGGATTCCACGAGTTAATTGAAGGCAACTAAGTTTCGGGAGTAACTATAGTTTTTTTGACTGTGTCAAGTATCTTCACGCTCTGGAGTACACAATTGATTTCCTGATTACCTTAATATATTTGTGAAATAAAGAGAGATGATAACAACTGAATGTGTGGACATGCCCAAAATATTGAGTTAGATAATTAACATAGATTTTTAAATGTAATTATATATTTGTTTTTGAGAAATAAGAAAATATAAAGGATAGTATTTGAGGTGTACCAGAATGACACCATTTTTATGTAAAGCATGGAGCCAAAAGAGCTCGGAGTTATATAAAACTTACAGTTAATGCTTTATGGAAGTAAGACTAAGTAGGAATTGTTGGTTTATGTGGAAACCACATGTTTTAAATACAATATTTGTTTTATTATATTTGTGATTCCTTGTTCATTTGGAGCAAGTAGATGATTATGGGTCAGTAATTAAATTGTTAAAGTGTTTGTAGCGCCATTAATTTTATTAATTAAATGTGTTTAAATAGGAGTTGATTTTGTTGTTATTTTTGCAAGTGTATCCTCTATTTAATCCAAAATATGTGGGTCACAGAGTGGGGGAACTTACCGCTGCACCGAAAATTCCGAATTGAGCTACGCTGGTATACTGTGATTGGCATATTTCTGGCTACAAGGGTACAATAGATAATAATATTTCAGTTTAATTTCCAGGAGGCCAACCATGACAGTGTTGACAAAATAATTCTAAGTCTGCTGATAGGTCAAATTTTTAAATGCATATAACTTCTACACCATTAATTGAATTTCAACCAAATTTTGTATATACTATGAGTAAGTTAGGCCTACATAAACAGATATGACTGAGCGTATTTTTAAGAACCACCAGGGCTGCCATCTGATAATAAATGCTCTCTCTCTATTTATTTTATCCAAATACCAATATATCAGAAAGTATGCAAGCCGACAGCTTTAAACAATGCACACGTATAGTACCTGACATTCTAGATTAATTTGGAGTAACTAATATACGTCAGTGCTACCAACATGATTCTAAGCCTGCTGATAGGACCAATTTTTAAATACATGTAACTTCTCTACTATCAATTGGACTCAACTAAATTTCGTATGTACTATGTGTATCATAACAGATATGACTATGCGTATTCTCAAGCGACAACAGGGCTGCCAACTGTTAATAAATGCTCTCTCTATTTGTTAAAATCCAAATACCAATATACTAGAAAGTATGCAAGCCGACAGCTCTAAACTTTGCACACGTATAGTACCTGACATTCTAGATTAATTTGGAGTAACTAATGCGCGTCAGTGCTGCCAACATGATTCTAAGCCTGCTGATAGGTCCAATTTTAAAATACATGTAACTTCTATACTAACAAATGGATGTCATCCAAAATTGGCACAACAATAGTTCATAATATTTCAGATTATTTCTGACCAACACATGCATGACATTGTTGCCAACATGATTTTACGTGCGCTGATAGATCCAATGTCTAACTGCATGTAACGTCCATGCTATCCATTGGACTTCAACCAAATTTTGTATTCTGTACGTTAAGAGATGGAATTAAGAATATATTGAGTCACCAGGGATGCCAACTGTAGTGCTCTATTAGGCTACATTATGCCAGGTATATTTCGAACTGACTAGAAATTTGGATATTACCAACTTAATTTCGTCATTATTCTAGATAGGTCCATATTGATTAATCATTGACATGAATCTTAAATTTAAGAAAAGTAGGCTCTTTAGTTCGTCACGGAACTTCTTGTTCATACTAGTGGTGGTGAAGATTGTGTCTAAGAGGTGGAACACCGAGATCATCTACCCCAATTTTCTATTGTAGATATCGCAAATGCCCTTCCTCATTCCATATTGACTGACTGCGTGGTGCAGCTGGTACGTTCTCGCCTGCTGCGTCCAAGGTTGCAAGTTCGAATTCTGGTGCAGGCAGTTGTCATTTGAGGGTGCTCAGATGCGAGGGAGCCGTGTCACGTTAAAGATCCCCTTCGGGGCAAGATTTGAGCACCCCGGCGTCTCTAAAAGCCTCTGTAGTTAAACGGGACGAAAACCAATAACATTATTATTACTATTAGGCCTATATCACTCCAAATTCCTGACAGGTTAACGAGAGATGAAACGAATGTGGTGGAGGAGGATGGGAGGATATGTGTTGTTGTTGATTCTTTGCAACATCGTGGTCATGTAGCCCCATGTACTTGGGTGTGAGTAGAATTTGTCTGAGAACCTATGTCACTGTGATGAATTTACTAGTGAATGTGTTTGTAATTGAGGTAGGACTTGGGTAGGAAGCGCCCGTGGCCTTACGTTAGGTACTATCCCGGCATTTGCCTGGAGTACAAGTGGGAAACCACGGAAAACTACTCCCAATATGGCTGAGGTAGGAATAAAACCCACCTCTTCTTTCTCCCTCACGAGGCTGAGTGTACCCCGTTCCATCCCGCAGACCAGAATTAAATTTCTTGGTAGAGTCAGGAATCGAACCCGGACCTATGCGGTGACAGCCAAGAATGCTAGCCACTACGCAACGAGTTGGACCTTTGAAGGAAGTGGTAAATGTTATCGTCGTAAAAAATGGAAAATCACGAAACACCATTTTAAGCACAGATTACGACGCAGTTCGACCCTTGAGAGCATAGCAATCGCAGGTGGCAAAGTTGAAAGGCCATTATTTACAGAAATATTCTACCGTTTGTACACTAACAAATTACGAAAATACCTTGAAAGATGAATAAAAACGAGGGCCCGTCCGGGATTTGAATCCGGGACTTCTCGCACCCAAAGCGAGAATCATACCCCTAGACCAACGGGCCATGAATTTTCTTCTGTACACGTTGACACAAAAGCATCCTGCATGAAGAGATGGGCTTGTGCTGCCATCTAAGGTGACATAGGCGAACAGTCGAGAGCCCGCGATAATAAGTTACTTTGGAATCTTGTTTAACGTGTTATTCGCTGACTTCAGCTGTCTTCAATTCTGCACGTACAGCTCGGTTTCGCCCACGGACTCAGCGAGGGATCATTCCTAAACCGACACAAGGACGGTGTCGGGGAACTGAACTCACTTTAATAGCAGATATAACTGGGGATGGTGACAGGCCGAGCGCCCAGGCGACCGCTAACTTGGGTGTAATTAAGGAAGGGATTTTGGAAGGAAGTTGAACGTGGATCTGTTGAAAGAAATCGTCCCGGCATTTGCCTGGGTGTGAAAATGGGAAACCACGGAAAAACATTTTCAGGACGGTCGTGGTGGGATTCGTACCCACGCTATCGCGATACGATCGCAGCACGAGGTAGCGCGTTATCGTTCTCGACCACCGCGGCCGGTATAATAATAATAATAATAATTTATTTATATAGCGTATGGCTTTTAGCGCCGGGAGTGTCAGAGGACATTTTCTGCTCGCCAGAGGCTGTAGCTGCTTAAAGCGGATACCCATGGGGTGGGCTACAAGTTCCTTTCAATTTCAAGTAATTCCAACTTCCGCTACCAGATGTCACTGACACCTAGTGGTGAACGTTGGAACTATGATAGAGCGTTTCAACAAAACCTAACCTAGAAATTTATTTTCACACAAGTTTAGTTAGTGGAAGGATCTTTTACATGCCATAAATCTAAGACATGGGACCGCCGGCTTTACTACCCCTCAGAAGGAATAATAATAACAATAAATAATATCTAGCAACAGGATGGTACAAGATGGACAGAAGAACGCAAGAAGCAACACAGTGAAATCATGAAGACATTTTGGGAGAAGAAGAAGAAGAAGGAGGAATAATTCATCAAGCCAATGAACAAATTCCAACGCGCTTGACCATCCAACGGGCATAACGAAGAAATAATAATATAACTATGCTCAAATTCAACATAATATTCGCTTTGTTTCTCTATCGTTTTACCCTCCAGGGTTGGCTTTTCCCACGGACTAAGCGAGGGATCCCACCTCTACCGCCACTGAGGGCAGTGTCCTGGATCTTAAGACTCTGAGCAGGGATACAACTGGGGTGTGTGCCCAGGCGGCCTCACCTGCAAAGCGAACAGGGGGCCTGATGAAGGGATGGGAAGATTGGGACGGTTAGGCAAGGAAATGTGAAGGAGGCGGCCGTGGCCTTACAGTAGGAACCATCCCAACATTTGCCCGAAGACGAAGTGGGAAACCACGGAAAACCACTCTGAGGATGGCTGACGTGAGAATCGAATCCCCTCTACTTATTTTGGCCACCCGAGGCTGAGTAGACCCCGTTCCAGTCCTCACACCACTTTTCAAATTTCGTGGCAGAGCCGGGATTCGAACCATCTTTAGTACACACGACCAGGCGTATGCCAGGTGCAAGTAGTAAGGTGTGCTTCTCAGCCGTTTCCGAGAAATTAATTATTCGCAATTGCAGTGCGGCGTCTCTGTGCGTTGTACGCTAGAAAGAATCCATCGAGCGCGTGGTGCAGTGATAAGAACCCTGCTTTGTAAGCGCGGGAACGTTGTATCGAATCCCACCAATGAGCTTTTGCAGTGTGTGTGTGTTTTTTTTAATGAACATTGGCAATTCGTACAAATGTAGGTGTCGTGAGAATGTTTATTTTGCAGTCAATTGTAATAACATCTTATGTGAGCTGGAAAAGGGATTCTGAAATGATGGCCCAGTCTGTTCTGTTCATTGCACGTCTGTGAACCATCAGACCACCCAGTACTCCGAAAGCAGTGACTCATGTGACTCATGCTATGCGTATTAGTTGGAAATTACCAATGGCTACAAAAAAAGAAAGAAAGAAAGTAAATGAACACAACACACTGCAATGGCTCACGTGTGGGATTCGATCTAGCGATCCCGCGCTTACGAAGCAGGGATCTTACCTCTGCACCACGCGCTCGTTGGATTCTGGCTAGCGTACAACGCACATAGACGCCGCACTGCAATTGCGAATAATTAATTTCTCGGAAACGTCTGAGAAGTGCACCTTACTACTTGCACCTGGTATACGCCTGGTCATGTCCTACACGTGTACTAAAGATGATTTGAATCGGCGATTCAAGCATCGTATCCTCCCCTTGTGAGTTGTGTTGATGTGTTTGGGATGTTTGGTGGCTTAGTTAAGGTGTGTTCTACTGATATGTTGACATTTATGTTTTATTAATCATAATGTCTTTATCCTGCATTAGTTTAAATTGTTGACATTGTTTACCTCTACCGGCTGTCTTTTGTATTACATATCAGAAATATCGTAACTTTTGCGTGATATTGCAGATTGTTCTACATTATGGATAGTATTGTCTTTGTGATCGGGTTATATTGTAATTGGTAATGCCTGCTCTATGACTATGCTAATTGGTGATGAATTTCGTGGATAATATGTTAGTAACATAATTAAACTACGAATATCTATTATTATGCGATAATTTTCGGCTGATAAGGGCCAAACAGTAAGTAATGACTCTTTACCATAAGAATAGTGGATATTATATAGTTGATTCTGATCGTTCACACGTTTTCCCTATATTTATGTAGCCTATTTATATTAGCAATTTAGTGCTTACTGACAAAAGTTATTGAATTATGTTATAATTGCCATGAGTTCAAATCACTCTGGAATCCGCTATAGCATTTGAGAGATTATTAAGGATTGAGTTTAGAGAATTTATTTCTTATCTTACGAAATACTTTAGAGGCTAAAGAAGTCCAATGTGTTCAGAATCTAAGCATCATATCATTTGATACTATACTGGGATTATACGTTGCTTAATTTACTTTAACTTGATGTGGATGGGATAACATGCGTGTAAATTATTTTTACAGCAATATTGTTCCTTATTTGCTGCTATAGTACACACTGACCTACTGTATGTACAAAAATAAGTAATTTCTCATTATTTACTTAATTTGTGCGGGATTAAAACTCATAAGTATATTTCATTCCACAATGATGACTTGATCTTTCAATCATTGAATAATTTAAATATTATTTCCTATCAAGAAGGTAGTTGCAACAATTTAATAATAATAATAATAATAATAATAGAGATAACACTGCTGTAAGACGTCTTTATCACCCCATTAAATCAAAAATAAACACTATCAGGAAAGTAATTATGAGACTGAGTTCTCGAGAAATTGTGCATATACATACCTTTTTTACTATTGTTGCATACTATGCTACGTTATTCTACTCCACAGTTCTTTTTGACTAAGTTTACAGTGAGTTAATATTGCACATGAGTAACATCAGAGAACTATGTTCCAAACTTAGGGGCAAAATGAATATACTCTGGGAAATATATTGGCATGTATCTTTCTATAACATATAGGGACAACTCCCGGGCAACGCCGGGTACAATAGCCAGTTTCTACTTAGTATAAAACAAAATCCCCGATTCTTGGATGTCACGGATGATCTCGAGAACCACTGGATGGATTTTGATGCGGTTTTCACCATTCTATATAGAATATCTCGAGGAAGTTTTCTGTGGAAAATAATTTATTTATTATCAAAGGAAGCCAAGCAGTAACGATTTCAGTGAAAAAGTCGAAAAAAACCTGGCGTCCGTGCGCTCTTTAAGCTTACGCTGGGCAAACCGTTAAAAATATCAATATACTTTGAGTGTAAGAATTGTTCAGCATGAAAAGTTCTACAAAAAGGTCCGGGAGAGCATATCTCTATCTTCAATACTTCGCCCACTATAAGTGTTTTTACGTTTTCATTTCTTCCAACGATCTCCATTCAATTACTGAGGTGACAGTTTACGAGCTAGCTAGGGGCGAGCCTATCACCCCAGTTACAGCCTAGCTAACGAGCGAGCCTCAGATACAGCCAGCAGCAAACTGTCGAGTCAATACTTCAGAGAAGAGTGGTTGTATTTGGAGTTTCCCTGTAAGTGAAACTCAGCATTTCTTCATTACGCATGTATTGTATAAAAGTGCTACAGCGGTGAGGTGCCCTTATCTGATAACCCTGTTCATAACTGGATCGGAAAAGCACTGGCGTAGATAGGAAGGAAGGAAGGAAGCTTTTTAGTTTTACGTGACCGTTAATCATGCGATCATTAGCCACGGGACCTCCTTTTTACGAGGAATCCGAACCACAGGACATGGCATTTCACTTCGAAAATCTCACATGCATTGGGCGTAGATAGGCTACTGTATTAGACTATACAGAGTGTCTTTTATGTACATTTGGAGAATGATAGGTCGTGTAGGGGACTGGTATAGAAGTAATTTGAGATAGTGAAATTGGGGTCGGAGCAGCCTCCTTGACCCCTAAAACAAGGGCTGATTCAGGCAATAGTTGTAATGAATTCAAACACTATCTCCGTTTTGTAACATGACCAGTTGTTAGGCTGAGATTTGAATCCTCGAAAAGTACCGTAATCTTGATATTAACTGATACAAAAATCACTGCTGTTGTGTAATTATTGTGGTTTTGTAATTTAATTGCCTATTAAAGGAACTTTGCGACTAACTACGGAACTGCGGTAGTTTTAAGAACGTACCTTCTAATGATACCCTACGGCAAAAATTAAGCTAAGCATGCCTAGCCTAGCTAAACCTTACTTCTCTTGCAAATCAACGTGATTCAAACATAATAACGGACTTAAACAACTTAATGCTACGAAGTGCACAAAGATCGGTTTAATTTACCGAAGGTATCAAGCTTAAAAACCTTACACCTAAAATAACATAAAAAATAAAAATGAAACATTTTGCTCAAGCCTGGAATCGAACCCGGGACTACCAGCCTTTCGCCCCGCAACGGTTTCCATTACGCCAGCACCACATGGTGAAACGAATCTTGCCAAGAGTTAAAGAATTTAGAAAGGAAATAGAGGGTGGGGTCGGTTGCCTAACTTACAGGGTGGAGAGCCTGATTAAACCCTGAATTTAGGGGTTAAGGAGGCCGCTCCGACCCCAAGTTCCCTATCTTAAATTACTTCTATACCGTCCATTAGTCTACACGACCTATCATTCTCCAAAGGTACATAAAAGACACCCTGAATAGGAGTGCAGAGTTGAAGAGAACTGCATGTGAGATTTTCGAAGTGAAATGCCATGTCCTGTGGTTCGGATTCCACGTAAAAAGGAGGTCCCGTGGCTCATGATCTAAAGATTAACGGTCACGTTAAACTACAAGCTTCCTTCCTTTTTTTTTTTAAGAGAACTGAGTTAGCGAGTACGTGAAAAATCAATCTGGAATAAGCTACCCCTGGTGTCGGATGTCCATTGTTCGCCAAAGTTGCATTATTAGCTGCCAGCTTATTATATCTCTCCTTTCACTCAAGATGCTTTTATGCTGACGTATATATTACACCCACGACCTTATGGTCCGCTGCTCTAGCGGTATGATTCTAACTTTGGGTGCAAGAAGTCCCAGATTCAAATCCTGGAGAGGCCCTCTATTTTCTTCATACAAGTGATTATGTATTTTTCCTATTTAATTGACTACAAAGCTGTAATACTTGGAATAAACGTAACTTATGTAGGTCTCTGTGCTCGTAGATAGGCGTAGATGACAGCAAACATTTCACAAGAAGTATATGACTGTCCTGATTAGTGCACAAATTTCGGAGTGCCAAAATATCCAACATTAAGAAAGGAAGATGCTATCATTGTAGCAGGCACGTCCCGCAGTAGGCCTACCCATTTTGTATAAGATTGATTATTCGGTGCTACTCCCAGCATCAATGCTTCTGGTGGGGTGCCTCGAAACGTAGTAAGCACATGAAAAGCAAAGGAAGGAAGGAAGCATGTAGTTTTGTTGTTGTTGTTGTTTTATTTGATGGGCTTAGACACTGTGTTCATTTAGCCCCGTGTAGCTTACTTGGGTGCGTGTATAATTTGGTTTTGTCCCTCAACATAGCCGTGCTCGTTAAATCTCGCACCAGGCCGCGAGGACAGCTGAAGAAAATCCGGAGAACGAAGGTTCGACAGCGGCTATCCTGTGTGTGGTTTTCCCCGGGGTTTACCACACTCACTCCATGAAAATGCCGTGATGGTCGCTTCAAGTCCCGGGGCCCCTACCTCATCCCTGTCTCTAATACAGTTACACTACAGCAATCATCACATAAATACAAGTTATCAGACAAGTTCAACGCACACCCAACTACACAGGGCTGATGACCATGATATCCCAAGCATCTAAAAAGAAAGACAAGCTAAGCGGAAGTTATAGTTTATTGTAGCAAATTTACTTTTACAAAACTATAAGCTACATTATGTTTCACTCAAGAAAGCGGTTTAGAAATAGTTTAATATGGCCACTGTTTTTAAGTTAGCTCTGTTGTGCTACATCAGTGGTTCTTAACCGGTGGTCCGCGAGAGCCTCGGGAGTGGTCCGCGGAAGAAAATAGGCCCTCAGCACGCATAAAGAAAGATGCCAATGAATGGAGATTTCGAAAACGACGTGCGTTAAACAAGAATCGTCCGAATGTATCCCTGGCGATGACCAACAAGTTTTGAACTGAAATATCTGTAAAATAATTGTTATTAGAATATGATACAAAATAATTATCATAATTTATGTTTAATCGTCGCAAATAAACTTTCACCAACATTAAACAACCAGAAAGTCACAGGGCAAAATTAAAATGATTATGGTCATTATTATTTTGCAATGTCCTTTTCAAACAAAATTGTTGCTTAAACATAAATTTGCAATTGAGACTTTTCATGCATATTATGTAGGCTATATGCAGTATTATACAAAAGTAATTTAATTCTATTAAATAATTTGTAATTTAGTTGTAATTAATAGTAATAATAAATAATGTGTTCTAAAAACTGTTTGGCTTAATCATCTTTGAATATTTTTATGGCGAAGGCGCTGAGGAAGTGCTACAACTGATAACGTGTACCGGCGGAGGGTTGGGGGGAGGTGGGAGGAGGGGTGGTTCCGTACATGATTCAATTTCAGGCTGAGTGGTCCGCAGACTTATACGGGTTCAGAACCACTGTGCTACATCGATAGCCAGAAATGTTCCCACTTGCCCGTCCTTGCAAGATAATGACTTTGCTGACCAGACAAGAATATTTAGTTTCAGTTCCGGTAACCAGCAGACAGGAGGACTCTCGTATACTACCGTATGAGTGAGTGTGTGACGTAACGTAGCCAGACAGAGAGCGAGTGAGAGGAGTGAAGGGGGATAAGAGAGAGAAATAATTATTACAACAAGACTAAATGCGTGGATTCTACCTTGCTTAAGGCCACAAACACCTTCCCAGTTTCACGTCCATCTATAAGTACGCACGACTACATTTTTTGCCGCCTTCTATTTGGGGGTAAATATTGAGACCCCCTATCCAGAAGACTGGATTCGATTCCCAGTTCTATCAAGAAAATAATGTAATTCTGGCCTGATTGTCGGAACGTGGTACACTCAGCCTCGTGAGGGAAAATGGAGAAGTTGATCGCTGGAATCCTTCCTCAGATATCATAAAAGTGGAGTTCCGTGATTACCCACATGATCTTAGGCAAATGCCGGAATGATTCGAAACTTGAGTCCACATTTGCTTCCTTTCAAATCATAGCCACGACAGCCGCGTGCCTTAGAGCGCTTAGCTATAGCGGCCGACAAGTTGATAGGCCTTTATTTCCTGAAATATTCTAACAACTGAATACTAAAACAAATGACGATAATACCATGAATGCTGAAGAAAAGAAAAGGCCTGTCCGGGATTTGAACCCGGGACCTCTCGCACCCAAAGCGAGAATCATACCCCTAGACCAACGGGCCACATTGTTCTACCTTAGGCTACTCGTTATTACAAAAGCAACTTGCATTAAGAGATGGACATGTGCTGCCATCTAAGTCTAAGGTAACATAGGTCAACCATGAAGGACAAACCAGGACCTTCTATAATACCGGACCTGACACTAACGGCGGGACAAAGGAAAGATGGCCGTCGCTGTTGGTGATTACATGCTTTGTTTATAAGTTGAGTCGTTTTGTATACGATGTAATAGAGGTGTGATTTTCAGTTAGCAATCGTCTCCCTTGATTATCTGTGCTTATTGATTATTGCTTAATGATATTACACGTTCGTGTAAGTAAATGTGTGCATTAGTGCTTCATAAATACGAGATACTGGTGACTTCTGTTACGCTCGTGATACCATCAATACATTTGCCAATCAGTGGGTAAGTTTGGTCTATTTATTATTCTGTTTAGGGTTTATAAATTATTAGTAATGGTAATTTATTATGATCATGCATAGTAATAATTAACGTATTCCAATTTAAGGTCTAAGAAGATCTGAAAATTGATTACCATACGTAGGAACATAACCTACTTTTTAAATTTTCTGCAGTGTTCTCTCTTCCAATTATACGCCTGTTAGTTCAAGGATATCAATCTTATCACGTACTTGGTCTTTGATCCCGTTTTAATAAACTACCAGTAGGAATTGGTTCGCAGTAAGTTTAGCTACACCATTCAGTTAGTTTGTTCAGGTTATCTGCTCTTACTCGTCTTGTCAAATGGTCGACTGGGTTATCCTTGCCAGGGCAGTGTTTCCACTGTGATGGAGTTGTGGAGGCCTGAATCTCAGTCACTCGGTTGCAGACAAACGTTTTCCAACGATTTGGGTCATTCCTTATCCATCCTAGTGTAACTGATGAGTCGCTCCAAAGAACAACCTCCCAGATATTGAAATGTATTGCCTTGCAGTAGTAACGGAGAAGTCTTGCCCCCATTAACGCACCCAGAAGCTCAAGTCGAGGGAGTGTGACCTTCTTTACTGGCGCAAGTCGGCTCTTACTGCAGATCAGATGGACTTGAGCGTGCTTGTGATGGGTGTATCTCATGTACAGAACGGCGCCGTACGATCTCTCCGACGCGTCACAGAAGCCTTGTGATTTAACTTTATTTGATGTTCCTATCCACCTTGGTATGGTGATGCGTTGCAAGTCAGGTAGTGTGGACAACCAGTCTCGCCAGCGAGTTGCCAGGTCGCGAGGCAAGATGTCATCCCATGCAACTCCGAGTGTCCAGGTATCTCGGAAGATAATTTTTCCCACTACAGATACCGGTGAAATCAAACCTAAGGGGTCGTAGATACTAGCAGTGGCCTGTAACAGAGTCCGTTTAGTTGCTACCGCTGTTTACAATTTGCTTGTAACTTCCTGTTGGGCGAGAGAAAACGTGTCAGTATCTGTGTGGCAGGAAATTCCCAATACATGAGCATTGTGTGAGATCTTTCGTCCTTCTGCCTTCCATATGCCCATTAGCTGAAATGAATTTGTTGCCCATTTAGCAAGTGGAAGCTGGATTTGCCTCATGAGGGATGCAAGCTCGTAGTACAATGCAATTACGTCGTTGTCATCTGCACCTGAAGCGAAATCATCCTTGAAGGTGTTTTGATCTATGAGCGATGCGGCGATAGGAAACTGGGCTTGGTGAATAGCTGCTAGTTCTCTGATTGTAGCCGATAGTAGAAACGGATTGAACGTCAGACCAAATGGGAGCTTTGTGAACCTGTAGACGGCTCTCTCTCTAGAGGTGGTAGGGCTTTCCGTCCATTATTAATGATGCGCTAGGCTATGCTAAAATTGTGGTGATATGCCTTGAAACTGTTGAGTGACTGTATGCAAATCCAATTATTATAAAGATAAGCCATTGGTGCCTATTTTCTAATTTCCCATCAGGGGAATTCAATCCACACCCAACTTCACGGGGATGATGACCAAGAAGTTCCAAGCCCATAAAATGAATTAACAGCAGACAAAATCACATCATGATGTTATTTTGTGTTGGGTTGGATTCTGACACACGTCATGCGTTTGACAGAGTGCCATTTAATCTCATGAATAGGAATGAATGAATACGACTATAGTCTGATTTACAAAATATGCTCGGTGAAAGCTGTCATCCGCTTGAAGGGTGAGGTGAGGAGTGGAGACGAGAGAGGTAACGGTCTCCATAGCAAACGCAGGCAATGTTGCAATGTATGCCGACACAGCAGTAAGCACATGGTTTGACTCAGTGTGTCTTCACTCGTCACGGTCATTAGACCGCCAGGCAGGGGGGGCTAACTTCCCTAGTATTTGTGTCTTCCTGCAAGCCTCTTGGAATGTTATGAGTCATGATCTACCTCAGTGGCAACGCAGCATTTCCGCGCGTGCTAGCTTTGACAGCTGTCAGCGATCATTATTGGTAATTCAGAGTATAGCGTACTTGTTGACGGATTTACAGGAGACAGTCGTGACCTTATGATAGGAATTACCTAGGCATTTATATTCAGTATGAGTGGGAACCCATGGTACCACTTGCTGGGTAGCTAAGCGAAGAATCGAACGCAACATTACCACTTGCTGGGTAGCTAAGCGAAGAATCGAACCCAACATTTCCCGGTTTACCTCACTAGGCTGTGTGTACCCCGTTCTTACCCTCAGACTAGAATTAAGATTTCTTGACAGTCAGGAATCAAACTTGGACCCCAGAAGTGACAACCAAGAACTACACTACCTGGTTGGTCAAATTTATTTTTAAGACTAATATGTCTGTCTGTTAGGTAGTCAGCCCGAAGGCTGGTTGGATCCTCAAAAGGCACTGCCGTTAGGTTATGTGGGTAGATACCCACAAAAACCCATGGCAGCGCTATATTGAGGCGTACTATGCAAGAAGAGGAGTGAGGTAGTTTGTCATTGCTTTCCTCACTGAGTTAGTACAGCAGTACTAACCCTATGAGTAGAACCTTTCACAGCATCCACAGGCACTTACTGTGCCCTGAATGTCATTACTAAGTACCACCCATACCTCAGTAGCTTCCATATAATCACAGCCATGAGTGAGACTGAGACATCGGTGAAAAGCCTCATTTTACTGTAGCCTGTGTAACAGAAAATTGCAAATGTACTGCATCCATCAAAAGATGGCAAACAGGCCCCGAATAATATGTAACTTACTAAAAAGAGATTGAAATTCCTATAGGAACATTTACAACTATCCCTGTTCACTCAGCTAAGATATTCTGCAGATCTCTCCTGTGGGCCTCAACATTATGTTATTTTATTCCTTTCCCGATGGAACTCCGGTAGGGTAGTACCTTATTTTAACTCCCGGAGCACCTCCCCATGCCTGCCCTTTACACAGCTACACACACTACTACAGACATCACGTAATCGGAGGAATTCAACCCACACCCAACTGCACGGGGCTGATGACCAAGATGTCCCAAGCCCAGACAAAATCGCGTCAAGATGTTATTTTGTGTTGTGTTGGATTCTGACACACGTCATGCGTTTGATGTCCGACCACCAACTACGGCGGCCATCTTGGATTGCAGTGTCAGGTCCGGTAGTATAGATGGTCCTGGACAAACCACGGCCGACTGGATGCGAGCTGCGGAGCCGTGGACAAACAGTGTTCAACGTGTTGTTCGCATACTCGCCTAATTATTGTTAGCCTCCAATAATATAGAGCCTACTCAATCGTGGCGGGCGTTGGCGTTCTCTGCATCAACACTGTCCCTCCTATCAGTGCGCGTATTGACCACTGCAGCGCTGAGTTACCACATAACATTAACATGTAATAGCTGGAATCCTTCCTCATATATCATAAAAGTGGAGTTCCGTGATTACCCACATGAACTTAAGGCAAATGCCGGAATGATTCGTAATAGCTATAGTCCGGGACAGCTTAAATAAGTTACAAGATCAAAACAGGGTAGGCAACATTAACAGCCGTCCCCTATGCCTACCTAAATGTTGGTTTATGGTTGCATTTCTTGAAGGTAAGTTGTTTCCAGGTGCGAGCACATTGTCGCCAACCCTGATTAAAATCTCGCCATCTCCAAAGACCACAATACCAGTAAAATTCCGTACCACACAGTTGCCGACATGTTTCTCGCAATAACTCCCAGAATGCATTTTTCACAAAGTCAGCCAACATTATAATTACGACTTTAACTAATGACTTATTATTTAAGTAATTTCACAGTTTTCTTTGGAAATTCAAGTCTAATGAAGTTGTAACAAGTTGTACAAGGTAAGTACTACTAATATACATCGATTAAAACAGTTTTTCCAGTTATTATAGACTCTTGATATGTGTGTGTCAAATCCACTTGTCTGAGATGTTTCGAAGCTTTTATTTAATTAATTTTTTGGATAAATTCTTATTTAGATTTCATCATGACGCCTAAAAACACGAAAACAAGATTGCAGATGGATTGGAGTAACTCGACGAAGATCACTACAATTTAAGTAAGTAGGCCTAGCTTAGACCTACAAAATTAAAAGTACAGAGTTATTTAATCGTTGTTTTATTTATTTTTATATTCAGTCAGAGCAAAAATAACGTAATAAAAAACCTTAATGGTCTTTGGAAATTTTGAAATAGTCTTCCGACTGCATTTTCCGTATAGGCCTAATTCAAATATAACCTACAATATAGCCTCGGGAATATATTCTTAGGTTCAATTCGCCTTCTAATATAGTAATGTATATTATTCTCGACTTCCAAATGCCGTCAGCCATAATATTATAATACATTGCAAATGTAACTCTTAAGCTTGGAAGTAGGCCTAGTCTATGATTCACACTAGGTTGGTGGTAGTGAATGTATTGGTGATTATTTATGAAGCTTATAACTTATGTACTTGGCTACTGACCTATAGCCTACTTAGTAGTTGGCAAATAAAATATTTATATTAGGCCTATTTTTATTTCTTTCAGTCATGGTTGCGACAGAGTAGTGTGATGCCCTTCAACGAACTTCAAGGGTTGTGCAACATGAATCAATCATCATTCTGAAGAGCCATATACTCACATGTGCATGGTATATGCACTGCGCTGGAGTCACATACGCAAATTTTCAGAGAATACCAACAATATCTCATAGCTCTCTTTTAGTTCTCGACATAAGTTACTGCACCACTGAATGTCTGGGTGAAAATTACTGATGTACTAATGTTGGGTGAGACAAAGTCATTGTTCGCTACTTGGTTAGATGACATGGTTTGGGCGAAGCCACTGGTTGCAATACGTTATAAATATTGGTCGCAGCTATAGCCTACTTGTATTATTAATTCTGAATGAAAGTAGAACGCGGCTTATACACCTGCATCGGATATGATTGTGACTGTATGCTGTGATGGCTGCGCTAGAATTATTAGCACACAGGTAACGATATTAGTAGGCTATACATTATACGGTAATAGAAAACTAAAAATTTCACAGATCTCGTAGGCCTATACTACACAGCTTGGACATTCTTAAAATTCACGACACGTGAATAATGAAATAAAAGGCAAAACCATTGGCCTGGATAAAGATTATTGATGCGTGACTACCCCCACTGTGCGTGACAAAAACCGGGGGTGTTATATATTAGCTAACGCGGCCCACGTTACCTCATTTTTTCATATTAAAGCATTGTTGTTGTTTCTTATGGCTAGCCCAGATTCCAATCCATCAGCTTTCTTGCATTCCAATAGAGTTGTGCGAGGTTTTCTGAAGTTCTAGCAGTCACATCAAGTTTGTTGCAATGTGACAGGTGCCCCTTATCCATTTTACTTCCTGGTTCGTGACAAAGTGTGCATTTCCCAAATAGGATCACGACTTATATAGATGGAATTCCAGCTGAGTCTGCCATTTTCGCTGTTAATTATGCACAAGTACAGTATTGCCAATCCCACACTTACGGGACGACTTTGTATAAGCGCGGTACCATGAAACAAAATAGCGCCAAGTTTGAACCAGTTCGCAATGGATTGTGCAAGCTGTTTCTGTCTAGACCAATAATTGTTAATTCATTAGGCCATACAAACACGCATCAATAATTTTCATCCAAACCCATGGTTTGTGCCTAGACCAATAACTTTTAGGCAGTGAGGCGCTGGTTTTGCCGATTAGTTCGAAACATGAAATTCTTGCGATCAGCGTTCATTACAGTGGTAAATACTGTTCTACATACAAAACAAACCTAACCTGGGGTTTACGCCCGGACCTCCTTGCTTGTAGTGCAATCGGTAATTTTCGTTCAGACAGTCGTCTAACCAAGTAGCGACCAATGGTTTCGTCCAGTCAGTCGTCTAACCAAGAAGAGCTCGTTTATTTCTTTTTCTCGCATAATTACAACATTACATGTGTCGTCTAATGTAGGCCTATTTAGTATCGGATATGTTGGTAACTAATGACGTCAATGTGATCGCTCACTGCGGCAGTTTCACATACCAAATATGCTGTCGAACATGGCTGCGGTGTTAAATATACAATAAATAAAAACACATATTTAAGTGATTTAGCACATATATCCGGTGCAGAAGTGATCAAGGTTAGTAGTTACAATTGATAATGTCCCCCCCCCTCCCGCCAAAAGATGAAATAAGGTATGAAAATGATATATTATCAAAGTGAAAGCGAAAAGAAAAAAGAGTGATACATGGTACAGAATTAATCTGAAATTTCACTACAGTATATGTCGTTTTATAAAAGGGCATAGCGGGTGGGTTACAGACAGCGAAGGAGAAAACATCTATTAGGACATCACTTCCATAATTATTATTCATCATTACACAAGGTATTTAGGCTAATTTAATATTCTACTTGGTTCATCACTCCTGAAGTGTTACCTCTATTACGTATGTCGTTTTGCCTTGAACATTTTTGGTTGAAGGCGGGCTATTATTTTATTTTAGAATATGCACTGAAAATTTGATGTAATCAGCGTAACCGCAGCCTTCGTAAAGAGGTTTATGCAGGCCAGCGCGTATCCCATTTTTGAACAGCTGACTGCGGTTGACTGTGGCGTTGGGGGTCTGCACCACTAGCGCTGGGCAACAGCGGGGCGCGCTTGAACTCGGTCAGTGATAACACTACGTATTCTATTCGTCATGATAATGCTATTATTATGATCATGTAGAAATGAGTGGAAGTGTAGAGGACGTATGCATTCGCGACAACGCTGCCTTCAGTTCAATTCCCTCTCATATATTCCGCTCTCGCAATTTAAATATCTCAGCTCTCCACAGAAAATTGTTTTGTGTTGGTATCTTATAATTATAATTTTCGAGATATTACTCCGTCGATAAAGCTTGCCTTTCAACGCCTGTACTTAACTCGTCACTTTCTCAGTGAATTCATTGAATTTTCTACAAGTGGCTTTTAATGTGCCGGTTGACGAGAGGTCAGGAGACTATTCTACCAACCATCTCGCGTTGTGCGGCTAGCATTTTTTGGCAGTTGGTCTAGGTTCAATTTCCAGCTCTGCCAAGAAATTTTAATTTTGGCCTGAGGGATGGAACAAGGCACACTCAGCCTCGTGAGGCAAAACTGAGAAAAGGAGGGTTCGATTCCCATCTTAGCCATCTTGGAAGTGGTTTCCACGCTTCTACTCCTGGCAAATGCCCGGATGGTTCCTAATTTAAGGCCATGGCCACCTCGTTCCCAATCCTCATCTGAATAATAAATGCACACACTAATCCAGCCATCACAATAAAACAGGTTATCAGACAAATTCCACATGCCCAAGTACACAGATCTACATGACCATGATGTCACAAAGCCCCAAAATCAACCAACTGCTGCTTTCTACCATTCCAAGACGAAATCTTCGAGTTGCCATTAGTCTTATGCCCCTAAAATCCACGACAAGTTCGAATGGTTTTAGGCCTATGCATTAGATCAACCATCTTCTTGCATCTCAATAGGGTTTTGCCAATAGGCTTTCAACAGCTTGTCTCAATTCTGCCTTCAAATATGTAGGCCTATACATGCAAGAAATGAGTACGGTACTTATCAAAAATAAAGAAATAATAAGCTAATATGTACCCTACTATTATATTTCTCTCCTACTCCTAAATCCTTCTCTGAACACTCATCTTAAAACAGAATGGTCTGCATTTTTGGACTAATTATAAAAATATAGCCTATAAGAAGAAATGAACATGCTCATCTTTAGCTCCCTGGCGAAAATAATTGAGTAAGTATTAATGTTTCTGTTCTTATGCATTTTATATGATGCTTTAAAAATCAATCTAGAAGAGATATTTTAAGTTAACTTCACTACCATAATACTGCTTAAGAGTTACTGTCGAGGACTGATGACCAAGATGTCCCTAACTTGAGCAAGGACTGCTTCACAACTTCATGTAAAACGTATTTTCGTAAAAGGGCCTTTACTTAGTTTGGATCATTTGCGATACTTGTTACATGGATGTGTGTGCTGACTTTTTGGTGTTAAATGATGTAAGTTGGCAACACCAAATGTGGTGGCCATGTTGGTTTTCTAGTAACTTATTTAAGGTGTCCTGGACTATAAAACCAGCAAAAATACCTACACACTATACTTACCGTACATGAATACACATTGTTGAGTAGAATGAAATAAAATATAAGAGATGTTCATCTTTTAGTAGTAGGAGTTCGTTTCAACTCCGTATTTCCCTTATTAGATAGCACGCACAACTGTCTGGTATGCGCAAGGGTAAGGTACGGGTACTGTAGATGGTTGCACTGAATATTTTTACCAGCGTACCATAGAGTTTCAGTGAAAAGGAAAGACTTTTCTTAATTTTTGTGATTCATTCTTTCTTCTCATAATTTGTTTTCCTTCTTAAGACGTAGTCTCATGGTGTTAGTGACAGATGGGCGCAGAAACTTTTGCAATTTTATCCTGCTCAGTTCCTCAGGATGATCACAAACTCCACACTGTAGAATATGATTTTTAGCAACATGTGACAACAGTATTCTAGATAATGATTGTGCTATTCCAGGACTGCTCAGCGTACCCGATATCATTTCGTCCGTTACTTCTTCCAGCGAAACAAAACTTGGCTTACGATACCGGAGACCACCTCTCTCTCTGTTTTATAATTTTATTAGTGACATTACTGGAGATGGATTCAGGATACCGAGGGGCAGTTGACCTCGCTGTTGCATCCCTTAACCATCTCTGGATACTAGTCTGCTAATTTTATCAAGCACTCTTGACATGGTATAGGTAGGCTATGGTCTTCAGTTCATTGTTATTGTTGTTGTTTCTTTAGGGGCGTTGCAACATCGTGGTCATGTAGTACTGTGTTCTTGGGTGTGTGTAGAATTTGTCTGATAACCTGTGACACTGTAATGTCTGTAATAGTGTGTGTATTTGTAATTGAGGTAAACTTTTGATAGGAAGCGGCCGTGGCCTTAAATTTGGTACTGGAGTATAGGTGCGAAACCACGTAAAACCACTTCCAGAGTAGCTCAGGTAGGAATTGAACCCACCTCTTCTCAGTTTTGCCTCATGAAGCTGAGAGTACCCCGTTCCAGCCCTAAGACCAGAATTAAATTTCTTGGCAGAGCCTGGATTCTAACATGGATCTCTGGGGGGCGAGAACCAAGAATGCTAGCCACTACACGACGAGGTGATCAGGATAGTATCATAATCATTATCATCATCAGAACTGGAGCAATAATACAAGATCACCTAATTTTCAGTCGCATGGTCAGCGTAGGCTACATACGGTACCTTGTCTGCTTATTGCTTTAATCCATAATTTCCTAGTTGGCTCTCGACAAGGAAATTCATGAAAACTAGTTCCAGGAACATTATTTCTAGAGCCTTGTTTACCAAACGGCACGCGACAGTATACCATCGTAATACAATGGCCTTACTGTATTTCAGTAACATAACTTGATTCGTGCGTACACAATGTGTATAAATATCGCCAACTGAACTGATCATGTAGAGGGGAATGCAGCGCCTCTAGCGACAAACATACCCTCTGCAGGGCGGACAGCTCTCAGAGGCCATTGGGCAGGCTTTTTTTTTATTGGAGGCTAAGTACTCGCTGGCATCAGCTCTCTTCAATTCTGCATTCCTATAATTGACGTCAGTAGTTTTTGACCAAGTTAGGAGCAAGGTGAACAGATATACAGTGAGATACTTAATGGCACTTCAATGTGCCTGTGCCTTCCTTGACAAATCTGAGAATAATTGAGAAATATTTTTAGGAACGGTGAGAGTTGTTTTAAGGGGAAATTAGGTTGTTATTGCTTCATTAATGGTCTTGGATATTGTAGTCATCATGCACCTGAGACAATGTGGAATGTATATGTTAACCCACATTGTTGCTTTGTATTTAGTAGTATGTAAACGTGTAATTATTGAGGTTAGGATTGGGAAAGTGGCGGCCGTGGCCTTAGGCTTGGAATAAGACCGGTATTTATCTGGAGTAAGTGTGGAAAACTAACAAGTCGGCTGAGATGGGATCGAGCCTGCCCGCTTCTCAGTTATCCTCTCGAGGCTGAAGTTCCAGCATGCAGACCAGATTTAAGTTTCTTTGCAAAGACGGAAACCGAGCCCAAGTCTTGAGGATAGCAGCCAACAACGCTAATGTGGTGGTCTTAAAACCGAGGTTATTAGTCCTGTAACGAGAAGGGAGGGATATTTAGATCCAAGCGAAGAGATACTGAATAATTACTATTATTAATATTTCTTCGTTTCGTAATCAGTTTACCCTCCAAGTAGGCTTTTCCCACGGACTCAGCGAGCGACACAACCTTTATCGCCTCAAAGGGAAGTGTCCTGGAGCTTGACATCGTATCCGGGGATACAACTGGGGAGGCGACTGGGACTAGCGCCTCGCCCAGGCGGCCTCACCTGCAAAGCGAACAGGGGCCTCATGAGGGATGGGACGGGATGGGAAGAATGGGAGGGAGAGACAAGAAAAGGGAAGAAGGCGACCGTGGCCTGACGGTAGGTACTGTACAGCCCGGGGGGCAGTACCCCCTGAGAGCCACCCCCCATTTTTTACCAAAACCACCCCAACTGGCAACACCATAAGACCAGAATATTATCTATACACAGCAAGCGGCGGCCACCCAGCCTGGGAGATTAGCCAACTACTTGCAAAACATACACAAACATCTACACTAACAACTATCTAGGGCAGCTTCATTTACGCAATGCTGACCACGCAGCGCCGGGAGGTATAAGAATGGAGTCCAAACTGGAGCCATGATCTATCTGTTCTGTTTTACTCTGTGCGTCGCCAGCGGCCTTGCCCGACGTCTGTTCCAGCTTATCACCAGGTGAGAATCAGTAGTGCTCAGATTCCTTTAAATCTTGTATACACCTACCCCAAACTTGTACACATAAATTGTAATTCACACTTGTCTAAACTCCCCAAGAGGGACATACTAATCTACATCTACTGACCAATAAATACATGGTCAGTAAGCTACACTTGCATTACTATTTATACTCCTCTTCACGTCCTCATCATACCCTACCTGACCTTCGTCACGATTGCCCGTGACCGTCGAAGCCGGTAATTGCTTCGTCAGGCCCCTTTGTACTCCCAGCACGCGACTCGACTGCCTAGCGTCGAGCCGCTGACTTAGCACGTTTATTGTATTACTCATTCCGCTCAGCTGGCAGGCCAGTATAGTAGCCTGTATTTAGAGACTCATCCCCTAGCAGATACTTGCATCTTGCAGGGAGGCCCCCAAGAGATTGGACACTAAAACACCAACACACTACACTAGTAGTTTCTCCCAACTACGGGGAGCTACTCTCATTTAGGAATAACCTTCCAAATTGGCACAGCGACACAATCGTGTTTTATCCCAAACTACCCCCCAACCAAGGGATTAAAACATATTTGGTGGAGGCGCTACTACCACGCACAATAAGGGTAGGACTCATACAACGAGCCCTCGTGGTAGAAACAATCCGTACCGCACACAGCCAAGCGATAGTAATTTTTTTTTTCTTTTGAGAAAAAGCATTTTCCCCCTTCACTCTTGAAACACAAGAGAAATTTTGGTCAACCCACCCCCACCCCCTGGAAATAATCTGATATATAATACATTGCAAAACACACACAGTTCTTTTTATACATACACTTGCTTCAGCATGGCCCCTCTATACCGCCTAGCTGTGCTGAGGAGCATTGGGGAATACCAGGAGTTAATTGCCTGGCACAAGGTCTTTGAGACAAGACAGGACTACCTCAGAAGGTATCAGCAGCTACTGCACGCCCAGTATATGCGAATTATAAAGGCACTTGTCCGGCCACTCCGCAGCGCCAGGAATCGAAAGATTCGAGCGAAAATCCCCACCCTCCGTACACAAATCATTAAGGCACACTGGCAACTACACTGCCGACACGAATTCATGTTCCAGCAATGGGAAACAATCATCAGGGAACACCAACGGTTAGGGACTAATGGCACCAAAGTTGCCGAACAGGCCATATGCCTCAATAGGCAGTACGCCCAAATTTGGGAAGAATATAGGGAGCTCCAGGCTAACAAGGCCATTTTTGAGTTCATGGCAGGGCCACCAGCCCAGCCTAGAGAGGACATAGGCATGGACACATTAACGCAGCAATTTGCGAGGATGTCCCTCTCAACACGTACCGCCACACAAGGGAAGGAGTTCGCCGTGGCCACAGTTCAGAAAACGGCCAGGTTAGGCGCCAACACACTACAGGCCCAAGATCACATGAACACACATCCCTCAGCTCCGGTTCGGGAGGCAATTTTGCCAGACCGAGGGGCAGAACCTACGCCAACCCCCTCAGAACGGACGAACGAGAGGGAGCTGACGCCAGGGCTATCAGGCACACACCGTAACACAGGGAGAAACCGGGAGGTAACTATGTCATGGGCTGAGGACGTAGAGCCCGTGCCACAGCACATTAAGCCCACACAAACCTATACACATAGGCAAACACAAGGGCAGGAGTCTACCGTGGCCATAGGCCAGAAATCGGTCAGACTACCCTCCAACACATTGCCAGGGCAATCACAGACGAATACACGACCCTTACCGCTAGTTCAGAGGGCAATTTTTCCAGAATGGAGGCGGACACTGACACGTGCATCCCCAGTATCAATGCATAAGAGGGTGTTGCCTTCACCCCCTCAGGGTGCAAAACGCACGCCTGTGCACAATGCCCAGGCGCAGACACACAATACACGGGGCATAAGAAAGGTTTTATTACCTACCCCACGAGGCCAGGCAGACAGGAGGACACACACCCCTATCGACACTGCCAGGGTAGCGCGACACGCAATCAGCCCCTCAGGCACAAGCACACTCAGGCCGATATCGAGGCACTACGGTGAACGTAGGCCCAGACTTACTTTACTACAAACCCCTCTAGAAAATAGTAAAGAAGCACCCCAATGGGTATCAGGGGCCTATGCCTTAGTGATAGGGCGAAAGTATCCACCTTCTCGGGCAATGTCGGTCGGACTTGGATAACAACTTCCACTATGACAAAATCCACTCTTCCAATAATGGAAAGCAGCCCGGGAAAAAGGCAACTCACATGGCATAATAAAATTGATGCCATGGCTGTAGACACAATGATAGACAATTCCACGGTCGGCACCTCATAAACAACATAAATCACACGCTCACATAACAACCATAGGCTCCCATAGACGCAATTTTTCCCATAGGCATTAGGATCATGCACGCACAGAAGAATTTATATCATATGTACAGGTACTTGCCGATCATGACATACATGTCTTAAATAGACACCAGCGTTTGTATATAACATACACTAATGTCACTTGAATCACAAATATACATACGGGCAGGTTCTTTTACATGCAGGAAACACTACAATTGATACACAAAGGACAGGTTCCACCCCTGTAAACGGCAGACACGCAGAGACTCATGCACAAAACTATACATTTTACATGTATATACGGTGGAACGTGGCTAATTCAAAATTATATAATTCGAAATTTTTCTTAATTCGAACTTTTCTCTTGGCCCCTAGCATTTAATAGGCCATCAATGGTTTATAATCGTGGTTAATTCAAATTATATTTTGGATCATGTAAAGTTTTTAATGTACAAAGACAATCGGAGGCCAATCAGTTGGGTCACGCGGATCAGGTCCTGAAAGAACTGTTCCGAATGCAGCCTAAGCAACACACCACAGCACAGAGCTTAGGCGGGTCTTTCCAAGTAGAAATGACTAAGTTGTTTTATTTTCCGTTCCTACAATTTGCTAGATTCTTTTGTGATGGCTGAGAGACTTAATCGTAAGAAACAGTTAAGAATCTCAAACTATTTTTGAAAAATAGTAGATTTCTCTGAGACGTAACTAGATTACTGTATTACTAACGTCGTCAAATAGGTGAATAGTACACTCAGGTTTCATTTTTAATTTGAAACTTTTGAAATTATTTACGATACAATCTTTATAAAGTACCGTCGTCTGTTAATCTGCTTTGGTAAACGTAAAGCATTATGTAAACGTGATACAATATATTTTCTCTACTCTTTTCAAAGAACTTTCTTAATTCGAAATTTTGGATAACTCAATTTTTTTCAATAATCCCGTGAAGTGCAAATTATCCCAGTTGAACTGTATATATTTGATCCATAGGTGTACGCTATTTATTACACTGCCTATAGCATGAATTTTTCTTGTCCCCTATAACAGCGCTCAAACTAAGCATAAACACCATGGGGTAACACTCACAGTTCAGGGGGAAATACCATTATTTATTTTTGAGGTCACACACTAAACGTAAATACCATACCAACAGTCACTAACACTAACAAAACTGTCCCGGAGACACGCGCCCAAAAGGCACCAGGAATAATTACCCTGGACAAAGACGGTCTCGAACCCGCGATCTTCTGAACACCAGGAATGCAAGGTCGGGTAACTATCCAATTGAAGGATAGAGCAATAAGGGACAGTCAAACTAACAGGAATTAATATGCACAAAATAATAAAACCACCTCCGACACCTAGTCACCAAACACGCGACTAGCGGCCCGGAGACACACATACATAACGACATCTAACTACCACTAACAGGAATATATTCACCCCAGGCCCACAATAACACAAAATTTGGGGACACAAACATACACAGAGGTAGGGTCTTTTACATTACGAGGGACCCAAGGAACGCTGTATATGCAGACATTAGAAAGGCGCATCAGCAAAACTACGCACATTGCCTTGACACATGTGTTCAGCGAGCCACCAAACAGGCAGGCAAGTACTGCCCACACAATTGAAACTTAATACTATCGCCAAGTCAGCGATAACACATACATGAGCAGCCGACCTTCGCGTGCGCCAGGCGGACTAACAGCGCTCTGCCCCGGCGTAGTAGACACGATCATTCACGCCAATTTCAAAGCACGATAACTCCCGAAATTAGGGTACGAGGATCGTCCCGAATGGCATAAAATACTCACGCTGACGTATATTTTCATACGCGTGTCTCAAACACAGAATACGTGCGCCATGGTACTTACAGTACAGAAATTGTAATACCGAGGCCTTAGACCATGGCATGGGCGAACACACAGAAACACAATACAAACGTGCCAAAAATTAAGCTAACCAATGGCATTTTTGGCGCGAAAACACAATAATAGGCCACACTAGGGACGCACAAATCCCAACAGACAACGCAGACATAAAACACGGAGCATTACACGGGATCGCGGGTCTGAATGCCCAATAAAAGCGGACACCGTGGAAAACAAGAATTGTCGACCGACGAAAGATCACTTACAGACAATTACACGAGTAGCATCGCATAAATAACATCCATACACCATCCCCTACAGAAAAGACCATAGGGTCCCATACAGACACTGTGCCCCTTAGAGTACAGCCAAGAATGAAAATAGGCATTAGAACGTTTAAATTATATCCATATGAACGACATACCATTACTGTACACGCTTTAAACATGCACTAAAGGTGGCAAATGCATTGCAATAGTGCCATACACAAGCACATAAACGGTTGAGCCACACAATCATGAACACGGGAAGGTTCTTTAACATAAATACAAGGGACGCCAATCTCACAGACACAAAACAGGTAACACCACATTTCTACGGCCAAAAGTCATGGCAAAGATGGATTACCCCGAACATGGGCAATAGACTTCCTGGACATGAATTACAGATAATTACACAAGGCAAAGGCCTTGCGGAAGAAAGGTCCACACAACATTGATAACGAAAACACGACAGGTTAACACATTGGCCCTCCCAGAATGTCAAACTATGTCAACATACAGACAACGGGAAAAGTCACGTTCCGCCAGCCGCCACACATAACATCAGAGACTTTCCGTATACAAGGAAGCAAAAAACAAACACAACAAAACACTGAGTTACGAATTCCAGCGCGTTTCAACATTGTTGCCGGTAGACATTCGCAGCGCACCCAGACGTGCCAATGACACGCAAATATGATGACACTGTCATAAACCAACAATAATAACAGCATACAGATACACGGATATTGACACAGGATTCAGCATTATTACGATAGGCCTGGCATTTAGTAATGCACAGATACTGTGGGCCATATTAATCTAGGGAACACAGGATCCCATAGACCCACTAGGAACGTGTTTACAACGGCGATAACAAGCTACACGCGCCGCCTGACAATTAGCCACACGACACACGATAAGACTTATCCGATAACGGCCCGCGCGGCAGCATGCGGTAGCGGCACGCGACCACACACACGCAGCCGCGCTAATTACAGCCGCGGACATTTCCTGCCTACACGCGCCCAACAATCAGGGGCGGATACAGACAGATTCCATGAGGAAGCAACCCCCCTTCATAACTTCTTTTCTTGTTTTTTTATCTTTAAAAAACCATCATAGGCGCTCAGGACATGACCATTTACACTCACAATCACTTGCTACCTTAACATCATAAATAAGAGACCAGATTAGGCCATGACGTCACAGGGTCACCGCACTTGCACATCCCAAGGAGCGGATAGAAAACAAATAGTGACCAAGTAAGAATGACAGGAGCAGAGATGGATAGTGCCATCAGGGTGGCCAAGACACCAACTACGGGATACCATCCTAGCACCCCTCTCCCGACATAACCTGTCACTTACAACACTATCCAACGCAAACACATAAAAACAGCTAGATTACATTCCAAAATATACATCGGGGTTGATAGACTTCATGCACCTACCCAAATTCGGATATGCTACACCCTGGTCCTAAATTCCTACACCCGAGTATTAGGGGTGAGTCGGAAACAATATTAAGCGTAATGCACATCTCTATATAAAGAGATGAGGCCGCATTTACACTAACAAATATTTTCTTACTAAATAATCCCGCATGCAAGCGACATAGAATTATCATACCTCGACCCATACTCTATCCACAAATGAGAGCGGATACGCCTCATATCCATCCCCATGCATGGAATATCCCACCCACACACCAGGGTTTATTATTATTGCACATGCATGGCACTTTTGAAAATTTTTTGCACACTTGGGAAAAACCTACCCCATCCACTCACTGTAAAAACATCCTAGCAGCATCACCGGTTCCCGGCCACCATTAACATGGAGTCCAGCGATGCACAACCCTCTCCTACCACGCTTTAAGCCCATCCAGCAGATAACACCCCCGGATCCCAATATCAAGGGACCCAACGCCATAAAAACCTAATAACGCCTCCAAGAAATTACCAAGGCATTACTGCTGGAAATCCGACATGGCGAACAGGCCTAAAGTAGACAATGCACTTAGAAGATCCTACAACCCCAGATACTTAAAATTCTACATAATTCCATGATACACACAAAATTTATTACAAATCACACTTTTTTTTGGAAAATAAAAGGAGTCTGATATCACACTGAATGGTGATGAGATGTGAATGGAAGGCAGAGGCGCTACGCAAGAGCAGAGCTGGAGAAGGCGCTGATTAGGCCTGACCCAGTTGACTGATTGACAGACGTAAGGTTGAAGCATCGATGGCTTGGTGCGGGCGAACGTCAAAACCGAGGGTGCGTCTAGCCTACCCCCTCGGCGGAGAAAAGTTACACCCACTATGCGCCACGGTCATCGAAGCCAAGACCTGCAGGGGAGACTTTTTGACGGCTAGTGGGAGAATTAGCCAGCTCCACACTGGACTCAGGAGACAAACCTAGAGACGACCATATTAGGACTAGACTTCTAGTTAAGTATCTAATTTAAGTAGAGCTTCTATGGCGGGAAGTTAGTCTTCCGCTCGCGTGAAGTGAAGAAGGATCTCAGGATTCACCGGGATCAATCCTAGATCCGCCAAGTCCTCGTCCCGCGAGACGGGGTGAAGACAACCAAATAAATGATAATAAACAAATAATGAATAATATATATGGAATGAATGCGATCATTCGACACCGTGCCCACATAAATGGACGACACCGGGTCGCCAGAGCTTAAATGGTCACGCACCGGGCGGCCAGAGATATTAAATAGGTATGCAGCGGGCTGCCAAAAGGGGTTTCGTGGGCAAACCCAGCAATGATAAATATATCAATAAATGACAAATGGAGAATGATGCCGACATAGGCAAGTACAGCAGCGATGAACACGATAGCCGGGCGAGGCGTTTGCTATTTAGCAGCGCATTCGCCCAGGACTTTATTAATTACTATTTATGACTTACTAATAAGATAATGTCGACACTTAGTATTAAGACGGAGGGGACTACGAGACATTGTTGGGTTCCGGTCTCAACAATGGGCTACAAGGGCCCCCGTAAGTGAAATCGAGCGGACGAGCCTCCATCAATATTCTAGTGTATAAGTTACAGTGCCATTTCAAAGGCCACCTAGATTTAAGCAAATTTAATAAGCGCTGTCGCAAAACAATAGCCACAGCACATTTCGGCATTAGGTTAAGGTGCACTCGGTATGTATATACAGAATATTTTTACATTTAGTACTAATTAATATAATTTAAGGCATTTTTTTTAGGTAAAACCACTCGGCACCTGGTAACTAAAATCCGTTGCCAGGGTAAGCCCGACAATACGCTAAGATAAATAGGATTAAGATAGCACGATCGGCACCTGGTAACCAAAATCCGTTGCCAGGGTAAGCCCGACAATACGTTAAGATAAATTACACTAAGATAAAACCGCTCGGCACCTGGTGACCAAAATCCGTCGCCAGGGTAAGCCCGACAATACGTTAAGATCAATAAGATTAAGATAAAACCGTTCGGCACCTGGTGACCAAAATCCGTTACCAGGGTAAGCCCGACAATACGTAGAATGAATAAGATTAAGATAGCACGATCGGCACCTGGTAACTAAAATCCGTTACCAGGGTAAGCCCGACAATACTTAGGCTAAAATAGACTAACATAGGCTAACCTAGATTAAGTTAGACTTAAGTGGCGCCATAATTGATTTTTTATAATATGCGCAGCGATGGAAATGCTACATGTATTAATATACTCTATTTTTTCAGGAAAGCAAGGACTGTACATGTTTCCAGATAAACGGGCATTAACACATTTTTGTTTTGCAGATGACGCGGATTGTACACAAGCCTTTTGTAAATATATTTCCAACACCAACTTGTACACACTCTCCTATATCACAAACACATACACCCTCGCATACTTTTAGTTGCACCCTTAAAGGTGACAACGTCAGCGGCCAGCGGTGGACAGCATACGTGGGATGCTGAACATCGCTGAACGCAAATACATCCCGCACACGCAAATGAAGCGTTCCTTCAGGATCTAAGGGCGGCACGGAGGTTGTAAGTGCCGAACCTTCGACCCTAAGGTGGAATTCCGACCCACGACGGAAAACCACGAGGTTATATAATAGGTACAAGGAAGGAATAGCGGACTAGCCACTAAAACGCACCAGGAACGGCCGAATAGGGAGCGGTAGACAAGGCATGATGGTAGAGTGCGCACGAAAGTAGGAGGTATAAAATAACTGGCCATTTAAAAGAGCTCTACAAGGTATATATGATAGTTGATAATTGTAAATTGTAAATTATTTTGTATTTTCTCGTCATATCATGATAACGTTATACAGTTAAAAGGTTCCCCATGGTTGGCCAAAATACCTATACATAGAGTACCAACATGGCAACCATTATTTTTACTATGTTCATTCTTATTACTATGTTTATTATGTTTACTTATAAATTATCATAAATATTCTAAATGTCATGATTATTATTTAGTTATTTTTTCCTCTTTTCACCAATGTACACATATACACGCACACTGATTATGCTTTTGTTTCTTTCATTTTTTTTCTACTAACGATAAAATTTGTAAAGGTGTCCCGTTTCATCCCAACAATAAATCATTCTGATATATTCCTTTAACTTATACCCTGGGGCACCTATTGTTGTTATCTTCTTCCATCTTTCACACAATACACTGCAGGGAGCAATTTTTTTCTCCAACACAGCGCCGGACGGCACAACCACCTGTCCAGCCATGGTTTTTTTCCTCCCTGGATAATACCAATATATATTATATTTCATGTCACGATCACGTATTTTTTTTTGCTTGTTGTACCTTTATCATTAATATTTCAAGTATCCACTTTTAAAAATAAGCAACTCTAGATTAACTATGTATAACATGTATTCCCTTAACCTACCCCTCTGAGCACACGCTGGACTCACATCACCACGACATCGACACACCTACACCAACACGGAAGACAAAGAAGAAGAGGTACGAGGGGAAACCAAGAAGAAAACATCACATTGACGCGCCCACTCTACCTCCAGTTCGCGGGGACGCGAACTAATCGATGAGGGGGACTTGTACAGCCGGGGGGGGGGGGGGGCAGTACCCCCTGAGAGCCACCCCCCATCTTTTACCAAAACCACCCCAACTGGCAACACCATAGGACCAGAACATTATCTATACACAGCAAGCGGCGGCCACCCAGCCTGGGAGGTTAGCCAACTACTTGCAAAACATACACAAACATCTACACTAACAACTATCTAGGGCAGCTACATTTACGCAATGCTTACCACGCAGCGCCGGGATGTATAAGAATGGAGTCCAAACTGGAGCCATGATCTATCAGTTCTGTTCTACTCTGTGCGTCGCCAGCGGCCTTGCCCGACGTCTGTTCCAGCTTATCACCAGGTGAGAATCAGTAGTGCTCAGATTCCTTTAAATCTTGTATACACCTACCCCAAACTTGTACACATAAATTGTATCTCACACCTGTCTAAACTCCCCAACAGAGACATACTAATCTACATCTACTGACCAATAAATACATGGTCAGTAAGCTACACTTGCATTACTAATTATACTCCTCTTCACGTCCTCATACCCTACCTGACCTTCGTCACGATTGCCCGTGACCGTCGAAGCCGGTAATTGCTTCGTCAGGCCCCATTGTACTCCCTGCACGCGACTCGACTGACTAGCGTCGTGCCGCTGACTTAGCACGTTTATTGTATTACTCATTCCGCTCAGCTGGCAGGCCAGTATAGTAGCCTGTATTTAGAGACTCATCCCCTAGCAGATACTTGCATCTTGCAGGGAGGCCCCCAAGAGATTGGACACTAAAACACCAACACACTACACTAGTAGTTTCTCCCAACTACGGGGAGCTACTCTCATTTAGGAATAACCTTCCAAATTGGCACAGCGATACAATCGTGTTTTATCACAAACTACCCCCCAACCAAGGGATTAAAACAGTACTGTGCCCGAATAATCATGAACAGTAGGCTACTTGTCGAATCCGATTGAACAGCTGGATCGTAGAACCTGAAAGTCCTCCGCTAGAAATAACCTCAAAATCCTACCGATAAGCACTACATGAAAGGGAACACACATATCCTATTAAGATTGCGTTAAGAAAATGACAAATGAAAATAAAATTGAACTCTCTCAGTCGATAAAAATCGAGAATCAAGAAAAATAAATCTCAAGTCAATGGGACTAATATGGGATTAACACCTGTCACTGGTCTTCCTACCACAATCACTTACCAATTATTATAAATCACAACGTCAAATTTGCATAACAATATCACTAATTTTTTAAAATTCCAAGCTAATACAAGCACAATATAAATTCATAATCAAAGAAAATCAAAATACTATATCGCATGGCATGAACTGGCAGTAGAAAATTTTCACACTTGAAACAAATAAATGCATGAAGTTCAATAGAATATTTATTAAAAACTCAGAAAATTAATTTAAAAAATCTTCTATTCTATAATAATTCTATAATAATTTCCATTCTAGCTGAAATATATTTACTCAAGTGACCAAAACCATTATTAACATTGTATTTCAGCTATATACCAGCGTTTACAAATCTCTTATCTTCAATAAGAACACCTTCTTCTGTAAAACAATGCATTTCTTTCACTCAACACAACCGAAATGGCGAGCACGTACACTGTGGAGACCACTGGGATATATGCTTCTCACCTTTGGGTTCTGATGACAGTATTCATCAAATTAAAGGGTTTTCAATATTTCTCTGCATCTAGCTTGCGGATGCATGTGGAACTGCTTGAAATGAAATGGGTGGGAAGATTCTCTCCCTAACACCGTTCTATAAATACATGGTGGGAAGATATTATCCCAAGGACCTATTTAATAATAACGAAGTTATATTCCAACAATATATATACTAATTTACATATTCATATTTTCTCATCACAACTAAATTCATCATACTGGTATCATCTCCAAAATGTATTTCATATTCTATCATATCGTCAAAGCAGTAAATAGTAATCATATTCTGGCCTATTTGACTGAGCAATGAAGTTAAGTTCAAACGTTAATTTCAAATTCGAGGCAAATAATTAATAATGATAATAAGAGTACTATCATGAGGTTCGCTTATCAATTCTTCCAAAAACCAACATGTTTAACATTGTTCAATATTTAATCCTATCCCATCAAAAATTTCACTTCCATAAATCCTTCTTACAGCATAGAAATACTTCTTCATATTCTGCACGTAATTATCCGTGTCATATATCACGACTAAAATTCTTTGTAAATAATCACATAATACACATGTATTGTACTCTCTTATAGCTTCAATATATATTTCAATAACTTCAATACCACTTCTGTATCCGACATTAGACTACTTCTTAATACTTCAATACATTCAATTCTACTTCTGTATCCAACATTACTTCATAATACTTCAATACGCCTTAAAAAGACACGCTGCAAATTCTTACGCCACTCGACAATTTCATACATCCCTGCTGGATTCATCCCCACTCTGACCTTGATATCTCGATGAAACTCGATGTTTAACACATAATTCCTTACTGTGCTACATACAGTATCATATCCAACAAAACTCAATAGAATCAGCTTCCTCCATATTCATGTTAATTTCTGGTGCACAGCAATACATACTTTCAATTCTGTATCCTTCAAAATTCTTAAAACATCCCATTCAGCGTTCTTTTCGATCTAAATCACGTCAGTCGCCCGTATGATGACCTCGCTTCTACTCAGCTGCCAACTGGCCGGTGACAATAGCCTTGAATAGAACAACACTCTAGGTATCGTGGCTGGTTGCCTATAATCCTGGTGTCAAAGCTGGTTCTTGTGTAACACTTTCCCTCGTTTTTTATACTCGTAAAATCAATGTCCGTGAAGCCAATTGCTCCTTTCCAAACGCTACAGCAAAATAGTGGTACAGTACCATCCCGGCATTTTCCCGAAGACAAAGTGGGAAACCACGGAAAATTACTTCGAGGATGGCTGAGGTGAGAATGAGACCCCCTCTACTCATTTGGATCACCCAAGGCTGAGTAGACCCCGTTCCAGTCCTCATACCACTTTTCAAATTTCGTGGGAGAGCTGGGAATCGAACCTCTACCGCGAATTAAGGGCAACGAATCTTAATCGCTGTAGTCGAGTGTTGAAGTATGTGGTGTTATAAGTATATATGTATGCAATATTTTTGATTGCAAATACACACTATACATGCTTAACATTATAAGGTGTGAGTAGTTATAAATCAATAAATAAATAAATACAACAAGATGTTCAGTAAAGAACATATAGCCTACTTCCTCCTAAATGCATGGGTATTGTTATAACTCTTTGTCCTTTTCAAGGAGTATGATTGAATATTGGTTGTAGTAGCTTGTTGAAATACAACGTGCTATAGGGATATTAAACATGAATATGAGGTGCCCTTTGCTAGTGCTACCTCTGTACCAAATTTCGTTCAATTCGGTTTCACCGTGTTTGAATTGATAGGGGGAATCGATTTGCACACATACTTGGCCACCATCTGCAAACTATTGGGCTGATGTTCTTGCAGTTTGGTCTGAATATGTTTCCCACATAAAGATATGGTGTTGCAAAATTTGGTGGAGACTAGATTATTAGGTTGGTCGTATTTACATTTTAGCTTTTAACATTCGGGTGGCCACGATTACGTTTCCGTCAAGATAGCGGTGATATAAGACATGACACTGAGGTGCCATTTACTAGTGCTACCTCTGTACCAAATTTCGTTCCATTCGGTTTCACCGTGTTCGAATTGATAAGGGGAATCGATTTTCACACAAAGATGGCCGCCATCCGCAAAATATTAGGCTGATGACCTATTAGTTTGGTCAAAGGATGCTCCCTCCATAAAGGTATGTTGTTGCTAAATTTGCTAGAGATCGGATGATTAGGCTAATCGTAATTTGATTTAAGCTTTGAACATTTGTGTGGCCGCCATTACGTTTCCATCAAGATGGCGGCGATATAAAACATGACACTGAGGTGCCCTTTGCTAGTGCTACCTCTGTACCAAATTTCGTTCATTCGGTTCCACCGTGTTCGAATTAATCGGGGGAATCCATTTTGACATAAAGATGGCCGCCATCCGCAAACTATTAGGCTAATGGCCTATTAGATTGGTCAAAGGATGCTCCCTCCATAAAGGTATGTTGTTGCAAAGTTTGGTAGAGATCGGATGGTTATTTTAGTCGTAATTTGATTTAAGCTTTAAACATTTGTGTGGCCGCCATTACATTTCTGTCAATATGGCGGCGATATAAATCATGACACTGAGATGCCCTTTGCTAATGCTATCTCTGTACCAAATTTCGTTCCATTCGGTTTCACCGTGTTTGAATTAATAGGGGGAATCGATTTTGACACAAAGATGGCCGCCATCCGCAAAGTATTAGGCGAATGACCTATTAGATTGGTCAAAGGATGCTCCCTCCATAAAGGCATGTAGTTGAAAAATTTGGTAGAGAACGGATGATTAGGTTAATCGTAATTTGATTTAAGCTTTGAACATTCGTGTGGCCGCCATTACGTTTCAGTCAAGATGGCGGCGATATAAAACATGACACTGAGGTGCCCTTTGCTAGTGCTACCTCTGTACCAAATTTCGTTCCATTCGGTTCCACCGTGTTCGAATTAATAGGGGGAATCAATTTTGACATCAAGATGGCCGCCACCCGCAAACTATTAGGCTAATAACCTATTAGAATGGTCAAAGGATGCTCCCTTCATAAAGGAATGTTGTTGCAAAGTTTGGTAGAGATCGGATGGTTATGTTAGTCGTAATTTAACTTAAACTTTGAACATTTGTGTGGCCGCCATTACGTTTCTGTCAAGATGGCGGCGATATAAAACATGACACTGAGGTGCCCTTTGCTAGTGCTACCTCTGTACCAAATTTCGTTCATTCGGTTCCTCCGTGTTCGAATTAATAGGGGGAATCAATTTTGACATAAAGATGGCCGCCATCCGCAAACTATTAGGCTAATGGCCTAGTAGATTGGTCAAAGGATGCTCCCTCCATAAAGGAATGTTGTTGCAAAGTTTGGTAGAGATCGGATGGTTATGTTAGTCGTAATTTAACTTAAGCTTTGAACATTTGTGTGGCCGCCATTACGTTCCTGTCCATATGGCGGCGATATAAAACATGACACTGAGATGCCCTTTGCTAGTGCTACCTCTGTACCAAATTTCGTTCCATTCGGTTTCACCGTGTTTGAATTAATAGGGGGAATTGATTTTCACACAAAGATGGCCGCCATCCGCAAACTATTAGGCTAATGACCTAGTCATTTGGTCAGAGGATGCTTCCTCTATAAAGGTATGTTGTTGCAAAATTTGGTAGAGATCGGATGATTAGGTTAATCGTAATTTGATTTAAGCTTTGAAAATTTATGTGGCCGCCATTACGTTTCCGTCATGATGGCGGCGATATAAAACATGACACTGAGGTGCCTTTGCTAGTGCTACCTCTGTACCAAATTTCGTTCCATTCGGTTGCACCGTGTTCGAATTAATAGGGGGAATCGATTTTCACACAAAGATGGCCGCCATCCGCAAACTATTACGCTGATGACCTATTAGTTTGGTCAAAGGATGCTCCCCCTATAAAGGTATGTTGTTGAAAAATTTGGTAGAGATCGGATGATTAGGTTAGTCGTAATTAGATTTAAGCTTTGAACATTTGTGTGGCCGCCATTACGTTTCCGTCAAGATGGCGGCGATATAAAACATGACACTGAGGTGCCTTTCGTTAGTACTACCTCTGTACCAAATTTCGTTCCATTCGGTTGCACCGTGTTCGAATTAATAGGGGGAATCGATTTTCACACAAAGCTGGCCGCCATCCGCAAACTATTACGCTGATGACCTATTAGTTTGGTCAAAGGATGCTCCCCCTATAAAGGTATGTTGTTGAAAAATTTGGTAGAGATCGGATGATTAGGTTAGTCGTAATTAGATTTAAGCTTTGAACATTTGTGTGGCCGCCATTACGTTTCCGTCAAGATGGCGGCGATATAAAACATGACACTGAGGTGCCTTTCGTTAGTACTACCTCTGTACCAAATTTCGTTCTATTCGGTTGCACCGTGTTCGAATTAATAGGGGGAATCGATTTTCACACAAAGATGGCCGCCATCCGCAAACTATTACGCTTATGGCCTATTGGTTTGGTCAAAGGATGCTCCCCCCATAAAGGTATGTTGTTGAAAAATTTGGTAGAGATCGGATGATTAGGTTAGTCGTAATTTAATTTAAGCTTTGAACATTTGTGTGGCCGCCATTACGTTTCCGTCAAGATGGCGGCGATATAAAACATGACACTGAGGTGTCGTTTGCTAGTGCTACCGTTGTACCAAATTTCGTTCAATTCGCATTCACCGTGTTCGAATTGATAGGGGGGGACAGACATTCAGAGTACACACACACACACACACACACACACACAGACACACACACACACACACACAGACTCACACACACATACACACACACACAGACTCACACACACACATACACACACACAGACAGACACACTTTTTTCGCCCTGTGTTGATCTCATAAGTCTACTTTCATTTTTTGCAAAAATCGAAAGTAGGCTAAAAACGAAGTAAAAATCATTGGACCTGCTGGGATGTGATCCATAAACCTTCTGCCTATGAGTCCGGGTAGCTACTAGTACGCCAAAGATGCCGAACAAATGTACATGGTTTACAACTGGTTTAGTACAACTCCACAATATTTTGTCTTTCAGTAAACAATTTTATTAGGGATTTCTGCCGTTTCTATAAACCATTTGATACTAAATATGTATTTTTTTTCAGTCTATTCCTAAAAGGATATACACTTACGAAGTTGCGGAAATATATGGATTTACGAGTAAACAATAGCTGCCATTCAACCCAATGGGACGGCACAGACAAGCACGATATAGCACGGTCAGCCTGAACTGTTAGCCACTACTACGGTTACATATTCTATTTTAAAATGCTAATATCCTACCGGTCATCTCCTTGAGTACAGTTTAAACCTCGCTATGTACGCTGATCGTATTTGGTAAGGCCAGGCCTTGTTGAATCGTAAGTTACGGTTTGGCTATAATACTTACATGATTCATAAATACGCAATCTTGAAACTATTTGGCTGATGACCTTGTAGTTAACCGGTAGGCAAAAGACGCTTCTTACATTAAGGTCTATTGTTGCAAAATTTGGTAAAGATCGGATGATTAGGTTAGTCGTAATTTGATTTAAGCTCAGAACATTTGGTTGGACACCATATCTTTTCTGTTATGATGGCGGCGATATACAACATGACACTGAGTTGTCCCTTGTTAGTGCTACCTCTGTAGCAAAGATGGTTTGATTTGGTTTCGTTGTGTTTGAATTGATGGGGGGAATCGATTTGCACACATACACGGCCGCCATTTGCAACCTATTTGGCTGATGACCTTGTCGTTTGGTCAAAGGACGATTCCCACATGAAAGTATGTTGTTGCAATCGCATGATTAGCACACAAGAAGTAACAAGTAGTTCCATGAAGAACTAGACCCTATTTTCATTTAACCTACTTATGTTAATTGCCACTATCAACATACAAAATTTCTGTTTGATTGCTGTAATAGATTCGTAGATATTGAGAACCGACTAAATATTGCGGAAGGACGCCATGTTGGATTTGTATGTTTGTAGGTCTCAGAGTTATGTAAATGAAGATTATTGTGTACGTGTAGTATTCAAACTTCAATCGCATGATTAGGATACAAGAAGTTAAAACGAGTTTTAAAAATTTCGCACAGCTGCCATCTTGTGGTTATGGAAACAATTGAAATAAATTAGATGCTAGTGGATTAACATTTGTACACGGATTTACTGTACCAAGTGTCACTGTACTCGTATGGTTAAATTGCGAGAAACGACCATGTGAATATTTATATTTTGCGTCGCCGCCATGTTAGATTTGTGATCACCAGGTTATTGAAAGCCCTATAGGTGAACGTATGTTCATACCCCTATGAACATTAAAAAAATCAGTTTGATTGCTGTAACAGATTCGTAGATATTGAGATCCGTCTAAATATTTCGGATGGTCGCCATGTTGGATTGTTATATGTATAGGCCATTGAGTCATGTACCATTAAAGGAAAATTATTGCGTAGGTTCTGTATTCAAACTTTTACTTCGATCAATGATTACGACAAAAGAAATAAAAACTAAATTTTAAAATTCGCACAACCGCCATCTTGAGGTTATGTTAAAATTGAACTAAATTAAATACCAGTGCATTGCAATGTGTACAAACATTTGATGCACCAAGTTTCATTGCGTTTGAGTTATTAAATCGCAAGAAAAGTCGATTTAAAACTTTCAACTTCGCTTGACCGCCATGTTCATTTTGTAGTTAACCGGTTTTTGAAAGTTTCATAGATGAACTTCCAGCAGTACCCTTTATCTCCGTGTTAGGCTCCTTAAAACAACAATTATCATCATTATTATCACCTTTATCTCCGTACACAATTTCAGGGTGATACCGGTAATGGTTTCAGAGATATAGAATGCCGGTGAATTATTTCGCACAGCCGCCATCTTGAGGTTATGTAAACAATTGAACGAAGTTAGATGTCGGTGCATTACACTGTGTATAGACATATACTGTTTCATTGCGTTTGGTTGGTTAAATCGCGGGGAACGTCTATTTAAAAGTCGCAACTTCGCTTGGCCGACATGTTGGTTTTGTAGGTACCGGTTTTTTGGAGGTCACATAGGTGAACTTCTAATTGATTCCTTTATCATCGTTCAAAATTTCAGGGTGATATCGGTAATTGTTTCGGAGATATTGAATGTTGGTGAAATATTTCGCACAGCTGCCATGCTGGATTGGTGAGACGTAATAAAATTTGAAGGACAGGGTTGGAGACAGCCGGATTGATGCTAAGACGTTACAGAGTTTCATTGAAAAAGCTCCAGCCGTTTATAAGTTATTAGAGGGGGACACACACACAACACACACATACAAATACACACACACACGGACAAAGGTGATCTCATAAGCCTTTTTTTTTTATAAAATGAAAATAGGCTAAAAAACAGGGCCTGTCCGGGATTTGAACCCGTGACCTCTCGGTCCCGAAATGTGAATCATCCCCTAGATCAACAGGCCGTGATAACATCGCTGTATCTACTGTGTACTCTCCTTGGATACTCAATTGCAATATAAATATAGAGACTGTCCGGGATTTGAACACCCGAAGCGTGAATCATATCCTAGTCCAAAAAGACGTGAGTATGTAGCCCTATCTACCGTGTACTCTCCTTGGTTAGTCAATTGCAATGCAAATAGAGAGCCTGTCCGGGATTTGAACCCCGGACCACTCGCACCCAAAGCGAGAATCATACCCCTAGACCAACAGGCCGTGATTTTATAGGTCTATCTACTACGTACTCTCCTTGCTTAGTCAATTGGAATATAAATATAGGGCCTGACTGGGAATTGAACTCAGGATCTCTCGCACCCAAGGCGAGGTTCATACCCCTAGCCTAGACCATCAGGCCGTGACTGCTAAGTTCCATTTACTGTGTACTCTCCTTGATTAGTCAATTTCAATATAAATATAGGGCCTGTCCGGGATTTGAATCCAGGACCTCTCGCACTCGAAGCGAAAAACATAACCCTAGACCAACTTAAAAAAAACATGTTTCTGCTTGTTCTATTTGTTTCCAGTGTATTGTTTCTTTGTACATGGAGACGTCATAAACACTCACAAGGGCCTGCATGGGTCACCGATTCGAACCATCTTTGGTACACGTGTAGGACATGAACAGGCGTATACCAGGTGCAGGTAGTAAGGTGCTCTTCTCAGCCGTTTCCGAGTAAATTAATTAATTCCAATCACAGTGCGGCTTCTATGTGCGTTGTACGCTAGCGAAGAAACTAGCGCGTGGTGCAGCGGTAAGAACCCTGCTTCGTAGGCGCGGGATCGCTTGATCGAATCCCACCCGTGAGCATTTGCCGAGTGTTGTGTGGTTTTTGCTTTTTTTGTTTGTTTTTTTGTAACCATTGGTAATTTCCAACCAATACCCTTAGCATGAGTCACTGCTTGCGGGGTACGGGGTGGTCTGATGAACGGAACAGACTGGGCCTTCAATGTATAAATGTATACATATAATAGAATACACCTGACTGTGTATAATACCAATGTATTTGCAATGCCGTCGCCTCCGTAGCGTAGCGGGCAGCATGGTTAGCTGCCGCCCCGGAGGTCCTGGGTTCGATTACCGGCTCTGCCACGAAATTTTAAAAGTGGTACGAGGACTGGAACGGGGTCTACTCAGCCTCGGGTGGCCCATCCTCGAAGTGGTTTTCCGTGGTTTCCCACTTCGTCTTCGGGCAAATATCCGGATGGTACATTCTTCAAGGCCACGGCCGCCTCCTTCCCTCTTCCTTGTCTATCCATCCTAACCATCCCTTACCTTCCCTCATGAGGCCCCTGTTCGCTTTGCAGGTGAGGCCGCCTTGGCGAGGTGCCTCACCAGTTGTATCCCTTCCGATTCGATGTTCCCATATCCAGGACACTGCCCGTAGAGGCGGTAGTGGTGAGTTCCCTCGCTGAGTCCGTGGGTTCCACCAACCTGGAGGGTAAACGACAAAAAAAAAAAAATAAAAAAAAATGCAATGCCGATGCTGTACATGATGTAATGTCACAAACGTTGACCCCCATACGACGATTTCAGAATCTCTTTTCCCGCTCACGTAACACGTTATCAAAATTGATTGCAAAATAAACATTATTCACGACACCTACAGTTGTACGAATTGCCAATGTTTATAAAAAATAAAATTCAAACACAGCCCACTGCAAAAGCTCACCGGTGGGCTTCTATTCTGCGATCCCGCGCTTACGAAGCAGGGCTCTTACCGATGCACCACGCGCTGGTGACCTTCTTTCTAGCGTACAACGCGCATAGACGCCACACTGTAATTGCAATTAATTAATTTCTCGGAAACGGCTGAGAAGCGCACCTTACTACTTGCACCTGATATACGCCTGGTCATGCCCTCTACACGTGTACTTAAGATGGTTCGAATCGGTGACGCATGCATCGTATCCTCCCTTTGTCAGTCCCCGAGCCATAGGAATTAACTTCAGGAGATTAAATTCCCCATGACCCGCCCAGGAATCGTACTCGTGAATCTTCGGACCAAAGCCTAGCACGCTAACCTATTAGCCACGGAGCCAACTAGCCATGGAAGTCTCGTCGTACACTTTAGCAATAAAGCACCATTGGTAAAGAAATGGTTATGTGCTGCCCTCTAAAGTTCTGTTGTCGGCGGAACAGGTTCATAATGAAATGAGCTGTATGTAGGACACATGGCTCATCTTCTCAAGAACGTGTTCTCTGACTTGAATGTATTTCACTTGTAAGACGACGGCGAGGTACCATTTTCAGCAGTTTATTCGCATACCTGCATACATCAGTGCAGTTAGTTTCTTCTCGCGGCGTAGCCGTGCTCGTTTATTCTTTTGCTATGGCCGCGTGGGCAATTGCAGCAGTTCCGGGGATCGCAGGTTCAAATCCCAGCGCTGACAGCGGCTACCTTGAGTGTGTTTTTTTTCCACACTCCCTCAAAGCAAATGCCGGGATAGTACCTTACTTTTAAGTTCCTAGGCACAAACACCATCCCTGTCCCCAATACAGTTACGCATGTCTATGTAATTCAATTGAGGGTTGGAAAGGAGTCACCCGTGGCCTTAAGTTAGGAACCATCCCGGCATTTGCCTGCAGTAGAAGCGGGAATGCACGGAAAGCCACTTCCAAAATGGCTGAGATGGGTATCGAACCCATCTCTTCTCAGCCAAGCGTGCTAGACGCTACATCACGAGGGGTCATTCTCTTGACAAAATTAACGGTCGCCAGTCACCATCCCCAGATGTATCCGCGAACACAGTGTGTTGAGCTGCCAGACACCGTCCTTGCGACGGTAGAGGGATAATCCCTCGCATTATTTAATCTAGTGAAGCCGAACTGAGAGGATAAGCGATAAAAAAAAGTATTAGTCTAATCGTCGCCTCCGTTGCGTAGTGGTCAGCGTGCTTAGCTGCCACCCCAAAGGTCCGAGGTTCGAGGCTCTGCCACGAAATTTGAAAAGTGGTATGAGGACTGGAACGGGGTCTACTCAGTCTAGGGTGGCCCTACCTCTGACATCCTCGGAGTGGTTTTCCTTGGTTTCCCACTTCGTCTTCCTACAAATGCCGGGATGATACCTACCACCAGGTCACGGCCGCCTTCTTCCCTCTTCTTTGTCTATCCCTCCCATACTTCCCATCCCTCATGAGGCCCCCTGTTCGCTTTGCAGGTGAGGCCGCCTGGGCGAGGTGCTAGTCTCAGTCCCCTCCCCAGTTGTAACGCCCAACCCGATATCAAGCTCCAGGACACTGCCCGTAGAGGCGGTAAAGGTGGGATAAATCGCTGAGTCCGTGGGAAAAGCCTACCTGGAGGGTAGATAGATAGATAGATAGATTTATTTTGTCTGGCAAGATTAGGGCCATTGGGCCCTCTCTTCCATCTAACCAGATTTTACAATTAATACATTATTACATTATTTGCAAAACTAACAATGGTACTTAAATCTAACAGGAATACATTTCAGATTTGATCACAATACATATAATGGCAGGTAAGCATGGCGTAGGAAAAATTATTGTAATTAGTTAATTATAGCTAAAGTAAGGAAATAATAGGGAAACACAAACACTAATAAAACAGAACCTGATGATGAAGTGATGATGTTGATGATGATGATAAGCATCATGGATGAGTTATTACTATAGCCTAATATTGATTTTGCAATGCGCATTTAAAAGGATGTAAGAAAACATTTAGGTAACTAAACAGAAAATAAATAAAACGTAAATTAGAAACACGAATATAACTCAGCATAAGGATTCAAATATTTGACGTGTTGAGTTCAGGTTTCATTTCTTTTGTGATATGTACAGCTGGCATTGCTGCCTGAAGCTAGACGGGGTTGTTCCTCTGACAGAGTGCGGCAGGTTGTTCCACAGTCGTGCAGTAGAAATTACGAAGGAGTTAGTGTAGCGTACCGTACGGTGTATTGGTATGAGCATGAGTGAATCATTTTTTGACCGTGTACCAAGACTATGTTCGTGTGAGAGGCAGTGAAACTGAGAATGCAGGTAAGCTGGAGAGGAACTTAAGAGTATTTGTCGGAAAAGATATAAAGAATGAAGATCGCGGCGTTGATTTAGTCGCACCCAGCTGAGTTGTTCGTACGCAGGGGTGACGTGGTCGTAATACCGTAAGTTGCATATGTAGCGTACACAGGCATTTTGTGCTAGTTGGAGTTTGTTTTTAAGAGTAGCAGACAGGTCATTGTATACCACATCGCAATAGTCAAAATGAGGCAGTACTAGGGAGGAAACAAGTCGTTCTTTTAACACGCGAGAGAAAATATTCCCAAATCGTCTCAATGAATTCAGTGCGGAAAAACTTTTCTAGAGACGTTGTGGACTTGCTGCGTCCAAGAGAGTTGTTCGTCAATTATCACGCCCAGATCTTTGACTGATTCTCGGAATTCGATTGGGGAGTCGCGCAAGCGTAAGTTTGGTAGGGTGGGATTATTTTAGGTAGATTTCATTAGAAAGCTAACTATTGCAATGGGTCCCATGTTTCGACTTCCAGAAAATTTCGACATATCTTCGCGTTTCACATCCCCCAGACCCCAAAACCACCGTCAGTTCAAAAGTTTATATATAATTTATGTATGTATATATATATATATATGTATATCAGTTTCTTGTGGACACGATAACTGCCGTAATTTTGCACCAATCACTTTGCATTTTTTACCGAATATGTATACCTATAAAATATCGGTCGAGTTCGTTACTGGGCTAAATCGGTCGAAGGGGGTGAAAATGGGGGGCTTTTTTCGAAAAAGTGAAATATTGCTATAACACTCTTAATATGTGAAATATCGAATCCGTTCAACCTTCATACTATGTGTCGGATAAAGCCCAAACATTTATGTTTGAAGATTTTTTTTATAGCACCAACCATTGACCAAAGGGGTGGGAAAAAGGTTTTTTTTTCGGGAAACATTAATCATATCTCTCTTAATAGGCACAATATCAAAACCGTACAAAATGGACAATATTCCCCTAATAATTACCTAAAACTTTTGTCTGAAAGAATTTTTGATATGACCCACCATTTCGCCAAGGGATGAGAAAAATGATTTCGGAATTATAAGAAAATGCCAAGAGCTATCAGTGGTTGCCATGGCAACACTACTAAATTGATGAGGGATGAGCCATCAGACGTTGCCATTACAACGCACTTGTACGAGATCAGATTCAGTATTTCCATCTGACTAAGCCGGCCCCGTGGTGTTGGAGTAGCGCGCCTGCCTCTCACCCGGAGGCCCCGGGTTCGATCCCCGGCTCCGTCAGGGATTTTAAAACTGACGTGAGGGTTGGAACGGGGTGCACTCAGCCTCGTGAGGACAATTGAGTAGCTGTCTGACAGTGAGACAGCACCCCGATCTCGAATACCAAGATTAACGGCCGAGGGGACCCGACGCGCTGATCACGCGTCACCCCAATATCTGCAGGCCAAATGGCTGGGCAGCGGTCGCTTGGTCGGCCTTAGCCCGTCATGGGCTGGATGGTGCCACGGGTTGACTTTGACATCTGACTAAGTGGGAAGCGGCTTCGGTGACGTAATTGGTAGCATGCAGAATGTCTATGCCCAAGGTCGCGGTTTCAAAGCCGGCCGAAGTCGTCGGATTTTCTAAGAGCTCTAAAATCCCTCAGTATGCTTTCCTTTGGAGGGGAAGTTCCAACGTTCGTTGCGAGTTGCTGGTTGGGGTGGCATCTAGTAGCCAAGTTCACAGCTAGGTGTCGTTGACGGTAGCACCTGGTGCCAACATTAGGAACTACTGCTTGAAATTGACCGTCTGCAGTCCTTACCTGAATTAAGACTACTACAGCCATTAAAATTCACACCGTTTATCAGACAGATTCTACACTCACCGAAAGTACACGGGGTTAGATGACCGCGTTGTCGCAGCCCCTAAACTGAGGAACCAAACAGAGGTAGATTTCATTAGAAAGCTAACTATTGCAATGGGTACCATGTTTCGACTTCCGGAAAATTTCGACATATCTTCGCGTTTCACATCCCCCAGACCCCAAAACCACCGTCAGTTCAAAAGTTTATATATAATTTATGTACGTATATGTGTATATATATATATATATATATATATATATATATATATATATATATATATATATATATATATATATGTATATCAGTTTCTTCTGGACACGATAACTGCCGTAATTTTTCACCGATCACTTTGAATTTTTACCGAATATGTATACCTATAAAATATCGGTCGAGTTCGTTACTGGGTTAAATCGGCCGAAGGGGGTGAAAATGGGGGGCTTTTTCGAAAAAGTGAAATATTGCTATAACTCTCTTAATATGTGAAATATCGAATCCGTTCAACGTTCATACTATGTGTCGGATAATGCCCAAAAATTATGTTTCAAGAGTTTTTTTTATAGCACCAACCATTGACCAATGGGGTGGGAAAAAGTGGGTTTTTCGGGAAACATTAATCATATCTCTCTTAATAGGCACAATATCAAAACCGTACAAAATATACAATATTCCCCTAATAATTTCCTAAAATTTTGTCTGAAAGAATTTTTGATATGACCCACCATTATGCCAAGGGATGAGAAAAATGATTTCGGAATTATAAGAAAATGCCAAGAGCTATCAGTGGTTGCCATGGCAATACTACTAAATTGATGAGGAATGAGCCATCAGACGTTGCCAAGATAACGCACTTGCACGAGATCATATTCCGAATTCCATCTGGCTAAGTGTGAAGCGGCTTCGGTGTCGTAACTGGTAGCAAGCATGCTGAATGTCTATGCCCAAGGTCGCGAGTTCAAAGGCGGCCGAAGTCGTCGGACTTTCTAAGAGCGCTAAAAATCCCTCAGTATGCTTTCCTTTGGAGGGAAAGTTCCAACGTTCGTTGCGAGTGGCTGGTTGCGGTGGCATCTAGTAGCCAAGTTCACAGGTAGGTGTCGTTGACGGTAGTACCTGGTAGCAACATTAGGAACTACTACTTGAAATTGACCGCCTGCAGTCCTTACCTGATTTACAGACTAATACAGCCATCCCTAAGTACTCGGGGTTACATGACCGCGTTGTCGCAGCCCCTAAACTGAGGAACCAACGAAAATCTCTGCGGGAGATATAATTTTGCGTGAAGAAGTAACAGACCGTTACATAGTTACACATCAGTGTCGAATCCTTGCCTAAGGACAGTGTGACCACAAGTATAAAAATGGACCCCAAATGACAAGAAGGTTACCGTTCCCATAAGACAATAAAATGTTTAAAATAAGCATAAAATGACGAAACAAGGTTAATTAAGCTCCAATTATAAGATACCTTCTCACAATAAATGAGGTCTGATCCTTCTACGAAAACCTGCATATTCTGCCTATTTTCGCCTATCCCCAAGTTTGTCCGGTGAAATCTACCTCCTCCTTCCGGCGTGCCGAGAGGACTTTTTTTTTATTTTATGGAGATTTTTTGGGTGGGAGATTATGATAGCTTGTGTTTTTGTCTCATTGAGTCGTAGTCCATGTGAATTGGACCAATTACAAATTTCAGTTAAGTCCTCATTGAAAGCTTTGATTCCTTGCGATAGTCTTTTTGGTGCAGCATGCAGATGGAGTTGTACATCGTCAGCGTATAAGTGATATTTGCATTTAGTTATCGATGAAGTGATATCATTTATGTAGATCGAGAAGAGAAGGGGTCCTAGAACTGATCCCTGAGGGACTCGTCTTACCACTGAGCGCCAAGAAGACATTTGATTTGAATTACTTTTAACGCGCTTTTGGCGCCCATGTAGATATGAGTCCACCCATTGGATACTGTTCATAGAGAGATGCATTTTGAATAGGCTAGAGAGTAATATGTCATGATCAACAGAATCAAATGCTTTGCTGAAATCAAGCAGTGCTATGATTGTTGCTTGCCCACTGTCCATAGCCTTTCTTATGTCATCCGTGACCTTAAGTACTGCCGTAGTAGTGCTGTGATTTTTCCGGAAGCCAGATTGGTGCTCATCAATGATGTTGTGCGCTTGCAAATAGCAGGAGAGTTGTTCGTACACGATAAATTCGAGAGATTTGGAGATGGCAGATAATATGCTCACTGGGCGATAGTCACTCACGTTTTTGGCTTGTGTGTTTTTAGGGATTGGAATGACAATAGCCGCTTTCCATAGCGATGGGTACGTACCGGTCATTAACGAGTAGTTGAATATGTGTGTAATTGTGGGAAGAATAATGTCAATGATTCGTTTGAATATTTCTATTTCTATATTGTCGATCCCTTTCGATTTTGATTTGATTCTATGAATGACACGTCTGACTTGTGACGGGGTGACATGCGAGAAGTAGAATTTTTCTGACTACGAAAGAAATTAGTCTAATCAAAATTGCTCACATAAAAATAAAGATGTTTTACGAAAGGTTAAGTCTCGCTATTCATGGTATGTTGACTAATAATATAGTAGACTAATATTTAGGACATAGTCTGCTAGGACATAATTCTTAATTGCCACAATAATTTGCATTACATAAAGACTTAGTAGCTACGCATACGCTATCTCCTGAGATTACTGTTATACTGTACACTACTCTAACTAATGCTACCTATCAGTCAGCGTCAATACCTCGTATATTTAGACACAGCCTACTAGATAGAGAATTACTACAGCGCTCAGGCCACACACTACTACGAGAGGATCAAGGTGGCAGTGATTACAGAGACTGCAGCTCCCAGGTCACAGATTACCCTGCTAGGCCTCCTAGAGTCGGGAACACCTCCTGCATTCAATACGCAGGACGGCAAACCAGTAGCCCCATCAACTAACTGCACACTACACGGAGTTCACAGAACCACGCTCACGATTACTGTAGGATCTGCATTATGTCTAGAAGCGAAGGGCCCACTATAGGCCTAGACAACCAGGAAAGAAAGCTCCAGAGATGGTTGGTTCCTCAGTTTAGGGGCTGCGACAACGCGGTCATGTAGCCCCGTGTACTTTGGGTGTGTGTAGAATCTGTCTGATAACCAGTGTTAGTTGTGATGAATGTACTAGTGTGTGTTAAAATAAATAAATAAATAAATAAATAAATAAATAAATAAATAAATAAATATATATATATATATAAATAAGCCCATTATAATCCCTTTAGGGCAAGGGCCTTCTACCGATTCGTAGGGCAAACTCAATTTAACTCGTACGGTGAGCCGGTCAGTGCGAGTGAAGTGTTTTTAATTCACGTAAGGACTGAAGACTATAATTTCAAGTAGTTCCTACTTTCGCTACCAAATGTTGCCGTCCACGACACCCACCTGTGAACTTCGCTACTACTAGATGGCATCGCAACCAGCGCCTGGTGACGAACGTTGGAACTTAAGAGCATTAATCAAACCTAACCTTCAAATTTGGGCTTCACACAAGTGTAGTTAGTGGAAGGTTCTTTGCCATGCCATAAACCAATGTCATGAGACCGCTGGCTTTATTTCCCCTCCGAAGGAAGGCATCTGAGGGATTTTAACACTCATAAAAACCCGACGACTTCGGCCGGGTTTGAGTTATAGTTACTGTTGTTTTAAGGGGCAGAACGTCGAGGTCATCTGCCCCAGGCCGGGTTTGAACCCACGATCTTGGGCATAGAAGCTCAGCAGAGTGCCAGAGAGAGAGAGCAATCCGATATCCCACGATTCCTAAATACCACTAATGGCTGTACTTAGGACACAGACATCGATGAACTTGAGTACTGCCGCGACCGCCTTCAGGACACATTAACCAGACTTACTCAGCTAGACGACAGTATTCACGACATTCTCACTGACGTACTATATAACTCCGACACGGCCAGTTGCGAAAAGTATATTGACAACGCAACACGGGGTATACAAAAGGCCAAATGAGGGGTGGACAAAAGAAAATTCCCTTGCCACCACCGACTTGTCCATAATTCAAACTCTGACCACTCGAAGCCCTGCTTTCACGCACTCCATCAAATTGACACCTGTAAAACATGAATCAATCTCCGGCGATAATGAGACATGGATGCGTTTCTGGGAGCAATTCGAAACATCTATCGATATTGACCAGTTACTATCAACCGTTAATAAACACGTCTTCTTACGCGGGTACCTAGAAGGAGAACCGAAATACCTCGTTGTGGAATTGCCGTGACAGCGTCTACTTACGAGGATACTGAAATAGTTTTAAAGGCCAAATATGGAGATCAGAACCGCATAATACAAGCGCACATTGACTTCCTGGAAGATATCCGGCCATTGACAACTGCTTCTCGGAAACACTAAACGTGACATAGCCTACATTGAATGCAATCGCCGTATTCAAGCACTGCAGGCCCTCGGAGTGAATGTGAACAACTATGGACGAGTACTCGTCCCCAAAATACGTCGAACCTTCCCTGATGATATCTGCAGACGTTGGATATTTCATGCAAAGAGAAATGATATTTTGGAGGCCGATGTTATCCAGTTAATGATATTTCTTGGCGAAGAAGTCGACGGGGCACTTGTCACGCAAAAGATCAGAGGAGGCTTCATGTTTTCGACCAGTTTCGTTCCCATTACTTCAGCATTTCCAGTCCACACTTAGTCAGGGAAATCACCCAAAACATTTAAAAGGTCATCAGAGCCATATTGTGTATTTTGCGACCAACGAGGACATTGGGCGCAAATCTACCAGAAGGTAAAAACCGTTCACGACAGAATATATAAGCTGAAAGCCGACAACCACTGCTTCCTCTGTCTAAATCGTGGGCATAACTTCAAGAACTGCAGTAGATGGGATAGAGCAGATTGTTCAAAATCCAAGCAATCCCATCACTATTCTATTTGTTCGAACTACGAAGTGACTTCTACTTCAGTCAATAAAATCCACTTCCAGCTTCCTGACTATACCCACTTGCAAACGGCACTTCCGAGTTGTTGGACCAACTGGCTTAAGTAAAACGACCCGTTGCATCTTGGATGGAGTTAGCCAGTCTACATTTGTGATATAATGACAGAATGAAGTAAGGAACACACACATTACATTGTATCGTAGTATTGTTTATTAATACGCCATCATTCGTTCAGAGATAACATTGTCCATGTCCGTGCTAGGATTCCAAATATCCTAGCACAAAGAGGCTGTACTATCGCCAACATGCCTAAGTCGAAATGGGCTGCAAACTCACTCACACTGCAAAAGGAGTGGCAACATCGAAATCTACCCTTTCAAGAAGCGACACAGATCTTGGGAATCAACTGGAACACGAGCCACGACACACTACATCTTTCAACTATTGATGCACGCCAGATATCTTCATATGATCCCGCCACAAAACGTAATTTTCTTCAGATTACGTCTCGGCTTTACGATCCTCTCGGATTATTTTCTCCAGTGACGATAATTGGAAAGATCTGGAAAGATCTTGTTTCAGGAGGGGCAGATGACCTTGTAGTTCCGCCCCTTAAAATCTCAATAACTAACTTGTTTCAGGAAACATGAACTAGAGGCATTGCGTGGCACGAAACTTTGCCCTCAGACCTAGGAGCGAGTGGTCAGTATGGTGTTCGAATCTTCAACTCGTCTCGGACATTCAATGCCCCAGTTGGACAGGCACTTCCGACAAAGACTTTGACAACTACACTCTACACGTATTCTGCGCCGCTTCGGAACGAGCATACGGTGCTGCTCTTTATCTCAAGCTCATGATACCACTACTGTTCAGTTAGTATGCAGCAAAGCAAGACTCGCTCCTATCAAGATGATCAGGCTCCGGCGTTCGGAACTACTTGCAGCACTTGTGGGCACAAGACTCCTTCGTTACTTCTGCCGTGCTAAAAACACTGACATTCGAAAGGCACCTCTGTGACCGATTCGGCTATCACTTTAGGCTGGATACAAACCATTGGAAACCTTTCATATGCAACCGAGTGTCTGAAAATCATTGACTGCACCTCACCATCCCAATGGTTCCCTTGTCCAGGAACGAACAATCCCGCCGATCTTCAATCACGAGGACTGCATGCACAGAATCTAAGATAAGCAATGATTTGGTGGCATGGACCCGTCTGGTTGAGTGATCCTCTACGATGCTGTCCCCACAAATACAGCACCGAATATCTCACACTTCCCGAGGCTAAAAGGAGCTCTTGTCAAGTCCATGTGATCACCACCCATGAGGCTCTCGTTAACGTCACAAGATTCAGCAAATACATAAAACTCCTTCGCACTACAGCTTGGATTCTCCGGATCTTTAATAATCTTTGGTCAACAAAGAAACAAACTGGCGACATGACAGTATTGGAACTCAAAGTAAGTCGACGAAGCCTGATAGCTTCCCACAGCGGGAGAGCTTTGAGGCGGAATATGAAGCTTTGTTACCCCAGGCATCAAATATTGCATCATTTCAGCCGTTATTGCAAGACTGTCCTCTTTCGCACGCCAGACTGGATCCAGATAGCCCGTCCGATATAGTTGGTCGACCCCATAGTGGTCGACTAGGGTGGGGAGGATGTGGAAGCCTGAACTAGTAAAGCCTCTTTGTGCTAGGATTCTTGGAATCTAGCACGGGCATGGACAATGTAATCTCTGAACAAATGATGGCGTATTAAATAACAATACTTCGATACTATGTAATGTGTGTGTTCCCTACTTCATTCTGTCATTATATGCCATATTAGCGATTTAGAATAATACCATCATTATAATTATGTTGGTAACACCGGTAATTAAGCTTTGCTTGAGCATTGAAAATTTATTTATTTATTTATTTATTCCTTCTTCGTTTTGGCCTGCTTGGACCACGTTACTTCAATCGTTTGCACCCTAGAGCTTTAACTCTTCCCCAATGTTCTCGCATTTGCGTTTTGTGACCCTCCTTTCTTTCATCAGTCCACTTCTTGCCAGTTTTCATTTTTTTTTTCTTTGAAGCTCTTGTATGCTCGAAGTCTTCTCCGGAGAGGTGCACGTTCCTGAGTGTCTTCAAGTGTGAGTCCTACTTCCCGAAGATGTTTTTCAACTTCGATGAACCAGGTTCCTTTGGTTTTCTTGATAAAAAAGTAGAAAAAGATCTTGTTGTTCTGTCTCTGCGAGCTCATGCGTGTTATGTGGTCATAAAATTGAATCCTCCTTTTCCGAATGGTGTCAGTTATCCTCTCAATGTGCAGGCATAGTTCGTTGTTATGCCGTTTCCTGTACTCCTAAATTTCTCTGATTGGTCCAAGGAACTTCCTCACGATTTTCATTTCTTTGGCTTCTAACGTTTCAATCAGACCTTTTCTATACATTGCCAGGCATTCTGCTGCGTACAGGGCTTCCGGGTGAATGACTGAACAATGATGCTTAAACTTGGCGTTGATGGACACTGATCTTTTGTTGTAGACATCTCTAGTTGGCTGGTATGCCGCTTCTATCTTGTTGATCCTAGCTATGATTGCTTCTTTCTCAGATTTGTTAGGTACTATCCACTCGCCTACGTACTTACACTTTTCTGCCTGCTTGATTTTGCCCTGTTCCACAATGAACTCTCTGGGAGCTCATTTAATATTAGTTATAATATTTATTTATTTATTTATTTATTTATTTATTTATTTTAAAACATCAGTCCTAACTGTTGAGCTATTATTATTGTTAATCATCAAATAACGCATACTAAGGGAGCGGCACAAATAGAGATAGTACTGTGTTTCACCGCCCTTCTTCCACTTTCCCACGCCGCTCGCCAATGCATAGTAGCCAATGGTGACAGAAAAGAAATCAAATCCTTAAATTAATGGTGTGTTGTATACATGAAGGATATTAGTAGACATTCTGGTGCTGTAATTCGTTTAGGTGTTCTTTCAAATGTTCCGTCCGCCTCGTGGTACTGATTCTGTGCACTGCCAAGAAATTGAATTCTGGTATGAGGGCTGGAGTGGAATAGGTCTAACAATAACTTATTCTTTTCCCATATCAGTCATCCTAGAAGTGGTTTCCAACTTACTGTACGTAAATACAATACAAACACACTCTCTTGTACTGACACGACAGCATACATTTGTATACCCAGATCCGTTTCGAAATACAGCATATTCTTCTGACTTTCGCGAATTTTGGCCGTCGGTCAGGCTGTAATAGGAAAAATATTGAGGTTTTCGTAGAGAGGCGAGACACATCTCATTTTTAAATCCTCATTGTGAGAAACTCTTGTACAATTTGAGTTTATCATTTCATTGTCTTATGGGGACGGAAGTCTTTACGTCATTTGGGACTATTTTTAAACCGGTGGTCACACTGTTCTTATGCAAGGTTTCAACACTGATATTTAACTCTCTAACGGCCTGTTACTTATTCACGCAAAATTGTACCTCTCAATGAGACAGACGGAAAGCTGAATGTGATCTCGTGAGCAGGCGTTGTCATGGCAACCTCTGCTGGCTCTTCCCTCATCAATTTTGCATTTTCTTATAATTCCGAAACTATTTTGCTCATCTCTTGGCGTAACGGTGGGTCATATGAAAATTCCTTTCAGACAAAAGAATGTAATTATTAGAGGAGTGACGGTTTTGATATAGTGCCTATTAAAAGAGATATGATTTTTAGCCTATTTTCATTTATGAAACAAGTAGTACAGTGAAGAACTCAAGCCTATATTCATATCCTATTTATGTTAATTGCCTCTATCAACAAACAAAATTTCAGTTTGATTGCTGTAATAGATTCGTAGATATTGGGAACCGTCTAAATATTTCGCATGGTCGCCATGTTGCATTTTTATAAACGTAGGTCTTAAAGTAATGTACTATTACATGAAAATTATTGTGTAGGTGTAGTATTCAAACTTCAATCGCATGATTAGGACACAAGAAATAGAAACAAGATTTTGAAATTTCGCACAGCTTCCATCTTGTGGTTATGAAAAGAATTGAAAAAAAAATCGATGCCAGTGAATTAAAACTTGTATAAGCATTTACCGTACCAAGTTTCACAGCTCTCGGATGGATAAATCACGAACAACGTCCTTTTGAATATTTATATTTCGCGTCACCGCCATGTTCGATTTGTGCTCGCCAGGTTATTGAAAATCCCATAGGCTATGTGAACTTATGTTCATAGCCTCTATGAACATAATACAATTCGGCTTGATTGCTGTAATAAATTCGTATATAGGCCTATTGATAACCGTGTAAATATTTCGGATGGTCGCCATGTTGGATTGTTATATGTATAGGCAATATAGTAATGTACCATTAAATGCAAATTGTTTCGTAGGTTCATTATTCAAACTTTCACTTCGATCGCATTATTACGACACAAGAAAGAAAAACTTAATTTTAAAATTTTGCACTGCCGCCATCTTGAGGTTATGCAAACAATTGAACGAAATTAGATGCCAGTGCATTACAATGTGTTTAATCATTTACTGTAGCATATTTCACTGCGCTCACTTGGTTAAATCGCGAGAAAAGTCTATTAAAATGGATCAACTTCGCTTGGCCGCCATGTCTTGTACTTTACAGGTTTTTGAAAGTCTCATACGGGTTCAAACCCGGCTGAAGCCGTCGCATTTTTTAAGAGCGTTAACATCCCTCAGTAAGCCTTCCTTCGGAGGGGAAGTAAAGCTGGCGGTCCCATATCATAGATTTATGGCATGTTAAAGAACCTTCCACTAATTACACCTGTGTGAAGCTAAATTGTATAGGTTAACCATGTAAACAACGCTCTTATGTCCCTACGTTCCTTGCCAAGAGCCGACTGCGGTGGCGTCAGTAGTGGTTTTGTGGGGGTTCAAAACCCTCCACCTCCACACCCTCCACACAAGATGGCGGCGGTGCGATATCTCTCGAACTTATGGTTGGATTTTAACAAATGAGGTGTCATTGAACTCGGGCTGACACCCCCTTTCCAATGGACAACATATTTCAACCCCAAAATAAAACCTACCCCTACTAGGGGGTGAAATTGTATTTTTTTTGAGAATCTCTCTTTCCAATTGCAACATGTGAGAGTTTGAATGCTAATATGGAATGAAAAGTTGTTCTACACAAGAGACATGTGTGCGGTGGAAAGCCACTATGAATTAGCATGCCCACTCATGGCTTTTGAAGAGGGTGGGGGAGCGGTTCCTTGTTGACGAGTCCCTGTGGACGGGTCATTGTTGACGAGTCATTGTTGACGGGTCCTTGTTGACGAGTCCTTGTGGACAAGTCCTTGTGGACGAGTGCTTGTCCCTTTGGACTGATCCCTTTGGACGGGTCCCTTTGACCTGGTTCCTACGGACTAGCCCATGAATTTATTTAAATTATATTAAAGGGCCTAACTACATTTGTGTGTGTGTGTTGAATTGACGTTGTTCACTAATCCCCCACTACTATAATGGGATAACGATATGAAAGGAAAGTGATGAAATACATGTGAACATACAAGGGATCTAACTTGGTGGATGGATGTGTTCTAACAAGTCATTTGTAGTTGAAAGAGAATAATACATGTTCTTAAGATGTTAAAACTGAGGAGATGGCACGTGCAGTAAGACGTCTTGTTACTTCCTGTGTCATATTACAGACATGACAGAGAGCGTGCAGATCTGTTGCTATTACTAACACTGCAGTAATTTGAAACCGCAAGTGTTCATGAAGACAATGGATGATGATCATGCAAAGTTAGCAGTTATTGGATATTACACAGGTGTTCCTTCCGGTGTCATGTTGCTGACATACCAGAGAGCGCACACTGCTGTTGCTATGACTGACGCTGCAGTAATTTGAAACCCCATATGTTGATTAAGACAATGGGTGATGATCATGCAAAGTCAGCAGTCATTGAATACCACACAGGTGTTCCTAGTGTACTTTGGACTCTCAACTGTATTGGGAAAGGAATTGCAATGATCTGCAAAAAACTGCTGACACGAGCGATGAGAGTTTATATATGAGGGGTCTCATATATCTCCCTACTGTCAGTCTTTATTACTCGCTTTGAGTGAACAGTGCTCTATTACTGCTCAAGAGTTGTAAAGCCGTTTTGGTAGAAAATCATTAAATTATTTTGCAAACTAAGTACTTATTATTAATGGATTGTAGTCTTTTATTACTAATTGATGTTGAAGTTATTGATTGGAATGTATTTATTGATTGATTGATTTGTTTGCAGATAATTGGGTACTTGTAGGATACCAGATTCCTACAATCTGTTCATTCAGTGGCATCAGTTGATCAATTATAAAAAGGTAAGCGCCCCTCTAATAACTTTTAAACAGTTAGAGTGATATTTTCCAATGTTCTCCACTACATGTCAGTGAAAATGGTATATTTGGCAGTCAAACGTTGGAACTACTTGACCATGATGTGTAAAGCTAATTTTGTAGGTTAGATTTTGATTACCACTCTATTAAGTTCGAATGTTCATTGCTAGGTGTCAGTGACAGAGGGAATATTTAAAGTCTTAACCTCAGTTCACTTAACTTTACCTAACTTAACCTTGTCATGTGACATGTTTTACAAGTTTAAACTTGTTTTAAGACTGACTATGACGTCACACTTAGATCACTTAACTGGCGATCGCTGGTTTCCAATATGTGACATGTTCTACAAGCTTAGACTTGTTTTAAGACTGACTATGACGTCACACTTAGCTCACTTAACTAGTGATCGCTGGTTTCTATCACGTGACATGTTCTACAAGTTTAGACTTGTTTTAAGATTGGTTATGACGTCACACTTAGCTCACTTAACTGGTGATCACTGGTTTCTATCACTCTATCATGTTCCAATGTTCACCGCTAGGTGTCAGTGACAGTGGTATATAGTAACCCCCAGTTAGAACTACATGAAGTTAGACTTGCTAGGAGTTCACAGATGATCGATTTAAATACCCTGCTATAACCATTGACGGGAATATAATTAAACTATTTATATTGTAAATTTTGTTTTATCTTTTACTAACATTGATTATTTCTTTCTTTTATAGATAACTTGGAAAGTAATCATCATGTTCAAGTGTGGTGACTGTAAGAAACAGTTCTCAAGACCTGACAACCTTCAACGTCATGCAAGTACAAAACATAATCAGAAAATGTTTGTGTGCAGTCATTGTGCTACCACATTTAACAGGCAAGATAGTCTTACACGACATGTACATTTAATGCATGTCAGTTCAGCACAATTTTCGTGTTCAGTTTGCGAACTTGGTTTTTCTGATGTAAAGCGATATCAATCCCACAAGGTTGAAGTGCATGGAGAACAACAGGAATTGAAATATGTAAAACCATCAACTAGCACGGAACCTTTAAATGAATGTGATGCTCAAAAGCGTAAACGTTCTCAAGATTGTGAAAATTGTTGTGCAACAAAAAGAAAAAAGAATGGTGAACCTTCAATAACACATTGTGATGTATGTAATATTGATATACCTTCTTCAATCATTCATGGACATTTACGCAGTATTCAACATAAAAATAACACTTGCCATGAAAGAAATTCTGGAAATGTTCAACAAATTGGTAGTGCATTTAAAAGTCGAATTGCTAGTTATAGACTTCATAGTGAAGAAAAAACTCAAAGTATTGAATCATTTTTAAAAAATGTTCAACCTACTGTGTTTGGCTTAGTAGAAAATGTTTTATTAGAGCATAAAACAATTAAAATGAATTTTGAACTTTTTGGCCTCTATGTAAAAACTGGGAGCGAAGATGAAATTACAGATATCAAATCCTTTAATACAAAAAACATAATTGTTAGCGAATCAACTAATATTAGTGATATATACCAAAATATTTCAAGTGCTATCATTGTGAAGAGTGAAGAGTTCCAGGAAAGGGAGTCAGGCTGGGCGTTAGTTGAAGTACTTTATTTAGAAACCAACATGAATAAATATAATCCCCTTCGAGCATCATCATACGTTGATTTGCCCGGATGGATCAAACGTAAGCACGCTTGTGTAAACGTTATGAATAATTATGACGCATGCTTTGCATGGGCTGTAACCTCAGCTCTCCATCCAGCAGTGGGACATTTGGAGAGAACGTCATCTTATCCTCACTATTCTTCAGTGTTAGATTTAAAAGAAATAGAATTTCCTATGGCGATAAAAGACATTCAACGTTTTGAAGAGCTGAACAATGTAAGTATTAATGTTTATGAAATCGAAAATAAGAGTATAGTAGGCCCTCTATATTATACTCAGGAAAAAAAGGATGCTCATGTAAATTTACTATACATAACTGAAGGTGAAAACGCCCACTATTGTTGGATAAAACATTTAAGTAGACTTGTTGGTAGTCAAGTATCAAAACATAAATCTAAGAAGTGGTTGTGTGATGGCTGTTTGCTCTATTTCAGAAAAGAGGACCAACTAACTCAACATCAAAAATGGGGGTGTAATCATGTTCGTACGGTATTACCGACTCCTAAAAATAACATTCTAAAATTTAAGGATTATGAGAAACAGCTTCGAGTACCATTTGTTATATATGCTGACTTCGAGGCTTTGCTAAAACCATTTAATACATGTTCATCAAATCCAGCCCAACCTTTCACCAACACAACTCACATTCATGAACCTTTTAGCTTTGCATATTATATTAAATGTAGTTATGATGACTCTTTAAATAAGTTTGAGCTCTATAGAGGACCTGATGCACCTAAAGTTTTTATGGAAAGGCTTGAGAAAGATGCCATTCGTATATCCTCTATTTTAAATACGATCATTCCAATGGAGTCACTAACTTCCTCAGAGCAAATGAATTTTGAAACTGAAACTAATTGTTTTATATGTGGTGAATGTTTATATTCAGACAGGGTTCGCGATCATGACCATTTAACAGGAAAATATCGTGGTGCTGCTCACCAAGAATGTAATTTAAATTATAGAGTAAGTAAATTCATTCCGGTCATTCTACACAACGGTAGCAAATACGATAACCACTTTATAGTTAAAGAATTTGGAGCTTCAGATGTGAAAATTGATGTGATTGCAAATAATAAGGAACAATACATATCGTTCACAAAATACATCAAAACTAGCAATAAAAAAAACCATTAAACTGCGATTTTTAGATTCATTCCGCTTTATGCCGAGTAGTCTTGATAAGCTGGCTAGTAATTTAAAATCAGATCAGTTTCATGAAATTCATCGTGTCTTTCCTAAAGAAGATGATTTTAATTTGATTCGTCAAAAGGGTATATTCCCTTATGAATATATTAACTGTGTGGAACGTCTTGAGGAGTGTTGTTTACCACCGAAAGATGCATTTTACAGTTCCTTAAACACAAGTCATATCAGTGATCAGGAATATTTACATGCACAACGTGTATGGACACAGTTCCACATTCAAACTTTAGGAGAATTTTCAGACATATATTTGAAGACAGATGTGTTATTATTAGCAGATGGTTTTGAAAATTTTCGAAATGTTTGTATGAAAACTTATGACCTTGATCCTTGTCAGTATTTCACTGCTCCTGGGTTAAGTTTCAGTTCAATGTTGAAAAAAACGAAAGTAAATTTAGAATTAATGACTGATATAGACATGATCAATTTTATAAAATCATCAATTCGAGGTGGATTAGGCCAATGTAGTGGACGGTACTCTAAAGCGAATAATAAATACATGCCTAGCTACAACCCTTGTGAAGAGTCAAAGTATATTGTCTACCTCGATGCAAATAACCAATATGGTTGGGCTATGAGTCAATATCTACCACTGAAAGATTTTCGCTGGCTGACACAACCTGAAATTGATGTCTTACATGTTGACACTCTTAATGATAACGATGATAAAGGATATATTTTAGAGGTAAATCTTGAGTACCCTAAAGAGTTACATGATGATCATAATGATTTACCATTTTGTCCTGAGAATATGAAATCTCCATACATTTCATCACGAACAAAAATGTTAATTGCTAATGTAAATGATAAATGTAAATATGTAATACATTATCAAAACTTGAAACAGTGTCTACAGCATGGATTAAAATTAACTAAAATTCATCGCGTATTGCAATTTCAACAGTCAGCATGGCTCAAACCGTATATTGATCTAAACAATAATTTAAGAACACAGTCAACAAACGCGTTTGAAAAGGATTTTTATAAACTCATGAATAATAGTGTTTTTGGAAAGACTATGGAGAATGTTGATAAACGAGTTGATGTAAACCTGATAACAAAGTGGGAGAATGATGGTAAAAGGTATGGTGCGAGCAACTTAATAAGCAAGCCTATCTTTCATAGCTGTTCAATTATTCATGAGGATTTAGTTGTAATACAAATGAATCGTCTTAAAGTAACTTACAACAAACCCATATATGTGGGATACACCATTCTGGAATTGTCAAAAACACTTGTGTATGAATTTCACTATGATTATGTAAAGAAAAACTATCTTGATAATGCTAAATTACTCTACACAGACACAGATTCTTTTATTTATGAGTTTAAAACTGATGATTTTTATGATGATATCAAAACTGAGCTAAATAGGTTTGATACAAGTGACTATCCAGAGGATAATATTTACCATTTACCTCTAGTAAACAAAAAGGTTCTTGGGAAATTTAAGGATGAATGTGCTGGTGTTATTATAGACACCTTTGTAGGCACAAAATCTAAATCATACAGCTATATGACAATTGATGATGTAGTAGTAAAAAAATTAAAAGGAGTGAAAAAGAATGTTGTTAGTAAAGAGTTAGATATAAGTGATTATAAGAACTGTATAGTTAGTAACCCACCTGTATTATATAAGAAAATGTGTGTATTTAGAAGTAAAAATCATCAGCTACATACCAATTTGTTGAACAAAGTTGCTTTAAGTAATGAAGACAACAAACGATTCATTATACCCAACACATTTAATACTCTTGCTTGGGGAAACAGTCGTATTGACGACTATTACTTTACTTAAGTCTAATGATCACTATATTGTAATATTTGTAGTGTGTTTTATATTGTAATATTTTTTTTTTTTGTAAAAACTGTAAGTAGAATGTATAATGTTAGGCTACAGTAGTTTAGTAAAAATAAGATAAGTAATACATTTTAGTGTAAAATGTTTTGCTTTTGTATATTACAAAAATGATTTTAAAAAATTTACTGAATGTGTGAACTAAACAAGGGGAATGTAAAAAATGTAAAGTGGAAATTGTAAATATCCATGTGTGAAAAAGTGAAATGGCTATCACCATTTTAAAATTAAAAAGACATTGTAATCTGGTAAACCTTGTTTTTTATTTCACAACAACTAAAATGTATAGAATGTGTAAACCAAACAAGGGAATGTAAAAAATGAAAAGTGGAAATTGTAAATATTCATGTGTGAAAAATGAAATGGCTATCACCATTTTTTAAAAATTAAAAGATATAGTGATTCAGTGAACCTTATTTATATTTCACAAAAAAATGTACAGAATGTGTGAACTAAACAAGGGGAATGTAAAAAAATGTAAAGTGGAAATTGTAAATATTCATGTGTGAAAAAATGAAAATGAAGAAATGACTATCACCATTTTTAGAATTAAAAGACATTGTGATCTGGTAAACCTTGTTTTTTATTTCACAACAACAAAAATGTACAGAATGTTTAAACTAAACAAGGGGAATGTAAAAAAAATGTAAAGTGGAAATTGTAAATATTCATGTGTGAAAAAAATGAAATGGCTATCACCATTTTTTAAAATAAAAGACATTGTGATCTTGTAAACCTTGTTTTTATTTCACAACAAATAGAGCTTTACAAAAATAGAATACAAAGAAAATACCAATTCCTCAATCCTTTTCAATGTCCATGTCCACTCATTATCAACTTTCCTTTTATAACACTAATCACAATGACGACTGCCAACCTCTCTCCCACTGAGACATCACAGAATGTCTAAAGTTGTTTAGCTTTTCAACGATACTTTATCCGCTACACGTCTTAATGCAGAATGACTGTGGTGATAAGAAAGGTGCATGATTGATCCAAAGGATTAATAGGTATATCACTATGCTGCAAAGGTTCTTCAAGACAAGTTCCAGGACTACACAAATAATAACCAGGTAGGTAGATTTCGAAAGTCAAGTATTGAATTACTTTGTTAATGATGCCATTGCCAGTACAGGTCTGGCATATCCTTTTCCATCGATGGTAAAAAGGTTTGATCTTCCTCCTCTTCTGTGGATGATGTTTGTTGTTGTTGCTTTTTTTCTTCATTACTCCCGTGGTATGAGGAAACAAAGTCTTTACACTGACTTTTATGACCATGATACAGTTTGACTAGCTGACAAGTAGCACACTGTCGCATAGAGGGTATTTTTGCCATAGCCACTTGCTTATGGTGATCATAATCTGTACATGGTTGCAATTCACTTAACACAGGGTCTTGAGTCCATGATTTTGGTACATGTTGCCAGATTTCTTTCACTGCATTTGCTGCGACATAATAAATGAATGATTTTGGAAGAGCCAATAATTCTTCTTTAGTAAAACTGTCTAGTTTCTTTTTACACACAAAGAACTTTCCAATCGCTTTATCGGTAGCATCCCCTTTCTCCATGGTATCACGTTGATGTTTACACGTCGCTTGTAGAAATCTCACTGGTGTCATTCACAGGTAAACCTTTAGTTTTAATTTTATTTAACAACTCCCAGCAGGCATTGGTGGATAGCCAATGAAACAATTGCCACACCTGTGCCAAGGCTTTATGGGTAATATTGTCACAGGGGCAGCGATCCATGAGTGTTTGCAGCGATGGACAGCCCATGTCCATTAAATCGATACATTGACAGTAAGACGCTAAAAATGGTTGTAGCCATTGACGTTTTTCACTACCTTTCACAAATATTACATGGGCAGAAGACAAGTGGGCTTTCATGACCATGTCCAGGTGCTTATATGAAATGGTTCCTCGCTTCCAGTCTAGTTGCATATGAGTTTCAATCCACTGGGTTTGTTTACGGTCTTTATCACACAACAAATCAAACGCATAAGGTGGTTTAAACACCAAATGAGTAGCTTGTGATATCCAAAAAGTGGAACAATCGATGATGGCCACTTCTTTAAATATACATTTGTTATCTCCAATTTTAAACCCTTGACAGTCGACAATCAGTGTACGCAACATGTTCACTCTTGTCTGGATCAAGTCCAACTGACTACAGACTGACAATTGTTCAGTAAGGTGTACCCATGTCATTTACTTACATTCCATTCTAGTAAAAGAAAAGAAACACATCGAGTAGTCCCTATAGAGGTTAGGATATGACAGGGGGGCATAAGAAATAATAATATAACAACAACAACAACCAATTTTTTTATTTCATTATTTTATTAGCATAGCAAGTTTTACATTCTTTTTTCATTCTAGGATAGAGGCGGTACCATCTCATACAACAAAAAAGTCTTTTGTGTTTATAGTGTCCATAACACCGATGATATCCCAATGTCTCTAAACTGGATGTTTTTGACTGTGAGCTGCTCACTGAAGCACTGCCGGCACCATAAAGTCCACACGTATCATAACTTTTTTCATCACTCAGAGGCATGAGTGAGGGGTAACTTGAATGACAGGGTATATTACCCACCTCCATTCTGCACAGGTAGGGGCAGGCAGGTGACCAGCGCTGATGTTCCTGCATGGGTTCATCACTCTCTTGCCATTGGTCTAAGATGATGGGACAAAACACACATTTCACTTCATCTCTTCTTTTTAAATAGTAGAATCCAGCGGCTGCTAAGGCTTGAGGGTTTATAAAAGGCACCGGCCACGTCGCAAAGGTCTTGAAACGTTGCTCCTCAGATTTTAAATTCATGGATGTAAATTCTCTTGAGGCTTGAAAGCAAGACATGACTGAGTGGTTTGATGTGTGTTGACCTGCTATTTATACACTTGTCACTTGGTTGGACAGTGGATAATAGTTGACTTGTTTGTGATGAATAATCAAACAGTAGGCCGTGGTATTGGCTGGAACATTGTCATGCGTTTCAAAATCTAGTCGAATGTCAATATTGGATGGTTTGACAGACTCTTCCAAGTAGGAACAGTCAAAGACAATCAGTGGCGCCCTTGTCTTAAAAGCTTGGGGTGACAACATTGGACAATTCTCTTTTTGATAATACGACCATCTAAATTTAGAAAACAAGTCGTACAGGGGGGCAAACTTATTTTTTGAAAAATCTAAATCCAGCCCTTCATAGGGAAACACAGCACCGTTGAGGAAAAGACGTGCATTTCTCAATTGCAGGTGATCAAATTGCGTGACATCTTTGGTTTGTTGATACTTGCGATTCGTTTGAAAACCCACAATCATGTAGAGAGGTCTCTCTGTATAGCGGGCTGTTTTTATAGACCAACTGTGTGTGTTGGTGGTGGGCAATAACGGGTACTCATGGAGTGCCCAGCTTCTAAATTCCATGGGTAGAGGTATATCTCTCTTTACCATTTTGAGTATGTCCAGTTTTTTGCTATCGTTAAGGGTCACATGAGGCACTTTCCATAGCAGGCGTTGTAGTTGAATTTTTGAATCAATGGGGGCATTGTCGACTCCCTTGAGTGCATTATTATCACTCCTGTCTCTCACTAGATAAAGCACTTGTCTTGCGTTGACCACAATGCGCTGGTGATCTTCAGCAAAGCCTAAAATCAGTTTAAGAGGTAAATATCCAGTGAAGGCGCCATCGGTGTGTACCATCCAGTCATTGGTCGAGTCAGGGCACCAACCCGCCATGCAAAGTGTTTTAGCTTCTTCCTCACTATAAGAGGGATATAGTTTCATGACACTGGAAATACCCACATTTCGAGTGCTATCCACCACGATATCGTTAATGACATATCGTACTTCAGAAAACAGGAAGGCAAAAGCATGGTTGGCTAACTTGGATGTAGTGGGTGTAGAACCATCGGCTTTGGTGAGTCGACCTTCAATCTGAATAACACTTTCATGCGGTAGGGTGTAAATATCTTGGTTGTTGATAACAAATTGAATTTCATCATTGTTATTGAGTCCAGGTGTTTGAGCTTGATAAGAATGCAGATCAATTCTTACCACTCCTGGTTGCTCCTCGATGTGGTTCGCTACCTCTAGAATAGAATTCATCGCTGAGGTTAATGTGGTAACCCAAATGCTGTAAAATCTGCTTGTTCTGAGATGTTAACGTGTATTCACGTGGTAAACAACTAACACCATTCCTAGACGGGGCTGTTGCTTTATATACAAACTTCATAGTGGTTTTAGCACCAACTTGTAAGTCACTGGTGTGGTAGAATCTAGATCAATGAGTTGTTGCTCTCTATTGATCAGTCTTAATGTTATATTACTAATACCATCGACAGCCACAGAGTGAAAAAGCACCACTGGAGGGTTTTCACGAATAATATAACCATTGGGCGATGTTATAATAAAGTCATAAAGCGAATGCGACGGTTCTTGATTGGTGTACACTTGACTAATAATATTACACGTCACCGACACATGATGGTCCTCAATGAATTTCACTTCATGGTCTGATTCATGTTTTTTGTTGGGCTCTAACACACGTGGTTTAAATCCTAGTAATGGACCAATGGAATCTGGGTGAGTTTTAAAGTCAATTTTGAATGTAGAAAAAATACTGCAGTGATGAGTGTTGGTATTTCCTACAAGTTCAAACTTGCGCGTTCCATCGAGAAATGACTTTAAACCATATTCATTGATCAACACCACATAAATGTGTTCATAAATGTCATCTATCGTATATCCACCAGAGTTCAGGGTGAGCACAGAATCATCATAGTAAAACTTGTTGTTCACATTTTCACGTATGTTGTATATTCGATTGTACGTTTCAAGAGAAACAAGTCCTAAACCATAAGGTTTTTCACTCAATTCGATAGGTGGGTAAAAGTCTAGACTCACTTCAGGTCCACGTCCATGCAGTGTAAACGTCTTACTTTCCGCCGACATACTGTTGACGTTTTTGCTTATGTTGCGTCTTATATACAAAAATTAAACACAAACGTCCACACTGTTGGCTGTTAAACGTTTGCTCACGTTTCACATTATAATATATTTTGATCCTGTTTCCAAAATAGGCCACTAGTTCCATGGGCGGGGGCAAATTCCCAAAACTGTCAAAGTACCATACAGTAGATCCCTCTTTGACATAAGCTACATAATGTGTTCCAGGTCCTCGGAGATCATCCAAATTGATAACAGCACATTCATGTTTCCCGGGTTGTGAGGGTAATTGGTTTCGCATAAACACACCTCGAAAATGAGAAAGCTTCAGTTGTTTAGCATAGCTTTCCACTTGCTGATGCGTCAGGGCATGTCTTGCTATGGTTGAGGTTAAAGATGTTTTTTTTTATTTCGAAAAGGTGAAATTCCAAATCCCTGTTGATAAAAGGCTGGCTTCAAATTGACATTTCTAGCCCCCATAGCAATGGCCTCCATTGTTTCATTGTGTCGCTGACTTTCATTGAGTTGTTGCTTGCCCTGTTGCACGGCTTTAATGGTTTTTGCCACTGCACTGGCGCCGCCTAAAAGTGAACCTAGAGCAGTCAGACCGGCGAATAATGCAGGTAAAAATCCCGCTCTTTTGGGGATAGGGATCACTCGCCCTTGTTTTGAACCCTGTCGCTGACGTTTTGGAATGACATGTCTCTGTGCTACTCGAAGAGCTTTCCTTATGGTCAACACATTATTTTTTCTTTTTTTTCTTTCGTAAGGGCTTGTCCACGAATGTCATAAGCCCAGACTTTGCCAAGGACAGGCTCATATTTTTTGTCTTTCTCACCACATATCTTTGTTTCACCATGATGATGATGATGACCAACAACCTTTCACAAGAAAGTTTAAGTCACAACTAACATTAGATTGTTATTTCATGGCTGTATATTCCAATTCTACATAAAGTGGGAAATCATTTATGGTTTTTCCAGCTTGCTTTTCATTCCATGTCAACAGGAGAAGAAAGGATAATTCGTCTCCTGCATTGACCATTTCATGGTTATGGACCAACATCCTATGACCATTTATCTCTATTTGTAAATGGTTCTCATCAGGTATGGCATATTTGATGTGAATGGTTCCATTATAGTGTAGTCGATAGTGGCTTAAACCCGAAGCAAGCACATAGGTCAAGTGCTGGTCATGAACTAGCGGTATATGGTTTCTCTCATTCACAGGTTTTACATTTGTCAAATGCACTAAAAATACAGATGGGATAAATTTATAAAGCCTTTTCATTTCATAGGTCACGTATCGCTTGGTACAGACATCATTATCTTCTTGTGGGTCTTCCACGTGAATAATGCGGTGATGATTAGCGCTATAGCCATCCATCATAAAACTCATACACCTTGTTATCCACATACTTTTTTGTAGTAACGTCTGTAGACACTTGAGGATGTTTTACATGAGTTAACCGCTTTCCTTTAAAGTCATAATCTCCTTGTTTTGTGCGTGGCACTACTGACCTATCCACATAGTGTTTATTAGCAGGATCTGTTTCTTGTTTAGGATCATGTATGGGAACAGACCTAGCTTTGACCATCAACGCACGTCCAAAGACATCCATCGTCAACCTGTAATACGAGTCTACTGTTTCTATGACGAGGCTCGGTGCGATGTATATAGACAGCCTGCTAGCCTCTCTAAGCCTTAGTTGAAATCAAGCTAATTAAGCAGCAAGAGTCATTCCCTGTGAGGGACATGGTTTCCCATCTCTGCCCCACATCACGTGAACAACGCCATGGTTCACTGTTTCCATCTTCCATTCGCTGCATCATTGTGGGACCTTCCGGCTGTGGAAAGACCAATCTTTTGCTGACACTTATTACAGCGCCCAATGGTCTGTGTTTTCAAAATATTTATATTTTCGCAAAATCTCTCTACCAACCCCTCTACGTGTTTCTGGATCAAGTCATGTCTGGATTAAAAATGAGAATATGGGGTATTTTACATTTTCCACGCAATAAAATGTTATTTCACCGGATGAGGTAAAGCCTGATTCACTCATGATTTTCGATGATGTATCCACTGAACGACAAGGTCTCATTCAAAGCTATTTCAGCATGGGTCGACACAAACATATCGATTGCTTCTATCTTGGACAAACGTATTCTAAAATGTCCAAACAGTTGATTCGTGACAATGCCAATGTCATTGTTTTATTTCGCCATGACGAGAGGAACAGTCGTTACATTTATAATGAACATGTGAATCCGGATATGACCTTTCAAATGTTTACAGAATTGTGTGGCAAGTGCTTGAACACACAACGTCATGTCTGTTTAGTGATTGACAAACAAAGTGAACTCAACCAAGGGCGGTATCGCTTAGGGTTTGATCATTTTATTGCTATTTAAGGCACTGTATCATTCCCTCTCAAGTCATTTGTCGCGACATCATGGCGTTAGCAGAGAGTCAATTGAAAAAGCATATTATTAGAGCAAAAAATACTATTCGCCAAAAGTTTCGTCAATTGAAACGATCGCGTGCGGATCATGCTTTGTTTATTCAACAACATTTAGCACCTCCGCTAAAAGCTATGTTGAAACCCTCTATCAAGCCATCTGAAACGCTACCTACCGTTTCACAAGCCAGTCAGACGCACCACGAGGTCTCTGAGGAAGAGAAAGAGGAAGATGAAGAGGAACAGGAAGATTTAACTAGTGTTAGCGAAGTTGAGGATAATGAGGAACAAGTGTTTACGCCTCAAAATAAGGCATCACCCCTTGCAGAGTTTTTAAGAAAAAGGAAATCCTTGGCCATGGTCGAAACCCCTTGCCCTTCCAGATCGTCTCCATTTTCACAACTCTTGGCCACTCCTCAACATAAAGCTCAACTGAAAAACATTTTAATAAAATATTATGGATCAACACTGGAACCCTATTTCACCAATCTATTTGTTGGAAACACAGATACCACATATGGCGTTCGCTATGAGAATGATAGTTTTAAAATTGGTGATTCATCGATTAAATTTAGTCGTACTAAAGCTGTCATTAAAAAGATCAACTATAAATTAACACCAGGACTGTTAAAGCTACTATTCTCTAGGACTCCCTCATCTCAAGATTATACGTCAGAGGACCTTAGTAAATATAAATCCATTTTATTGGATACCCATGCTCACAAAAGACAGTATGATCCCACTCAACAAGTGAATGCTAATATATCCCAAAAATATAAAACCATCATTGCAAAAATGTTCCCCACTAGTCAAAGTGGTCGTCGTAAAGTGTCCGCTTCAGGAGTGACATTTAAACCATTAAAACCCCTTGTGGATGTTACCAACTGGCTCAATCCAAATAAACTCGTCCAGCGACTACAGCTGCTGCATGCTTCACGTCAAGCCGGTCATACTGGTCACGATTGGGAAATTCAAGAAATTGAGGAAGAACTTCGAAATGCCAAAATTATTGTTTAAGCCCTCACCCATTAAAATGGGTATTGCTCACGAGTTGCATCGTCCAGCTAGACGTCACTATCAGCGACTCAAGGTGATTTCACAGGGTGTGGATGAACTTTGGCAAGCAGACTTGGTTGAAATGATTCCCTATGCTAGCGTTAACGATGGTGTACGCTATATGTTGACGGTCATTGATGTTTATTCCAAAATGGCGTTTGTTGAACCTGTGCGTCGCAAGTCTAGTCCACTAGTTACCAAAGCCTTTCAACATATTATTCAACAATCCAAACGTCAACCTCAGCTGATACAAACCGACCAGGGAAAAGAATTTTTCAACAAAGATTTCTCCAGTTTTCTCAAATCTAAGGATATTCACCATTACACCACGTACAGCAATCTCAAAGCCAGCGTGGTCGAGCGGTTCAACCGAACATTGAAAACCCATATGTGGAAAGCGTTTACCGCTCAGGGCACTTATCGCTGGTTGGACTTGTTACCTGAGTTAGTGTCACGTTACAACGACACCAAACACAGAACCATTGGGACCAAGCCACGACTTGTAACTAAAAATATTCCACAACTGGATAAACTGTTTAACCCCATAAAAACAGCAGACCCTAAACGTTATCGCCTTAACATTGGGGACCATGTTCGTGTGAGCAAATTCAAGTCCGTCTTCGACAAGGGCTACACACCAAATTGGGGGACTGAACTATTTCGAATTCGTCAAGTCAACCTGAACAGTCCAGTCACCTATTTACTCGAGGACCTCAACCATCAACCCATAAAAGGCAGGTTTTATCTTCAAGAACTTCAAAAGACAGCGTTTCCTAAACATTACCTTGTGGAAAAAGTGTTGAAACAAAAAGGAAATAAACTATATGTAAAATGGTTGGGATTTAGCTCAGCCTTTAATTCTTGGATTAATAAATTACATGTTGTGTGAACCTGTGTGTCTTGTATTTATTTATTTACTCTTGTACTTAACCTACAGTCCTATGTACAGTCCTCAGCTATACATGTATTATGAGCAATACATATTTCTTTCTCTCTTCACCTGTGTTCTCTCTTACACTAACTCTCCCCCCTTCACCTCCCACCACTGTCAAAACAGGTTGTGACTTGTTAGCTCTTATCGTGCACGTGTACAGGTGAACACCTGTGTGTTAGATCATATTACACATGAACTTGCATTTTCTCACGTATGAAACAAAACAGGATGTGACTTGTTTCACAAGGAGGACGGTAATAAGGTCATTTCACACGTGTTCACATGTATTTCGTCCCTTTCATATCGTTATCCCATTATAGTAGTGGGGGGATTTGTGAACAACGTCAATTCAACACACACACACAAATGTAGTTAGGCCCTTTAACATAATTTAAATAAATTCATGGGCTAGTCCGTAGGAACCAGGTCAAAGGGACCCGTCCAAAGGGATCAGTCCAAAGGGACAAGGACTCGTCCACAAGGACTTGTCCACAAGGACTCGTCAACAAGGACCCGTCAACAATGACTCGTCAACAATGACCCGTCCACAGGGACTCGTCAACAAGGAACCGCTCCCCCACCCTCTTCAAAAGCCATGAGTGGGCATGCTAATTCATAGTGGCTTTCCACCGCACACATGTCTCTTGTGTAGAACAACTTTTCATTCCATATTAGCATTCAAACTCTCACATGTTGCAATTGGAAAGAGAGATTCTCAAAAAAAAATACAATTTCACCCCCTAGTAGGGGTAGGTTTTATTTTGGGGTTGAAATATGTTGTCCATTGGAAAGGGGGTGTCAGCCCGAGTTCAATGACACCTCATTTGTTAAAATCCAACCATAAGTTCGAGAGATATCGCACCGCCGCCATCTTGTGTGGAGGGTGTGGAGGTGGAGGGTTTTGAACCCCCACAAAACCACTACTGGCGTCTCGTAGCTAAGTTCTGAACTAGGCCTAGTAGTCGTTGATGGTGGCATTTGGCGGCAAAAGTAGGAACTATTTGAAAAATTCAAAGTTGCAGTCCTTACTTGAATTTAAAAAAAAACAGATGCACACACTAATACAGCCATCACAATTAACACCGGTTATCAGACAGATTCAACACACACCCAAAGTACACGGGGTTACATGACCGCGTTGTCGCAGCCCCTAAACTGAGGAACCAACCACCAAAGTCTCATAGGAGACCTTCTAGTAGTGCCTCTTATCACCGTACAAAATTTCAGCGTGATATCGGCAATAGTTTCGGTGATATAGCATGAGGTGAAATATTTCGAGAAACCGCCATGTTGGATTGGTGAGACGTAACAAAATTTGAAGGGCACGGTCGAGGTCGGCCAAAATGGTGCTATGATTTTACCGAGCTTAATTGAAATCTGTCCAGTCGTTTAGAAGTTATTAAGGACACACATACACAAATGCGCACACGCACACGGACAAAAAAGAAAATAGGCTCTTTAGTTTGTCACGGATTTATCAGTGCGCGTAAAATCATGTTGGCAACAATGTCATGCATGTGTTGGTCAGAAATATTCTGAAATATTATAATCTCCTGTTGTGTCAATTTTGGATGAAATCCATTTGTTAGTATAGAAGTTACATGCATTTTAGAATTGGAACTATCAGCAGGCTTAGAATCATGTTAGCAGCACTGACGTATATTAATTACTCTTAATCTAGAATGTCAGGTACTATACGTGTGCATATTTTCTGACATATTAGTATTTTGATAAAATGATAGAGAGAGCATTTATTAACAGGTGGCAGCCCTGTTGGCACTTAAGAATATGCTCAGTCATATCTGGTTGTATACACATAGTACATACGGAATTTGGTTGAAATCCAATTGATAGTGTAGAAGTTATATGCATCTAAAAATTGGATCTATCAGCAGGCTTAGAATCATTTTGGCAATACTGCCATGTATGGCCTCCCGGAAATTAAACTGAAATATTATTGTCAATATGTGTGTCAATTTTGGAATAGCTCCCAAGCATACAGGTTTTTGAAGTTACATAAATGAACAGCTGCCATCTTGAGGTTATCCAACATGCAGCTCAAATTTCAATTGCGGTTTTATAGCAGTTGGTAGCGCTGACATCATTTTCAAATATGGTCTTGATATATTCAGGTATAGATCTTGACTCATACCAAATTTGGCTTCAATTGCTGCAGCCGTTTAGGAGTTTATGGGGGGGAGGGGGACACACACAGACCGACAGACAGACTGATAGATGGACTGACAGACAGCACACATTTCCCCGGTTCGATCTCATAAATCTACTTTTTCCTCATTTTTAGCCTACTTTCGATTTTTGCACAAAATTAAAGTAGACTTTTGAGATCTACATAGGGCCAAAAATTGTGTTTCTGTGTGTGTCGAGTGTGTGTACTCTGAATGTCTGTCCCCCCCCCCCCCCTATCAATTCGAACACCGTGAAACCGAATTGAACGAAATTTGGTACAATTGCTAGAACTAGCAATTGGCACCTCAGAGTCATGTTTTATATCGCCGCCATCTTGACCGAAACGTAATGACGGCCACCCAAATGTTCACAACTTAAATCAAATTGCGACTAACCTAATCATCCGATCTCTACCAAATTTTGCAACAACATATATCGATATGGCGAGCGTCTTTTAACTAAACTACAAGGACATCAGGCCATGTACGTGTGCAAATCGATTCCCCCGATCAATTCAAACAATGTGAAACCGAATTGAACGAAATTTGGTACAGAGGTAGCACTAGCAAAGGGCACCTTAGTGTCATGTTTTATATCACCGCCATCTTGACGGAAACGTAATGGTGGCCACCCAAATGTAAAAAGCTTAATTCAAATTACGACCAACCTAACCATCTGATCTCTACCAAATTTTGCAAGAACATACCTTTATGTGAGAAGCGTTCTTTTGACCAAGCTACAAGGTCAGCAGTCCAATAGTTTGCATATCGCGGCCATGCATGTGTGCAAATCGATTCCCCCTATCAATTAAAATTTGGTAAAACCGAATTGAACGAAATTTGGTACGGAGGTAGCACTTGCAAAGGGCACCTCAGTGCCATGTTTTATATCGCCGTCATCTTGAAGGAAACGGAATGGCAGCCACCCAAATGTTAAAAACTTAAATCAAATTACGAGCAACCTAATCGTTTGATCTCTACCAAAATTTGCAACAACATACCTTTTTTGTGGGAAGCATCTTTTGACTGAACTACAAGGTGATCGGCCCAATAGTTTGCAGATAGTGGCCATGTATGTGTGCAAATCGATTCCCCATATCAATTCAAACCCGGTGAAATCGAATTGAATGAAATTTTTTACAGAGGTAGCACTAGCAAAGGGCACCTCATATTCATGTTTAATATTCGTATAGCACGTTGTATTTCAACAAGCTACTACAACCATCATTCAATTATCTTCATTCTTTCTTAGTCGTTTACCCTCCAGGTTGGTGGAACCCACGGACTCAGCGAGGGAACTCTACGGGCAGTGTCCTAGAGCTGGGCACATCTAATCGGAGTGGATACAACTGGTGAGGTGTGATTGGCACCTCGCCCAGAGGGCCTCACCTGCAAAGCGAACAGGGGCCTCATGAGGGAAGGTAATGGATGGTCGGGATGGATAGGCAAGGAAGAGGGAAGGAAGCAGCCGTGGCCTTGAAGAAGGTACCATCCCGGCATTTGCCCGAAGACGAAGTGGGAAACCACGGAAAACCACTTCGAGGATGGCTGAGATGGGAATCGAACCCCCTCAACTCATTTGGAACACCCGAGGCTGAGTAGAACCCGTTCCAGTCCTCATACCACTTTTCAAATGTCGTGGCAGAGCCGGGAATCAAACCCAGGACCTCCGGGGCGACAGCTAACCATGCTGACCGCCATGTTACGGAGGAACATTCAATTATACTCCTTGAAAAGGACAAAGAGTTATAACAATACCCAAGCATTTAGGAGAAAGTAGGCTATATGTTCTTTACTGAAAATCTGGTTGCAATATGCGAAAAGTAGGTTAGAATCCAACATGACGACCATCCGAAATATTTAGACTGTTCTCAATATCTATTAATTTATTATAGCAATCAAGCTGACATTTTCTACGTTTATAGAGCCTATAAACGTAAATCCACCTGTGTGACTTTCAATAACCTTTAGAGCACAAATACAACATGGCGGCAACGCGAAATTTAAATATTTAAATGGATGTTTCTCTCGATTTAAGCATCCGAGCGCAGTGAAACTTGGTACGGTATATGTTTGCACAAATTTTAATCCACTGGCGTCTAATTTATGTCAATTGTTTTCATAACCATAAGAGAGTGGCTGTGCTAAATTTTAAAATCTCGTTTTTATTATTTCTTGTGTCCTAATCATGCGATATATATAGACGGTTCTCAATATCTACGAAGCTATTACAGCAATCAAACTGAAATTTTGTATGTTAGGTAGTTATTGATGTCTTAAGAGGTGGAACTACGAGATCATCTGCCCCTACTTTGTTTGTTGATAGAGGCCATTAACATAAGCAGGATAGTATATGTTTCTCTAAAACAAACAACCCAGCCCTTTGGTCATTGGTTGGTGCTATCAAAAACTTAACTAACAACAATCAGCCGTATGAGAATTGCATACAAGTGTTGAAAATGATTACAGCAGCATTCATACCATATACTCGAAATTAGTCACTACTAGAAGACCCGTGCTGCTCCGCAGCTTTCGTTTCAACAATCCTACAGCACTTCTGTCCATATGACATTTGCATGTCTTCATGCTAGTGACCTGAACAGACATTTACGGTACCGTTGCTTTTGGGTAAATGATGAAGTAGACTTACGAGATCAAATGTGAGGGTGTCGGCCTGTGTGTGTGTCCCACTATTTACCCTGCGTAAGCTTAAAAGGCGCACGGACGTCAGGTTCCAGACGGTATTCTGAAAAGCCGAAGTGAACAGCTAACTCCAAACACATAAGATATACTCTTCTCTGAAGAATTAACTCGACACGACTCGGCAGTTTGATGCTGGCTGAGGCTTGGGTGATAGGTCGCTCGCAAGCTCGTAAACTCACTCTGAAGCTAGTAATTTAAATTTCCACTGAATGGAGATTGCTGGAAGAAATGAAAACGTAAAAACACTTACAGTGGTCGATGTGGGAGCTGTCACGGACTTTCTTGCAGAACTTTTCATGCAGAACAATTCCCAGAGAATATTGATATTTTTAACGGTTTAACCATTGTAAGCTTAAAAGACAAATGGACGTTAGGGTTTTCTTCAACTCAATTCACTGAAATCGTAAATGCTCGGCTTCTTTTGGTCATAAATAAATGTTTTTCTACCTAATCCTTCATCGAGAAATCCTTTACAGAATGGCGAAAACTGCATCAAAATCCATCAAGTTGCTTTCGAGATTACCCGTTACATCCAAGAATTGGGAACTTTGTTTTATACTAAGTAGATAGAGATATCCACACAATTTAAGGCTACAGCGGAACAATTTGATGTTTTGCCTACTTATGAACAATGATATCAATTTAAAATAAAAGATGGGTCTCTTAAATTTGAATTGGTTAAATAGAGGTGTGCAAATTAATAGAATTAAATAAATAATTTTAATTAGTCATAATTACTTTTATTCAAAATAATTTTACTGACCAACTCCTTTTGTTGTCCTACTTAGTAGTGATTCATCTCCCGTGGATTTACATCTTTCCCCCTAAAGGAATTGCGTCTGGAAACTTTCAGATTATTGGATTCCGAGGGATATCTGAGATGGGTCCATTTTAAATTTTACATTGACTTTAGAATTCAAGTCAGGTGATTTCAATGCATAGTTCATGAATCTTTGAATAGTTCAATAGCGTTCATCAGTTAAAAGACCCCTAATGCCTCCGCTCTAAATTCACACGTAAACTAGAGTGAAGTAATAGAAACGAAACGTGTGGCATTTTGCATTTGCAAGGCTCCTCTGTTAGTGGAAATTCGAAAAAATCAATTTAATTTGAGTTTATTAAATAGAAATATAATAAGGAGTTTTGATTAAACATTTGAAGTAATTTCATCGCCTTGTAAACATACTTAGTGCATAAAACCGTGAAAAGTAAAAATGCAATTTTAGAAAACTTACATCGAATCTAATAATTTGCACACCTCTGTAAAGACAGCTATCACCTCCACCCCTACAGATAGAATAGTAAGTAAAGGCGATTGATGAGAAATGAAAAGATAACTCACACAGAAGGAATTAATATTTATTAAGCTGTAAATTTGATTGAGTATATCTTTGTTATAGAACTGAGGGAATGAAATAACAGGATGTAGGATAGTAATCACCGATGTAGGACAATAGTATTTTTTTTTACCATTACCACAGTACAGTAATCGTATTAGGGATGCGGACGTCCTTGTATAATTGTTATTTAATCTGTGCCCCGTTTGCTGAGGTCTGTGCTCCTCCGCAACATTCGTTTCAAAATTCTAGTAGTACTTCCTTCTGTTCGACATTTGTTGTTCGCTTGCCTTTTGGTTCTATTTGAACTTTGATGTCACGAGAGGATTTTTCTCACGATAGTGCGACATACAGTAAAGTTGTCCGTGGCTAAACACCGGTTGAGGTAAATAAATGCCTGCTTGATCTAGTGTTTGACCTTGAGCTTTATTGATAGTTATACAAAAATACAAACGTACTGGAAACTGCCTCCTTTTGAAGGAAAACGGCATAGAAGTATCTGATGGCGTAAGGTCAAGGCGAGGGAGTCGGACATTGTTTCCAACATTTACGCCAGTAATAATTTCCAGGTGTAAGCAATTGTCATGCATCTTCCAAACCAACAGTCTAGTACCGTTCAACAGACCTTGGGTAACATTAATATTTCTCAACAAAATCACAATTGAGCCATCTTTTAGTCGAAGGATATGAGGTGGCAATCCACTTATACCTATGCTGTCTAAAAATGCTATTGGGAATTGTAGAAGTTCACTCTCATCTTCAGTAATCAAATTATTCACACTATTTATTTATTATTATTTATCGTATGGCATTTAGTGCCGGGAGTGTCCGAGGACATGTTCGGCTCGCCTGAGTCTGTAGCTGCTTCCAGCGGACACCCTAAAGTGTGAGCTACAAGTTCCGTTCAATTTCAAGTAGTTCCAACTTTCGCCACCAGATGTCAATGATACCTAGTGATGAACGTTGGAACTATGATAGAGCGTTCTGACGAAATATAACCTAACAAATTTTGCTTTACACAAGTTTAGTCGGTGAAAGGATCTTTTACATGCCATAAATCTATGACATTGGACCGCCGGCTTTACTTCCCCTCCGAAGGAAGGCATACTGAAGGATTTTAACGCTCTTAAAAAATCCGCCGACTTCGGCCGGGTTTGAACCCGCCATCTTGGGCATAGCAGTTCAGCATGCTACCGACTACGCCACCGAAGCCGCTATTATTATTCACACTGATATAAGTTATCGATGATTCTGGGATTAGGTCTAAAACTTTGTCATTGATTTCTTTACAATGTTCATTTTTAGGTGCTAAAATCGCTATTTTTGAAAAGCGTGAAATACGAGGCACGTCCAGAAAGTAAGTTCCGTTTGGTAATAAAATTAAATTATGTACAGGTACAGAACAATTATTTATTGCACAACATTATACACCTCTTAAACTACTTTTCCACATAACTGCCGAACTTTTGCAGGCATTTGTCATAGCGTGGCACAAGTTTTTGGATACCTTCTTCATAGAAGTTTGCCGCCGACCGTAAACGAGAGTGAAGACTCCCCTCTAAGATATCCTACCATTTGGCCACCACTGTTAGGCAAATTGCGTGCTTACCAGGAGAACTGCGTATGTTTAGGAGTTCTCCTGACCAGATAAGCAATTTGCCTAACAGTGGTGGCCAAAATAAATATTAAATCTGGCTTTCCAAACTTCCTCACTATCGCCATCGCATCCTGATAATTTTGCAATATTTTCCTTGGGCTACCTGTAAAAGAAGATGGCAAAACTACAAAACGACCGACTCTGAGATTTTAATTTTCTGCTCGTACATGCAAGACGTCTGCTAAACCGGCATATGTATCAACTCGTAATTTCGTTTGTTGATGACGTATATATTTTAACCGGTCACCTTCCATACGACAGTAGTAATCCACGAATAAATATCCATTTTGCAAACTTGAGCAGTGATAACTAACTCAACATGACCTCCATGAACACCATTCATAGACATATACATTTTGTAATCATCGCTCGTATTGATAGCAGTTTCGTATATATCGCTGTTGCCAACAATAAAGGAAGAATACTTATTCCACTTGTCTGTAACATGTTTTACAATTCGCTTTCTAACCTGTGTAAATAAACTCTAATTGTTGAACTCACAATATGCCAATGACCTGAACAGACAATTACCGTCACCTTTAATCTTTATAACATTTGTAATTGATTGTTGCCTCTCATTCATCATAATATGATTCATTGTATTGATTGAGCACACAACCTATAAGGATGAATGATGAAACGAAAAGAAGACAGTTTGTAGCTGGTGAGACCAAAGACTATATAACAGAAAGATCGGATACACAATACAAAATGGTGGATCCAACATTTGACTGCAGCGGCATCTTCATGAAATTAGTTGTCTTTCGTATACAGTTGTTGTTGTCATTCAAACAGATGTTGACATGACAGTGTCATTAGCAAAATGACTGCTGATTGTGCATGAGCATTTCAGTCTCAAAGTAAGGAACAGCACTCATTCCAGGTTCCGTACTGACCATGTTCACATCGATGTAGTATGACGTTATACACCAAAAAGTGGGCTGAGGAAGGAAACATTTAGTTTTCCGAAACATGTACCTGTAGAATTTTTATGTAAGTAAAGTATTGATTTGGCGAGAAATTTACGTTATACTTCATTCTTTGAGAAGTTTTAATTAAATTATGTGCACAGAATCCCCTTCTGCTTATTGTATGGATACATGCGACATTTGCGCCCGAGTGGAACAGGTAGAAGTTAACGATATTATGTATGGATAAATGCGACATTAGCGCCCGAGTGGAGCAGGTAGAATGACGTAATTAGGGAACTCTCTGTTAATATCAAGTTAGATTTATTATTGGGGCGGCGTTGAATATCATGATACAGTGTTAGTTGTTGTCGCCTAGCGACAATATGTCCGTCAAGTCATTCGATTCTATTTTCGTGAGACCTTGAAGGAAGTAATATTTGCAATTATTTTAATACACGAATATAATATAATATAATATAATATAATATAATATAATATAATATAATATAATATAATATAATATAATATAATATAATATAATATAATAATATCGTATGGCCTCGGGTGCCTGGTGCAAGCTTTGTTAATTGACACCCAGAGGGTAGCTTGCATGTCGAATTTCGTCGTTCCTTTGAACGCTATGAAAGTCAAGGAGGTTAGATGTCTAAACTTCTTGACACTACATCGCTTTCAAGTAGAGAATGGAGGAACTTTGTGTTGGCGGAAAATCCCGAGATTAATTTTGCCATTGAACACGGCCTGCTGAATTCAAATGGGTTCTTTAACATGCCAACAACGTATGACCTGAGTGTCGTGATTTTTGTCGCCTTTCAAAAATCACTTACCATGGCCAGGGGCGAACCTGCAATCTTGGGGTTAGAAGTCCGACACTATAACCACTCACCCACCGTGGCAACCTAATACACGAATGATATAATCAAGTAAGGTGGGTATCAATCGACGGTGCTTGATGGGCATTACATTTTATGACAACAAACGTCGTCGTAGCGCAAATACTTCCCGAAATATTTTAGTTTTAGTGAAGGGTGAAATTTTTTGAAAACTATTTTAATATATAAGATATTTATTTACCGCTTACGAATTGTCATGAGTTGTCCTACTATCTAGGAGCAATTTACAGTACATAGAATGAAAGGCCCGTCCGGGATTCGAATCCGGGACTTTTCGCACTCAAAGCAAGAATCATACCCCTAGAACAACAAGCCACATAGCACACAGCGTGCACATTAACTTAAAGTATGACACGCAAAGCACTCGGCATGTGCTGCCATCTAAGAGAAACTTTGGAAACAATTTACTCCTGTTCTCCTTGGTCAGGGAAGAAGGAAGCTCGTAATGTTGTTGTATCATATGAAAGATTCGTACGTCGTCGCCTCCGTAGCGTCGCGGTCAGCGTGGTTAGCTGCCACCCCGGAGGTCCTGGGTTCGATTCCCGGCTCTACCACGAAATTTGAAAAGTGGTATGAGGACTGGAACGGGGTCTACTCAGCCTCGGGTGGCCAAAATGAGTAGAGGGGGTTCGATTCCCACCTCAGTCATCCTCGAGGTGGTTTTCCGTGGTTTCCAACTTCGTCCTCGGGCAAATGCCGGGATGGTTCCTACTGTAAAGCCATGATCGCCTCCTTCCCATTTCCTTGCCTAACCGTCCCACTCTTCCCTTCCCTTCATCCCTTCGCTTTTCAGGTGAGGCCACCTGGGCGTAGTGTTGGTCACACACCCCAGTTGTATCCCTGACTCAGAGTCTCAAGCTCCAGGACACTGCTCGCAGTGGCGATAGAGGTGGGATCCCTGGAGGGTAAGACGATAACGAAAAAGATTCGTACGTCATAGTCATTTATCCCCAAGCGTACGAGGGTGCGTATGGTATTTTGTCCGATAATCTGTGTTATTGTGTTTAGTGAGTATTTGTAAATCAGGCGAGGATTTGAAATGAGGCAGCCGTGGCCTTCCTTTAGGAACCACCCCGGCATTTGCCAGTAGTTGTGATGGAAAACCACGGAACGCACTTCCAGAATGGCTGAGGTGGTTATTGAGCCCAACTCTTCTCAGTTTTGCCTCACCAGAATTATTTCTAGGCAGAGCCGGGAATCGAACCCAGACCTCCGGGGCGTCAGTCAAGCATGCTAGCCGCTACTCCTTGAGGTGACCGCTTGTAGCTTTACGTGATTGTTAATCCCCCTATAAGGAGTCATGGGACTTCCATTTTACGTGGAATCCGAACCACAGGGCATGATATTTTCAATTCGAAAACCTCACCAGCTTCGACTGCCTTGGTGAGAGGCAATCAGCTTGACCACTGCATAACACACCCTTCTCCTCGGTTAGTGAAGGCAGAAATGGAGTCGTGCTTAGAGCAGAATACATATTACTGTGATACAATCCGAACATAATATTGTGTTGACCGACTGAAAAGAAGCAGTATCAATTGAATCGGTCATTTCCAAAAAGGTAATGAGTCACAAAAGTAAAGCAGCAAAAGGAAAATATATCGCATATTCTGCTTAAGTTATTTGTTTTGTTCTTAGCGCTTATCCTTCTAGCTCGGCTTCACTCACGGAATCTGCGAGGGAACATTCCTCTACCGTCGTAAGGACGGTGTCTGAGAGCTGAACTCACTTTGTCAGCAGATTCGACTGGGGATGGTGACAGGTGACCGCTAACTTGGCTCAAATTAAGGAAGTGTCAGGGAAGGGATTTTGGAAGGAAATTGGCCGTCGACCTGTTGAAAGGAACCGTCCTGGCACTTGCCTAGGGGTGAAAATTGGAAGCCACAAAAACAAAAAAAAAACAAAAAAAAAAAATAATAATAATAATAATAATAATAATAATAAAAAATTGGCTGAAGTTAGGGTTCGAACCCACCCACGCTCTCGACCATCGTGATCTGTCGCCTTATTCGTTCTCATTTAAAAAGCTATGATTGTTCAGATATCAACGAATATGTAACCAAGTATATTAGTTTTTTCTCTTCTTTCTCTTCTTCTTAGTCGTTTACCCTCCGGGTTGGTGGAACCCACGGACTCAGCGAGGGAACTCACCACTACCGCCTCTACGGGCTGTGTCCTAGAGCTGGGAACATCTAATCGGAGTGCATACAACTGGTGAGGTGGGATTGGCACCTCGCCCAGGCAGCCTCACCTGCAAAGTGAACAGGGGCCTCATGAGGGAAGGTAATGGATGGTCAGGATGGATAGGCAAGGAAGAGGGAAGGAGGCGGCCGTGGCCTTGAAGAAGGTACCATCCCGGCATTTGCCCGAAGATGAAGTGGGAAACCACGGAAAACCACTTCGAGGATGGCTGAGGTGGGAATCGAACCCCCTCTACTCATTTGGAACACCCGAGGCTGAGTAGACCCCGTTCCAGTCCTCATACCACTTTTCAAATTTCGTGGCAGAGCCGGGAATCGAACCCAGGACCTCCGGGGCGGCAGCTAATCATGCTGACCGCTACGCTACGGAGGCGACCTAGGTATATTAGTTGCGTTATGAAATTTATTAGATAAGTACAAAAGTAAAACTTAAAATTACAGACTTATGTCCTGTTTGCAATGAACGATTATTATGACAAATAAATGGATGCCATGGTTTGAAAAATATGTTATTTTCATTACAAGAACTCTGCGAGGGATTATTCCTCTACCGTCACAAGGCCAGTGCCTGGGATCTGAACACGCAGATACAACTGGGGATGGTGACAGGCCAATCGCTCCGTCGACATTTAACATGGCTCTGATTCAGGAAGGGCCAGCGAAGGTAGGTTATTATTATTTATTTATCGTATGGCTTTTAGTGTCGGGAGTGTCCGAGGACATATTCAGCTCACCAGAGGTTGTAGTTACTTCAAACGGACACCCCTAGGGTGAGCTACAAGATCCGTTCAATTTCAAGTAGTTCCAACTTTCGCTACCAGATGTCAATGATACCAAGTGGTGAACGTTGGAACTTTGACAGAGCGTTACAACGAAATCTAACCTAGAAATTTAGCTCCACACAAGTTTAGTCAGTGGAAGGATCTTTTATATGCCATAGATCTATGACATGGAACCGCCGGCTTTACTTTCCCTCCGAAAGAAGGCATACTGAAGGATTTAAACGCTCTTCAAAAAATAAGATGACTTCGGCCGGGTTTGAACCAGTTATCTTGGGCACAGCAGTTCTGCATGATACCAACTATGCCACCGAAGCCGTTAGCGAAGGTAGATAGAGTAACAAATGAAGAAGTACAAATACGAGTGGGAGAGGAGGTACTGTATGTTTCTGGCGACTGCTAATAAAAAGAGATAGGTTAGTAGGACACATTCTAATCGGATTCTGTGTCGTAGTCGGTAGCATGATGAGCTTATATGCCCAAGATCACGGGTTCCAACCCGCCGAAGTCGTCGGATCTTTTAAGAGCGTTAAAATCCTTCAGTATGCCTTCCTTCGGAGGAAAAATAAAGCTGGCGGGCCCATGTCATAGATTTTTATTTTATTGTTTATTTAGTCAATTTAACCCTCTAGGTTGGTGGATCCCACGGACTCAGCGAGGGAACTCACCACTACCACCTCTATGGGCAGTGTCCTGGAGCTTGGAACATCTGATCGGGATGGATACAACTGGGGAGGTGTGATCAGCACTTCGCCCAGGCGGCCTCACCTGCAAAGCGAACAGGGGCCTCATGAGAGATGGGAAGGGATGGAAGACTGGGATGGATAGGCTAGGAAGAGGGATGGAGGTGGCCGTGGCCTCACAGTAGGTACTGTACCCGATAAACCGGAAAGGATCCTGTTGGAATATCCATTGCCTCCGCTGGATTGCCTATTTCTAACTGCTCCGGCAAATACAACATTAGAAATCGCTTCCAACAGGGTCTTTAGGGATTTACAGACAGCAGTTACCAGAATATTGCGGATCAGCAACCAACTACACGGGGCACTCACCTTTACTTACCTCGGGGACTGGGAATTCAACTTCGCCTACAATACATCCACAATACTCTGCTCCTTATATTTTAAAATGAATCACACTCCAACAACAATGGAAAACAATCCGAACAAAATTTATTAACAATAGGGTAAACTAATCCACTATATACAAAATAACAATAAGCGAATTTAACAATAGACGTTACAATTAAAAACACGCAATCATTCACACCTCCTTTCAACTCTACATCTTACTACAATGCTGTATTAAAAATTATGAGTATAAAAACTTGGCTTGTTCTAGGCCTACACTGCGTAAAAATAAAAACGTTTAATGAAGTCTCTTAATGGCACTCCAGACACCTGATTTCATTCACAAGCCTGCGTTGTAGAACGCACGTGCAGTAACTTTGTTTCATCAATGGAATCCCGGCACCACGCCGTACTCGAAACTGTTTTACAATTTATATAGAAGGCGGTGAGAGTACAACTGTTCATATTATGTCATCGCTCTCCAATGCTAACGGTGAATCATTCTCGCTAGCCCACAGAGACTGCTTGTGTGTGCATTTATAAAAACACGTAAGAATTAACATTTAGATCTTACAAAAGTTCATATAACTACTCTCTTTCTTAAACAATCAATCTAAAAATTTTTATACACTCTTTCATTCGCACCCCGCAATTGTTCTAGACCAATTCGGTTCCACAATTTCTCTTAACAATGAACAATCATACACACCAAAACATCCGCTCATAAAACACACGCTATTCCAAAACAATTGATTAATAAATCCTACTAAATTATTTATCTAATTAAATCATTTCCACAAAAAAATATTTACATGTAATATGTTTAAAATAATATCCATTATCTAGTGTTGCTAACGCGACACTTTCGAGACTCTAGCTTCTCGGTTACATTATAATTCTTAACTAAATATTGAGACCTTATGGCATATTGCATATCCATCTAGTCTCAAGTTTGTATTTCCAACATTAATTCTATACGCAGACCGGCACAGCAGATGCAGAGTACAGAGGCGGTGAATATTTTTATTGGATGTGTGCAGAGACGTGTACGAAGAATAGCAGGAGGGTTGAGTGGTCATAAATGCACTTAGCAGGTTTCCAGGGTGTGCCGAGGGAGGACATTGTACCATGAGAAGACGAGCGAGGGTAGGACAAGCAGGTCGTTGAACGCAGGAATTTGTGTGGGAAAATTGCAGTTTGGCAAGATCACAGCTCCAAGTTTTGGTGCCGCCCAAATGTGACCTACTTAAGAATTAATGACCGGAGAGCAATGAGAGTTGCATGTATGGAAGCGGGAGACTCTCAACCTCCCAGAAATGTAATTTGATGCAATTTGGATGTAAGGCTGATTTAATTCAGTATAAAATGCCTGATGTGGGGGCGTTTCAGCATCAGCCAATCAGTGGATAAGCGTCACCAAGCCGTGTTTGGCGCGTAAATTGGCAGACAATGAGGGATGATTACTGCGTTCATTTGATAAGGAGCCCACGATCGATTCTTGGAAAGGATATCACCAATGAGACATTGAGATTGCGATGAGTGCAGTGATATAAGCCAATTCGGGACAGAGCTATTATTTTTGGAAATAAATCTCATATTTCCCCCTCCTACGGCCGGTTATGCCTCAAAAACTTAAATAGCTCCAACTGGGAGAGTGAGGTCAGTCAATTTTGTGATTCTGTCACGGACGCTCCACGTCAGTCGAGTTCGTGATTTGGACTCTGTTAATTTTCATGTCAGATGGTGAAATGGAGATAGCGTGGCGTTTTTTTTTTTTGAGATCATGTCTAGATACTATAGCATACGAGTGCGAGTTCTTGTTAGTGGCGAGATAAGACATTGATATGCGCCAGTTCGCGAGTACAAGTTCGGCTGAGAAATAGGCTAGCCATTGCGCTAGATAAACATATAAGTTGTGTCGATAGGAGCTACGGTGGACGATCTGGATGAATTGAGTAGTTCAGATGGTAGCATTTAGGAGAATGATAGGATTATCGGTCCGGAACAGTGAGTGCGTGTTACTTTCTTGAATGTCGCATTAAAAAAATTGTGTATTTCTGTGTTCTTCGTTACCACGAGGTACCTGAAGCAAGAGGAAGCTGATGCCGAGATTGGAACAATGGGAGGATCTTCAACTATGGAATTCGTCATGCGAGGAATGAGGGCGTAAACCCAAAACCTTGGGGCACGCCGCGATGATGGAGACAGTCTGGGACCCAGGAATAGTGATAAGTACAGCAAATTATCTTGCATAATTTAGTTAGGGGTGTACGGATCAGCATAAGTGCAATGGCTGTGTACATATTCAATTTCTTAATGTTAGTTGTGTTTTTGTTGTTGTGTTTGTTGCTGCAACGTGCGTGTAAATATGTATCGTGTGGTCATGGTTTTCAATGTAGTTTGGGGAGATTATCATTCAGGGGAAATCTGGCCATCAGCTACTGTCACTGTAGATACATTTTCAGTTGAGAAGGTGGGGTGAGAGTTTGTACAGTGGTCGTAAGCAAACCAGAGCATATTGAATATTTTGTGGTAAATCAGGTTCGTGGATCGACTGTGGTAAGTTCTACCAGGTAATGGTTTTGTTGCAATCTTCGATTGGTGACGGACAAGGCAGGCAAACCCGGCGATTTGAGGTATTTAAATTGGAGTATGGCTGGATGTACTGATGCATATTGGTAAGTCGTGGATGTTGTGCCCACGTGTATTTGGTTGAGTTGGTGGAGGTTGGTACCCACTCATATTGGTAAGTCGTGGATGTTGTGCCCACGTGTATTTGGTTGAGTTGGTGGAGGTTGGTACCCACCCATATTGGTAAGTCGTGGATGTTCAGAACCACGTAAGTATTTTTGGTAATTCCGTGGACGAGGTAATTCCCACGAGGTAAAAATCACGGCCGTGATGCTGGGGTCGATCTGACGCCCGTAGGCAGCGTGCTAAGTGATGATTCTGCGGGGCTTGTTGAATTGGGCTATGGTGAGCTCATGCTTCAGTCAGTATACATCAGCTGTGGAGGGAGTGAAAGCAGGTAGCCACTCCTCGCCACGGGGTGCTTTGCTTGGCCTTGAGTCTGTTCGAGGTTAATTGGTCAAAGTTAAAATGGCTGGTTTGTTTACACATTTTATTGTTAATTCTGGGATTTTGGTCTGTTGTGTTTTGATTTTATTTTGTGAACCCACGTTACTAGTGTATCAGATTTTGTACCCTCCGGGTGGCCGCTAGACGGTATTAATGATTGTCTTGATAAATGTTTCGCACGGGAACTGTTGTATGTGAATGAGATAGGCACGTTGTAGCTTAATGTAGTGTTTGTGTGGCCGCACTGCATGCTGACCGTACACGACTCTAACGGAGGTCGTGAAGGGAGGTCTGTTTGCCAAACGGAACGGTCTCGTCTGTACGATTCACTTTTCCAATATAAGAGCGTTAAAATGAGGTTCCATCTTGTAAAATTCAGTTGATTTGATGCTCCGTTGGAGTGTATAGTGTTATGATCTGATTAACGTAATGATTCATTTCTTGTGGCATTAATTTAGTCTTTTGTTGTTCTATTTTGAACTCACCTGGGGTGAGAGCGCGCCACTTCGATTTTTTGGGATTTTATTTTATTTTGGATTTTTTTTTGGGAGTTCCATGATCCTGCAGTGTTTGATCAGGGGAAAGCTGAGGCTTTGCCCGAACTAATTAGATTTAAGGTACCCTGGTTGTACCATCTCTGTGGACTTTATGGCAGAGAAGGACAGTGATGACGCAGTTTATTTTGTTGTGGTTCTACGTGTTATTTAGGGATTGTTTCTTTTTGTTTTTGTAGTCTTCTAAGAATAAATTTTTGTTTCCTTGTTCCCCTGGCATATGATTTATAGTTTTAAGTTCCCATGATCCAAAATTCCGAATTCCTAGGATGTAAAGTGTTAATTAGCCACCGAACGAGCCGCGCCCGAGATAAGATTCAGCATCCTAGATGGCCCTGGAAGGGTATATAGGGATTATGTGATGGTGCATTAGCCATCCCTCCCTAGTTGATTGCATTGTTGTTTTGATACCTAATTCATTGGATCATGTGAAAAGTCATATGCCTGTTTGAGCTAGTCGGTGCTCATCGTAAAATCTGCCATCCGTGGTGGATTTTGCGTATGATTCGTACGGCTAGGGTTAGACTATGATGGCGCGCCAAGAGCGTGTGGCTGATTTATTGTAAATAAAAGGGGTGTAAAATCATGGAGTTTGTATTAGAAATACAGTTGACATTTTTATTGCAAATGTAAAGTAGAGACATGTCAGCTGGGCGCCCGATTTGAATTTTGATAGTAACAAACTCCAGTGAAAATGAAATAGGAAGGCTGGTAGCCTATAGATTGTTAATATCTTTATTAGCAAGTCTGGGATAAATTAACGTAAAATCCGCGAGTGTAAGGATGAAAGAATTTATTCAAGGAAACTTTAAGGGAGTGTGCGTCACGTAGGAAGCTCAATATGCAGCTTGGATAGCAATTTCTTATGGGATAGAATAACGTAAATAATTGAGCTGACTAAAGTAATTGGGGGAGGCAGAACATGGAACAAAAAGGAACTCATTTTAGCGCTAACAGATTATCTCCTCATTAAGGCATGCCCCTATTTCTCAGATAAGTGTATTTTGTGTAGTGGAGGAGATGGCTTCTTCAGAGGAAGTGCGAGCCATTATGGAAGGGATGTGTGCCCAATTAAAGGCAGACTTGAAAGCTGACACCAGCGAACAGTTAACTCAAATTATAGCCGAGAACAATGAACAATTAAAGGCAGACTTGAAAGCTGACACCAGCGAACAGTTAACTCAAATTATAGCCGAGAACAATGAACAATTAAAGGCAGACTTGAAAGCTGACACCAGCGAACAGTTAACTCAAATTATAGCCGAGAACAATGAACACTTAAAAGCAGATTTGAAAGCCGACAATAGCGAACAGTTAAATCAAATTATAGCCGCAAACAATGAACATTTAAAGGCAGATTTGAAGGCAGACACTAGCGGACAATTATCGGAACAATTCGCGAAGCTTACGCTAGACATTAAAGCAGACGCGGGCATACAATTAGAGCGCATGGAGGGAACATTGAGAGAGGCGATCGCGCTTAGCGAGGAGAAGACATTCGCTAAACTAAACCAAATAGAGTTAGCATGCAATTTGAGTGCGGAAGGATTAAAACTGACACAGGAGGAGATGAAAGGCAGGCTAGACATACTCGAAGAGGGAAATATCATGGCTCAGGGACAGATAGCAGAGCTAAATAAAGCCGTGCGAGACATGCACGAAGACGTAGAAAGGGGGGAATTGCAAGCAGCAGAGAAATGGAGCGAGTTAGAAGCAGAGCAGGCAGCAATAAGAGGGGACCTGCGGGAGAGTAACGCTTTAATTGGTGAGAGGCTAAATCGGTTGGAAGAAAATAACGGAGCAGGAGGGAAGAAAGACGAAGAGAGATACTTGAGAATGAAAGAGGAAATAAATAAGACGTGCCTGCAGATAGGAGTCGAGGGGAAAGAAGATAGACAGAAAATATTTAAACAGATGGAAGAGAACCAAGAACGGATCAGAGAGGTCGAGAAACAATTCCTAGCCAGAATGGATGAGCAAGATAGGAAAATTATCAAAGCTGAGATACGAACTCTGGAACATGATGATTTCATGTTGGAAATGAGAACGAATAAAAGCGATGGGATTACCGCAGCCACAGTACGTAGCGAAAGAGAAGCAAGCCAGGGGGCGGTCGAGAAGGCTACGGTAGGTGAGACTACAGAGGGATTCCACCAATTTCGCGGACAAGCATCGACACCAATGGAGAATAAACTAGCCACGCAATACGTACAGGTTATAAGAATGCAAGAGGACAGACCTCGGAGATACACAAATGATGGATCAGTAACACCCAAATCTTTCATTAAGGAGGTGGAATCATTCTTTGCCGATCACGCAGTACCGCCAAATAGACAGCTCAGAGCTTTAGAAAAAATGTTAGGGAATGAAGTATTGACCTGGTACCAGAGCTTCAGGTACACTTTCGAGGACTTTGAAGGGTTTAAATCGGCGTTCCTAAGAAAATATTGGGGGCAGTCGGCACAGCTAAGCCTCAGGATGGAGCTGTACAGTAGAAAGTACCATGCTACGCAGCCCACACGTTACGCGGATTATTTCACAAAACAGATGTTATTGATGAGGGATCTTGATGTCGCTCCCGGGGAAGCAGACATGATAATGACCATCGGCAAGCAATTACCCGCCAGCGTCCAGCAGATACTAGTGGCCGCAAACGTCAATAACGCGGTACAAGCTGAGGAAGTGCTCCGACAGCTTGATGACACTTCTATGCAACCTCAGATGCGGAACGTGCGAGCCATAGGACAGGTTAACACGGCTGTGTTACAGCAAGACACTGGTGCCAGCAAGCGAAGTCAGGGTACGAACACCGGACCGCCAGCATACGAGCGCAGGGATGAAAATAATGCGCGGAACGGATACCAAGGACATGAACGAGGAAAATGGGGACAGCACCGCGGAAGGAACTGGCAGCCGTACCAACAGAGAAGGGATGAATGGCGAAGAAGAAATGGCCCTTACGAACATGAGAGAGATGGGAGGCGGCCGTGGCCCGGAAGGCGAGAAGAAAGGCAGGAGCCCACGCAAGACTATAGACAGGTTTGGAATAGTCGGTACGAGGAGACTCAGCGATATTTAAGCGAGTTGCTCCAGGAACAGGAAGCACAGAGAGAAAAATGGAAACACACCATGGAGAACAGGCATAACCCAGATATACAGGGGGCAGAAAGCGAGCTAGTAATGCAAGAGAGAGAGGAGCGCAATGGTACCGGACAGCAGGGTGCCGTGCACAAAAAAAAAAAAAAAAAAACTCGGTGGTAGACCAAGAAGACAGTCTCAGAAAGGAGCAAGAGGGAAATAACTGGTTAGTCGCACACATACAGGAATGGGTCGCTACATCAGACGACTTTTTAAATGAGCTCAGTCAACCAAAACAGCAGGGATTACGCAAGTTACCTATTATCATAGCAAGAATCGGTGGAGTCAGGGTCCGGTCTCTCGCGGATACTGGGTCACAACTGTGCCTGGCATCCGAAGCTTTAGTTAAGATGCTAAACAAGCAGAACAAAATACCCACATTACCTGTCCCACAGATAAAAATCAGAGGAGTTATTCCGGAGAAGTCAGCAGTATGCAAATACCAAGTACATCTAGATTTGGATATAATGGGCCATATTCTATCACAGAACTTCATGGTTATGGCCAACATAAATTTCAACATAATCCTTGGTGCGGATTTCATATGCGACCACCGGGCAGTGATAGACCTGCATGAGAACACAATTACGTTCAAGAACGTGGAAGGGTTAAGCAACGTAAATTTACATATGAACGAGGTGAACGTGGAGCGCGAGGCAGATATGTGGATGCTAGAAACAATACCAGAGGAGGCCGAGAATGAAACGCGGGAGGGACATTCGAACCCGCAACCCATGCACGTTAGGGAACCTACACTGAGAGAGATCTGGAATACGGCCGTGGAAGTTGACGGAGCCGAAGAAACATTTGAGAAGCTATTACAGGAAAAACTGAGCGAGGCCAGGTTGGACAGCGAAGGCAAGGCACGCATAGAAAATATTTTGAGAGAGCAGGCATCAACGTTCGACACAATGCCAGGAAAAATTCTAAATTTCCGCTACGCCATGCAGGTGGACGACTGGTCTCCATTTAAAAGCAAACTTTACCCCGTTCCAGAGAAACACTATCCGGAGGTTAGGAAAATTATTGGTGAAATGGCGAAAGCAGGTATAATCAGAAAGACACCTACACCGTATTTAAATGCGATACTTGCAGTGGCGAAACCCAATGGATCTGTGAGGGTGTGTCTCGACAGTCGCACCTTGAATGCACGCCTTATACCGGAGCATGACAAAGCGCCGATAATTAAGGACGTTTTGAAGCGTTTTCGAGGAAAACAGATTTATTCGTCAGTTGATCTCTCGAGCTCTTATTACCATATCGAACTGGAGGAGAAATCACAGTTGCTGACTGGATTTCTGTTCGACAACCAGAGCTGGGTTTTCGCTAGGCTCCCATTTGGTGTCAAGACGGCCGGGTCGCACTCATTAGGGCTTTGGATCGGAATTTAACAGAAGAGGTTAAGGAAATGACCGTAAGATACGTGGACGACATCTTGCTTGCGTCTAGCACAGCGGAGGAACATATGGTAAATTTAGAGAAACTGTTAAAGAACCTCAATAGGGCAAATTTTAAGATCAACCTCAAGAAGTCGCATTTCTTTCAGCAAGAGATTTTATATCTAGGCCATATCATCGATGGAGAAGGAGTTCGACCCAATCCGGCAAAGATTGAAGCAATTAGAAATTTCCCAAGACCAACCAGAGTGAAGCACATCAGAATGTTTTTAGGCATCACGAAATTTTTCCGCGAGAATTGCCCAGGATATACGGAGATAGTGGCACCACTCCAAGAGCTTCTAAAAAAAAATCGTTGGCAGTGGAGCGAGGAGAGCGAGAAGGCATTTGTCGCAACGAAGGAGCTACTAGCAAATAGTGTAAAGCTAGGATATCCAGACTTTACTCGCAAATTTATCATACAGGCCGATGCGTCTATGATAGGTGTCGGGGCCATGTTATACCAGGAAGATGCCAGCAACCCGCAGAGTCGCATATATCTGGCGTTCTCTAGCCGCAGATTGCGCAAGCACGAGAGGAATTATACAGTCTCAGAGATTAAATTATTGGCGATAATTCATGCCCTCGAACAATGGAGGAAGAATATCTATGGTTTCCCCATAATAATTAGAACTGACCATAAGGCATTGACGTTTTTGTTTAAGTCGGCTATGCTTTCTGAGAGGCTGAATAGATGGTCAATTTATGCGCAGCAATTTGACCTACAGATGGAATTTTGCCCTGGAAAATTAAACGTGATCCCGGATATTCTAAGCCGGAACCCGGAAGAAGGCGGAAGCACCGTGGAAACAAGGGTCCATCAGATTGAGCTCACGCAGCAAGACCAGGATTTCCTGCGGGAGTTAAGCAACATTCAGGCGGAGCAGGAGAAGGAACCGTGGATGGGAATGATTATCAGATATTTCAAGAGGGAATTGGTACCCGGAAGCCCGGAATACCGTGAGGCGGAAGCTCGAGCTAATAGTTACAATTATTTCAATAATCTCTTGCATAGATTTGTGGACCAGGACCATACCATGATGAGGATATTGGTTCCTGCCTCTCTCCAGCGAAAGCTAGTGTGGCATGCGCACTATACTTTAGGGCATGCCGGGACAGACAAAACGGAAGCGACACTAGGCGAGGCATTCACGTGGCCAAAAATGAGGAACACAATATGCGAAGTGTTAAAGACGTGCGATACGTGCCAGAGGGTCAAGCCTAACAATTTCTTGATGAAACAGTACCCGAGACCTTTGTTGCCACAAAAACCATTGGAGCTCGTGGCCATTGACTGTTATGGCGCGTTACCTAAGGGGAGAAGAGGATGCCGGCACCTTTTGGCCTGTGTGGACGTCTTTTCCAAGTACGTGGTACTTTGCGCCGTCCAGAAAACAAATTCAAAACAGCTGCTCAATCAATTAAGGAATAAAGTCATACCTAGGATGGGTAAACCAGAGTTCATATTGTCAGACCACGGTAGCTACTTCACCAGCGCCGAATTCAAGAGAGGATTAGCGGAGCTAGGGATTAAGCATGTATTAAGTAGTGTCCGTTATCCCCAGTCGAACCCCTCGGAAATAATTTTTCGTGAAGTATCTAAATTCTGTAAAATCTTCATCCCCGACGCGCATTACAAGTGGGTGGACGCCCTGAAGAAAATAGAGATCTGCATAAATTCCACACGACATGAGTCGACCGGTCAAATACCGAGCGTTCTACACTTGAACGAATATCCAGTGAGATCATGGGAAAGAGTAATAAACTGTCCCATGGATCCTAGACCAGCACCAGCCCTGAGAGTGGAAATGACAGCTGTGTACCTTAGAAAGCAAGCAGACCGGAGATTGCGCTGGGTACGAGGAAAGCGGTTTCACCGTGCACTGGAACTGGGCGAGTTGGTCCTTGTTAAGCGCCAACCTGTATCTGATCCAGCAGCGAAGGTGTTCCATAAATTCATACCTCCTTACACGGGCCCGTTCCGCATAATTCGAAATTTGTGAAACAACGCATACAAATTGGAAGAGATCAGTACTGGAAACACTCCCATCTACAACATTTCTAATTTAAAAATTTATTATCCGCTGGAACCATACGATGAGCCCAGGGCCGCAGCAGCAAACCATGCCGAGATCATAGAGTTAAATTAGTAGCAAAACTCTGGAAGAATAGGACAGGTCATGGGACGGTCCTCAGATGTAAACACGGGCCGATGTTTACAACAAGCACCTGATTGCTTCAGGCAAGTGGAGGCCATTGCTCGGAGAAGGAGAGAGATGGTTGGTTGGTTCTTAAGTTTAGGGGCTGCGACAACGCGGTCATGTAGCCCCGTGTACTTTGGGTGTGTGTAGAATCTGTCTGATAACCGGTGTTAATTGTGATGGCTGTATTAGTGTGTATTAGGAGAGAGGGGGGAGAGACATTGTCTAGCGCACGCAGGTAGTCCAAAGGAGCCAGAGGTCTGACATAATCCGGCCGGCATGCTAGAGAAGGGAGTGAGACACCCTGTCATTTCAGAGCAACCCAGGAAGGGGGGTCCAAAGTAGAGACGGAGGAAAGGAACCTCGTAGCAGCCGTGTGGAGTGCTAAAAATCATGTAATGCTTACCCTGATTTTTAACCTTGTGAGGGAGTAATGAGACCTTATGGCATATTGCATATCCATCTAGTCTCAAGTTTGTATTTCCAACATTAATTCTATACGCAGACCGGCACAGCAGATGCAGAGTACAGAGGCGGCGAATACTTTTATTGGATGTGTGCAGAGACGTGTACGAAGAATAGCAGGAGGGTTGAGTGGTCATAAATGCACTTAGCAGGTTTCCAGGGTGTGCCGAGGGAGGACATTGTACCATGAGAAGACGAGCGAGGGTAGGACAGGCAGGTCGTTGAACGCAGGAATTTGTGTGGGAAAATTGCAGTTTGGCAAGGTCACAGCTCCAAGTTTTGGTGCCGCCCAAATGTGACCTACTTAAGAATTAATGACCGGAGAGCAATGAGAGTTGCATGTATGGAAGCGGGAGACTCTCAACCTCCCAGAAATGTAATTTGATGCAATTTGGATGTAAGGCTGATTTAATTCAGTATAAAATGCCTGATGTGGGGGCGTTTCAGCATCAGCCAATCAGTGGATAAGCGTCACCAAGCCGTGTTTGGCGCGTAAATTGGCAGACAATGAGGGATGATTACTGCGTTCATTTGATAAGGAGCCCACGATCGATTCTTGGAAAGGATATCACCAATGAGACATTGAGATTGCGATGAGTGCAGTGATATAAGCCAATTCGGGACAGAGCTATTATTTTTGGAAATAAATCTCATATTTCCCCCTCCTACGGCCGGTTATGCCTCAAAAACTTAAATAGCTCCAACTGGGAGAGTGAGGTCAGTCAATTTTGTGATTCTGTCACGGACGCTCCACGTCAGTCGAGTTCGTGATTTGGACTCTGTTAATTTTCATGTCAGATGGTGAAATGGAGATAGCGTGGCGTTTTTTTTTTGAGATCATGTCTAGATACTATAGCATACGAGTGCGAGTTCTTGTTAGTGGCGAGATAAGACATTGATATGCGCCAGTTCGCGAGTACAAGTTCGGCTGAGAAATAGGCTAGCCATTGCGCTAGATAAACATATAAGTTGTGTCGATAGGAGCTACGGTGGACGATCTGGATGAATTGAGTAGTTCAGATGGTAGCATTTAGGAGAATGATAGGATTATCGGTCCGGAACAGTGAGTGCGTGTTACTTTCTTGAATGTCGCATTAAAAAAATTGTGTATTTCTGTGTTCTTCGTTACCACGAGGTACCTGAAGCAAGAGGAAGCTGATGCCGAGATTGGAACAATGGGAGGATCTTCAACTATGGAATTCGTCATGCGAGGAATGAGGGCGTAAACCCAAAACCTTGGGGCACGCCGCGATGATGGAGACAGTCTGGGACCCAGGAATAGTGATAAGTACAGCAAATTATCTTGCATAATTTAGTTAGGGGTGTACGGATCAGCATAAGTGCAATGGCTGTGTACATATTCAATTTCTTAATGTTAGTTGTGTTTTTGTTGTTGTGTTTGTTGCTGCAACGTGCGTGTAAATATGTATCGTGTGGTCATGGTTTTCAATGTAGTTTGGGGAGATTATCATTCAGGGGAAATCTGGCCATCAGCTACTGTCACTGTAGATACATTTTCAGTTGAGAAGGTGGGGTGAGAGTTTGTACAGTGGTCGTAAGCAAACCAGAGCATATTGAATATTTTGTGGTAAATCAGGTTCGTGGATCGACTGTGGTAAGTTCTACCAGGTAATGGTTTTGTTGCAATCTTCGATTGGTGACGGACAAGGCAGGCAAACCCGGCGATTTGAGGTATTTAAATTGGAGTATGGCTGGATGTACTGATGCATATTGGTAAGTCGTGGATGTTGTGCCCACGTGTATTTGGTTGAGTTGGTGGAGGTTGGTACCCACTCATATTGGTAAGTCGTGGATGTTGTGCCCACGTGTATTTGGTTGAGTTGGTGGAGGTTGGTACCCACCCATATTGGTAAGTCGTGGATGTTCAGAACCACGTAAGTATTTTTGGTAATTCCGTGGACGAGGTAATTCCCACGAGGTAAAAATCACGGCCGTGATGCTGGGGTCGATCTGACGCCCGTAGGCAGCGTGCTAAGTGATGATTCTGCGGGGCTTGTTGAATTGGGCTATGGTGAGCTCATGCTTCAGTCAGTATACATCAGCTGTGGAGGGAGTGAAAGCAGGTAGCCACTCCTCGCCACGGGGTGCTTTGCTTGGCCTTGAGTCTGTTCGAGGTTAATTGGTCAAAGTTAAAATGGCTGGTTTGTTTACACATTTTATTGTTAATTCTGGGATTTTGGTCTGTTGTGTTTTGATTTTATTTTGTGAACCCACGTTACTAGTGTATCAGATTTTGTACCCTCCGGGTGGCCGCTAGACGGTATTAATGATTGTCTTGATAAATGTTTCGCACGGGAACTGTTGTATGTGAATGAGATAGGCACGTTGTAGCTTAATGTAGTGTTTGTGTGGCCGCACTGCATGCTGACCGTACACGACTCTAACGGAGGTCGTGAAGGGAGGTCTGTTTGCCAAACGGAACGGTCTCGTCTGTACGATTCACTTTTCCAATATAAGAGCGTTAAAATGAGGTTCCATCTTGTAAAATTCAGTTGATTTGATGCTCCGTTGGAGTGTATAGTGTTATGATCTGATTAACGTGATGATTCATTTCTTGTGGCATTAATTTAGTCTTTTGTTGTTCCATTTTGAACTCACCTGGGGTGAGAGCGCGCCACTTTGATTTTTTGGGATTTTATTTTATTTTGGATTTTTTTTTGGGAGTTCCATGATCCTGCAGTGTTTGAGCAGGGGAAAGCTGAGGCTTTGCCCGAACTAATTAGATTTAAGGTACCCTGGTTGTACCATCTCTGTGGACTTTATGGCAGAGAAGGACAGTGATGACGCAGTTTATTTTGTTGTGGTTCTACGTGTTATTTAGGGATTGTTTCTTTTTGTTTTGTAGTCTTCTAAGAAAAATTTTTGTTTCCTTGTTCCCCTGGCATATGATTTATAGTTTTAAGTTCCCATGATCCAAAATTCCGAATTCCTATGATGTAAAGTGTTAATTAGCCACCGAACGAGCCGCGCCCGAGATAAGATTCAGCATCCTAGATGGCCCTGGAAGGGTATAATATATACACTGGTTTTCACTCAACCATCCTTATCTAACGTTCTGCAGTTTTAATATACTGCTTACACATCGTCTTATATATGTTTCATTGCATTGTCGGTATAATACAGTCGACTAAGTAGGGTAAACTGTACGTAATTACATAACTTCGGGTTTAATAAAATTTATTAATTGTAATATAGACATGAGTAGACAATCTTTCTCAAGTTGTATTTCCGCTGAAACCCACCTGTAACACAGCTAAATCGTTAATTCACAAGAATTACATGCCTTTTTAACAAAGAACAACAATACTTTGACTTCCTTAAAATGCGGAATTCCCTCGCATGAGCACTCCATAGCTCTACAAATCCTCATATAACAGTATATATGGCATAAACAATTATCATCCACTATGTTAAACAATAACCAAAAAGTATTAATTGTTATTAACATATCCTATGTAGGAACTTCTCTCAAATAATGGCATGACCCTCAGCATCATTGCACATGACTACTAGGCTACAATTATACATGCGTAAGTTTACTCCACAACAATATAATTAACTGTTAACTCGTCTGTCGCAAATACATGTAATAAAAATAATACTCCTGTCTCATCTCACTTGTCAAGCTTTAAATTGTTAATCGTTGTAATATAATGTCGACAAAATGACGTGATGTTACACAAATAGAATAAAATAACACACATGTTATTTATAGTGTCAGATAGAATTCAATCCTGACCGGGATAAACTAGCTTTGAATTCCTAGCCAAAGATTTGAATAATCTTCTATCAAAACGTATTTCCTCTAACATATTAAATGAACAAAGCTCTTAGCTTTACAAATAATAAGAAAGGTTTGTCAATGTCGTAATGTTTTTCCACTCTACACAAAGAATGTTCATAAGGTCTAAGACTTCGGTCTTATCAAACGACTAGTATTTCTTAGATCGTCGACAGTTTATGTACAATAATGATATAACAATATCATTCGATGTTTCTTCTTTCCTTGAAGTTAGATGTCGTTACATTAAAGTGCTCAAATTACATTTAATAAGAATTTAATTTGAAGCTATGACACAATGTCAGCATACTAGGTTTAAATGAAATAATTAAAATTCGAGAGTCGAAACGACTAGAGGCAATATGATTCCTCAAACAAAAATTTTTAATGTCAGTTCCACAACTGATCCGTAGAATAAATTTGAAAAAGAGATGAAATGCAATCGTCTTCTAAATAATCTTGAAGTATAAAAAACTCAACACACATCTGAAGTGTAAAATACATAAAAGCACTGAAATACATGAAATGTGAAAATATAGAAGAATATGGAATAAGATCGCTGGCTCAGAATGTTACCAATCAAGCTCTATATAACAATTGAGATACACTAATACCTTATTTGGACGAAAACTTGAAGATCTATGTAAGTATTCCCACCATACTTTAGATGTTTCCTCAGTACAAGACACTGAGATGGATCTGCATTCAAACCTCGGATCTGCGACCTCAGAGATAAGAAACGTCCCTCTCTGGAATTCACCAACATTTGCCTGGGCTCGAACGACATCCTTCTGGCAAATTCTTATGTGCTGCTGGGCTACCTTTCCCTAGCATCTTGACAAATCTCTTCTGTAAAGTCTTCATTCTCCGCCGTAAATATGTATCAGCTTCATCATTGGAATATAATTATGGAAATATTCATATCAATGGTGAATGAAATATTTCCATTCCTAATTGATGTTATATTAGTGTTCGTAGACTGACGAAAATGCACAAGATGGACCGTACACTACGTCTGTATTCAAGAATACGTTGTCTAACGAAGCTCCATCGTTGTATCTTAACTCCTGTTATCGAATATGTCTCTGGCGCATGACTATTTAGTTCATCATATCAACAATATTGATTATGCTGAATGATAACGTTTGAAGAATAATAATATTTATTCTGTTTATGTTTATGTGTTGCGCCAATATTAAAAGTTCTCCGCCACTGTTCACTTGAACTGGATTCGCCAACGTCACGTTGCAATTTATAATGATATTCAGCTTTATTTCCAACACATTTGGAAATCGAACTTAACAGGCTTATATTGTCGAAACGGTGAATTTTTAAAGCGCTCGACTTTTCACAATATATTGTAAGCGACATGTTCGTCATATATATTCGCTTATTTAACTTCAGATCTCAATTATAAAAGAGATATAATCAATTCAATATTCCTCGCAACTTCACGTAGAATGGAAGTGCGGTGACCTCCTACGTTCGATCTTGCTATCCTCGCTTCTCCACAAGTCGACAGTCGTCGCACTCGGACTAAGCTTTGGGATCTCCGTTAACCCAGTAAAAACACTTCCTCACTCTTCAAAGTCTGCTGGAATAGGAACCTCGATCCTTGGATCTCCCCCTCCAAGTCGAATTTTTGGTGGCCATATCAATCTCCCACCATAATTTTAGCGCATAGATTACTAATGCTTATTATTGCGTAGATTAACCGATCTGCGGGTTTTAAAGTATCAGACATAATTTCTCTTAATATTCTCTTCATTACCAAATAAGAAAATCTTCTTCTAAGGGCCTAAATGCATAATTTCATCATATTGTGCAATTAAAGTTGATCCCGTCTTCAATAAGACCTGTTCTCATTGGCTCTGGGCTGGGATCCAATAGCATAATTTATAGCAATATTTATAATATTAATTTCCAAACTCGCTGTTGCTATGCTAAATATAGCCTTCTGGAAGCGTCCATTGTGCAACATATCACGTGATCGGGCTCTCCCACAGTCTCGAGCTTGTAACACTACACTCTTGTGTCACACTTCCAGAAATTATATTTGCTGGTTAAATTGTATCATGGGGACGGAAAATACTCTCATTTTGTCCCTAAATAATTCAATTTACGGGGGCATTCCTCCGTCATCTCAAGTTAAAAACAGTTGCAAATTGTTTTTAATCATTCTATTTCAAGTCTTTTGATATGTCACTTGAACTCGAATATTGAATTATTTTAGCCTATTTTCTTATGATACTTTTTCAAATTTTTTGCGTTGAATTTTCCTAGAATAACGTTTTTTTCATCGTCAATCAACTCATAACAGTTATTCCCATAAGCATTAGTTATGCGGAACGCTCTTTCCTCTTGGTTCTACTGCAATTATCTTCATCTGACCCGTTCCTCTTTTTCTATTCTTCTCTTCTTCAACGTCTTCTTCTTCTTTTCTTGGTGTTTCTACGTCTTCTTCTTCTATTCTTGGTTCTGCGCAGCAGTATATCCTCTTCTCTCTTCTACTTCTTTTGGTCAACGTAAATGGTCCCTCCATATCGTCTGTGAGAACCATTTCCATTACCTTCTCCTTTCCTGGTGCTTGGTTTGGAATCAACACTCAAATCCTTTTTTATCACCATTCCCATTTTCCTTGTCTCTTAAATCTTTAAGATATTCTTGTCCTTCCTTATGACGTTCATCATACTTCTCCTTCGTCATAATTTCATCTTGGGAGTTTCTATTACGATTATCGTTCTGGTTATTCCTATTGTTATTCCTGTTATAATAACCATTATTATTGTATCGGTAGTTATTATTATTGTGATAATAACCACTTCTACGGTTGCCATTGCTATTATCGTTATTACGTCCTTGCTGTTGCTGGTATGGACGACCTCCACGGAATCTCCTGTATCTGGGTTCTGGTCTACGATCTCGGAAATAATTATTCCTTTCAAGACCAATATTTCCCTTTTCTGGTTCTTTCGGATCGTCTATCTGTTGTGTTTGGTCAAGATGTACTATGTTAATGCCTTTGTACTCTTGCCTTGGGTTCTTCGCAACAACGTTTGGCATAGGGCTCGTGTAATCGAGTTTTCTGAGCAATTCGTCCATGCTTGCTAGATCGTTGATCCCTGACGAGATAATTAGACGTCTGACTTCAACAGGGAGCATCCTGGCTATCGCGTCTATCAACTGAGCTGTAGATAACGGGGGTTGAAGAAATCTGAGTCTAGCTAACTGACTCGTGAAGAAGTCTGCGTAGCGTGTAGGAAGAGTTCCTGAATATTTTCGTGAGTATACTTCTGCGCGTAGGCAGTTTTGTGCTTCAATAAACCAGAAACGCTTTATTAGTGCTTCTGCGAATTCATCGAAGTTCATGAAGGTATATCTGAAGGCTCTAAACCATTCAAGGGGCCCAACTGACAAATAGCGTTCTACGATCTTCATTTCCCTCTCTTGGAATATGCTTTTCGATAAAGTAATCTTTGAGATTTCTGATGTACTCTATCGGTGTGAAACTATCTAGGTTGCTGAACTTGCGCGGTTTGTCTTCAAAGTTCTTTATGACCGTCACGTTTCTCGGATATGAATCCTGAAGGTTTTGTCGAAAATCTCTATTGTAACTTTCGGGCTCTTTACTCCTCTCCTCTAAACCTTCCGTAAAACTGAATAATCTTTCTTCCGGCCTGATTTCCCCTTCTTCCACTTCTAGGCTATTTCTTCTAGTCTGATTCCTCGAATCTTCGAAATCTATCTTCTCCCTTAACTTTTCTTCTATCTCAGCGATAATCTTCTTCAGCTGTTGGCCTACCTCGGTCTTTAAATCTTCCTTTATACGTCTCAAGCTTGGCAACATCTCCTAGATTAAGATTTTGTAATTTCTTGGATACGTATTCTTCTAGTTCATTCGTTTTCTCCTCCCTCATGGCATTAACGTTCGTGACAACCTTGATTAATCGTTCCTCTATCGTTTAAGTCTTACTCTCTAACGATTCTTTCAAAGCTTGCACATCCTGGCTAGATTGAGTTCTATCTTCTACTTGCTTTTCAGTGAGCGTATCAATCCTTTTACCTAAATCCGTTCTTACTTCAATAACTTCTCTATTAATCTCTACTTGGTTACTGGCTAATTTCTTTTCTACGTTATCTTGGATTTGCTTAACATGTTCCCCACTAGATTTGTTCCACTCGTCTTTCCATACAACTACATTAGCTGTTAACATTGCAGCTATGCAGTACCATCCCGGCATTTGCCCGAAGACGAAGTGGGAAACCACGGAAAACCACTTCGAGGATGGCTGAGGTGGGAATCGAACCCCCTCTACTCATTTGGACCACCCGAGGCTGAGTAGACCCCGTTCCATTCCTCATACCACTTTTCAAATTTCGTGGCAGTGCCGGGAATCGAACCCAGGGCCTCCGGGGCGGCAGCTAACCATGCTGACCGCTACGCTACGGAGGCGACTTGTCATAGATTTATGGCATGTAAAAGAACCTTCCACTAATTAAACGTGTGTGAAGCTAAATTTGCAGGTTAGATTTCGTTGAAACGCTCTGTCAAAGTTCCAACGTTCACCACTAAGTGTCAGATATATCTGGTAGCGGAAGTTGGAACTACTTGAAATTAAACGGAGCTTGTTGCTCACCTCGTCGGTGTCCGCATTGAAGCAGCTACAGCGACTGGCTAGCCGAACATGTCCTCGGACACTCCCGGCACTAAAAGCCATACGCTAAATAATAATAATAATAATAATAATAATAATAATAATAATAATAATAATAATAATAATAATAATGGGACACATACTAAATCACCCAGGAATAGCAAACATAGTTATGGAAAGAAGGGTTGAGGTCGAGAACTGTAGGGGTAGTCCAAGGCTAGAATATGTTAAACAGATTGCCTCGTATGTAAGGTGTGGTAGCTATGTAGAGATGAAACGATTACCTCAGGACAGGGAGACTTGGAGGCCTGCATAAAACCAGTCAAAAGAATTAAAACTCAAACACTCACAGCGAAGGTATTTTGGAAGGAAGTCGATAGTGGGCCTTTTAAAAGGAAATAAAAAACCACGAAAACTATTTCCAGGTCAGCTGAGGTGGGATTGAAACCCACGCTATCCCGATGTCAGCGATGCAGGAGTAAGCGCGTTAGCGCTCTCGGCCACCGTGGCTGGTCTTCGTATCTAAATCCAATTCCTGAATTTACTGGCGAGGAAGCACCAAGACACCGGAAGACTAAAGATACTGCAGTGTAGAGGTTTATTGGAGTTTTTAGCCTTCAATATTAAACCTTTACTTTCTCTAGCTGTTACGGTTCGTAATTCTGATTCTTTCCTTCCTGAGTTCGAGCTCCCCATTAGCAGTCTGAGAAGCGAATGGAAGTTCGTCGCTTCCGTTGCGATATTGTTTCTTTTATGCCATGTTCCTGCACTCAGCGAGAATGGCTGAGCGATTCTCTCCGACAGCCCTTTGTCTGCTCTGTCTCCGGATATCTAGCACCCAAATGACACCGGAAACCGGCTAACGCACCCCCATTTCGGGATTTAACTTTGTTTTGAAACTGCCATAGCTGTTCTTCAGTTTGTACTGCACACTCGTCCAATATGTTTCACCCTTTCCATGAGATCCGTAGGAGTGTCACAGTCGGGGAGAAGCTAAAACGATCATACAGTACAATGTTGTATTAATTCAAGATCAAGTTATTTTATTTTGTGATCAGGGGTGAAGTCAGAATTTTTAGCCTACTTTTCACATTTTGCAAAAATGAGGCAAAAGTAGACTTATGAGATCAATCCGGGCAAATGTCTGTCTGTCTGGCTGTGTGTGTGTGTGTCCCCCTCCCCCTATCTACTCCTAAACGGCTGCAGCAATCGAAACAAAATTTGGTAGGATTAAAGATCTATACCTGAAGATCTCAATGCCGTAATTGAAAATGTCAGTGCTACCGACTGCTGAAAAATCGCAATTGAAATTTGAGCTCCAAGTTGGATATCTTGGAAGGTATGAATGGCAGCTATTTCAAAATTGGCTCACGTATAGATAATAATTTTTCAGTTTAATTTCCAGGAGGCCATACATGGCAATATTGCCAAAATAATTATAAGCCTGCTGATAGGTCCAATTTTTAAATGCATATAACTTCTAAACTATCAATTGGAATTCAACCAAATTTTGTACCTGCTATGCGTACATAAACAGATATAACTGAGCGTATTATTAAGAGCCTCCAGGGTTGCCAACAGTTAATAAATGCTCTCAATTTATTTTATCCAAATACCAATGTATCAGAAAGTATGCAAGCCGACAGCTTTAAACTATGCAGACGTATAGTACCTGACATTCTATATTAATTTCGAGTAACTTATATACGTCAGGGCTTCCAACATGATTCTAAGCCTGCTGAGAGGTCCAAATTTAAATGCATGTAACTTCTATACTATCATTTGGATTACAACCAAATTTCGTATGTGCTATGTGTACCATAACAGATATGACTGTGCGTATTCTTAACAGCAACCAGGCTTGCCAACTGTTAAGAAATGCTGTCTCTATTTATTTTTGTTATCCTAATATCAATATATCAGAAAGTATGCAAGCCAATAGCTCTAAACTTTACACACGTATAGTACCTGGCATTCTAGTTAATTTGGAGTAACTAATATACGTCAGTGCTGCCAACATGATTCTAATCCTGATTATAGGTCCAATTTGAAAATGCAATGTAACTTCTATACTAACAAATGGATTTCATTCAAAATTGGCACAACAATAGATCGTATTATTTCTGATTATTTCTGACCAATGCATGCATGACATTGTTGCCAACATGATTTTACGCACGCTGTTAGATCCAATGTTTAACTGTATGTAACATCCATGCTATCCATTGGACTTCAACCAAATTTTGTATTCTGTACCTTAAGAGATGGAACTAAGAATATATTTAGTTATCAGGGCTGCCAACTGTAGTGCTCTATTAGGCTACATTATGCCAATATACAGTATTTCAAACTAATTTGAAATTTCTATATTACGAACTTAATTTCGTCATTATTCTATATAGATCCATATAGGTTAATCATTGGCATGGCTCTTCTTGTTAGTAGATAATTTATTATTTTTTTAGATGTTACTTATCGTAACCGATGATTCTCTGATATTTTTCTATTGTAATTTTTGCATTGCCTATAATAATAATAATAATAATAATAATTGACTGTATTGACAGACCAGTCAGCCATGCACAGTAGACATGAAGTGGTTCTTGTTGACAGATGCATGAAGCACACCAACTTCAAAGATGTGGCAATCCCAAACAGTGGCAACACGCTAACAAAACATTTTGGAAAACTGTCAAAGCATGAAGAGCTTTCAGAACTGATCAGGAAGCAATGGCACGTGACACAAGTCAGGACAGTTCCTATCAGCCTAACCATCTTCATCACTGACGTGATTCAGATCAACTTAAGGACACTGGGTTGTGTGTGACAATGGCTTTTTTACACAATAAAAGGAGCAAATTTTAAAACCGAACTTCTGCTATTTCCTTTTGGTTAATGGTTGTTTATTCTACACTAAACAAAGATCAAACCTTTCTATGCCACCTGTTAACAATAAATATGAAATATTATTGTCTGATTTTGTACAGTGTGTTAAAAAACAAAGTTACAGAGAAACAATTCTAGTAAATACATTTCTCAAGTTTGGTACACTTGAAACTTTCTTGTCAAGGGTACCTATTTTTTTTCTTCAGGAATATAAAGAACATGTGGCTTGACAAAATGAACGGATTGGGATTTCTGGAATAATTATTTTGAGCCATTTAAAAATTAACAAACACAAAAAATATTTTTGCCTCTTATAATGTATGATTTTTTTATTTATAAATTGAAAATAGGCACTAAGATCCAACACTACAAAACTGCGAAACCTTGTTCGAAATTAAAAATGAAAGAAGAACTGATCAGCTCCTCAAAACTGAAAGAAGAATAACAGAACCTGCATAAATAAAAAGTATCAGGTTGAAGGAGTCTGGAGAATCCTCTCCAATGAAACAGTCTATCGAGAGATTGACATACTTACCAGCAGGATGAAGAAGAAAAGAATCTCTTATTTATTTCACATCCTACGATTACCAGAAAACAGGTTTTTTACGACAACTAGTGATGAGAAATCTGGGAAAGAAGACTGGAGGGCATTGGATCAAAGAAATTCAAGAGGATCTCAAAACAGTTGGACTCGAAATTACAGATGCAGAGAACAAGAATAAAATTACCACCCTTCTTAACAATCACAAATTTTCAGCAGAAATGATGCACAGACGGCCTGTAGAGATTTCAGACGAATTATGAACACTGCGATCAGGACGAATGAAGAAGTACTGGGCAGACAAGAAGAATCAAACAACACAACCTTCCAAGAAAAAGTGTACATGGAAGACTCAAGTGGTCCAATGTGGCCAATAAAGTAAATAATAATAAAAAATTAAATTATTATTTTATATATATTTCCATTCATTCGATAATACTACATGGTTACCAAAACATTACAACAGATCAGGCCGGTAACTTAAATAGTTCCTGAGAAAAGTGTACCAGAATCTCCAAAAACTTAACTTTCGGGATAGTTTTCTGTAACCTTGTTTTTGAACACCCTGTACAAAATCAGACGATAATATTTAATATTTATTGTTAACAGGTGGCATAGAAAGGTTAGATCTTTGTTTAGTGTGAAACAAACAACCATTGACCAAACGGAAATAACAGAAATTCGTTTTTAAAATTTGCTCATTTTATTGTTTGAATTGTCACAACCCATTGCCTTTAGGTTGGTTGGTTCCTCAGTTTAGGGGCTGCGACAACGCTGTCATGTAGCCCCGTGTACTTTGGGTGTGCGTAGAATCTGTCTGATAACCGGTGTTAATTGTGATGGCTGTATTAGTGTGAGTTATCTGTATTTGATTCATGTAAGGACTGCAGACATTGAATTTTTGCAAATATTTCCTACTTTTCCCGCCAAACTCCACCGTCAACGAGTACTAGTTCAGAACTTGGTTACTAGACGCCACTGCAGTCGGCTCCTGGCGACAAACGTTGGAACCTAAGAGCGTTATTCAAATGCTTTTTATCCTATATATATTTATTTATTTATTTATTTATTTATTTATTTATTTATCGTATGGCTTTTAGAGCCGTGAGTGTACGATGCTATAGCTGCTTCAAGCGGACACCACTAGGGTGAGCAACAAGTTCCGTTCAATTTCAAGTAATTCCAACTTTCGCTACCAGATATCAATGATACCTAGTGGTGAACGTTGGAACTTTGATAGAGCGTTACAACGAAATCTAACCTAGAAATTCAGCTCCACAAAAGTTTAGTTTGTGGGAGGATCTTTTACATGCCATAAATCTATGACATGGGACCGCCACCTTTACTTCCACTCCGAAGGAAGGCATACTGAAGGATTTTAACGCTCTTAAAAATCCGACGACTTCGGCCGGTTTTGAACCCGCGATCTTGGCCATAGACGCTCAGCATGATACCAACTGTGCCACCGAAGCCACACAGTGTCCTTAAAGAAATTGGTAACCATCGGCCAATTGTGTTTTGGGCCTATACTTACAGAACCTAAAACAAACAGTAGCAGAAATAGAAACAGCAATTAGCAAATTCCCCGATGAACAAGATGCATTACGTCATGAAACTAAAAGACAACTTACTAAGTTACTAAATCATGAACAATTATACCAAGGTCACATTCCAATCATTCGAAGCATCAAGAATAAAACTCGTATTAACAAGTTAATAATCACCAAGGCTGAAGGAAACATAACAGTTATTCTTGATGAGATCACATACATTGCAAAAACCGAGTATTTTTTACAAAGAAATAATTTCAAACAATTGGATAAAGATCCTATCAATTCTTTACAAAGAAAGATGAAAAGTTTATTTAGAAATATTCTGTTTCTTTTTGACCACAATGATATGAAAACTTTATGTCAAATGAACCCGAAATTACCTACATTAAGAGCTCTTCCTAAAATCACAAACCAAATATACCTATCAGGCCAATCGTCTAATATGCATAGTCCGACATACAAGTTAGCAAAATATATACAGAAATTTCTGAAATTCCAATACCATTTCAAGGCTAACACTTATTTCAATAATTCAAGTGAATTCATCCTCAAAACAAAGAATATTCCAAATCTCCCTTCATATTCAATCCATTCCCTTGATATTACAGACATGTACACAAACATCCCAATAAAATCAACTATCAACATAATCAAAAATAATTTAACAGAAAACAGTGGACTAAGTAAAGTAGAAATTACTGAATTTATAACCCTTCTAACATTCACTCTTGAAAACAATTTCTTCAAATTTAACGATAAAATATATCAACAAATTGACGGTTTAGGTATGGGTTCTCCATTATCCGGAATAATAGCCAACATTTATATCGACCATCTAGATGATAAACATATAGTTAACAAAACACCTGGTTTAGAATTTTGGGGGAGATATGTAGATGGCATATTCGTTATCATTGACAATAATGTAGACAACATTGATAATTTGTTATCAAAAGTAAACAGTCTAGATCGCAAAATTCAATTCACTGTTGATTCAGAAATAAATGGTGCACTAAACTATCTTGATATTACAATAACAAGAAACAAAGATTTTTTCACATACAAGGTTTATAGAAAACCAACGACTACATCCAACATAATTCGTAACGATTCTTTACATCCTGGATCCCATAAAGCATCAACATTTTATAGCCTTATTCATAGGGCATTAAATACGCCTATGGAATCTAGAGATTACGTTCATGAAATTAACACAATTTATGCCATCGCTGATCTTAATGGATACACTAGGAATTTCGTAAATCAAATTTTAAATAGAATTAAGAATAAACCTTATACGACACTTCAACGAGAATCAAAAGATAGAGATATAATAAGTTTTACATATGTATCAAACAAGATATATGGAATAACAAACATATTTAAAAAAAGAAATTGCAGAATAGCTTTTAAAACAGGTAACACTACGGCCAACTTATTATATAATTTTAATACTTTAAATAAAGAAAATAGATTTAACAAATCAGGAGTTTATAAACTAACATGCAACGATTGGCAATCTACGTACATAGGCCAAACTGGACGTACATTTCGTCAACGTTATCATGAACATGTAAACGCAATTAGATATAAAAAACATTCTAGTATGGGTGAACATATCAATGAATCACTCCATTCTTTCACTTCAATAGACACAGATTTAACGATACTTCATTTAAAAGATAAAGGTAGGATATTAGACATGCTTGAAAGAATAGAAATATACATCAACCAGAAGCTAGATGCTTGTCATAATCTGAATGAAACTATTAACGACAATAACCCCCTTTTATCAATGATATTTAATTTTGCCCATCGCAGACCAACAATACACCAACCCCCATAAATACCATTTAACTACCTTATTTCTGCCTTAATCCTCTTCTTTTTTCTATTTCATATCCTCTTTAATCATAATATATAACTTCTATAATATTCCCGTGATACGTTTCACCACTTAATATTATTTCATTTTTATTTCTTTTTCTGTATCGATTAATTTTTACGATTATTACGCATGTTATTCATATTTTAATCCCCAACACACTCACCTTAACACAAATAATTATTATAAATTCCATCTTATTAAACCCACGATTATTACACATGTTATTTATATTTTAACCCCAATACAAACACCTTACCTCAAATGCATATTATCCGTCCATTTTTTTATTTAAACCCGTGTTTGAAACCTAATCCAACTTGCTATATATTTTAACGCATGATATGTTTTACAAGCTTGTCGTTTTCTTGTGCAAGTAGCGAATCACGATTTGTAACAGCGCTATAACGACTACCATGACAATTAAAACATTTGATTTTACTTTTATAACTATCTTAATAATCCCGCGTTGGTAACCTAACTCCAACTTGTTATGTATTATAACGCATGATATGTTACAAAGCGTGTCGTTTTTCTTGTACAAGTGACGATTCACGACTTGTAACAGCGCTATAACGATTACCATGTCAACTAAAGCATACTGTTTTTATCTATTTAAGTCTGGCTGCGTGGCTCAGGGGTAACGTTCTCGCTTGCTGAGTCCAAGGTTGCAGGTTCGAAACCTGGCGCAGTCAGCTGGCATTTGAGGGTGCGCAAATGCGAGGGAGCCGTGTCAGTAGATTTACTGGCACGTTAAAGATCCCCTTCGGGGCAAAATTCCGGCACCCCGGCGTCTCTAAAAGCCAGTGTAGTTAAAAGGGACGTAAAACCAATAACATTATTATTATTATTATCTATTTAACTTTTGCTTCATCTCGGCTTCTTAGATCGTTCTTCTCAATCGCTTCTTTATTCACTTTGATTTGCTTGTTTGTCGTTACAATCTGCCAACGTTATTTTATAGCTTGTAATAAATGATCTGCACATTGTGTTTGCCCAGTACACATAATATAGCAGAGAGAGCCAACAAATAAGAAGCAACTGAGTCATCGAAGTTTAGGAGAAGGTAATACCTTAAACTATTACGTTCCTCGTAACAGTATTCCACCTAAAGTCGACACTGGGTAATATACTTGATTGCTGTGTTTGGTAAATAGCCTGCACATTGCGTCACCCATTAAGCAACTATAACAACAGAGTGGGCCATTAAGTTGGGAATCAACTGAAGTTTTAGGTTGGAGGACTGGATTACAAAATTTTTGTTCCGTTTTGAAGCGACAATTTGACCTACATCCTTTGCGCTTCTTCATTCTTCTGACAGCGACATCTTCTGTCACTACAGTTTTTCGATCAAAATTATTGGAGTATTGACGTAGGCAGTTTATAAGGTAGATCTCATATTTTAATAGCATCTTTTTACTGTCATTTTTTAACGCACGGCATTTATTTGCAAGCTTTTCCATTTTATTATTTAAAACAAATTTTGTAAGGATATCCATTTCTTTTTGGCTTTGTTAACTTGTTTTAAGATTTAATATCAATCGCGCTGAGGAAGGTATCAATGAAATACCGAAACATGTACGTTTAGTAATGTAATTAAACGTTTCTTTAGTGTTTGACTAGGCGGTTTTAATAAGAGAATACTATCAGTCAACATGGTTATTAATTATTACCATTGCCATAATGGTCAATGTGTACGCATTTTGTCATACGTTGTTTGCATGTTAAAGAACCCATTTTAATTCAGAAGGCCATGTTCCTTTTTTTTTTTTTAGTCGGTTACCCTCCAGGTTGGTGGAACCCACGGACTCAGCGAGGGAACTCACCACTACCGCCTCTATGGGCAGTGTCCTAGAGCTGGGTCACGGCGTTCTTAAGTTAACAGGCGGGAGCGGTACCCCCACTCTGCCACCGGTGAGTGACGTCAGGGGTCTCAGCTGGCCGGCGGACAGCGCGCTAGTCATAGGGCAGAGAGGTGCATTCATGTAATTAAATCGGTTTTGTTTACAGAAGAAATTGGGATGGACTTCCGAATTTCACCACAGTCCTACCTTAGTGATCGATGATTTGTTTGAGACGTTTTCCGCTGTCACTACGGGCGATTAAAGCAAATGAATGCGATACAAGTCAACCCAGAGCGGTATACAAAAGGAGAATACTGGAAACTGTTTGATTGCATTACAAGTAGGCGGTTTTTGTATCTTCTAAAGAACACAATAATTAGTTGAATATATTTAAGTGAGCATATCATATCTGTTTATGTACTTTAACAAACAAGCAGATATTTTATTACTCATCGGTTTTGTCCAACCACTAATGAATGTCACTTGACAGCATACAGGTAACATTATGGGGAAAGGAATTTGGATCCCTTCCTGAAGCTTTCAAGCAGAACAATGACATCCTCAAACAGCTTGGCGTCACCGATAACAAAGTACAAGGAATCTGCTTACGTGTACTAAAAGATTCTCTTCACATACGGTACTTCCTAACTATATTCTGGCAGGAAGAAACCCGGGAAACTGGATCTGGAGATGATTATAGTGATGATGAGAGCGAATTATTAAAGACTAGATGTTTTTATTTTCTTACAATACAAAATGTTTGACATTTTCGTTATTAAAATGCCTGCTTGAAGAAAACTCGACTCATCACTCTCCTTTTTAGTGTTCTTGATTACACTGGAGGAAACGTACTAATCGAAATAAAGTAAATTTCAGAATATGGCGCCCGCGCGAAAATAATAATGTTTATCTTATAAATCTGCACAGAATATTCATTTTATATCTACTTTGTGTTTTAATCACTTTAAAGTGTTCAATTTTCTTTTTCTTTTCGGGGCCTTTTCTAAAGAAACTTTATCACATCTTGCTTTCTTGTAATTAGACAGGATAATGTTACAAAGTATACAAATAATACGATCAGTAATTTTCATAATCGGAGTACCACACACACATGTACGCTCCAACATTTGTCTCAGGGCCACGTCTTCGTTGACAACAAGTTTGATTAAAGATCGTAAAATTGAATAATGCCTTTTACATCGCTTTAAAAACTTCGTTTCGTATTTGCTCGATACCATAACTTGCATCGAATGAAATGCATACTTTCCTATGCTGATTACTGTACTTGATGGTACAGTCAAACCACCCCTGTTTATCTCCTCAAAGTAAGTATCCTCCCTATTTCACCAATTATGAGATCTCTGCAGATTTTGCATTCTATTTTGGCCGCTGTCTTAAAACTTGCGTAGCCACACACAAATAGCAGAGCAGAAGCGTCAACATCACTGTTTACCATACATTCCTGAATTATCGATGGTATGTCGTCACGAAGAATACAATCCAGATCGTCTTCGGGTTTAATTTATTCATCACACACTTTTAAATTGTCCACATTGAGAGCAATTTGGCCGTAACGAGCAGATCTGATTCCTAAAACACTTTTCATCTGATCTTTCTTTCCGAGTTCATTATTTCCCTGACACTAACGGAGTAGTTTCCACCGCTCATTTGACGGTATACACTGAAGCGTTTTTCAAGTCTATCGGTTTGAAGTTTCCCTGGTAGGACATATTCCACAGAGAGGTGCAGCAACGCGAATCTTATGATTGAGATTAGTGTCTTTGTTGTATGGATCAATGCTTTACCTGTGTCATTGCTTAGACTGCCACCATGATATTGTTGTCCTATTTTCAGCCAGGTATAGACCTCGTGCGCATAGATATTGCTGCGCTCTGGCGGCAAGTCGTTCGAATAGTCCATGTGGCGCTTGTCAGTGAAGTGAAGCAACGTGATTACCAGGCTGCGTTTGTTGAGGTGCGAATTAAAGTTCGAGATGGAAAAAAGTTCTACAAATAGTAAAACCAATTGTTCTGTGGTTGGATGTAACTACTCCTACAGAAATTGTCCGCCTGGGACGAAATTCTTCGTATTCCCAAACAATAAACAGCACATTCATAGAAGGGACGCTTGGACTGTGGCTTTAAAACGGGACACGAGTGATGGTAAACCAAGGCATCCTACAAATAATTCACGTGTTTGTAGTCGGCATTTTATAAACGGAACACCGTCAAGAGATCCTGACAGTCCCGGTTACATACCGAGGCTCTACATGAAGCCACATTTATCGGATCAGCACAAGCAACGAGAGGGCAGTAGAGTAACTGCGAGATACAAGAGGCGAAAAATGAGGCATGAAAATGACGCGGGTGAAGGAAGTGTGATGGAGTATGGATCATTCAGTGACGCGAGCACACAGACGGATATTGTGACCGTATATAGTGACAAGACGGAGGTGAACATATTGTTTTCTTCTTTGAGAACTAATTGCGAAGCAGAAGTCCAGACAAATGTGCCAATGCGCCGTGCGAACAAACAAACAATGACTGACACTTGTTTAAAACAAGCCTGTAGTGTTAATGTGGACCTTGTGGATAAGAAGCATTATTTTTGTGGATACTGGTCAGTGAAAGGAAGCGAACATAATCTTGTTGAAATAGCGGGTGTAAAGCTGGCAGTGTTTCGTATCCTGTTATCGTTGTTACCTTCTGTTCATCACAATTGTACTCTTGACAAGGAAAATATGTTACTTCTCCTGTTAATGAAGTGCAAACTGGGTATTAGTTTTGCTGCACTCGGCGTTATGTTTTAACTGTCACAGCACTACGGCTTCTGCTGCCTTTAAACACTCTACCATCTTTTTGAGAAAACTAAGGAATGGATTTTCTGGCCACAACGATCCACTATTGAATGTACTACCGTATGCCAAATTCCTTTAAACGTCATTTTGAAAATTGCACGTGCATTATAGATTGTACTGAATTATACTGTGAAAGACCGCAAAGTGTTCGTCAAAGAATTTTAATGTTCTCTCATTACAAAAAGTAAAATTTCAGGTTGCCATTACTCCATCAGGTTATATTTCTTTTATTTCTAAATGTTATGGTGGAAGAGCGACTGACAGCTACATTACCGTACATTCCGGTATACTAAATCATATTCAAGCAGGAGATCTTGTTATGTGTGATAAAGTGTTCCCACAGATAAAAACGTGCATTGAAAATAACGCAGTAATAGTAATGCCACCATTGGCATTTAATCCACAGTTTTCAGCTGAGGAACTAGAATCAACATATGATATAGCATATGTCAGAATTCATGTTGAAAGAGCTATACATACGGTATAATGAAGGTTTATAAAATATTAAGTATCCGAGTTACTATGGATTTGGTACCTCATTTAGACAAGATTGTTCATCTCATAGGTATCTTAGTGAATTTCAGTCCTCCTATCATTAAATTAGACGACTGATATACGTTAGGCAGGTCCTTAACTTAGACATGATTATATAATTATTGAATTGTACATGATTACACCAATCTAAATCACTGTTTTTTATATTTCAAAATCGAGTAGAAATTATATAATGTTTCAAATGTCTGAATTGTGGTAAAACCCAGCATGAGAATGGTAACAATATAACACTATATATAACGGTTGAAAATTAGCGGGCGGTAATGTTCGAAATAAAACATATCTACTGTGGGAATAATATTTGAAAGGAATTCTTCATTTATGGAGACACTCACTTTCACACTTTTCTTTGGAGAATTACAAGCAAGTCACAGAAGTTGAGGTTCCAAGTATACAATGATGCCTGTACCTGAGTTTCTTTAACTTGATATCACCATCAATGTTAATATACAAATATGGAACATTACACGTGTTGTCATCAACCACAGGCTTTTCCCGACACGAGTAAGGGCACTTGATCTCCAAAAGAGAAAGGCATTCCTGACCTAGCACTATCCCATCCGGGCTGCAGCAGAGCCAGGGTTGCTCTTCTTTTATAAACAAACCCAGCTGTGACACGCAACATTGGGACGATAAACAGAATTCCTGAAGTGCCCTCTGCTGATTATCACTTCCGTATCTCACTGCAGGACTGTTTATGTCTTTAGAAATAAGAAGCTGAGATGCCAGTTTATTAAAATCTCCACTCTGCAGTGTCATGATCTTGTGTACGCTCTGGCTGGCCGATATGCGAAATTTTCTTTGATGGAACCAAGCAGGATTCTTATGTTGAGCCATAGTCTCAATCGCAATAGCATCCTTCTGCGATTTTGTGACTTTCACGTTGTCAAAATAAAATTTCAGGACGTCACGTGGCAACATGGACTCATAATTTTTGGCACTAGTGATATCTTGCCACTTGGCAAGTAATTTATTCCATAGCATCTAAACAGTTTATTAACGCTTTGATGGTCTAATTGCTGAAGACACTGAAGTAAAAGTCTTGTTTCGCTCTGTTCTACAGCATCATCCACGATAGCTTCAACAATAGATGTGGAGATAATTATGGATTCTCCTTCACACTCGGCCTTCAAAATTCTTGTAAAAGCACAGTCTATATATTTTAATTTTCTCGTATAGTTCAGTTTTGGTGAATGTTTCTAATCCCACACTTTCCGACACGCTACAAACTCTCCGCTTATTTAATCAATCCTTGAACATTTCTATTAAATATTCACCTTTAGAATATTCCGCGATAACATTCTTATGTTTCTCCCATTGTTGAAGGAAGGAAGTCTTCGAAGAATCTCTCTCGGTATTAACATAAATGCAAAGCGCAGCAATGTGAGTAGTAAGTGTTTGTTAGACTCTAAATATTGCATCATCATGACCAGAAATTGCGTAATCCTGATGACGTCATGGGATGACGTCATGGGTCCTTAGAGCGAGCACGTGGTCCAGGAGCGAGCATGTGCAGTGCACGTGTTAGCGTGGGAAGAGGTTGACCCTTTGGCTTGTTTGTGCGATGGTGATAAAAAGTTAATGGGTGTTGACGTCATGGAGGATGTTTATTAGGATGCTAACTGTCATCTGACACCCATGCGAGTGTGAGCACCAAAACAAAAGGTTATTCGCGGGTAGTGGGGTAGTGTATGTTCTCTTGCAAGTCGCGTGTGTGCTTGAATACGTATGGCTATGTTGGGAAATGTTTGGTGGCGGGCGAGGACTAGGGTTGAGTGAGGGTTCGTTTAAATGCTATTTTTCCCGCTCTATTTGATGGTGAGGTAATTTTTTAAAATGGGTGGAATTTGGAAACGCAATTTGAGGTAAACGTGCTTTTTTGACATTTTGGCGAATTTAATGAGCTTGTAAGGCTAGAACGATGCATATAGGGTGTCGTAGGACTTGTGGTGAACCACCCCTTGCTATGGACGGGAGTATATCCACCCCAAAATAAATCTACCCTTACCCGGAGGTTAAGTAGTGGTTATTTTTGTATGCATGCGCACTTGAGGGCTTTTGTAAGAGAGCGGAATTTTTAAAAGATTCTTTATAGATGAGGCTTTTTAAAAAATTTATTAAAAAAACAAAAAACTAATAGGTCATTCGATTTTTAGTATCTCGCTAACCAATAATGCGATGTAAACATATGGGGTGTCATAGGACTCGTAGTGAATTCTCCTTTTGTATGAATGAGGTATGTCAACCCCCAAAATAAAAACTACCCTTACCTGGGGTGAAAGAGCAATTTTTGTATGTATGCACACCGGTGGCTTTTGTCAAAAGGGTCTAACTACACATTTGTTAATATTTTCTGAACCCAGGATGGGATTTTCCCATAGGCAGTATCCTAGCACTTGGGGAGACACCTCGTTTTTGAAAGTATCATTCATTTATTTTCTTGTCAAAAGGGCCTAACTACACTTTTGTTAATATCTCGTGAACCAATCATGCTAGGGACTTGTATGAGGGGTCCTAGCACTTGGGGCGACGTCCCCCTTTATGGGGTGAAACTACCCCCCCAAAATTGAAAACTCAATATCTTGGAAACTATGAACCCTAAAATTAGGCGTTATAGCTTTAAAAATAGGTGATGACATAGGCTTTTACCTGGATTGGTCATTTCACCCCTAAAACAGTAAATAGTCATGTTATGGGGAAAAAACGTGTTAAACACCTAAAAATGATAAATGAAACTAAGATCTTTTGTTTTTGATGAAAAATAGCAGGGGGGGTGAAAACTACCCCCAAATTGAAAAATCGATACCTTGGAAACTAAGAACCGTAAAATTATGTGTAATAGCTTAAAAAATTCGTTGTGACATAGGCTTTTACCCGGATAGATGATGTCACCCCTAAAACAGTAAATAGTGATTTTACAGTGGGGAAAAAGGTTTTAAACGGGTAAAAATGATAATTGAACCTAAGATCTTTTGTTTTTGATGAAAAATAGCAGGGGGGTGAAAACTACCCCAAAATTGAAAAATCGATACCTTGGAAACTAAGAACCGTAAAATTATGTGTAATAGCTTAAAAAATTCGTTGTGACATAGGCTTTTACCCGGATAGATGATGTCACCCCTAAAACAGTAAATAGTGATTTTACAGTGGGGAAAAAGGTCTTAAACGGGTAAAAATGATAATTGAACCTAAGATCTTTTGGTTTTGATGAAAAATAGCAGGGGGGTGAAAACTACCCCCAAATTGAAAAATCGATACCTTGGAAACTAAGAACCGTAAAATTATGTGTAATAGCTTAAAAAATTCGTTGTGACATAGGCTTTTACCCGGATAGATGATGTCACCCCTAAAACAGTAAATAGTGATTTTACAGTGGGGAAAAAGGTTTTAAACGGGTAAAAATGATAATTGAACCTAAGATCTTTTGTTTTTGATGAAAAATAGCAGGGGGGTGAAAACTACCCCAAAATTGAAAAATCGATACCTTGGAAACTAAGAACCGTAAAATTATGTGTAATAGCTTAAAAAATTCGTTGTGACATAGGCTTTTACCCGGATAGATGATGTCACCCCTAAAACAGTAAATAGTGATTTTACAGTGGGGAAAAAGGTCTTAAACGGGTAAAAATGATAATTGAACCTAAGATCTTTTGGTTTTGATGAAAAATAGCAGGGGGGTGAAAACTACCCCCAAATTGAAAAATCGATACCTTGGAAACTAAGAACCGTAAAATTATGTGTAATAGCTTAAAAAATTCGTTGTGACATAGGCTTTTACCCGGATAGATGATGTCACCCCTAAAACAGTAAATAGTGATTTTACAGTGGGGAAAAAGGTTTTAAACGGGTAAAAATGATAATTGAACCTAAGATCTTTTGTTTTTGATGAAAAATAGCAGGGGGGTGAAAACTACCCCAAAATTGAAAAATCGATACCTTGGAAACTAAGAACCGTAAAATTATGTGTAATAGCTTAAAAAATTCGTTGTGACATAGGCTTTTACCCGGATAGATGATGTCACCCCTAAAACAGTAAATAGTGATTTTACAGTGGGGAAAAAGGTCTTAAACGGGTAAAAATGATAATTGAACCTAAGATCTTTTGTTTTTGATGAAAAATAGCAGGGGGGTGAAAACTACCCCGTATATGAAAGGAGTGTAGACTTATTGATGTTGCAGATTGGAAACAGTGAAAGTTATCACTTTTGTTTAATTAGAAATCTTGCTCGCCTTGTGCGTTCAAGCATCACTAGCACTCAGAGAAGGATTTATATATGTAGACGTTGTTTGTCATATTATCTTCTTGAGGATGAGTTAAATGTTCACTTTGCAGACTGTAAACAGTTTCCTGTTGCAAAAAGCATAATGCCGACTGATGAACAAAGATTTGTTAATTTTACAGAATTCCGAGTTAAAGATACAGTTCCATTTATAATATATGCAGACACTGAATGCGTTTTGTCTCCAATTTCCTCCTGTTTTCCAAATAGTGACATTCATAACTCTACTTTAACACATAAACATATTCCTTACAGCATTTCTTTATACCTTCATTGTAATTTCGATAGTGAATTGTGCAGTTTCAAGCTCTTTAGGGGAAATAATTGCATTGAATTGTTTGTAAAGGAACTTTATAGTATTGTGGATAAACTTCAAACATATTACTTATCGGTTAAGCCAATGTTAAAGATGACCGAAAATGAAGAAAGATTATTTTTGTCAAGTAAAATGTGTCACATTTGCGAGAAACCGATTGCAGTTAATGAACTCAAAGTACGCGATCATTGTCACTTAACTGGAAAATATAGAGGAAGCGCACACAATAGTTGTAATTTAAATTACAAAGTAACAAAGGTTTTGCCTATAGCATTTCATAATCTAACCGCCTATGATGGACATTTTATAATTAAAGAAATTTGCGAGAAACGTGATGGAGAGGTGTTTCATAATCCTGGTCATATAAAATTGTTAGCGATGAATATGGAACGTTACAAAGGGTTTACAAAGTATGTACGGGCTAAGAATGGATTCATTCAGTTAAGATTTTTCGATACATATAATTTCTTGTCCTGTTCACTAGATCAATGTTCATCTTCGTTAAGCGAAGATTCAAAGCAAATAACACAACGTTATTTTAATGATGATGCACAGTTTCGACTTACTGCGAGAAAAGGTGTGTTTCCCTATGAATACGTCACGAGTATGGATGTTCTTAACGAAACTAAATTACCTGAAATATCCAAGTTTTATAGCAGCCTTAATGATCAAACAATATCGAATGAAGAGTATGAGTTTGCTCAATCGGTGTGGGAAACGTTTTCCTGTCAAACATTAGGAGAATACGCAGATTTGTATTTAAAAGTTGACACACTTCTTTTGGCGGATGTCTTTGAAAATTTTAGATCGAATGGCATGGAAACTTATGGCATTGATGCAGCTCATTTTTACACTGCTCCATCTATGTCTTGGTGTGCTATGAAAAAGATAACCAACGTTCAACTTGAATTGCTTCAAGATATTGATATGTTACACTTTTTTGAACGATCTATTCGAGGAGGAAATGTTCAGTGTATAACACGACATGCGATTGCTAATAATAAGTATATGAAAACTTATGATGAGAAAAAGCAAGAGTCCTACATAATGTACTTTGACGTTAATAATTTGTATGGATATGCGATGATGGAATATCTTCCAACGGGTGGCTTTAAATGGATTGCAAATGTTGAAGGCTTTGATGTTTTAACTATTGATGATACTTCAGAAATTGGATATATTTTGGAAGTAGATTTGACTTATCCTCAAGAGTTACATGACAAACATTCAGATTACCCTCTATGTCCAGAAAAGTTGACAAAGCTAATGGCTACCCTAGATAATAAAGAACGTTATGTTTTGCATTATAGATTGTTAAAGCAATGTATTCAACTAGGAATGAAATTAGATCGTATTCACAGAATAATTGAATTCAATCAGAGCCAATGGCTAAAACCATATATTGATGTGAACACAGAGAAACGAAAACAAGCCAAAAATGATTTTGAAAAGAATTTTTAAAAATTGATGAATAATGCAATTTTTGGTCGTTCACTGATGAATGTGAGGAAGTTAAGGGACATCAAATGGGTCACCAAATGGCATGGAGCTCGTGGTGGTAGGTCTTTAATAGCTAAGGCTAATTTTAAACATAGAATTATATTCGATGAACAATGTATGGTCATCGAGATGAGTAGACTAAAGATTTTTCACAATCAACCAGTATATGTTGGTGCATCTATATTAGATTTGTCTAAATGTAAAATGAATGACTTTCATTACAATGTTATTTTAGCAAATCCTGAATCAAATGTGAGGTTGTTATACACAGACACCGATAGTTTTATGTATATATTCTATTATGATATTTATGAGTTCATGAAACAACATTCAAATTTGTTTGATACTGGAAACTATGAAACAAACAATCCTTTTGGCATTGTGAGACAAAATAAAGGTGAAATTGGTTTAATGAAAGATGAAAATGCTGGAAGGATTGTTGAAGAATTTGTGGGGTTACGACCCAAAATGTATGCAATAAAATTGTGTGATGAAATGAATAGCTTGTGTAAGGCTAAAGGCATTAAGAAGAGTGTGAGTAAAAGTATGAATATTGATGAGTATCGAAAGTGTCTTTATAACAGAGAAAAAGTCAACAAAGTTCAAGTTTGTATAATTTCAAAATCTCATTCTGTATTTACTGTTCGGCAAAATAAGTTGGCAATTTCATCAAACGAAGATAAAAGACACATAACTGAAAACGGAATTGATACTTTACCGTTTGGTCATTTTTCTCTGAAAAATGATTAGAAACAAATTGAGATTAAAGCAGTTCATCTCACTTACTTTATTTCTTTCACACACACACTTTTATGCTGGTAATAATACTAATTTTTGTGTGTTCCTTTGCTTATGAAATCCTAGACTAGGAGTTCCACATTCGACATGATAGCGGAGTTTCATCTCCCATAAACTCGTCTCTGAGGTGGGTGCCAGAAAAGGCATCCAGCTGTAAAAACCACACCCTCACATAGACTTTCATAACTTCTTACGTTGAGGTTCATAACACTACGTTGATTGATTTATCGGTTTCCTTTTCACAATTCCTGTCTATACATTCCTCTTGAAGGTTGCAAGATGCTTGCAAGGTTCCTAAAATGCAATTAAATTTAATAAATACCTTAAGATGGTTTGATTTGTTTAATGATATGGTGTTAATAGTATTTTTAGGTTTTGACTGGCTTTGCATTAAGAATTGACTAACCAAACATGAGTTACCTATCAGGGAAACATTTTGGCCACTATGTTGGCTATTGACCAGTGAGTTTAGCTGTTTATCATTTTTTTAAATCATAAACAACAGAGGGTTAAACGTATAGATAAACCGTGTGACCATGTTTGTTAAACAAGACATTATACCAGAGACAATTAGAATACTTATGTAGAGTTTACCAAAAATAATGTTGTGTAACAGTAAATGCTAGTCAACAGTTATACACTTCTAAAAAAAATCATCATACAATACCTGAGAGCTCTTCTAAAATTATTGATGTGTAACATGATTCCACTAACTTGCTATGTATTTTTTGGCTTGGGGGTGATTTTCAAGAAATGCAAATGGAACTGAAATGTAATACAAACAATGAGCGTGCCTGGTGGCTGAGATTGATACCACGACGTACTGTCGGTTATGTAGCTATGTGGAATGTATATCAAATATGGTTTACTTCAAGGTCTGGAGATCCCTACAATTCCTACAATAAATGATCTTGAAATGGTCATCCTATGGTGTGAAAATATTTATTAGGTATATATATTTACTGAAAACAATTATGATTTATTAAATGTTTATATGTTTACAGTATTGTTATTTAATGTAAGCACTTGAGGCACTACCGACCAATGGGAAGCAAAAAGTGGGAGCATATATGGGATGAAATGTGGGAGCAAAGCAAATATAAAAAGTGGGAGCAAATATGCTAACAAATATGTCAACAAATATGCCGGCAAAAGTATATACACAATTCAAGATAGTTGAAAGTAAAGTATATACACAATTCAAGTTAGCATATTTGCTCCCACTTTTTATATTTGCTTTGCTCCCACATTTCATCCCATATATGCTCCCACTTTTTGCTTCCCATTGGTCGGTAGTGCCTCAAGTGCTTACATTAAATAACAATACTGTAAACATATAAACATTTAATAAATCATAATTGTTTTCAGTAAATATATATACCTAATAAATATTTTCACACCATAGGATGACCATTTCAAGATCATTTATTGTAGGAATTGTAGGGATCTCCAGACCTTGAAGTAAACCATATTTGATATACATTCCACATAGCTACATAACCGACAGTACGTCGTGGTATCAATCTCAGCCACCAGGCACGCTCATTGTTTGTATTACATTTCAGTTCCATTTGCATTTCTTGAAAATCACCCCCAAGCCAAAAAATACATAGCAAGTTAGTGGAATCATGTTACACATCAATAATTTTAGAAGAGCTCTCAGGTATTGTATGATGATTTTTTTTAGAAGTGTATAACTGTTGACTAGCATTTACTGTTACACAACATTATTTTTGGTAAACTCTACATAAGTATTCTAATTGTCTCTGGTATAATGTCTTGTTTAACAAACATGGTCACACGGTTTATCTATACGTTTAACCCTCTGTTGTTTATGATTTAAAAAAATGATAAACAGCTAAACTCACTGGTCAATAGCCAACATAGTGGCCAAAATGTTTCCCTGATAGGTAACTCATGTTTGGTTAGTCAATTCTTAATGCAAAGCCAGTCAAAACCTAAAAATACTATTAACACCATATCATTAAACAAATCAAACCATCTTAAGGTATTTATTAAATTTAATTGCATTTTAGGAACCTTGCAAGCATCTTGCAACCTTCAAGAGGAATGTATAGACAGGAATTGTGAAAAGGAAACCGATAAATCAATCAACGTAGTGTTATGAACCTCAACGTAAGAAGTTATGAAAGTCTATGTGAGGGTGTGGTTTTTACAGCTGGATGCCTTTTCTGGCACCCACCTCAGAGACGAGTTTATGGGAGATGAAACTCCGCTATCATGTCGAATGTGGAACTCCTAGTCTAGGATTTCATAAGCAAAGGAACACACAAAAATTAGTATTATTACCAGCATAAAAGTGTGTGTGTGAAAGAAATAAAGTAAGTGAGATGAACTGCTTTAATCTCAATTTGTTTCTAATCATTTTTCAGAGAAAAATGACCAAACGGTAAAGTATCAATTCCGTTTTCAGTTATGTGTCTTTTATCTTCGTTTGATGAAATTGCCAACTTATTTTGCCGAACAGTAAATACAGAATGAGATTTTGAAATTATACAAACTTGAACTTTGTTGACTTTTTCTCTGTTATAAAGACACTTTCGATACTCATCAATATTCATACTTTTACTCACACTCTTCTTAATGCCTTTAGCCTTACACAAGCTATTCATTTCATCACACAATTTTATTGCATACATTTTGGGTCGTAACCCCACAAATTCTTCAACAATCCTTCCAGCATTTTCATCTTTCATTAAACCAATTTCACCTTTATTTTGTCTCACAATGCCAAAAGGATTGTTTGTTTCATAGTTTCCAGTATCAAACAAATTTGAATGTTGTTTCATGAACTCATAAATATCATAATAGAATATATACATAAAACTATCGGTGTCTGTGTATAACAACCTCACATTTGATTCAGGATTTGCTAAAATAACATTGTAATGAAAGTCATTCATTTTACATTTAGACAAATCTAATATAGATGCACCAACATATACTGGTTGATTGTGAAAAATCTTTAGTCTACTCATCTCGATGACCATACATTGTTCATCGAATATAATTCTATGTTTAAAATTAGCCTTAGCTATTAAAGACCTACCACCACGAGCTCCATGCCATTTGGTGACCCATTTGATGTCCCTTAACTTCCTCACATTCATCAGTGAACGACCAAAAATTGCATTATTCATCAATTTTTAAAAATTCTTTTCAAAATCATTTTTGGCTTGTTTTCGTTTCTCTGTGTTCACATCAATATATGGTTTTAGCCATTGGCTCTGATTGAATTCAATTATTCTGTGAATACGATCTAATTTCATTCCTAGTTGAATACATTGCTTTAACAATCTATAATGCAAAACATAACGTTCTTTATTATCTAGGGTAGCCATTAGCTTTGTCAACTTTTCTGGACATAGAGGGTAATCTGAATGTTTGTCATGTAACTCTTGAGGATAAGTCAAATCTACTTCCAAAATATATCCAATTTCTGAAGTATCATCAATAGTTAAAACATCAAAGCCTTCAACATTTGCAATCCATTTAAAGCCACCCGTTGGAAGATATTCCATCATCGCATATCCATACAAATTATTAACGTCAAAGTACATTATGTAGGACTCTTGCTTTTTCTCATCATAAGTTTTCATATACTTATTATTAGCAATCGCATGTCGTGTTATACACTGAACATTTCCTCCTCGAATAGATCGTTCAAAAAAGTGTAACATATCAATATCTTGAAGCAATTCAAGTTGAACGTTGGTTATCTTTTTCATAGCACACCAAGACATAGATGGAGCAGTGTAAAAATGAGCTGCATCAATGCCATAAGTTTCCATGCCATTCGATCTAAAATTTTCAAAGACATCCGCCAAAAGAAGTGTGTCAACTTTTAAATACAAATCTGCGTATTCTCCTAATGTTTGACAGGAAAACGTTTCCCACACCGATTGAGCAAACTCATACTCTTCATTCGATATTGTTTGATCATTAAGGCTGCTATAAAACTTGGATATTTCAGGTAATTTAGTTTCGTTAAGAACATCCATACTCGTGACGTATTCATAGGGAAACACACCTTTTCTCGCAGTAAGTCGAAACTGTGCATCATCATTAAAATAACGTTGTGTTATTTGCTTTGAATCTTCGCTTAACGAAGATGAACATTGATCTAGTGAACAGGACAAGAAATTATATGTATCGAAAAATCTTAACTGAATGAATCCATTCTTAGCCCGTACATACTTTGTAAACCCTTTGTAACGTTCCATATTCATCGCTAACAATTTTATATGACCAGGATTATGTAACACCTCTCCATCACGTTTCTCGCAAATTTCTTTAATTATAAAATGTCCATCATAGGCGGTTAGATTATGAAATGCTATAGGCAAAACCTTTGTTACTTTGTAATTTAAATTACAACTATTGTGTGCGCTTCCTCTATATTTTCCAGTTAAGTGACAATGATCGCGTACTTTGAGTTCATTAACTGCAATCGGTTTCTCGCAAATGTGACACATTTTACTTGACAAAAATAATCTTTCTTCATTTTCGGTCATCTTTAACATTGGCTTAACCGATAAGTAATATGTTTGAAGTTTATCCACAATACTATAAAGTTCCTTTACAAACAATTCAATGCAATTATTTCCCCTAAAGAGCTTGAAACTGCACAATTCACTATCGAAATTACAATGAAGGTATAAAGAAATGCTGTAAGGAATATGTTTATGTGTTAAAGTAGAGTTATGAATGTCACTATTTGGAAAACAGGAGGAAATTGGAGACAAAACGCATTCAGTGTCTGCATATATTATAAATGGAACTGTATCTTTAACTCGGAATTCTGTAAAATTAACAAATCTTTGTTCATCAGTCGGCATTATGCTTTTTGCAACAGGAAACTGTTTACAGTCTGCAAAGTGAACATTTAACTCATCCTCAAGAAGATAATATGACAAACAACGTCTACATATATAAATCCTTCTCTGAGTGCTAGTGATGCTTGAACGCACAAGGCGAGCAAGATTTCTAATTAAACAAAAGTGATAACTTTCACTGTTTCCAATCTGCAACATCAATAAGTCTACACTCCTTTCATATACGGGGTAGTTTTCACCCCCCTGCTATTTTTCATCAAAAACAAAAGATCTTAGGTTCAATTATCATTTTTACCCGTTTAAGACCTTTTTCCCCCACTGTAAAATCACTATTTACTGTTTTAGGGGTGACATCATCTATCCGGGTAAAAGCCTATGTCACAACGAATTTTTTAAGCTATTACACATAATTTTACGGTTCTTAGTTTCCAAGGTATCGATTTTTCAATTTTGGGGTAGTTTTCACCCCCCTGCTATTTTTCATCAAAAACAAAAGATCTTAGGTTCAATTATCATTTTTACCCGTTTAAAACCTTTTTCCCCACTGTAAAATCACTATTTACTGTTTTAGGGGTGACATCATCTATCCGGGTAAAAGCCTATGTCACAACGAATTTTTTAAGCTATTACACATAATTTTACGGTTCTTAGTTTCCAAGGTATCGATTTTTCAATTTTGGGGTAGTTTTCACCCCCCTGCTATTTTTCATCAAAAACAAAAGATCTTAGGTTCAATTATCATTTTTACCCGTTTAAAACCTTTTTCCCCACTGTAAAATCACTATTTACTGTTTTAGGGGTGACATCATCTATCCGGGTAAAAGCCTATGTCACAACGAATTTTTTAAGCTATTACACATAATTTTACGGTTCTTAGTTTCCAAGGTATCGATTTTTCAATTTGGGGGTAGTTTTCACCCCCCTGCTATTTTTCATCAAAACCAAAAGATCTTAGGTTCAATTATCATTTTTACCCGTTTAAGACCTTTTTCCCCACTGTAAAATCACTATTTACTGTTTTAGGGGTGACATCATCTATCCGGGTAAAAGCCTATGTCACAACGAATTTTTTAAGCTATTACACATAATTTTACGGTTCTTAGTTTCCAAGGTATCGATTTTTCAATTTTGGGGTAGTTTTCACCCCCCTGCTATTTTTCATCAAAAACAAAAGATCTTAGGTTCAATTATCATTTTTACCCGTTTAAAACCTTTTTCCCCACTGTAAAATCACTATTTACTGTTTTAGGGGTGACATCATCTATCCGGGTAAAAGCCTATGTCACAACGAATTTTTTAAGCTATTACACATAATTTTACGGTTCTTAGTTTCCAAGGTATCGATTTTTCAATTTGGGGGTAGTTTTCACCCCCCTGCTATTTTTCATCAAAACCAAAAGATCTTAGGTTCAATTATCATTTTTACCCGTTTAAGACCTTTTTCCCCACTGTAAAATCACTATTTACTGTTTTAGGGGTGACATCATCTATCCGGGTAAAAGCCTATGTCACAACGAATTTTTTAAGCTATTACACATAATTTTACGGTTCTTAGTTTCCAAGGTATCGATTTTTCAATTTTGGGGTAGTTTTCACCCCCCTGCTATTTTTCATCAAAAACAAAAGATCTTAGGTTCAATTATCATTTTTACCCGTTTAAAACCTTTTTCCCCACTGTAAAATCACTATTTACTGTTTTAGGGGTGACATCATCTATCCGGGTAAAAGCCTATGTCACAACGAATTTTTTAAGCTATTACACATAATTTTACGGTTCTTAGTTTCCAAGGTATCGATTTTTCAATTTGGGGGTAGTTTTCACCCCCCTGCTATTTTTCATCAAAAACAAAAGATCTTAGTTTCATTTATCATTTTTAGGTGTTTAACACGTTTTTTCCCCATAACATGACTATTTACTGTTTTAGGGGTGAAATGACCAATCCAGGTAAAAGCCTATGTCATCACCTATTTTTAAAGCTATAACGCCTAATTTTAGGGTTCATAGTTTCCAAGATATTGAGTTTTCAATTTTGGGGGGGTAGCTTCACCCCATACAGGGGGACGTCGCCCCAAGTGCTAGGACCCCTCATACAAGTCCCTAGCATGATTGGTTCACGAGATATTAACAAAAGTGTAGTTAGGCCCTTTTGACAAGAAAATAAATGAATGATACTTTCAAAAACGAGGTGTCACCCCAAGTGCTAGGATACTGCCTATGGGAAAATCCCATCCTGGGTTCAGAAAATATTAACAAATGTGTAGTTAGACCCTTTTGACAAAAGCCACCGGTGTGCATACATACAAAAATTGCTCTTTCACCCCAGGTAAGGGTAGTTTTTATTTTGGGGGTTGACATACCTCATTCATACAAAAGGAGAATTCACTACGAGTCCTATGACACCCCATATGTTTACATCGCATTATTGGTTAGCGAGATACTAAAAATCGAATGACCTATTAGTTTTTTGTTTTTTTAATAAATTTTTTAAAAAGCCTCATCTATAAAGAATCTTTTAAAAATTCCGCTCTCTTACAAAAGCCCTCAAGTGCGCATGCATACAAAAATAACCACTACTTAACCTCCGGGTAAGGGTAGATTTATTTTGGGGTGGATATACTCCCGTCCATAGCAAGGGGTGGTTCACCACAAGTCCTACGACACCCTATATGCATCGTTCTAGCCTTACAAGCTCATTAAATTCGCCAAAATGTCAAAAAAGCACGTTTACCTCAAATTGCGTTTCCAAATTCCACCCATTTTAAAAAATTACCTCACCATCAAATAGAGCGGGAAAAATAGCATTTAAACGAACCCTCACTCAACCCTAGTCCTCGCCCGCCACCAAACATTTCCCAACATAGCCATACGTATTCAAGCACACACGCGACTTGCAAGAGAACATACACTACCCCACTACCCGCGAATAACCTTTTGTTTTGGTGCTCACACTCGCATGGGTGTCAGATGACAGTTAGCATCCTAATAAACATCCTCCATGACGTCAACACCCATTAACTTTTTATCACCATCGCACAAACAAGCCAAAGGGTCAACCTCTTCCCACGCTAACACGTGCACTGCACATGCTCGCTCCTGGACCACGTGCTCGCTCTAAGGACCCATGACGTCATCCCATGACGTCATCAGGATTACGCAATTTCTGGTCATGATGATGCAATATTTAGAGTCTAACAAACACTTACTACTAATGTGCTTGCAGCATTTGGAAAGGCCTGCTTTGCATTCACACTCGGCTGACTGAATGTTCCTGTTGCAATCGATCTGTTAAATACGGTATAAAAAAGAGTAGCATTAATTAATGAAAAAATAATTTACAACGGCAATGGATTCGGGAAATATATATAATAAAGTTATGTTTAAAATTAATAGTCAAAATATACATATAATTTGTGGACCAAAAAGAAAGGTAAATATTACCTTAAGTTTAACAGCATAAGGCGGTGGGTTAATGCTCGTTTCTCTGAAACAGAAGCTGTATATTTCTTCTCCCAATCGTTCCTTCACCTGAAATATGTGATGACTGTCTTCCATTGAGCTGTTTGCCTTTCTTTAGCGTAGAAGCTCTAAAATACGACGTATCCCATCGAATCTTCTGAATGCCCACGTGAACCTCTATGGACGACGACATTTCAGCGTTAAATTGCTTCCTTCACTATCAAACTTGATTCTCCCGCACAAGCCAGTACACACACTCGCCCCATGGATGTTCTGAGCGAGTTGCCGCTAGGAGCGCCAGCAGGTAAAATATCGTCTTGCGCACGAGGTCTAAATCTCTCTAAGAACACGAATATTTGGTCATTTAGTGACGTAAAAGGCACCCCCATCATATTATTTCTACAAACGCCACTTATTTTACTCTTTGTATTTACGATTTCCCACCATTTCCAAATTATTGTAATGAAAGCTGCAGTCTCATTAAACCCTTTAGCAGCAAGTGCTGCGCGTGTACTTTCATGGAAAACGTTTACGACCAACATAACATTCTGCCTTTCCAAGTTGGTAGGATATAAAGTTCTGTAATTTAGTTTAAAGGCCTTCTTCAGAATGTAGTTTGATTCTTCTCTGTACACGGAGCGCAGGTCACTAAATTGTGCTCTCAGAGGTGATTTCTCTTCATTGCTATCCTGTACGTCAAATGGTGGAAATATGAAGGTGTTGGAGCTGTCTTTCTGATTAAGCCAGTTAATTCTAATATTTTTAAACAGATGTACGGTATCATACATATAGTACACGGGGTGATCAATATCTGGCAATGAAAGAAGATAACTATCTTCTGAGTCCCTACTTAGAATTGAAAACATATTCTGGTTCAGTCTATTGTTGTCTGAAATTACACAGAGGACTTTGAAACCACACTTCTCTAGCAAAGCAATATACTCTTTTGTCATACCCGCGAGTTCCTGTCCAGAGAGATGTTTCACCGGATTCAAGGAAATTACATGTTCTAAAGACGAAAAAGCTCCAGTTATCATGACCACTTGCACAGTTTTTGCTTCACTTAACTGTTCTTGGTTTTCAGCAAATCCAGTTATGTTTCCCGACCTGTAGAAAATTTCTTCTTTAACATATATTTCATCAAGTTGCAAAATTACCCACTTATCATCACACTTTTCAGCGTTTTTTTTTTCAAGAAATGAACGTTTTCGTTAAAATTACCCGGAGCTACATTTAGAGAAGAAGTCAATCTTTGTAAATGTTTAGAATGAGGAAGGGATAGAAATTTGTTCTGCCTGATAGTATCATAACACTTCGCGGATTGCATGTACAATATGTAAGAGCAAAGTATCATGTTGGGAGAATACCTTTTTTTGTTCTTAAATATGAGAGAGAATTGCTCGGATAAAAAATTAACTTGCTGAGAAATTCCCTCTTCTCCACTATCCAATAAAGTTTCTTGAATGACATCCAGCAATTTTAAGACATTGGCCACGTAATTTTCCAAGTTGGTTTGGAATCCCTTCTCAGTAAGATACTGTAACAAACTGAAAAGTGTTCTCCAACTCTTCACAGCTGTTTCACTTCCCAACACTGAAGAAAGTTCTGTAGAAGACAATTGCAATTTGTTATAGAAAGCCGAAACAAGTAAATGCTTATCTATATTAATATAAAAATCAAAAGTCATAGACTCAAAATTGATCCTATATAAAACCTCTCTATCGTCAAAAATATTGAAATTAATAGCTGAGTCCCCTTTCACTATAGTACTATTATCTGCTAATCGTTTCTCCAGAGAATTGCATAAACTCTCGAAACTGATTATAACATCGTCCCATTCTGCCGCAGCAACAGCACTTTCTTGAGCATGTTTCTTCCTCACTTCGATTTCTCTTCTCCTCTCTTCTGGATGTTTCCGCTTAATTTCACTTTCCTTTGTCAAGTATTTCGGCAAAGCTTCAAAAATAGTAGGACAAGAACCTTTAACTAGCTTAGGATGATCGTAGTCGCCTCCGTAGCGTAGCGGTCAGCATGGTTAGCTGCCGCCCCGGAGGCCCTGGGTTCAATTCCCGGCTCTGCCACGAAATTTGAAAAGTGGTATGAGGACTGGAACGGGGTCTACTCAGCCTCGGGTGGTCCAAATGAGTAGAGGGGGTTCAATTCCCACCTCAGCCATCCTCGAAGTGGTTTTCCGTGGTTTCCCACTTCGTCTACGGGCAAATGCCGGGATGGTACCTAATGTAAGGCCACGGCCGCCTCCTTTCCTCTTCCTAGCCTATCCATCCCAATCTTCCATCCCTTCCCGTCCCTCATGAGGCTCCTGTTCGCTTTGCAGGTGAGGCCGCCTGGGCGAAGTGCTGATCACACCTCCCCAGTTGTATCAAACCCGACCTGATGTTACAAGCTCCAGGACACTGCCCATAGAGGCGGTAGTGGTGAGTTCCCTCGCTGAGTCCGTGGGAACCACCAACCTAGAGGGTAAATTGACTAAATAAAAAAAAAGGATGATCGTATGTATACACTTGTTTCTGTCCATTAGAATCACAGTATTCATTCTGTAAAATAATGCAGTCTGGTTGAAAATATTTAATGCACACAACACTGTTTACCGAAGGTGTCCAGCCTTTCCTCGGGATGCTTCTCAGCCATTTATTTCTCAAGTTTACTTCCTTGGGAAAAGAGAAACAGTTCACGTAGGCGGTTTCAACTCCACGAACCTGAAAATTACTCCTACATCCTGGTACTGGACAACAGGAAAAGCAATATATTGTGAATTGTCACCCTCGAAACATGAAACAATGACCACATCACAGCGCGCCAACAAGACTGAGCATCTGTTTGCTGTGGGGAGTAAGACCCATGAAGTCACAGCCCCGCCGGCAGTGTTCCCGCCTGTAACTTAAGAACGCCGTGGCTGGGTACATCTAATCGGAGTGGATACAACTGGCCAGGTGGGATTAGCATCTCGCCCAGGCGGCCTCACCTGCAGAGCGAACAGGGGCCTCATGAGGGAAGGGAGTGGAAGGTGGGATGGATAGGCAAGGAAGATGGAAGGAGACGGCCGAGGCCTTACAGTAGGTACCATCCCAGCATTTGCCCGAAGTTGAATTGGGAAACCAGTTCGAGGATAGCTGAGGTGGGAATCGAACCCCCTCTACTCATTGGGCCACCCGAGACTGAGAAGACCCCGTTCCAGTCCTCAGACCACTTTTCAAATTTCGTGGCAGAGCCGGGAATCGAACCCAGGACCTCCGGGACGGCAGCTAATCAGGCTGACCGCTACGCTACGGAGGCGACTGTGTTCATAATGGCAAAATTAATCTCGGGATTTTTGATGCCTTTGTATGGACCGTGGCAGTCTATGGAAGTGAAACTTGGACTATTGGTGCAGTAGAAAAGAGGAGAATTGAAGCGTGAAATGTGGTGTTACAAGAGAATGATGATCAGATGGGTAGATAGGGTTTCAAACAAAGAGGTATTAAGGCTCATGGGAGAGGAGAGATGTTACTGGCGACTCTTAATGAAGAGAAGAGATAGGTTGGTAGGACACATACTAAGACACCCAGGAATAGCAAGCTTAGTTATGGAAGGAAGGGTCGAGGACAAGAACTGTAGGGGTAGACCAAGGGTGTGGTAGCTATGTAGAGATGAAACGATTAGCTCAGGACAGGGAGGCTTGGAGATCTGCATCAAACCAGTCAAAAGACTGAAGACTCAAACAGCAACATTTTCCGCCAACACAAAGTTCCTCCTTTCTATACTAGAATGCGCTATAGTGTCAAGGTGCTTGGATATCTAACCTCCTTGACATTCAAAGCGTTCCAAGGAACGACAGAATTCGACATGCAAACTGCCCTCTGGGCAACAAATAACAAAGCCTGCACGATACGATATTACTATTAGCCTATTATTATCCCACTAACTTTGGGAGGACACTCTCAAATCTATAATAATCTACAATAATAAACGAAAGCCTGTTCGATGCAGGGGCGAATCCAAGGAGTTGCAAGCGGGCCCAATTCAGCCTGATAGATACCTTTTCATTCAAAATAAAGAACTTGTTATTTCTTTCTTTCTTTCTTTCTTTCTTTCTTTCTTTCTTTATTTCTTGCTTTGTTGATTATAATTATTCGGTCATTTGAATGATTCGACTTGTTCGTCGAATTATCCGATTATCGACTGAATATTCTTCTTCCTTTCTTAGCGTTTGTCCCGCCTGGCGGCAGGGTCCGCTGATTATTGACTGAATAGTCGGGTTATTTCACTAATGCAAATATTTCGAAATGTTCTAACTATTCGTATGTTCGATTCGAATATTCATATTCAAAATTATTCGGTTAACTCAAATAATTCAATGTTTGAATATGTCTACAGCCCTATTAAAGACCGAAACAGTGACACTTTATGACAAGTATAACTAGCCTATGTCGCCTCCGTGGTGTAGTAGTCAGCGTCCTTAGCTGCCACCCTGGAGGTGCGAGGTTCGGTTCCCTGCTCTGCCACGTAAGTTGAAAAGTGGTATGAGGACTGGAGCGGGGAGTCATGAGTATAGGGGTTTCTATTCCCACCTCAGTCATCCTCGAAGTGGTTTCCCGTGGTTTCCCACCTCGTCTCCGGGCAAATGCCAGGATGGTACCTAAGGTAAGGCCACGGCCGCCTCCTTTCCTCTTCCGTGCCTAGCCCACCCAATTCCCTTCACTTCCCTTCTCTTCCCTTCCCTTCCCCTCCCACATAAGGCCCCCTGTTCGCTTTGCAGGTGAGGTTGCCTGGGCGAGGCGCTAGTCCCGCCTCCCCAGTTGTATCCACGACCCGATGTCAAGCTCCAGGACACTGCCCGTAGAGACAGTAAAGGTGGGATCCCTCACTGAGTCCTGGGAAAAGGCTACCTGGAGGGTAAAATTACTACGAAAAAAACAAACAAAAAAAAACTACAACATTTTTTCCTTAATGCAGTAATAAAAGTAATTTGGGCCTGTCCGGGATTTGAACCCGGGACCTCTCGCACCCGAAGCGAGAAGCATTCCCCTAGACCAGGGGTCTCCAAACTACGGCCCGAGGGCCACATCCGGCCCGCGGACAGATTTTGTCCGGCCCGCGGAGAGCTAGCATACTTGAAAACTCCTTTTAGAGAACATATTTTTTTTATAGCAAATTAAATTTAGTTTACTGAAGTATTCTAATTTTATGTTGAATAATTATTAATATGACATCTACATTGATATGGTCATGGGCTAACTACTCATAACATTGTTGTAGGCTTATTGTTATTGTTTTTGTGATAAGTTGGATAAAGAAACACAGAATTGTAATGAGTAAAGACATGTATAACATGCAGACATATGAAATACTAATGAGATTTATGTAATTGAGATTTTCCACTGACAATAGTTTGTAGTTGTGGACTAATTTTACTTGTACCAATTATTAAAAGAGATTTAAGATGCTCATCAGTTAATTTAGATCTGTAAACATTTTTTGTGTACTTCATTTTGGAGAAGGTCTTCTCACACAAATGAGTAGTACCAAAAACAGAAAACAGCCCACGAACAAATTTATGCAAATTATCAAATTGTGTCAGTGGAAGACTCTTATAAAATTCCAACAAAGATGAGTTTTGATATTTGTTCTTAATTATATCACTGCACTGTAGTTCAATCATTTCCATTTGAAGTTCCGGGGCTAGGGTTTCAATGTCAGTATCAAAAGGATCCTGAAAATCTTAATTTGATTCGCAAAGGCATCGAAGTCCGAGAAACGAGTATCAAAATTTATTTTCAAAGCACTCCAAGTTTCGATTGCAAAATCGATAGGAAACTCAGTCTCAGTGGTGTGGCTGACTATTTGACATGTTTTAAAATGTGAAAAACATTTACTTTGTAGTTGTGATTGAAACAGTATCAATTTCTTCCGGAATGATTTGATATTAGTGTATAAATCAGGAAGATGCTGGCTTTCTCCTTGCAATCTCAAATTCAGTTCGTTCACATGTTTTGTCAAATCAACAGAGAATGCTAACTTCCACAGCCATGCGTTGTTTTGTAATTCAGTAAGAGGGCGATGCTTTTCATTAAAAAAAAAAAAAAACGATCACTGCTCGAAGTTCAAAAAAGCGCTGAAGGACTTTCCCACAACTAAGCCAACGTACGGCAGTATGATAAGGTAAGTCATTTTCTCCAATCTCTTCAATAAATTGTCGGAATTGTCGGTGATTCAGCCCAAAAGATCTCATAAAATTAACAGTTGATATGACTGGTTTCAGAACTTCAGACATATCCAAACATTTTCCGCACAAAGACTGTTGATGAATGATACAATGGAAGACTAATGGTTTTGAACCACCGTCATTTTCTACAGCCTTTGACACAAGAGCGACCACTCCTTTATCTTTCCCACTCATGTTTTTGCCTCCATCAGTTGTAATACATTTCAAGTTTTTCCATCGAAGGTTCTTTTGATTAATGGCCATTTCAACTCCTTTAAAAATATCTGTACCAGTAGTTGTGCCATGAATACTATACATATCAAGAAGTTCTTCATGCACTTCATAGCTTTTATCTACTCCTCGAATATAAATCAACACCTGAGCAGTATCTGACACATCCGTTGACTCATCCAAGGCCAAAGAAAACCACTCAACATCTCCATTTTTGTCGAACAGTTGAGAGGATATATTTTCAGCGATGTTTTCTACCCTTCGAGCCACAGTGTTTGCTGACATACTGACAGTTTTTAATAAATTTACCTTCTCAGGGCACATTTCTTCGGCTGCTGCAATTATGCATTCTTTGATCATTTCTCCATCAGTGAATGGTTTTCCACGTTTTGCAATTTCAAGAGCCACACGAAAGCTGGCACGAGTTGCAGCCTCTTGTTCGGTTTTGAGTTTTGTAAATGAAGATTGCTGCGATTTCAATCCGCGCTTCATAGCTTCGAATTTTTCTGTCCGCAAACTTCCTGTATATTTTGAGTAATTTTGAAAATGTTTTGTTTCATAATGACGTTTAATGTTATATTCCTTGAGAACGGCTATGCTTTCATTGCAAATCAAACATAGCACCTTGTTACTGGACTCAATTACGAAATACTGAATGTTCCACTCATCTTTGAATTTCCTGCATTCAGTATCAATTTTTCGCTTCTTTTCCATACTACTAAATCACACACAAAAGCAACAATTCAAATCAAAATACTGTTACAAAGATGTCTTAAACTTAAACACGCACAAACACGTTTTAAGGAGGTACGCACTATTTTATTTCACAACAGTGTCATAGGAACTGACTTGTGGTTGCGCAACTAGCCTTCTTATATATTCCAATTACTGCCATCTAGAAGTGAGTGGAAGACACCAGAACTCTCTCGAACCAACGAGATTACTCTGTACGTGCTATTAGCGCCATCTGTTAGCGATAGAAGGTACTACCTATTTCCGCTTGTGTCCACCAGATGTCGTGTCAAGTTACTCCTCATGGCTCGTACTCTACGACTAATCTAGAAATTACAGATAATGACAGGAAAATTAATAATATGCAGTGTTGCCGTTTTGCGGACTTTAGTCCGATTTGCAGCCTTTTTTCAACGTTGCGTACTTTTTCGGACTTTTTTTTTTCATCAGTGGACTATTTCATTTTTTACCACCGGCAACAATGATAATATGGTTTTGGCCCTCGGAACTTACTGGAGTAATCAGTATGGCCCTAAGGCTGGAAAGTTTGGAGACCCCTGCCCTAGACCAACAGGCCTAGCTGGTTGGGTGACGCGCAATAGAAATTCAGTCTTGACATGCCACTTCATTAATGGAACAACGTGTTGGAACCCGTTTCCTACTGTATAATTAATTTCTATTATACACAGTAGGCCTATACTTTTATTTTCGTCTGTCACTTGCCATAGGACGCGCCAACGGCGTATGGTTATGCATAACCATCTTCCGGTTTAGTGGTCAGGTAATGGAAGCAATGGGAGCTGTTTACTACAATTTTATTTGCATGTAACTAAGCAAATTGTTGTTGTTGGGAAAAATGAAAGTTGTAAAATGCACAATATTATCTATTCTTCTCATATTATATACTTTATGACCGTTTGGTTGAAATATATATTAATTTATATGCATCAAGAATGATGTGATCTTAAGCTGTGTAGAATGAGAAAGCTCTACTTGTGTCCGTTCCTTATGTATTAACAATGCGAAATGTCAGCTAACGTTGTATCGCTTACAACACTCGTCGTCTCTAAATGTTGCACATTTTCCCGTTAATTTACTGCAAGTCGCCTCCGTAGCGTAGCGGTCAGCATGGTTAGCTGCCGCCCCGGAGGTCCTGGGTTCGATTCCTGGCTCTGCCACGAAATTTGAAAAGTGGTATGAGGACTGGAACTGGGTCTACTCAGCCTCGGGTGGTCCAAATGAGTAGAGGGTGTTCGATTCCCACCTCAGCCATCCTCGAAGTAGTTTTCCGTGGTTTTCCGTGGTTTCCCACTTCGTCTTCGGGCAAATGCCGGGATGGTACCTTCTGTAAGGCCATGGCCGCCTCCTTCCCTCTTCCTAGCCTATCCATCCCAGTCTTCCATCCCTTCCCATCCCTCATGAGGCCCCTGTTCGCTTTGCAGATGAGGCCGCCTGGGCGAAGTGCTGATCACACCTCCCCAGTTGTATCCAAACCGACCAGATGTTCCAAGCTCCAGGACACTGCCCATAGAGGCAGTAGTGGTGAGTTCCCTCGCTGAGTCCGTGGGAACCACCAACCTAGAGGGTAAATTGACAAAAACAAACAAAACAAAAAAACGAAGAACTCTTGCTTGTGTTTAAACACACGTTTTAAACAAATTGTCGATATTTATGTAATCTTCATAACTGCTGCTACTGTAGTTGCACAATGGGTGTGCGCCCTATGTGAACGGACTCTAGCTCTACGCGGGCTGTACGCAGCACAGTTCAGCCAGGGGCTATCGTCTTGTGTATTTGTTTAAAATCACTTTATAAACAAATAAATATATTTCCGTTGACTTGCCAAGAAATGTAAGATTTTTCCTGAACTATCGAGACAATTTGGAAGATTTTGGTACAAACCACACCTAACTCACTCTGGTTTTGGTGCTTGAGTTTTGATAGATAATCACGGACGATTCATTGCCAATGAAAATCAAATGGACTCGCGGACCGGAAGTTCGCAATGCATAAGCTCCAGTGCCATTTTGAATCGTGGAAGCTCTATAGTGCTCTATGGTCATCAATACCGTGTGACTAACAATTTATAGCTAGCTGCGAGGAATCGAGATTTAACAGATTGACCAGCTGTCGCTACCAGTTCAACTCCGGTGGCAGGCATGGATGATTGTATTGAATAGTTGTTGTTAATTCATTATAGGGACTTGAGGCATCTTGGTCATTAGCCCCGTGTAGTTGCGTGTGTGTTGAACTTCTGTGATTGTGATGATTGTAGTAGTAGATTTTCTTTTTTTTAGCGTATGGCTTTTTAGTGTTAGGAGTGTCCTAGGACATGTTCGGCTCGCCAGTTTGTAGCTGCTTCTATGCGGACACCCATGGGGTGAGCTACAAGTACCGTCGCGTGTGGAGTGTTATCTGGGGAGGAAAGTTTGAATGTAAGGACGACGGGTTTGGTAGGTAGCGGCTGTGGCCTATAGTAAGGGACCAACCCTGTCATTTGCCTGGAAAGAAGATGGGAAACCACAGAAGGCCATATTCAAGGTAGCCGGCGGGGGGATTCGAACCTCCTCGCCACCCGGATGTGAGCGACTGCCAGCAGCCACCCCGTAATGACCACGGCTAACTCACCCGGTACTGTAGTAGTGAGTATACGATTCGGGGATGAAATAAAGTACTTACTGTACTATACCGGCATTTGCCTGGCGGGAGTGTGAAAAACACACACTCGGTATTGCCGCTATCAGCGCCGGCATTTCCGGGCTTACTGCAGCTACCCTCGCGGCCATTGTGCACGATTTAACGAGCGCGGCTACGCCGTGGGACATTCTTGTATAGGCCTAGTGTTGCGTTGTACTCATTAATTTGTTGTTATTTTTATAGTTTCTTAGGGCAACTTCGTCATCAGCCCCGTAACTTGATGTGTGTTGAATTTATCTGATAACACGTGCTTTTTGTACTGACTGCAGTGGTGTATGTAACTGTAATTTATTATTAAGGTCGGGAATGGGGTAGGTACCTTGGGACTTGAACTAAGGTACTATCCCGGCATTCGCCTGGAGAGAACGTGGAAAATGATACAGGGAAACCCACACTTTTCATGGCCGGGATTTAAATCTTCGATCTCCTTACTTCCAGTTCCCCCTTACAGCAACTTTAGCACGCACGGCTACTTACGCAAAGATAACTCGTGTAGCACAGTAGCCTCGTGCAACTCATCGAAATTGACATTACAGTAGGCTACTTGAATGTCAGCGGTTCCGCTCTAGTACCTGAACCAGATTTAAATTTCTTGACAGAATTGGGAATCAAATCCGGAGCTCTGGGATGGTAACCAACAACATTGTCAAGAATGCTATCCACTACACCATGAAGCGAACTGCTCCAGATAACAGTCCTCCACTAGCGCATAGAACAATGACTAGGAATATTAATATTTATCACTGATCCTCCAGGCTCGGCTTCACCCACAGACTCCCCGAGGGATCATTCCTCTACCGTCGCAAAGACAGTCTCTGGGTTAGTTGCTTCTTCACCAAAGTAGCTAATCGTTACATTTCAATTACTTTTGTATAATAAAGTTGCTTAACATTTCCCCAGCACCTGCCTCGCACCCGGAGGCCCTGGGTTCGATTCCAGGCTCCGTCAGGGATTTTAGAAGACTGCCGTGAGGGCTTTAACGAGGTACACTCAGCCTCGTAAGGACAATTGAGTAGCTGTCTGACAGTGAGGCAGTGCTCCGGTCACGGAGACCAAGATTAATGACCGAGGTGACCCGACGCGCTGACTACGCGTCCCTCCATAATCTGCAGGTCAAATGGCTGGGCAGCGGTCGCTTGGTAGGCTGTAGCACCACGGGGTTTGGGGGGAACTGAATACTGTTTTCCGGTAATAAGGTAAACAAACATTGCGACTAAACAGCTATAGCCGTGACGTTACAACGATAGTCTAGTGTAGACGTGCTGTAGGGCAGAGTTTCTCAAAGTGTGGTCTGGAGACCCCAGGGGCCCGTGAACCCATACCTGGGGGTCCACAACTAGCCTAAAAGAATAAAAGCTCTGAATAAAAGACACACTTTTCTCATGATTAACAAAGCAAATCAATAGTTAAAAATCGTGAGTGTTTTTTCTAGCTAAATAGAAGATTAAGTTAATCTTTAAGTGCCATATCCACAAGGGATGTAAGTGACTCGACCGGATTTGCACCTTAACAAAAACAAAACCACATTCAAAATCAGGTGTAGGCTACATTTGTTCACATGCCAATATGAAGGATGTAATGCTAAATAGGCCTATGTCGGACAAAGTGGAAGACAGGTTGAAACACGTTGCAAAGAACACTGAAACGCGATTACTCACAACAAACATTCAGCTATATACAAACATCCTGGCTTCCTCAAGAGATCACTAACCTGGCGTCCTGAGACAAAGTTTGCGTGCGGTAGGGGGGCCTGTTCCTTTCCACTTCTCCTCCTGGCACGGCATCCAGGAGCTTCCCATTTCGCATCACGAGGCTGAGAGACTCCGTACCGGACCATACCAAAACCTTTAAATTATTGGCAGAGCCGGGAATCCAACCCAGAACCCTACAGTGACAGTCAACAAGGTTCCTGAATTAAAACAATGAGTTAATCGCAGCCTTTAGGAGGCCGGCAGCAGTAGCAGGTTGTAGATTATGTACGTGTACTACAGTGCGCCCGGGAATGTTCTCCACAGTGCCTACAAGCTGCTGCGAGAGATTACGTCACCAGTTACGTTGGCAGCATGGCTGTCGCTTGTATCATAACAAACAAACAACCAAACAAACAGTAAACTTTATACCCACCACAGCCATTCATAACTGATGCTAGAAGTGCAGATGACACACTTGCTGGATTATAGCAATAAACACTGACGAATTCGACAGCCCACAGCCCACTCATGTGGCCTTCACCCTATCAATGACACTGTGCTGACAACTAAACTGATGACGCAACCACTCGCAGATACACGTAGCCACTGCGGAGAACATTCCCGGGCGCCCTGTACTAATGTGCCTTCGCTATAAGCAAACAATATGAGTGGTAACTTATGAATCATTCTTTTTTTTGGTGGGGTGGGGGGTAGGGTTGCGAGAGGGGGGGGGGGGGGGGTTGTGGTGTCCAGGACTTTGAGAAACTTTGATGTAGGGGATTGAATAAATTCTCTAAACTGTGACATACGTGCATAATCTGTTAATCTGTGCTTAATTTGTCGTGTGGTTTAATTGTTAGAAGGGGCTCAGCCTTGTCTAAAGCCACATTAATGTATTGCCGTACCTACTGGAGAACGTAGTCAGACGGAGCAGCTATCACGTTGTGGTGCTGAAGACAAGCCTGTTTCGGCCCACATAGAGAGATGATCATTAGGGCTTTGCGACATCGTGGTCATGTAACCCCGTGTAGCCTAGTTGGGTGTGTGTAGAATTTGCCTGATATTCTGTATCACTGCAATGTCTGTAGGCCTACTAGTGTGTGTATTCGTATTTGAAGTAGGATTTGAGTAGGAAGCGGCCGTGGCCTAATAATTAGGTACCAACCCGGCATTCACCTGGAGTAGTAGTGGGAAGACAACGAAAATCCACTTCCAGGATGGCTGAATCGAACCCACCCCTTCTCATTTTTCCCTCACGAGGCTGAGTTTACTCCGTTCCAGCCCTCAGAGTCGGGAATCAATCCCGGACCTACGGGGCGACATCCAAGAATGCTAGCTACTACACCAAGAAGTGGATTTTGAAATTAGGAGATCCGAGTTCGACTCCACGATATAAGACATGGCACTTCCACCGTTCTCTCTATCCTCTCCACGTCTCATCTTCCCCTCCCAACATTACGACTAAACAGCTGTACCCGTGACGTCGCAACAATGTAGTGTAGACGTGCTGTAGGGGATTGACTAAATTCTCTAAACTGTGCTTAATTTGTCGTGTATTTTAACTGTTATAAGGGGCTCAGCCATGTCTAAAGCCACATTAATGTATTACCGTACTGGAGAACGCCTTTTAGACCGAGCAACCATCACGTTGTGGTGCTGAAGACAAGCAAGCGAGCAAGCAAGCCTGTTTCCGGTCTACATAGAGAGAGAAACACATTGAAATTGGTGCCAATTTGTAATCAAAAGAAGTTATAACCCAAGTTAATAGCAGCCTTCGCTCTACGGGGTCTGCTAGATTAATATTCATCAAGTGTGCCTTGCTCTGCTGTCTTTGTGCTTCATGTGTGCGCCCTTTCAGAGCAGAGAGAAGTCATTACTGCTGAATAATAAAATGTAGATAGTAGATATATATATATAAACAAAATATGAAAAAAAGTGTCAAAGAGAGGAACCGGTTGAAACTATAAAAGAAGATGGCGGCGACTCGGAAGAGGGAATGTGCTCTCTTCACCTCCCCCGCCCCCGCCCCCGCCCCCGCCCGTGTTCCCCGGCATGCGCGTCAAAGCCAGTCGTTAAAGGCGGGAGAGAATGTTACTGGATGCTTGTGATGTATTATTGACGCTAATTCTGGGCCATCAGCTCACTCAGCGACGAGCACATACAAAAAACAGATAAAGCTTGCCTCTTTTTTATTTTTATTTTGAGTTAGCAACTCACAAGCCACTCAAAAAGCAAATACGTGTTTCAACAAAGTTTGCTAAACCCCACCCGTATTCTCGCTCCGGGAGACGAGACTAGATAGAGACAGTGAGTGAGAAAATGTAATATGCAGCAAAAGTTAGTCGAGATGAAGCAAACAGACGGAAGACAAGCAATAGCTCGCAAGGCTTGCACTATTAAAATACAGTTACTATAGAGAAGAGTGAGAATAACGTCGTTGTGAGTGGACTGGTCTTTGAGCAAGAGTAGTGGGCTATGTTTATGTATTAATCTATCCACCAGAATAGTACCGGTAACTTGGGATATTTGGTTGGGTTAGTACGTATTAAACCACCTGATGGTATAGCTCAAATTAGCTTGCAACAGTGAGTGAGTGGTTATCGTGTCGGACTACCAACTCCACACTTGCAGGTTCGCTCCTGTCCGTGGTAAGTGGTTCTTTTTTTGAAAGGCAACAAAAATCTCGACACGAATGTCATACGTTGTTGGCATGTTAAAGAACCCATTTGAATTCAGCAAGCCGTGTTCATAATTGCAAAATTAATCTCGGGATTTTCCGCCAACAAAAAGTTCGTCTTTTCTCTACTAGAAAGCTTAGATATCTAACCTCCTTGACTTTTATAGCGCTTCAAGGAACAACAAAATTCGACTTGCAACCTGTCCTCTGGGCGTCAAATAACAATGCTTGCACCCGGGTACCAAGCCATACGATATTATTATTGCTCAAATTGCTCGTATTGTTGAAACAAATAGATGGAACCAATGGCAGGGAGGAGGGAGGGGGAGGGTGGAGGTGGCGGTGAGGGTGAGAGGGGGGTGGATGGAGTGGGAGGGGGGGGGGGGGAGGTTGTCGTAATAAAGAGACAAAAGCTAAGTAATACATAGATTACCTTAGATGAGGTCACCGTCAGGCGCAACTAGTCTGTCTGATTAGGTCTAAACATTGGAATATCCTATAGACCTATGTTTATTTACATTGGACTGTATCGCCTAGAATTGGCATGTGTTTTTAACTAGAAGAAAGGAAAATATCCAGTTTAAATTATAAAATGCTCAATTTCTATTAAATCAAAAAACTAATTGCATATAATGAATATGTATATGGAATGCATAGGAAAGGACTTCTGGAGAAACTGGAAGTATAGGAAGGAAGGAAGTAAAGAAAGAAAGAAAGAAAGAAAGAAAGAAAGAAAGAAAGATCATAAGAAAAATCTTGGGCCCAGTAAAAGAAAATGGTGAATACGGGAGCTCTATGTACGTTTGGAAAAATAACTGCTGCGATGAGGAAAAGAAGAATTTAATTTTAAGGCCACGTGACACGAATGAACTCTGTGTGATTGACAAAAAGGATCTTTACCTAATAGGGATGTAGCGGGAGAAAGTTCGCGCCAGATAGCGCTCGTGTAGTACTGGGTAAGCGCAAGGCGATCGTCTTATGTTTCTCCCAGTCAGCTGCGAGGAATATATAAATTGTGACCGAGTTTTCTAAGCTAAAGTAAATTATATCTTCTCTAATTTTACTCCAAGACTATATTAATTAAGTCTATAGGTATATCTCCTAATATATTATGGACGATTTTCAGCGTTTAAGCGTTAACAGCTGCAAAATGAGCTACGGACTAGAGACACTAAAACTAGCGGGAGGAAGGAAGAATTAATGGCCTACAGCGGTAACAACAAAATTCTAACACGCTTTATTATTCAAATAATGAATATGAGTCAGCATGCTTTCTCCTAAAGATTACAATTACTAGAGTATTGTAGGCCTATAATGATAAATATATCTCCATAAGACTTAAATCATAAGTTAAACAGAGATTTAAATATTCACTTGTTCCCCCTGCTTACAGACTTCGATTCATGTATTTTTTAGGTTGATAGCTTACATGAAACTGTCGTGTTTTAAGGTAAACATAATCAAAGAAAGTTGATACCGGTACCGGTAATGTGTACCTCGAAAATGCATCGCAACGTTTGGTTCTTATGTAATTTTGTCAATTTCTCAATAAGAATCGTTCCCTTACCCCTGGAAAAGGACTTGGGGATACAATTTTTTAAAAGTTTGAGAATACCTGCTTTAGAGCCAAGAACTGTTTCCATTCATCTGACTATGTCTCAAGAATGTACTGTAGAAGTCAGTCGCTACCACATTCTCCGTCGGGCAGATGGAAGTTGACGATTAATTCTGATTTCAAGAAACCAACCATAATACGTTTGTGACTGTTAATGTTGCGACATTTATTCTTGAAGTATTTGACCGAGTAGCCTATTGATGTCTTTGAAAATGGGAGTCAGAAATGTTACTTTCATTTCTTCGTGTATATTGACGATTTCTTCCCGTACTTCAATGGAGATGATTTCTGCAGATTCCGATATTGTAGGCTTATCGTGATAATACGGCAATTTTATTGTGTATGGCCTCTTCCTAAATAATTCTTTTTGTTGTGTTCGTGGTCCACGGAAAAAGCGATGTAACAGCGCCCGGTTTTAATCTTGCTCTCTCACCTTCAGATACAAACGCATAAATTCAGTGGTTGTTATCGAAATGTCTAATCAGTTTATAGGTACAAAACAGGAATTATTTCCCTTTGTAAGTCACACTAATCCAACACAGTTTTCGTGAAGTCATCGGGTTGTAAATGATGGAAACACACTTTAATATATTCGGTCAGATTTTTCTCACCGAAATTTTTCCTTCTGGTAACATGTGACCATTTCTTCCTCATTTCTTTACTTTGTGGACATTGGTGAAACGAAAACGGGCTTCTCTGATTTTTGCAAAGAGGAACACTGCAATAGCTCGGCATAGTCACGAAAATAACAATTTAAACAACTTAAATTCGTACATATTAGCGGCATGAGAACACAGGAGACAAATGAAGAGCGCCTTGCGCTTACCCAGTACAACAGCAGTGCGCTCTGTCGGTGCTAGTTCTATACATCCCTATTTCTAGAGGAGAAAACCAAGGGGGCTTGGTTCACTGAGGAAGGCAGAGATTTACAAGAAATTGGGATTTCATGTGATGATGTGCAGGAGCGTGTGTCACTTAAAGATGAAACTAACAACTCACTTGAGTTTCTTAGAAAAACCTAAGCTTACGTTAAAACAGGCATGAAGTGGACGGAAGAATGCATGCGACAGTACTGGGCGAATATTAAAGCTCAACGCAGAAACTAGTTGAAATAACGTGGTCCTTAGTTGGCCGAAACGCAACAAGAAGAAGAACAGACTCAAATTCATATTACACTCCTGAGAGTTAAATAAACTATAGATTGAATTAACTAAAACAAAGGATTAGCCTATTTTTTATGAATTGGCCTATTAGAAAAAAAGATACACAATGTGCATGTCTTGCAGTACGTAAACCAAAGCGTAACTTACTAGGGAGCACTTAATCTATACTAATATAATAAAGCTGAAGAGTTTGTGTGTTTATGTGTTTAAACGCGCTATTCTCTGGAACTACCAGTCGGATTCAAAAAATTATTTTTGTATTTGACAGCCTGATTCAAGAGGAATAGTTTAGGCTATGTAGCATTAGGCTACACCTCTTAGGTAATCTTAACGATTGATTTTTGTCCAGTAACTCGGAAGAACAAGGGCTCCAGAATAGCTTCAATAATACCGAAGTCTATTGTTGCCATGTAATGCGGGCCGCATCACGTCGCCCCTACCAGGGTTCTGGTGCAGAATTGCGAGCTGCTTATAAATTGCAGTCACGGGGAGTAATTAGTGCAAAAAGATTTCTTAGGCCCCTTAAAACAGTTATCATCAAGAAAATGCCTCTGTATAAGGGCGATGGTGTTGGTGCAGTATACTGAGGTTATCAGCTGCAATAAACGTTGGAGAGCTGCTTATAAATTGTAGTCACGGGGAGTAATTAGAGCAAAAGATTTCTTAGGCCCCTTAAAACAGTTATCATCATGACAATAGTATGCCTCTGTGTAAGGGCGATGGTGTTGGTGCAATATACTGAGGTTATCAGCTGCAATATCGGGTGAGTTAGCCGTGGTCGTTACGGCATGACTGCTGGCAGTCGCTCACATCCGGGAGGCGAGGAGGTTCGAATCCCCCCACCGGCAACCTTGAAGATGGTCTTCTGTGGTGTCCCATCTTCCTTCCAGGCAAATGCCGGGGTTGGTCCCTAACTATAAGCCACAGCCGCTACCTTCCAACTCCTCGTCCTTACATTCCAACTTCCCACCCCCAACGGTACTTGTAGCTCACCCATTGGGTGTCCGTCTCGAAGCAGCTACAAAACTGGCGAGCCGAACATGTCCTCGGACACTCCCGGCACTAAAAGCCATACGCTAAAAAAAAAAAATGAAAAAAAAAAACCAGCTGCAATAAGCGTTGGTGCTTTCAAATTTACTTTTCATTTATTCCGATCCTTATACTTGAGCGCTCCAGTTCTGTAAAACAAATACATACACCGGGCGAAGCCGGGCACTACTGCTAGTTCTCTGGATGAACCGGCTCATCACGGACTAGTGAACGGCACTGAAACACATCACACAACTGGCGGAGATATACAATATATACGTACAGTATGCAATATACTGTAAAGTCGCCTCCGTTCGAACCCAGGACCTCCAGGGTGGCAGCTAATCTCGCTGACCACTACGCAACGGAGGCGAATTAATTACCCCATTAATAGTGATAATTAACGAATATATGTAAATTCTTCCAGGAGTGGTTTTACATATTTAGCCTATACGTTTTACCCCACCCAGTCATTGGGCAAATTCGAGTAGACCGACTGAAGAGCTACGAATGACAAGTATGTAGGAATGTATGCATTCTCTTCAAATGTCTTTCTTCACCGGAATTGAATCCAGATTATCGACGGTCCGGATTTTTGACGTCCGGATTATCAACGCTCTACTGTCTTTATGAACGCACTATTTGCACTGCATCAGTATTAACAGTAAAGCGACCGCTACAAACCGCCCACTCATGCCAGGACAACGTGGTTCTTCAGAGTGAAAATGGAATCTTAGAACACAGGTCTTTAGAAAAGTTGGCGACTGTAGCTGTCAATAAAGTGCCAAGTTACAGTAAACATCCGAACGAATCAAAAGTAAACAAATACATTCATGGCTAAAACCATAGTGATAAAAAACGGAGACTACACAAATTTACCAAATGTTTTAACTTTGTGAAACTACATTTAAAAAAAACTTTTACTAGTTATTTAGAAGATGATATTTACCAAAAGAAAACTAATATTACTATTCAGCGGCACACATGATAACCTGCAATACATATTTTCATAGAAGAAAAGGAAAAAGACTTTTAATAGTTATTTTGAACAAGAAGTTTATCAAATGAAGGATAATATTACTATTCAGTGACACCTATAATTACCTATATTACATTTTCATAGATATTTTCAAAAGGTTATAATACGATTTCTTAAAGGATATTTTCAAAGGATTATGTTTAATGTTTTTCTTAATTAATTCTTAATTCTTATTGTTACGATATCCATTTCTTCGTTAAGTCTACTTAGGATAAGTTACACGAGGGCAGATCAAAAAATAAGTTGCACTTCCCAGTTATGGCCATTTATTACACCACTTATACAACACCAACACGCCTATAACGACATACAATGTAACGTCACTTTCCCACATAGTTTCCAAGAGACTCCAAACATTTCTGCGAACGCACAACCAACTTATCGATGCCAGATGCGTAGAAAGTTCCTCCAGCGTTCTGCAACCACACGGAGACAGCTGCCTTCACCTCCTCTCTGGGAACGTCGACCACCGTTCTGTCTAATGATCGCATTCACACTGTTGATATTTCCACGGGTCCTGGACGTTGCGGGCCTACCCTCGGGATATTCGTCCATGATATCCGTGCGTCCGGCTTCGAATTGCTGACACCACTTTACGATCTCTTGCCGGAAAATGGCCCGCTCCCCACACACAGCACTAATTTCACGATGAATGTCCGTGCAAATCTTCCTTTTGGCCCATAGGAATCGGATTGTCGCACGCACCTCATATTTGGAGTGAAGGTCCAGTCGACAATTGCTTTTGGCCGCTATTCACACCATACAAGACGAGACACCGCAGCGACCTGCCTAACAGATGTGTGGGCAGTGTCTGTCCCTTTCTCCGCTGTGCCCACGTTTGCGACACACAGCGCGTTAGTGCAACTAACTTTTTGATCCACCTTCCACCTTCCACCTTCGTATTTATGTGCTGAAGAAGAAACCAATGAGTTTTGAAACATGTTCACATAGTCTGTACAATATAGACAATTAAGCCTTTTAGCTCAGGCAAGGAAATGATTTCTACAGAAATGGAATCTGTTGACATCTCTGTTAGGAAGTCATTTTTGAAGGCCTTTGTCTGGAGCGTGGCACTCTATGGAAGTGAAACTTGGACTATTGGTGCAGCAGGAAAGATGAGAACTGAAGCGTTTGAAATGTGGTGTTACAGGAGAATGATGAAGATCAGAAGGGTAGATAGGGTTACAAACGAAGAGGTATTAAGTCTCGTGGGAGAGGAGAGATGTTTCTGGTGACTGCTAATGCAGAGAAGAGATAGTTTGGTAGGACACATACTAAGACATCCAGGAATAACAAGCTTAGTTATGGAAGGAAGGGTCGAGGACAAGAACTGTAGGGGTAGACTAAGGCTAGAATATGTTAAACAGATTGCCTCGGACGTAGGCTGTGGCAGCTATGTAGAGATGAAACGAAGGACAGGGAGGCATGGAGAGCTGCATCGAACCAGTCAAAAGACTGAAGACTCAAACGACGACGAAGTATTTATTTTGCGAAATTTATAACATAAGAGTTTTTAATTATTCGATCAATACGGATTTACACAATTTGCTATTATGGCAAATAATTTCGCTATTACAGTAAACCAGGAGCCGAGTAGTAAACCGGCACCCTCACTCAAAGGACAACCATCGCACATTAGGTGCGTTAAATGTGCTAAAGGAACACAAAATTATCACATTCGGACATGACAGCATTGGATTAGGTAGAAATATGACACATTGCGCCAAATACGCCACTGTTAAATAATTAAACGGAATAGAGATTCATTCCGGTAATTTGAAGGACCTTTGGAAAGAGAGGAAGGGTTAAAACTAATTGGTATTATCACCCTCCACAGTAAGGATTATGGGTGACAAATTAGATATTGTGTGTCCCAACGCCAAACTCTTCTCTTCATTAATCGAACGACAAATACTAACTGAGTGATCTGTCTTACTTAAGTTCGCCATCCGACTCTTGCTGTTCCAATTACTGAACTGTCTGTCTGCGCGCTTTAACACTCGGCTGGGCACAACCCGACAATGACAGCTGTTCTCTCATCATTTCTTACGAGTTCATGAACTCAAACACCGACAGCCCATACGAGACCAGTTGTACAAATTGGGTACCACATCCCTGAATTGTTGTTGTTTGAGTCCTCAGTCTTTTGACTGGTTTGATGCAGCCCTCCCTGCCTCCCTGTCCTGAGCTAATCGTTTCATCTCTACATAGCTACCACACCCTACATCCGAGGCAATCTGTTTAACATATTCTAACCTTGGTCTACCCCTACAGTTCTTGTCCTCAACCCTTTCTTCCATAACTAAGCTTGCTAATCCTGGGTGGCTTAATATGTGTCCCACCAACCTATCACTTCTCTTCATTAGCAGTCGCCAGAAACATCTCCCCTCTCCCACTAGTCTCAATACCCCTTCGTTTGTAACTCTATCTACCCATCTGATCTTCATCATTCTCCTGTAACACCACATTTCAAACGCTTCAATTCTCCTCTTTTCTGCTGCACCAATAGTCCAAGTTTCACTTCCATAGAGTGCCACGCTCCAGACAAAGGCCTTCAAAAATGACTTCCTAATACCTAAATCTATATTCGATGTCAACAGATTCCTTTTTAGTAGAAATGCTTTCCTTGCCTGAGCTAACCTACTTTTTAAATCCCCTTTGCTTCGTCCATCATTGGTTATTTTGCTTCCTGAGTAACAGAATTATCCTGCTTCCTTTAGCTTTTCACCTGCCAATTTGATGTCCATAGAGGTTTCTGATTTATTTCGGCTGCATTCCAGTATTTTTGTTTTACATTTATTAATTTTCATCATGAATTGTTTCCTCAAGACGGAGTCCATACCATTCAAAAACTCATTCAAATCCTCAGGCGTGTCGGACAAGGTGACTATGTCATCGGCAAATCTCAGCGTTGAAATTATTTCTCCCTGAATTAACTACGATAAAAATATAGAGTATGTCCGGTATCAGAACCCGAAAACACACGCACTCAAAGCGAGAATCATACTCCCACACCAAACGTTCCCAATGCGGATTACGCGAGCACCACGGTGATTTTTAAATGAAATTTGGTGCTTTGATCATAAGACCCAAAATGTGATCGCGAGAACGAGCTTCCCTGAGATCCATTCTACAATTCAAATTTTCTTCCACGATCAGAAATAATCTTATATATTAAAATAGTTTTCAAAAAATTTCACCTTTTACTAAAACTGAAATATCTCGGGAAGTATTTGCGCTACGACGACGTTTGTTGTCTTAAAATGTAATGCCTGTCACGCACCCTCGATTGATACCCACCTTAGTTGATTATATCGTCCGTGTATTAAAATAATTGCGAATATTACTTCCTCGAAGGTCACACGAAAATAGAATCGAATGACCTGACGGACATATTGTCGCTAGGCGACAACGACTAACACTGTATCATGATATTCAACGCCACCCCAATAATAAATCTAACTTTATATTAACAGAGATCAAATCTCCGTGGGAACTTAACGCATTCACTTATAAATCTTCTAAGCGGTTTGAATCTAACTTCTACCTGCTCCACTCAGGCGCTAATGTCGCATGTATCCATACATGATATCGTTAACTTCTACCTGTTCCACTCGGGCGCTAATGTCGCATGTATACATACAATGAGCAGAACAGGATTCTGTGCACATAATGTAATTAAAACTTCTCAAAGAATGGATTACTTTGAGACTGAAATGCTCATGCACAATCAGCAGCCATTTTGCTAATGACACTGTCATGTCAACATCTCTTTGAATGACAACAAATACTGTATACGAAAGACAACTAATTTCACGAAGATGCCGCTACAGTCGAATGTTGGAACCGCCATTTGGTATTGTGTATCCGATCTTTCAAATATATAGTCTTTGGTCTCACCAGCTACAAACTGTCTTCTTTTCGTTTCATCTTTCGTCCTTATAGGTTTTGTGCTCAATCATAATATGCTGAATGAGAAGCGACACTCAATTACAAATGTTATAAAGATTAAAGGTGACGGTAATTGTCTGTTCAGGTCATTGGCATATTGTGAGTACAACAATCAGAGTTTATTTACACAGGTTAGAAAGCGAATTGTAAAACATGTTACAGACAATTGGAATAATTATTCTTCCTTTATTGGTGGCAACAGCGATATGTATGAAACTGTTATCAATACGATCGATGATTACAAAATGTATATGTCTATGAATGGTATTCATGGAGGTCATGTTGAGTTAGTTGCCGCTGCTCATGTTTACAAAATGGATATTGACATAATCACTAATAATAACCTCTGCTATACTCTGGGGATGGGTGGAATGGTCATTATGACGTCTTAAATACCGGTATCAGTGCTAACTCAGTTGAGAAAGTGGATGCCAAGTCACTCGATTCAGTGGCTGATTTAAAGTTTCAAACTAAGTGTGGGTTTGCGTGCAGTAAAACCCCAGGATCGTGTCGGAAGCGAACCTCAGAACCAGTTTGCCAGAGGCAAAATGTGATAAGAATTAAAGGTGACGGAAATTGTCTGTTCAGGGCATTGGCATATTGTGTGTACAACAATCAGAGTTTATTTACAAAGGTTAGAAAACGAATTCTTCAACATGTTACAGACAATTGGAATAATTATTCTTCCTTTATTGTTGGCAACAGCGATATGTACGAATCTGCTATCAATACGAGCGATGATTAAAAAATGCATATGTCTAGGAATGGTATTCATGGAGGTCATGTTTAGTTATTTGCCGCTGCTCAAGTTTACAAAATGAATATTAACATAGTTACTAATAATAAAACGCATACTGTAAACGCCGAAAATACGCCACCAAATAGAATAATTTCCTTACTGTATTCTGGAGATGGCCGGAACGGTCACTATGACGTCCTAGATATCAGTATGGTCGAAAATGTCAATATCAAGAAACAGAAACGAGCACTACGCGACTCAAATCGATATCAGAAACAGATTGTCACAAAACCGTTCTCAGCCAGTTATCGATGTGCTATTTTTGATACTATTCCCTACATAGAACCATTCTCAATTGGAATTCTGTGTAACATTTGTCACTACTGCTCAGCTGTATACTTTTCAAAAGAGAAAATACAAGTGGTCACTTTTCTTTTTGTTGTAGCGATGGCAAAGTGAAACTTCCACCATACAAAATACTTCCGGAAATTAAGCAGTTGTTTACGAATTGTGACGAAATCAGTAGATATTTTAGAAAAATATTCGGTAGTATAATAATGCTATATCGTTTGTATCCTTTGGTGATACTGCTGAGCTACTACCGAGCCATGGGCCTTACTGTTTCAAAATCAAAGGTGTCATTCATCATAGAATTTCCCCTTTATATGCCAGAAAACAGGAAAACAGTTCATATGGCCAATTATACATCTTAGAATTTTCAGAGGCAAATGAAAGGCTACTGAATGATGCTAATCACGAACTGAGAGAAGATACCCTCAGTCCTTTAAATCGTTTACTAGATCAGCACAATCCTTACGTGCGCTCTTATAAAACAATGCACCAGAAAGTAAGTGAAGAGAAAACATGATGTTCAGTAAAGAACATATAGCCTACTTTCTCCTAAATGCATGGCTATTGTTATAACTCTTTGTCCTTTTCAAGGAGTATAATTGAATGTTGGTTGTAGTAGCTTGTTGAAATACAACGTGCTATAGGGATATTAAACATGAATATGAGGTGCCCTTTGCTAGTGCTCTGTAAAAAATTTCTTTCAGTTCGGCTTCACCGTGTTTGAATTGATATGGGGAATGGATTTGCACACATACATGGCCGCTATTTGCAAACTATTGGGCTGATGACCTTGTAGTCAGTCATAAGATGCTATCCACAAAAAGGCATGTTGTTGCAAAATCTGGTAGAGATCAAATTATTAGGATGGTCGTAATTTGATTTAAGCTTTTAACATTTGGGTGGCCGTCATTCCGTTTCCGTCAAGATGGCGGCGATATAAAACATGACACTGAGGTGCCCTTTGCTAGTGCTACCTCTGTACCAAATTTCGTTCCATTAGGTTTCACCGTGTTCGAATTAATAGGGGGAATCGATTTTGACACAAAGATGGCCGCCATTCGCAAACTATTAGGCCAATGACCTATTAGATTGGTCAAGAGATGCTCCCTCCATAAAGGTATGTTGTTGCAAAATTTGGTAGAGATCGGATGATTATGTTAGTCGTAATTTGATTTAAGCTTTGAACATTTGTGTGGTCGCCATTACGTTTCTGTCAAGATGGCGGCGATATAAAACATGACACTGAGGTGTCCTTTTCTAGTGCTACCTCTGTACCAAATTTCGTTCAATTCGCGTTCACCGTGTTCGAATTGATAGGTGGGGACCGACATTCAGAGTACACACACTCACACACACACACACACACACACACACACACATACTCACACACACAGACACACACAGACAGACACACTTTTCTTCGCCCTGTGTTGATCTCATAAGTCTACTTTCATTTTTTTTGCAAAAATCGAAAGTAGGCTAAAAATAAGCTCTAAAAGAAAATCGTCGTCAAAAGGTATTGGTAATGCGTTTCTATCACGAACCTTCCTCAGATTCAAGACGTTATAATGACCCCACATGTTCAGAAAATGCTGCTGTATTTGGAAATGTTGATGGAGCTCCATCATCTCATCGACACATTGCAGTATATGAGAGAGAAGGTGGCTTAAGGAATGTTGATTATGATAGTATGCACTGTGATCCTATGTGTTATACCTTGATTTGGTCTTGCGGAGAGTCTGGTTAGCACATTTCAATGCCAACTGCTGGAGTGAGACAAATTAAAATATTTCATACTGTAACAATGCGTGAGTATATTCTGTACAGAATTGCTATTCGAGGTCTAGGAGCTGAGTTCGATTTCAATCCCCTTATTAACGCTGGTAAATTGACTCAACAGCTATTCGTGGATTACTACTGTCGTAGTGACCGGTTAAAATATATACGTCATCAACAAACGAAGTTGTGAGTTGATACATATGCCGGTTTAGCAGACGCCTTGCATGTACGAGCAGAAATGAAAATCTCAGATTCGGTCGTATTGTAGCTTTGCCATCTTCTTTTACAGGTAGCCCAAGGAATACGATGAAAAATTACCAGGATGCGATGGCGATAGTGAGGAAGATTGGAAAGCCAGATTTATTCATTACGTTCACCTGTAATGCAGGCTGGCCAGAAATACTTAACAGCATTGACCCTTGACAAACGGCTAATAATAGGCCTGATATTGTAGTGAGAGTTTTCCATTGCAAAGTAAAGGAATTGCTACGACTGATTAATGTTAAGGACATTTTCGGTAAAGTAAAAGCATATCTATATACAGTGGAATTTCAAAAACTAGGTCTCCCGCACATCCATTTACTATTAACATTAACTGAAGATAGTAAGTTTCGAGAAATTTCTGACATTGACAGTGTGGTGCCAGCCGAAATACCAGATCTCAAAGATAAAGTGCTATACGAGTTGGTAAGGCGTCATATGGTACATGGTCCTTGCGGATCTTTGAATCCTTCTTCAGTCTGTATGAAAGATGGCGTATGTAAGAAAGATTTCCCTAAACAGTTTCAGGAAGAGACCAAAGATAACGCCAATGGTTATCCTTCGTATAGGAGAAGAAATAATGGACGGATTATTATAAAAACAATTCGAGGCATTGACATTGAAATCGATAGTCGATTCATTGTTCCCTACAATCCATTTCTTTTACTTTACTTTCAAGCTCATATTAATGTTGAAATATGCTCAAGTGTTCGGAGTGTTAAATACATCCACAAGTATGTGTATAAAGGTCATGACTGCTGCCATGTTAAAATATGTCCTGAAGGCAAAACGGTGAACTACGATGAAATTACTACTTTCCTAAATGCTAGATATGTTGGCCCAACAGAAGCCGCATACAGGATATTGTACAGCCCGGGGGGGGGGGGGGGGAGCAGTACCTCCTGAGAGCCACCCCCACCTTTTACCAAAACCACCCCAACTGGCAACACCATAAGACCAGAACATTATCTAAACACAGCAAGCGGCGGCCACCCAGCCTGGGAGGTTAGCCAACTACTTGCAAAACATACACAAACATTTACACTTACAACTATCTGGGGCAGCTACAGTGACGTAATGCTGACCACGCAGCGCCGGAAAGTATAAGAATGGAGTCCTAACTGGAGACATTATCTGTTCTACTCTGTGCGTCGCCAGCGGCCCTAGCCGACGTCTGTTCCAGTTTCATCATCAGGTGAGATTCAGTAGTGCTCAGACTCCTTTATTTTGTGAACACCTACCCCTAACTTGTACACACCAATTGTATACTTGTCTACATTCCCCAAAAGGGACTTACCAATTTACATCTACTGACCAATAAATATATGGTCAGTAAGCTACACTTGCATTACTATTTACACTCCACTTCACATCCTCATACCCCGCCTGACCTTCGTCACGATTTCCCGTGACCGTAGTAGCCAGTAATTGCTTTGTCAGACTCCATTGTAATCACGGCACGCGACTCGACTGCACAGCGTCGAGCCGCTGACTTAGCACGTCTATTGTATTACTCATTCCGCCCAGCTGGCAGGCCAGTATAGTAGCCTGCATTTAGAGACCCATCCCCTAACAAATACTTGCATCTTTGCAGGAACACCCCCTAGAGACTAAACACTAAACAACACACTACACTAGTAAGCTCTCCCAGCTACGGGAAGCTACTCTCTCCCAGGAACAGTCTTCCAAATTAGTACAGTGACACAAAGCGTGTTTTATCCCAAACTACCCCCCAAAACAAGGGATTAAAACAATATTTTCATTTCACATGCATGAAAAGTCACATTCTATCGTGCGATTACCAGTTCACTTGCCAAACTTGCAAAATATCAATTTTTAAAATGATAAAGCTCCTGATATTTTACTTTAAGCACAGTTGCGCAACACGGAATTGCAAGCGTGGTTCAAGTTAAATCAAGATTGGCAAGCCAGAAGTCCGTATACCTGTATATATCATGAAACACCAATACATTACGTCCGGAATAAGAGCAACTGCCAGTGGCAAAAAAGAAAAAAATGTTTCAAAAACTATAGGTAGAATGTATAATGTTTCGCCTACAGAAACAGAAAGGTATTATTTACGCCTGTTATTGCTTCACGTCATAGGTGCTACCAGCTTCCAGGATCTACGAACATACAAAGCCGTTGTCTATTCTACTTTTAAAGAAACAGCTAAGGAACGAGGTTTGCTGATTGATGATTCTGAATGGCAGCGTTGTTTGGCAGAAGCGTCACAATTTCAGATGCCTTCTCAGTTACGACAACTGTTTTCTTACATATGTATCTTTCAGACCCCTTCAAATGTAAGACAGTTATGGGACATTTTCAAGAATTCATCATCAGAAGATTATCTGAAGTTTCACGAACCTAAAATTGCATATCAGTTCACTCTTATACATATTTCTAATACATTAAAGCTCCATGGTCTTCCCATTACTTCTGTCGAATTGCCAGATATTATTGATAATTTCCCTCAGACAAATTTACCAATGAATTATCCAAAACTTAATGAGTATCAATTAAGTCGAATGATAAACCAAGCAAATGAAAACCAAACGGCTATAATTACAGAAATTTTGGGGTTAGTACAAAACGGCAATGAAAGGAAGAGAACCGGTAATGCATATTTCATTGGCGGTCCAGGGGGCACCGGGAAAACATTTCTTTACCAATGCTTGATTCACAGTTGCACAAATTTGGGGTTAAATGTAGTTTCTGTTGCATGGACTGGTATTGCAGCAATGTTACTACCTCAGGGGCGCACTGTACACAGCCAGTTCAAGTTACCTCTACATTTACATGAAAGTTCTGTATCAGGAATAAAAGTTAACAGCAAGGAAGCTTTTTATATTCGTTCAGCAATTATCATCTGGGATGAAGCCCCTAAGGCTAATAAGCACGCGTTGTTGTGTGTAAATTGGCTGCTCAAGGACATCATGAATAACGACGTGCCTTTCGGAGGAAAAATTATCATCTTAGGTGAAGATTTTAGGCAGGTATTTCCTGTTGTACCTCACGCATCTAGAACAGCTTCAGTCCAAATGTCAGTAAGGTTCTCTCCTTTGTGGCCATTAGCCTATTCAAAATTTCTAAACTCAACAAAATTATGCGAGCGAATACAGATCAACGTGACTTTGCAAACTTCTTGATACAAATTGGTAACGGTGAATACCCTCACGTCGATGGAGAAAATTCAGAATTAGTCGACTTAACACCCTCCATCATTGCAAAAACTGATATCATCACTGAAATATATGGAAACGAAGTTTCCACACTGAAAGATATTTCACACTTTTCAAAAATTGCGATTTTTGCACCTAAAAATGAACACTGTAAAGAAATCAATGACAAAGTTTTAGAGCTAATCCCAGGATCATCGAGAACTTACATCAGTGTGAATAATTTGATTACTGAAGATGAGAGTGAACTTCTACAATTCCCAACAGAATTTTTAGACAGCATAGACACAAGTGGATTGCCACCTCATATCCTTCGACTAAAAGAAGGCTCAAATGTGATTTTGTTGAGAAATATTAATGTTACCCAAGGTCTGTTGAACGGTACTAGACTGTTGGTTCGGAAGATGCATCACAATTGCTTACAACTGGAAATTATTACTGGCGTAAATGTTGGAAACAATGTCCTACTTCCTCGCCTTGACCTTACGCCATCAGATACTTGTATGCCGTTTTCCTTCAAAAGGAGGCAGTTTCCAGTACGTTTGGCTTTTTGTATAACTATCAATAAAGCTCAAGGTCAAACACTAGATCAGGTAGGCATTTATTTACCTCAACCTGTGTTTAGCCACGAACAACTGTATGTCGCACTATCGCGAGCAAAATCCTTTCATGACGTCAAGTTCAAATAGAACCAAAAGGCAAGCGAACAGCAAATGTCGTATGGAAGGAAGTACTATTAGAATGTTGAATCGAATGTTGTGGAGGAGCAAAGACCTCAGCAAACAGGGCACAGATATAATTACAATTATACAAGGACGTCCGAATCCCTAATACGATAACTGTCCTGTGGTAATGGTAAAAAAGTGCTATTGTCCTACATCGGTGATTACTATCCTACATCCTGTTCTTTCATTCCCTCAGTTCTATAACTAAGATATATATTCAATCAAATTTACAGCTTAATAAATATTAATTCCTTCTGTGCGAGTTATCTTTTCATTTCTCATCAATCGCCTTTACTTACTATTCTATCCGTAGTGGTGGAGGTGATAGCTGTCTTTACAGAGGTGTGCAAATTATTAGATTCGATGCCAGTTTTCCAAAATTGCATTTTTACTTTTCATGGTTTAATGAACTAAGTATATTTACAAGGCGATGAAATTACTTCAAATGTTTAACCAAGACTCCTAATTATATTTTCATTCAAGAAACTCAAATTAAAATGATTTTTTAGAATTGCCACTAAACAGAGGAGCCTTGCAAATGTAAAATGCCACTCGTTTCGTTTCTATTACTTCACTCTACTTTACGTGTGAATTTAGAGCAGAGGGATTTGGGGTCTTTTAACTGATGAACGCTATTGAACTATTCAAAGATTCATGAACTATTCATTGAAATCACCTGACTTAAATTCTAAAGTCAATGTAAAATTGAAAACGGACCCAGCTCAGATATCCCTCGGAATCCAATAATCTGAAAGTTTTCAGACGCAATTTCTTATGGGAAAAGGTGTAATTCCACGGGAGAGGAAACACTACTAAATAGGATAACAAAAGAAGTTGGTCAATAAAATGATTTTGAATAAAAGAAATTATGACTAATTAATATTATTTTATTTAATTCTATTAATTTGCACACATTTATAATTATGTTACCCAAGAGTTACGGTAAGTTACATCTCTAAATTCAAATATAAGAGACCCATCTTTTATTTTAAATATATACCATTGGTATCATAAGTAGATAGATCACCAAATTGTACCACTGTAGCCCTAAATTGTGTGGATATCTCTATCTACTTAGTATAGAACGAAGTTCCCAATTCTTGGATGTAACGGGTAATCTCGAGAGCAACTTGATTGATTTTAATGCGGTTTTCTCCATTCTCTGAAGGATTTCTCGATTAAGATGAAGGATTTGGTAGAAAAAAATATTTATGACCAAAAGAACTCGAGCAGTTACGATTTCAGTGAATCGAGTTGAAGAAAAACCTAACGTCTATGTGTCTTTTAAGCTTACGCTGGGTAAACCGTTAAAAATATCGATATACTCGGAGAATTGTTCAGCACGAAAGGTTCTGCAGGAAAGATCGCGACAGCTCCCACATCGACCACTGTAAGTGTTATTACGTTTTTATTTCTTCAAGCAATCTCCATTCAGTGGAAATTTAAATTACTACCTTCAGAGTGAGTTTACGAGCTTGCCAGCGACCTATCACCCTACCTTCAGCCAGCATCAAACTGTCGAGTCGTGTCGAGTTAATACTTCAGAGATGATGATGATAATTTTTGATTTAAGGGGCCTAACATTTAGGTTATCGGCCCTAATGGTCTGGGTGATAGCGAAAGTGACAATGAAGTGGAAACCAGAACAAAAATTAAGTGAGAAGGAAAATACTTACAAAATGGAACTCAGATTGAAACTACTCACAAAATGGAGAGCGGTAATACTTACAAAAGGGAATTTAGAACGAAAACACTCACAAAAGGAATAGATTAAAAAAGACGCACAAAATATAATTTAGGTTCAAAATACGTACAAAATGCAATGTAGAGTCGAAATACTTTACTTACAAAATGCAAGTGAAATTCAAAATACTTACAATATGCAAAATTGATTGAAAATACGTACAACATGCAATTGAGGTTCAAAATACTTACAAAATGCAATTGAAATTGAAAATACCTAATGCAATTTAGATTGAAAAAAGCACATTTCAGATTCCAAAAAATCACGAAGTGCATTTGAAATTCATAATACTTACAAAATGCAATTGAAATTGAAAATGGTTACAAAATGCATGGTAGATTCAAACTACTCAATTGGATGGACAATACTTACAGAATGCAATTTAGATTGAAAATACTTACAAAATGTAATTTAGATTCAAAATACCCACAAAATACAATCGAGAATCAAAATCCCTGCAAAATGACCACCACACAAAATGCAATTTAGATTCAAAATACGTGCAAAAAGCGGTTTAGGTTGAAAATACAAAATGCAATTGAAATTCAAAATACTCACAAAAGTCCCATCCCCTATATTGAAAGACTTACTAAAAGGCAATTTAGATTGTCGATCTTTACAAAATGCAATCGAGGTTGAAAACACTAGCAAAATGCAATTTACTGTAGATCGAAAAGACTTACAAAATGCCACGTAGACGGAAAACACCTACACAATGGAGTGTGGATGCAAAAGAAATCGCTAAATGGAATTTAGATAGACGGGAGCCAATTAACAAAATCAGTGCGGGATCTTAAAGAGAAAAGGAAATATAATGAAAAGAAAACAAGAGGTCTGACCCCTTGAAGAAGGAGGGATCAGGAAAGGTGAGACAGGGGCCAATTAAGGCAGGAAAGTGAAAGGCTCCCTAGGCCTCGGATACCCTAACACCGTATGGGTCGGAAAAGAACAAGAGTTGACCAAGGGATGTCGACAGCAAAGAAGACGCAGAGGAGCCCGGCACAAGTAAGTGGAAGCAATGCCGGACTCAGCTGGGGTCCCGTGGTCGCCAACTCACCTACTTCAGAGAAGAGTATAGATTATGTGTTTCGAGTTAGCTGTTCACCTCGGCTTTTCAGAATTGCGTCTGGAACCTGACGTCCGTGCGCCTTTTAAGCTTACGCTGGATAAATAGTGGCACACACACACAGAGGACATATGATCTCATAAGTCTACTTCATCATTTACCCAAAAGCGACGGTACCGTAAATGTCTGTTCAGGTCACTAGCATGAACACATGCAAATGTCATATGGACAGAAGTGCTGTAGGATTGTTGAAGTGAATGCTGCGGAGCAGCACGGGTCTTCTAGTAGTGTTTATATTATACCGAGTGTAGAGCTCTATCTACGGTGAATTCTCCTGGGTTAGTCAATTACAATATAAATACTAAGTCTGTCCGGGATTTTAACCCGGGACCTCTCACACCCTAAGCGGGAATCATACACCTAGGCCAAAAGGCTGAGTAGAGAGATGAGGTCGGTTCTAACTTACGAGGGTCGATCGAAATGTACCCACGCAACGCTTGTCGATATCTCGCGAACGAATTATTGGAGTTGCCCACGGAAGGTTTCAAAATACTCGCCATGAACCCCTCTCCTTTCCTGTAGCCCCCTAATTTACCCAAACTACCCAAAACTGAAAGGTAATCGGCTTTTTAATATTTCATGGACCAATCATCGGATTTAAACGTTTGAGGTGTCCTGTGACTTGGTGTGATGCCCCCTCTTTTCCTATTTTCCCCCTAATTCAACCAAAGAACCCAAAACTAATAGGTCATCGGCTTTTTAATATCTCGCCAACCAATCATTGAATTTGGACGTTTGAGGTGTCCCATGACTCGGGTTGATGCCCCTCCTTTTCCTACAGCCCCCCCCCCCCCCAATTTAACCAAAGAACCCAAAACTAAAAGGTTCGGTTTTTAACATCTCGCTAATCAATCATCGGATTTGGGCGTTTGAGGTGTCCTACGACTTGGGGGTGATGCCCCCTCTTTTCCTACAGCCCCCCCTAATTCAACCAAAGAACCCAAAACTAAAATGCCATCGGCTTTTTAATATCTCGCTAGCCACTTCAGGGCACCTAAAAAGAAGCTGGAACAGATCATCAAGAATGTTCGTCCTAACGTCGAACTCGTCTGGCTGCCAGTTGCTCATTCTGAGCTCACCCCATAGAGCTGGTTTGGTCCTGCGTGAAAAATCATTTCAGTTTATAACAAGTGGCTCAACAACGGGGACTTCTTCTGTTAGCCCATCCTTTTCCCAGTAATGTTTCTCTATTTTTTTGGTGTGTTCGATGCATTTTTTTTCATAGCTCCGGTGTTACGGACCTCAAGGCTTCTTTACAGAGATCTCGCATCACCTCCATTGATCTTCCTCTCTCCGCCTGGTTACTCATATTCACTTTAGCTATATTTCCTCGACATTCCTCTACACAAGATGGCGGCCGTAGTTTACTTAACCTAAGCTAACCTAACCTAACCTTACCTTACCTATGAGGTGTGATCAAAACGTTTCAAAGAATTTCAAGATGACAGTCATAGCTTAACTATACGTAACCTAAGCTAACCTACTAGATCATCTGCCTGGGATTTATAAAAATACCTGATATCTCGCGAACCATCGTTTAACGTTTAACACTTCTGCTCTACCTCTACCGCTCCACCACCACCACTCTACCTTTACCGCTCCACCTCTACCGCTCTACTACCACCACTCCACCGCCACAGCTCTCATCACCACCACTCTACCTCCACTGCTCCACCTCCACCGCTCTACCTCCACCGCTCCACCTCCACCGCTCCACCTCCACAGCTCTCACCTCCACCGCTCCACCACCACCACTCTAGCTCCACCGCTCCACCTACACCGCTCTACTTCCACCACTCCACCGCCACAGCTCTCATCACCACCACTCTACCTCCACTGCTCCACCTCTACCGCTCTACTTCCACCACTCCACCGCCACAGCTCTCATCACCACCACTCTACCTTCACTGCTCCACCTCCACCGCTCTACCTCCACCGCCCCACCTCCACCGCTCCACCTCCACAGCTCTCACCTCCACCGCTCCACCACCACCACTCTAGCTCCACCGCTCCACCTCCACCGCTCTACTTCCACCACTCCACCGCCACAGCTCTCATCACCACCACTCTAGCTCCACCGCTCCACCTCTACCGCTCTACTTCCACCACTCCACCGCCACAGCTCTCATCACCACCACTCTACCTCCACTGCTCCACCTCCACCGCTCTACCTCCACCGCTCCACCTCCACAGCTCTCACCTCCACCGATCCACCACCACCACTCTAGCTCCACCGCTCCACCTCCACCGCTCTACTTCCACCGCTCCACCTCCACCGCTCCACCTCCACCGCTCCACCTCCACAGCTCTCACCTCCACCGCTCCACCTCCACCGCTCTCACCTCCACCGCTCCACCTCCACCGCTCCACCTCCACAGCTCTCACCTCCACCGCTCCACCTCCACCGCTCTACCTCCACCGCTCTACCTCCACCGCCCCACCTCCACCGCTCTACCTCCACAGCTCTCACCTCCACCGCTCCACCTCCACTGCTCCACCACCACCACTCTAGCTCCACCGCTCCACCTCCACCGCTCCACCTCCACAGCTCTCACCTCCACCGCTCCACCTCCACAGCTCTCACCTGCACGGCTCCACCTCCACCGCTCTCACCTGCACCGCTCCACCTCCACAGCTCTCACCTCCACCGCTCCACCTCCACCGCTCTCACCTGCACCGCTCCACCTCCACCGCTCCACCTCCACAGCTCTCACCTGCACCGCTCCACCTCCACAGCTCTCACCTCCACCGCTCCACCTCCACCGCTCTCACCTGCACCGCTCCACCTCCACCACTCTCACCTCCACCGCTCCACCTCCACAGCTCTCACCTGCACCGCTCCACCTCCACCGTCCTCACCTGCACCGCTCCACCTCCACAGCTCTCACCTGCACCGCTCCACCTCCACCCCTCTCACCTCCACCGCTCCACCTCCACCGCTCTACCTCTACCGCTCTGCCTCCACCGCTCCACCTCCACAGCCCTCACCTCCACCGCTCTACCTCTACCGCTCTACCTCCACCGCTCCACCTCTACCGCTCTACCTCCACCGCTCCACCTCCACAGCTCTCATCTCTACCGCTCTACTGCTCCACCTCCACAGCTCTACCTCCACTCCACCTCCACGGCTCTCACCTCCACCGCTCCACCTCCACCGCTCCACCTCCACAGCTCTCACCTCTACCGCTCTACCTCCACCACTCCACCTCCACAGCTCTCACCTCCACCACTCCACCTCCACCGCTCCACCTCCACAGCTCTCACCTCCACCGCTCCACCTCCACCGCTCCACCTTCACCGCTCCACCTCCACCACTCCACCTCCACCGCTCCACCTCCACAGCTCTCACCTCCACCACTCCACCTCCACCGCTCCACCTTCACCGCTCCACCTCCACCGCTCCACCTCCACAGCTCTCACCTCTACCGCTCTACCTCCACCACTCCACCTCCACAGCTCTCACCTCCACCACTCCACCTCCACAGCTCTCACCTCCACCACTCCACCTCCACCGCTCTACCTCCACCGCTCCACCTCCACCGCGCCACCTCCACAGCTCTCACCTCTACCGCTCTACCTCCACCACTCCACCTCCACAGATCTCACCTCCTCCGCTCTACCTCTACCACTCTACCTCCACCGCTCCACCTCCACCGATCCACCTCCACAGCTCTACCTCCACAGCTCTCACCTCTACCGCTCTACCTCCACCACTCCACCTCAACAGCTCTCACCTCTACCGCTCTACCTCCACCACTCTACCTCTACCGCTCCACTTCCACCGCTCTACCTCCTGTTATCCGAGATTTTCTGACCCACTATGATGTATGATATAACCGGTGGTGAGTTTCTACTTTACACGCATTACACGGTGTTGATGACTGATATGACCTGAAGTTTTTATACCCTCTTAACTATATGCAACTAATGACCAGAGTACACGTGGCTGATGACTATGATTTGCTAAGTTTATTACCAAACGGGGCTAATGACTGATTACAGATATATTTTAGTTACACAACACACGTTTAAGTATATTGGGCTAAGTGACCACGATATCCAACACACTTAAGTACATGGGTCTAATAGCCATGATATGTAAATACCCTAACTAGATGGTTATAACGACTTTGATATTGCAAACCCCATAATATGATTTATGTACACCTAAATACACAGGGTTAATGATCTATATGCCGGCCCCGTGTTGTTGTGGTAGCGCACCTGCCTCACACCCGGAGGCCCAAGGTTCGATTCCCGGCTCCATCAGGGATTTTAGACACTGACGTGAGGGCTGGAATGGTGTGCACTCAGCCTCGTGAGGACAATTGAGTAGCTGTCTGACAGTGAGGGGACCCGATGCTCTGATCACGCGTCACCCCAATATCTGCAGGTCAAATGGCTGGGCAGAGGTTGCTTGGTAGGCCTAGGCCCATCACGGGCAGTAGTGCCAGGGGTTATTATTATTATTATTATTATTTTTTGTTATTATTATTATTATTATTATTATTATTATTATTATTATTATTATTATTATTATTATTATTATTATTATTATTATTATTAATGATCTATATACCATTATGTTTTAACCACACAGAACGTACGACTAAGATATCCATACCGCCACATGCAATAACCACTCGCAAATGTACAGAGGTGATAACAACGATATTCTAAGTTTATTAAGACACAAGGCTGATGACCATGATATCCTAACTCTATATTATGAAATAAACCCACAACGAACAGTAAACTTGGACTGTTAGCTCGACTGCCACTGGTGATGCGTTTGCAGAAATACTGTATAATCCTTTTCCGCTGGACTAGTGACAACACACAGCGAAACAATTTGTATATTTTATTTGCTTTAAGTGCAATAACTTTATTAACTTTCCTATTGTTTTCCTTATTGTTGATTGAGGCCACGGCCGCCTCTCTGGCATATCTGTAATTAGATCTAAGCTAGCGATTACCTGTACTATTACTGTAGAAGTTTGGGTTTGATTCCTGGCTCTGAGGACTGAAACAGACAAGGCTCAAAGAGAAGGCACCATAGCTTAGTGGTTAAGATGTATATCCTTTACCGCGGAGGCGTGGGTTTTATTTTTATCCTACTTTTCACATTTTGCAAAAATTAGGAAAAAGTAGACTTATGAGATCAATCCGGGAAAATGTATGTCTGTCTGTCTATCTGTCTGTCTGTCTGTCCGCCCCCCCCCCCCTATCAACTCCTAAACGGCTGCAGCAATCGAAACCAACTACAATAGATCGTAATATTTCAGATTATTTCTGACCAACACATGCATGACATTGTTGCCAACATGAATTTACGCGTGATGATAGATCTAATGTCTAACTGCATGTAACGTCCATTGGACTTCAACCTAATTTTGTATTCTGTACCTTAAGAGATGGAACTAAGAATATATTCAGTCACCAGGGCTGCCAACTGTAGTGCTCTATTAGGCTACATTATACCAGGTATATTTCGAACTAATTAGACATTTCGATATTACCAACTTAATTTCGTCATTATTCTAGATAGGTCCATATACTGTAGATTAATAATTGGCATGAATCTTAATTTTAAGAAAAGTAGACTCGTTAGTTCGTCACGGAACTTCTTGTTGGCTTTGTTAAGAAACGATATACACTCAACCGTGATAGGTAAAGCTAAAATGTGACCTTAAAATGCTTTTGGGACGATACCTTTCGACAGGCCATGGCAGCCTGTTTTACAATTTTTTTTTTTTTTTTTTTGTATAGCGACTAACACTTTAGGTTGATATACTTAAGGTTTAAACTTGATTTCAGGCTTTGAGGACTGAAACAGAGTACCTTTTAGAAAGAGAAGACGCTGTAGTTATTTATGACACTAGGCGCTTGGCTATGCTGATTGCCGCGCAGCTTCTTTTCCCAATATTTAGCGAAACTTAATAAATGCTAGTGACTTGTATGGGGTGTCATATTAGTCGAGATGAAGCCCTGTTTTTTATGAACTAGTTACTTCTACCCTAAGAAGAAAACTACCCCTACCCGAGGGGTAAAATAGTGATTCTCTTAAATGAGGGCCTATACGCACTCATGACTGTTGCAAGATGACGGGCATTTTAAATGATTATTTTTAATTTTTTATTTTATTTTATTTTATTAAAGCACAAAATTGTAAGGTCACTGACCTGTTCCTGGATTTAAATTAATGCATGTAATATCTTTAGATTTTATTTCGAGATTTTGCGAGCCTAAGATTTGTTGAACGTATAATTGTAAAAACCTAATTTAGGATTTAAATTAATGCACGTAAGATTTTTAGATTTTAGATTTTAGATTTTGATTTCTGATTTCAGATTTTTGATTTTAGATTTTCTGATTTTTGATTTTAGGTGAGATTTAAGATTTTAGATTTTAGATTTTAGATTTTAGATTTTAGGGTTTAGATTATGCGAAAAGACCAAACCATAATGTGATGACTTGAAATTTTCGGTAACTAATTATTAAAGAAAGACTTTTCTTTTTTTGCGTTCTCGTTTTACCATCCAGGCTTGGCTTTTCCCACGGACTACCAACACTGAGGGCAGTGTCCTGGAGCTTGAGACTCTGACTCGGGAATACAACTGGGGTGTGTGACCAGCACTACGCCCAGGTGGCCGCACCTGCAAAGCGAACAGGGGCCTAATGAAGGGATGGGAAAAGTGGGAGGGTTAGGCAAGGAAGCGGGAAGCAGGTGGCCGTGGCCTTACGGTAGGTACTATACTCGTATTATCGTGCACAGAACTTGTTGAATCCGATGAAACATCTGGATCGTAGAACCTGGAAATCCCCGGCTAGAATAAAACCCAAAATTCTACCAACCAGTCCTACCAGAAACGGGAATACACTCAGGAACAAGAATGCGTTAAGAAAAGACCAATGAAAAAACAAAGAAACTAGCTCAATCAGAGAACTCGAGAATAAAAAAAGGAAAAAGTCTCGAAGTCGAAGATCTACATTGGAGAACATCAAACACTGGCCTTCCTAACACGTCCTTTTATTAATATAAATAACCACGTCAGGATATACCGTACTTAAAATAAATCACAAGTTTATTAATCGAAGACGATACAAATAAAAATTAAAATGAAAACTAGAAAACGTCGAATACGTCGAATATCAGTATATTCCTGATGCCTACTTGCATCTGAAGTTTGAAATACCAGTGTGTAAATCACACAAACTTACGTAATATTATACAACATCACCCTATTTTACACATATTCGCATGATACATCACATTCACGTCTTAGAAAATCACGAAAATATCAATTCAAAAATAATATGCACCCTTAATCATATCTTAATTCATCAAAGATTCACGTCTTCTAATTGTATTCGATATCAATCATGTCTTATCATTGTTAATTCTTGTCATATCATGGCCAATTTGACGAGCAATGAAGCTAAGCAAATGTAAATTACTCCTTCGTGGTTAATAATTAATAATAATAATAATCAAAAGTATCATTCTTAGCTTCGATTATGATTCAATTAGAATTCAATATGATCCATTTTCCAATAATAAATTCGTTCACTTTATATCTCAAATGTCAACACTCTTATGTGGTATAAAAACATTCCTACATATTTCCTTTAACAATATTATACGTGCTCACTCACGACAATAATTCTTATTTCACAATTAAGAAACTTTCAGTACACTCGTATTATAATTTAATAAATTACTCAGTAACATCCCCATTCCTACTGTACTCAATACGACTTCAAAAAACTCCACCACTTCATATAACATTCGACAATGTTGTATTACCATTCTAATATTCAATTCGACCACATAGTAATTCACCTTGATACGTTAAATACTTAATATAAATACGTTGTCAATTCTTATGCCATTCAAATAAATTTCAAACATCAATTCTGTACTTCGAATTTTCATTAATTAAATGATCTTATTTTGTTGAATACAAGTCGCTATGCTCCTCTATAGGATTCTTAATTATGTTGTTTTAAATATACAATTATTTAGAAAATTGACGATCAGAAACTGTGAGTATTGATAAGATTCAAACAATTCAAACTCTCAATTCGAAATATACCAGACTTCAATAGAATTGGATCAATCCAACACAATGGATATTATATCAAATATAAATTCAATTAAATAAAAACCAAATCGTCATTCAAATAGCTTGAAGACATCTCAAAAAGAGAATAGTAAACATAATACTGTAGTACAGAATTCAAAGTATCATCAAGTTCAATTCTAAGTTCAAATCGACGTAATATTTCAATTATCATAAATTCTTGTCGCCTCCGTAGCGTAGCGGTCAGCATGGTTAGCTGCCGCCCCGGAGGTCCTGGGTTCGATTCCCGGCTCTGCCACGAAATTTGAAAAGTGGTACGAGGACTGGAACGGGGTCTACTCAGCCTCGGGTGGCCCAAATGAGTAGAGGGGGTTAGATTCCCCCTCAGCCATCCTCGAAGTGGTTGTCCGTGGTTTCCCACTTCTTCTTTGGGCAAATGCCGGGATGGTGCCTTCTTCAAGGCCACGGCCGCCTCCTTCCCTCTTCCTTGCCTATCCATCCTCACCGTCCCTTACCTTCCCTCATGAGGCCCCTGTTCGCTTTGCAGGTGAGGCCGCCTGGGCGAGGTGCCAATCCCACCTCACCAGTTGTATCCCTTCCGATTCGATGTTCCCAGCTCTAGGACACAGCCCGTAGAGGCGCTAGTGGTGAGTTCCCTCGCTGAGTCCGTGGGTTCCACCAACCTGGAGGGTAAACGACTAAAAAAAATAAAAAAAAACATAAATTCTTCAAGTTCATCGTAGCTTGTACTGCACAAATATTGAAAATTATTCATAAATATTTCACGTAGAATGCTTATCAAGTTCAATTCAAAAATATGTTCTTCTTATATACACATTTCTTCTTCCTATCGCAATTCTTCTTAACATTAAAAATCTTCATATCGTATTACCAAAGTTAAGTAGTCGCAATCTTAAAATATCAAATTCAAATATACCAAAATTACCAAACGAAAAGCGAAAGATGCATTCGTAATCCAATCAAAATCTTAGTAGAACAAGTAGCTAAATATGAAAAAACATCATATCTAAAACTACCGTCCACTTCAACATATAAGAAAATATGGTGAATAGGTTACTCCAAAGATATACCTCTAAATCTACTGTCTACATAACGAAAGTCTTCCCAGCTACCTTATGATGGATTCGTGGAGAACGTGCATATCGGAATACGCACAACCATACCAGCTCCAAACGACACCTTTGTTCCAAAATACTGTCGACCCTCCTGGCATCGAACTGGGGAACACGAACTCATTCTCCCCACTCATCCTTCCTTGGATAATCAACAGCAACTCGCATAGATAACCCTGGATCTCGTTTGTAGTGGTTGTAGACTATTGCTCTCTTTTTTGAAGATCTTTCAATGTGTAACAGCATTTCATCTCAGAGTGATATCAATAGATTTGCCTTCTCTTCCTTCATGATATTGGAATGTATAATTCTCATAAATGTTCACGTAGCTAGTTACTCATGATATTCCTTTCCACTCTGTATGTTACATTCCTTTGATAATTTAGCAATTCATAATGGCAGATTTATGTAACTGCACGGTTATTCCTCTTGACTTCAGTGTCGATAACGTGTTGCTTGAATGTAGAATAATATCTCTATCAAAATGCTTTCCACTTGGATGTAATGTTTACGAAGTTCCACTGTAGATATAATGTGACCATTTAGATGAGGGCCACAGATTGTTTTTCTTACAGGAACCACCTGTTTGAAGATCGCGCGGAGCAGAGGTTTTTTGTTTCATCAAGTTAACGCTAGATGGAGAGAGCGTCGATATGAGAGGACTCATATGGTATTTTTACGAATTCCTATGTGAAGAGGTTGAACCACCAAAACATCGGGGGAACGTGCAGTACTCATTACTGGGAAAATTACCGAAGAGATCAAGAGAATCCGTCGTTTGTATCAGAAGATATTGGAGTTGAAGAAGCCAGGCGCAAGGATTATTTTTCGCATCGGAGTGGCTGAAGGAAGTAGGCCGCACGCCACAGGTGAAGCAGAGAGGCGAGACTGTATAGCGACTAACAACGCGTGCTCAAGGTCTACGGTGCTTGGCAGATATTTGTGTTGAAAGATACCAGTCTTAAAGGAGTTGTAAGGCAATCAGCGTATATGATGTGGGCCTTAAAACCCTGATATCATAAATAAGCTAGAGGGGCAAGCCATTGCTTTGGTGTGTGCAAAGTATTGGGGAATTCCTTACTCATCTAAGGAATACAGCCTATGAACTATAAATGGTGCTAGCATGCTACGTAAACCACTCTTGAGATTGTCAGTGTATCGTTCCAACAGCAAACCCACAAGCAGATACCGTACGCGAGGATCGAAAGGAAAACAGTATTGGTTGAAACATGATTTCATACCCGGAGTAGATATTTTAGAACGGGAAGTGAACCAGTCGAGTTAGGAAGTTTTCTGTGGCACAAAGCTGCAAGTGTTAGCTTGGGACTCGAATACTTTTAACATTATGTTGCCAGACATGCATCATAGTAGTTCGAAAATGGTAGATCGGACCGTTTCCATGAAGTGTTAAAAAAGCTGGAGGTAAGATGTCATGGGATTGTTGGGAACATCTTCCGGAATAATGGAGTATAGGCGAGTAGGGACTCGGAACATCTGTCCACTGGAAAGAACGTGTGCCAGCCAGCCTACATGGATTCTACAGCAGAAGGACTATTCCTACAAGATCTTCACGATGTAAGCCAACTTTATTATTAAGTAGCTAGTGTATTGCATTCTCAATTTCGACTATACTGTCTGCTAAGTAGGTTTACGCTTATGGATTTTATTTCAAGACGTTATTGCACATTTGAAGATTTATCAGCCAACTTATTTCGAATGGATCTCTTTGATGGAAATCTAGTGCATTTGGGATGTCAACCTGATAAGCTTCGATATAGCAGTAAGCTATTGTGTGGAAGATATTTTACACCATTCCACGCCGAAACCTTATGTTAGGGGACTTTGAAATAATTTTTGGATTTGTTCATAATTAAATGGTTTATAATTAATTATTTGTTTAAAATATTTTCTCGATTTTGTTAGTAATTTCTTCTTTTGAATATGTTGATAGATGAGGAATGTGGATAGACACATTACGTTTAAATATTATTCCTTGGGAATAATAGTTCGAAATTTTCTGTGAATTTATAAATTTTTATATTTGAATTTAAAATATTTGTAAAATATTTTCTCGTTGTAAATGAAGTAGAGATATGACATCGGAAGGCTGTATGACTGATAGTCAAGCCATAATGATAATAATTATATGTAAATGGTTATATTGTTTGGAACATTTTCCAATAAGAATGAATAATAATAATAATAATTCTTGGTAATAATAACGGTTAATCATTGGAGGAATAATGGATCGTAATTGATATTATGAGAGTTGATTTTGAATGGATGGACATGCCGAAAGCGTGATCTTTGATATTGGGAACGGAAGGTCTTTCATATACGAATTTTTGTATAAAATGAGGAACTATGTATTGGAATTATGCGACAGTTTAACCGAGGTGTGTTGGGGCAGACTTTAAAAGTTTATTACACCTATGCGAAAGGCCGAGATATTTGAATTTTGTGAGGGAGCGCATGGTCCCATGTGTTGGTTGATTAGAAGCCATTGAACCCAGCCTGCGTAGCTGAGGGGTCGTTATAAAAAAAAGATTATAATGGTCAAATGTGAAAATAAAATATGAATTAATAATGGATGTTTATAAAGTTGAGTTGAGGGTCAAATAATTGCTCCATGCTCAAATATGATTAGAATGAGGACAATGTAGTCGCTCATATGGGAAACTAGTGGCCGATCGTTGGTAAATTTCTACATTCCTAGACTGTTGTATATTCGCCCGCATGGTGTAGTCGTTTATATTTGAATAAGTTGATGTCTCGTCCTAGTTTTGCTGAAGGCCTTACCGTGTCCTATTTAACGAATTGATATCATGAGAGGCATTTTTTCTAGAGATTGGTTGGTGTATTGAAAATTTTAATCTGATAGCTGATTGAATTTATGGATCCATTAATTTTCGTAAAGTGCCAATGTGGATTATTCTAAATAATATTTTTTTTGCAAGGAATTAATTTGAAATGAATAACATAAATAAATTGAATTACATGCAGATTATCAAAGAAGTTAAATCGAAGCGATTAAATCAGAGGATTTAAATATTATGTGAATTTGTGAATAAAATTTATTTTTGGTGACATAGTGGAAATGTCGGAAGTTCAGTCAATGTTTAAATTTTGATAAATGCTGTCTTGTTTTTTTTTGATTTCACGCCGTTTTGGGAATGTGATTTCCCTGAATTAAGTTGAAGATGTGTGAATTTCCCCGCAGAGGTTGAAACATTTCAGGGAAAATTTGATTCAAGTGATACTCTTGTAAATGTAAAAATCATGGTGTCAGGATGGACTGATATTTTCCTGCACATCAGTGATAATTGTACAGTTTAAATAATTCAGTGAAGCAGATGCTGAGATGACTAATGATTTTCTCAGACATCAGTAATTATTTTTGAGAATAGTGAATTTACTTTTGGATAGAGGCTGAAATTACTTTATTCTATTCGTTATAAATTTTGTATGTAGATAAGGGACCAAGGGTGTGCGTAGGATGTCTTTATTTTCAGGTCTGGAATTTTAGATTTCTCCCTTGGGGATCTTTGTAATCTAATAGGACCAGCAGACAGTTAAATTAAACTGAGGTATTTTAAGAAATTGGTGTTATTCACAAATTATTTGCACTACCTTCCATCCTTTATGGATGTGAATTTCGATATCCGTCCGGCTGATTTTTGGTTAGAAGTTTCTGCTTTGCTATACTCAGTTTGACCCCGAGATTGTTTTTTTTTTTAGTCTTATGCTCGGTGGATGTTGAAATTCATACTCGTGTGCACGTGGGACTTCGGTCAAACGGTCACAATAAGTAGTTGCAATTCTATCAATGATAGAACGAAGAACAACCCTCCTGTATACTATGCATTCGTAGTTTTTCAAACGCTAAGTTCTTTCACGTAACTTTGCTTTGCGTAGATATTGTACTGCGCTGAACGCCCCTCACTGGTTATAGAATGTACAGTAGCACCATCCAAATGTACTTGAATAGACGAGTACGAGAATCATTCTGTCTCTCCTCGGGTCACAAACCTGCAACTGTCTCAGATTACCTCCTCTCCTCTGGTGATATAACGATGTAAATCACAGTCGAACATAAAACTACATTCCAGGCAACTCACATAGCCTTTTATGGAGTAAAACCTCAATAGAAACAGCTTCATATGAAAGCATGTTACTTTTCAGTACATTTCAGTGTAGTTTCTCCCCTCTGTATTCTCTGTAATTTATATAAGATCGACTTCTGCGTGTATATTTCGATAAAACTCGCTTTCAGCTGTCTATAAAATGTTGACCTTGCTTGACATCGGCAAGCACATGACGCGTCTGTGACATTGGCTCGAACATATGGATGTCTTGCGGGATAGCCTCTTCTCTTCTTAACCAGCTGGATTTAGATTTACGTAGCAACTCTCACGTCATATAAACATCGCGACTCTCCGTAAATACAACCAAACCAAATCACTATAATTTCATCAGGAAAATACTGGCACAGTACCATCCTGGCATTTGCCCGAAGACGAAGTGGGAAACCACAGAAAACTACTTCGAGGATGGATGAGGTGGGAATCGAACACCCTCTACTCATTTGGACCACCTGAGGCTGAGTAGACCCCGTACCAGTCTTCATACCACTTTTCAAATTTCCTGACCGAGCCGGGAATCGAACCATGGACCTCCGGGGTGGCAGCTAATCACTCTGACTACTACGCAACGGAGGCAACCAGAAAGACATATAAGGAATTATATTACTTGGAATTACATTCCCTTTACTATACATCATTTATTTTTAGACTTAAGTTTTAGATTTTAGATTTTAGATTTTAGATTTTAGATTTTAGATTTTAGATTTTTATTTTTTATTTTAGATTTTAGATTTTGTGAAAAGACCAAACTAATATTGACATTTTATTACACACGTCTATGTAGGTAGAAAGATGATTACACAATACGTTAAGACTAATTGCTTAGGTCTTGAGCGGCCTTGCGATAAGAATTTGTTAACCAGATATGACTTAGCTACCAGGGAGCACTTTGACGACTATGCCTGTTTTTGATTAGTGGATAGGGGTTTAGAGAGCAGCCCGCTATTTTGATTCATATACAACAAATGCTTAAGCCTATATAAAAATAAGAGTGACCATGTTGGTTTTACAAAAACAAGACATTATAATAGAGACGATTAGGATAGCCATGTTGAGCTTATTAAAACGCAGTTGTGTAACGCTAGATGGTAGTCAATAGACGCTGACTAATTACTATACACACGAACACGAGCCTTTAAATTGGCGAATATTAAATTAAATTTTCTAAAATTATTTTCAGATGTCCTGAACCCTCTATAAACCCAAAGATTACGGGACTGCTACGATCGGAACACATTTAAGTATGTGGCCCTAATAGCCATGATAATTAAATACCCCAACTAGACGGTTATAACAATTTTGATATGGCAAACCCCATATCATGATTTATATGCACCCAAGTACACAGAACTAATCATTTATATATTATATATATATACACCGTGGACAGGCCAACAAGGACCACGCAAATATCACTTCTTCATAGGTCTAGTTTCCTTCTTTCTCTTCCAGAAGTCTTTTATCCTGGTCGACTGCGCAGCTCTTCTTTCAGCAGTCCATTCTCCTCTGTTGAGATTCTTCTTCTCCCCGACAAGAATTTTGAGGCCAAAAATGTATATATTATTATATAACCAAAATGTATTTGCCTACCATTTGTTATTCACGAGCTCGCCATTAGGAAAGGGTATCCGGGCGTGAAAACCACACAGCACATAAACTTTTATCGCACCTTATTTGCAAACGTTAGTAATAAACACTAAAAGCAGTTTAGTAACATGCTGGTCTGTTGGCGGTAGAGAGAGTATGGACAAGCCGATTTGGCAGAAAGACATAACTCGAGTTACCATGATGCAAGAATATGCTTGCCACACATCACATTCGAAGTTCTTAAATTCTCACTTTTATCTTAACGGAGCACACTCAACTGTGATAGGTAAAACTAAAAAGTGACCTTAAAGTGATTTTTGGACGATACTTTTTTCAGGTCACGGCCGCTTCTTTCCCAGTTCTATTTCTTTGTATAGTGGCTAACACTCTTGACTCGAGCTCTGGAGGCCAGGGTTTAATTGTTGGCTTGGACAAGAAATTCATTTTTGGGCTTAGAACAACAACGACGTATACTTAGGGTGTGACAGTACTAAAAAGACACGGGTTCGAATCCCTTGTTGTGTTGTTTGAGTCTTCAGTCTTTTGACTGGTTCGATGCAGCTCTCCATACCTCCCTGTCCTGTGCTAATCGTTTCATCTCTACATAGCTACCACACCCTACAACCGAGGCAATCTGTTTAGCATATTCTAACCTTGGTCTACCCCTACAGTTCTTGTCCTCAACCCTTCCTTCTATCATTAAGCTTGCTATTCCTGGGTGTCTTAGTATGTGTCCTACTAACCTATCTCTTCTCTTCATTAGCAGTCGCCAGAAATATCTCTCCTCTCCCTCTCGTCTTAACACCTCTTCGTTTGTAACCTTATCTACCCATCTGATCTTCATCATTCTTCTGTAACACCACATTTCAAATGATTCAATTTTCCTCTTTTCTGCTGCACCAATAGTCCAAGTTTCACTTCCATAGAGTGCCACTCTCCAGACAAAGGCTTTCAAAAATGACTTCCTAATACCTAAATCTATATTCGATGTCAACAGATTCCTTTTTTGTAGAAATGCTTTCCTTGCCTGAGCCAACCTACTTTTTATACCCTCTTTGCTTCGTCCATCACTGGTTATTTTACTTCCTAAGTAACAGAAGTCTCCTACTTCCTTCAGCTTTTCACCTGCCAATTTGATGTCCATAGAGATTTCTGATTTATTTCGGCTGCATTCCAGTATTTTTGTTTTACATTTATTAATTTTCATCATGTATTCTTTTAAGACGGAGTCCATACCATTCAAAAAACTCATTCAAATCCTCAGGCGTGTCGGCCAAGATGACGATGTCATCAGCAAATCTCAGAGTTGAAATTATTTCTCCTTGAATCTTCACTCCCACTTTAAATTTTTCTACAATTTCCTTCATTGCTTGCTCAATGTAAAGATTGAAAAGTATGGGTGATAAGTTGCAGCCTTGCCTTACACCTTTCTGAATACCAGCTTCTCGCTCCTGTCCTTCAGCTCGAATGACTGCTGTCTGGTTTCTGTATAGATTGTATATCACCCTCCTATCCCTGTACTTTATTCCATCCGTTTTCAAAATGTCAAACAATTTAGTCCAATCAACGTTATCAAAAGCCTTTTCTAAGTCTACAAATGCTATGAACGTTCTCTTATCTTTCCTTATTCTACCTTCCAACATCAGCCTAAGACTTAGTACAGCTTCCCTTGTTCCTACATTTCTCCTGAAACCAAACTGATCTTCACCCAATTCCGTTTCTATCTGGCTTTCCATCCTCTTGTAAATTATTCTAGACAGGATCTTTGAAGCATGAGTAATCAAGCTGATTGTACGGTAATCTTCACATCTGTCAGCTCCCACTATCTTTGGTATAGGGATAATAACATTCTTCTTGAAATCAGGGGGTACCTCACCTGCCTCATAAATCCTACACACCAAGTGAAATAACCTGATCAGATCTTCATCACCTATGCAGCGTAGCAACTCAATCGGTATATCATCTATGCCTGGTGCTTTGTTCCTGCTTAAGTCCTCCAATGCTCTGTCAAATTCTGATCTCAATATTAAATTTCCTTTTGCATCCTCATCAATTTCCTCCCCTCTTTCCATTACATGATTCTCAATCTCCCTTCCCTTATACAAACACTCTATGTAAGCTTTCCATCTCTCAACCTTTTCTTCCCTTTCTGTTAGGGGCTTTCCATTTGTGTCCTTAATATTACAGCACTTAATCTTCTTTTCCCCAAAATTATTCTTAATCCTTCGATAAGCTGTGTCTACTTTTCCTAATTTCTGACAATTTTCTATACCTGCACATTTCTCTTTCAACCATTCTTCTTTCGCTTTCTTGCACTTCTTGTTAACCTCATTTCTCAGACGTCTTTATTCTGCTTTCCCCTTTTCATCTCTTACATTCTTGTGTTTCCGCCTTTCATCCATTAATTCTAGTATATCCTGAGTGATCCACGGTTTTTTACCTATTATTTCTTTCCTACCGGTATTTTCTTCTGTGGATTTTATTATTTCATTCATAAAAAGTGCCCATTCGCCTGCAATTGAAGTTTGTTTAGGGTTCTTCATTAGTCCTTCCATTATACTCTTCTTGAATCTTTCGTTTACATCCTTCACTTTCAGTCTGTCTCTCGCCCACCGTTTTGGCTTTTGACTTTTCTTCAGTTTCGTCAACTTAAATCTGCATTTCATAACAGCCAGATTGTGGTTAGAGTTTATGTCAGCACCAGGATATGTTTTACAATCCAAAATCTGGTTTCGAAACCTCTGCTTGACCATAATGAAGTCGATTTGGTAACGCCCTGTATCTCCCGGTCTCATCCATGTTGTTATTCTTCTATTGTGGTTATTGAATGACCAATTCATGCTCGGTGCAGAATTCCATCAGCCTACTTCCTCGATAATTCCTTTCACCTAATCCGAAATCTCCTACTATCTTCCCTTCTCTCCCTTTTCCTACCACAGCATTCCAATCTCCCATTACTATAACATTTTCATCACACTTGATATACCTCAGAATTTCATCTATTTCTTCGTAGACCTTTTCAACATCTTCATCATCAGCTTGACTGGTAGGCATATAGACTTGTACCACTGTGGTGCACGTAGGTTTAGTATAGATTTTTGCTACAATAATCCGTTCGCTATATTGCTCATAATATTCCACCCACTGGTCAAGTTTCCTACTCAATATGAGACCAACCCCTGCTTGGCCATTGTTTGATTTAGTGCTAATGACCCTATAGTCACCTGACCAAAAGTCCTGTTCTTCCTGCCAGTGCATTTCACTAATCCCAACCAAATCCAACCTCAACTTATCCATTCCCCTTTCTAAGTTTTCTAACCTTCCACTTCCTAGCAGACTTCTAACATTCCACGCTCCGATCCGTAGAATGTCAGATTTCCTCTTTGTCACTTCTGTGATGTTAACCCCCTCTCGAGTAGTCCCCACCCCTAGATCCGAACGGGGGACTAGTTTACCTCCGGATTGAAATTTTACAAGGGAGGAGGCCATCATCACATATAATTATGCATAGAGAGGTGCATATCCTCGGTAATAGCATTACGGCTGTAGTTTCCCATTGCTTTCAGCCGTGCAGCAGAACGCAGTGTAGCCATTAGTTCACTTATATTATCAATATCTTAACCGTCTATAAGATAAGTAAAGAATTGATTTATTCTGAAAGGCTGCTACTCCCTTCAGAATAAGTAAAGAGCAAATCTACTAACAAATATTCTAACCTTCTACTAACAATTAAAATCCAAAATTCTACTAGCGAAAAATACTAAAGTTCCTCCAACAACAAATACTACCACTAAAACAGTCTGTCACCAGGCACACTCACATGCACCCTTACAAATCACAGTCTAATTATACAATGAACTATATCTAATAAACAATGCAACTGCCACCAGACACACTCACACACCACAGTCTAATAGAGCAATGACATATCTAATAAACAAACTAACTACATACTTACAACTAAACCTAACTACATACTTACTTTACATTCTAGAAGAGGTAGTGGAAAACAAAAATAAGAGTAAGGGAAACAAAAGACAGGGGGAAAGGAAATTATCTCAACCCTCAAAGAATGAGAATTAAGAAGAAATGGTAAACAAAATTAGGATAAGGCAAATAAAGGACAGGAAGAAAAGAAATGCCCTTAACACTCAAAGAATGAGGATTGAGGGACTTGGAAAGAAGGAGAGCCATGAAATGCATATAGGAAAGGGAAAAAGGAGAGGGCCCGGCCCAAAGTCAGAGGAATAAGGGAACACAACGGACCCAGCTCGGGAATCCCTCGGGGTCGCCAACTCCCAAACTCACCAGCCGTGAGCCCTTGAGTGTGTAGCATTATCCAGGGTGCACCAGAAGTGGTGGGACTAGATAGATAGATAGATAATGCCTTTATTGGTGGCGAAGTTAGGGCTCAAGGCCCTCTCTTACACTTAATCACTAGAAGAGTATACATAGGTAAACTAAGGGAAAAAGCTCATGGAAAATATATTTGGGTCTCACTAGACGAAACAACGGACGTAGATCAAAGATATGTAGCTAACTTCGTGTTAGGAATTTTAGGAAAGGAGAAGAGAGAGACAAATCATATCTACTAACTATGGCTGTGTTGCCTAAGGTGAATCACTCAACAGTTGCAGCATTTCTCAATGATGCACTTTCTTGTTTTTGGCCGTTAGGCATTCCTTACGATCATGTTATCGTGGCCTGCACGGATGCCGCACCTTATATGTGTAAAGCCATGGGGTTGCCGTCTTCTATTAGCAAAACCCTAAAAAACAACAAAGCTAGTGGAGAAGACTCCAGTAATAAACAATGTAACTGTCTGTCTCAAGACACATGCAGGGGCTGATGACCTCGCTGTTCCGCCCCTTTAAACAACAATAACTGACACATTGACCATGGCAGAAAGTTACATGTTCAGTGTTAATAACTTTACTCGAATCGAATCCCTTACCCGACATAATTATTACCTCAACATTGGTTGCTAGCACTGTATTATTATGGCACTGGGTTCACAAATCTGCAGATACAGTATATTATTTAAGGTCATTCTTTCTGAACATAGCCAGAGACTATGGATGGTTAACAATTGCATTAATAGTGGGACGTGGGGATAGCAATTAAGAAAAGCAGACAATATTTGTATTTGTTTAATTTATGTACTTTTACAATATTTACATACAAAATATAACTCTCCTTCTCTTTTTAACATTGCTTGCTATAGTATATTAAACACAAAGCTAGGGGTAGATGGTAATTTTTCACGGCGAGCAATGAACGATGCTTTTAAAAACAGAGAGAGCTTTAATGGTTTTATAGGTATAAAAGCCTCATTCTCATCATCATCGCCATTATAATCATCATCACTATTACCATTTAGTCCTTTTTGATTTTCTTGCAATACTACCTCTTGCATAGTCTGTGTTGCCTTTGAAACTGTTGATGGCTCTTGAGACGTGAAAGATGGATTAAACATAACTTTTAGAAGAGGGTTTAAACGTTGCTTCATAAACGATGTACTATTTTGGGTAGTAATATATTTTTCTTGTACTAGCGTTTTAGCATTTTGAAGATATTTTTGTCAACACCAACCGTGTTTTATCTGGAGCACCACATTGATGATCACTCACAATTAAGACCTCACCATTCTTACTTTTCATATCGCCTCGACATCTTTCAGATCTCTCTTTTAATCATCGCCAGAATATTATTCCTTTCACATTTTGTCGCCTATAGTTATAAGTGTAGCCTTTATAGAGTGCACGTTGCCTACCTTTATTGGTTATAGTACATTCCATAGTAGCAACTGGATTGTCAGATTTGCACACTACAAAGGTTACAATAGTTCTCGTGAAGGAGTGATTTAGCGTTGGCTTTTATTTTGGCTTATTTAGCTGCTTATTTAGCAGCTTATATTTATTATTACATGTATGGTTAAGATATAGTTTAAGTGGTTACGTGGACCCATTACACAATAATTTTGGTACGATGAAGCTCATTTTCTATATCCAATAACTATTTCTCATATCCAGTATGACCAGCCTGTTTACGGGCATGCACGTGCTGAAGCCGCTGTATTAGCTTACTGGGATTGTTCCAGTAAAACTTGGTAAATGATTTTTAGGTGTAAACAGAGCTTGGCCACTATCATCATTATCATCATCATCATCATCATCATCATTATCATCATCATTATAATCATCATCACCATTACTATATAGTCCCTTTTAATCCTTTTGCAATACCACTTTTTGCGTAGTCTGTGTTGCCTTTGATAGTGTTGGCCGTTTTTCGGACGTTGACAACTGTCCTAACATGACTTTTTGAGGAGATGATAAATGCTTTTTAACAAACAATGCACTATCTTGATCAGCAATATCTTCTTCACGGACTACCGTTTTGGAATATTGAGCTTTTTAAACAGCAAACAAGTTTCATCTGGTACACAACATTGATAACCACTCACACTTAAGACCTCACTATTTTTTTTATTACCGTTGCCTACTTTCGATTTTTGCAAAAGAATGAAAGTAGACTTATGAGTTCTACACAGGGCCAAAAATTGTGTGTCTGCCTGTGTGCGAGTCTGTGTTTGTGTGTACTCTGAATGTCCGTCCCCCCTATCAATTCGAACACAGTGAAACCGAATTGAACGAAATTTGGTACAGAGGTAGAACTAGCAATGGGCACCTCAGTGTCAGGTTTTATATCACCGCCATCTTAACGGAAACGTAATGGCGGCCACCCAAATGTTATAAGCTTAAAACAAATTACGACTAACCTAATCAACCGATCTCTACCAAATTTTTCAACAATATATACTTGTATGGCGGGCGTCGTTTGACTAAACTACAAGGTCAGCAGCCCAATAGTTTGTAGATGACGGCCATGTTTCTGTGCAAATAAATTTCCCCTATCAATTCAAACACGGTGACACTGAATTGAACGAAATTTGGTACAGAGTGAGAACTAGCAAAGGGAACCTCAGTGTCACGTTATATATTGCCGCCATCTTGACAGAAACGTAATGACGGCCACCCAAATGTTAAAATCTTAAACCATATTACGACCAATCTAAAACCGACAGTAGTGGCTACACTGACTAAAGCGCAGCATTAGGCCATGGGGCCAAGTTCTCTGCTGACTCGGTAGACGCGTGGTTTCGAGCCCCACCGTCGGCCGTCCTTGAAATGGTATTCCGTGGTTTCCCCATTTTCAACACCAAGCAAATGCTGGGACGGTACCTTCTGACAGGCCACGGCCGCTTCCATCCACATCCTTGCCCAGTTTCATTCACCATCATTTCATCTCTCATTAACTCCTCTCCTGAGGTTGGCGTCAGGAAGGGCATCCGGCCGTAAAACCCATCGCCACAAGGACTTCCATCGCATCTCATCCCCGACCCCGTTGGAAAACGGGAATAATAATGCGTAGACATACATACATACATACGACCAATCTAATAATCTGATCTCTACCGAATTTAGCAACAACATACCTTCATGTGGGAAGCATATTTTAACCCAACTACAAGATCATCAGCCTAATAATTTGCAGATGGCTGCCATGTATGTGTGCTAATCGATTCCTCCTATCAATTCAAACACGGGGAAACCGATTTGAACGAAATTTGGTATAGAGGTAGCACTAGCAAAGAACACCTCAGTGTAATGTTTTATATCGCCGCCATCTTGACGGAAACGTAATGGCGGCCACCCTAATGTTCAACGCTTAAATCAAATTACGACTAACCTAACCATCCGATCTCTACCAAATTTTGCAATAATATATATTCATATCACAAGCGTCTTTTGACTAATCTACAAGGTCATCAGCCCAAATATTTGCAGATGGCTGCCATGTATGTGTGCAAATCTATTCCCCCTATCAATTCAAACATGGTGAAACCGAATTGAACGAAATTTGGTACAGAGGTGGCACAATCGAAGGGCACCTCAGTTTCATGTTTTATATCGCCACCATCTTGACAGAAACACAATGGCGGCCACCCAAATGTTAAAAGCTTAAATCAAATTACGACCAACCTAATCATTTGATCTCTACCAAATTTTGCAACAACTTACTTTTTTGCGGGAAGCAACCTTTGACTGAACTACAAGGTCATCAGCCCAATAGTTTGCAGATAGCAGCCATGTATGTATGCAAATCGATTCCCCATATCAATTCAAACACGGTGAATCCGAATTGAATGGCATTTTTTTACAGAGGTCACCTTATATTCATGTTTAATATCCGAATAGCGCGTTGTATTTCAACAAGCTACTATAACCAACATTCAATTATACTCATTGAAAAGGACAAGGAGTTATAACAATACTCATGCATTTAGGAGAAAGTAGGCTATATATTCTTTACTGAACATCTTGTTTTTCAGTTCACATCGACACTACTTCGAACGTTGTTCCGAACGATGCCAAATAACAGTTCCACCGTTATTTGTTCGTTTTACAATATATGTATATCATTTATAGTATGCATATGGCTTACCATAGCTAAACGTAGATACTTCCATATCAACTGTCAAGCATGAACTAATCTCTAGTAAAGGAAACTCGGTAATAAAAATAATAGGTTAAAGCGGGAGCAAAACTGGGAGCAAAAGGGGGAACAAAAGTGGGAGCAGAAGTAGGTGCAAAAGTGGGAGCAAAAGTGGCAGCAAAATTAGAAGCAAAGTGGAAGCAAAAGTGAGAGCAAATGTGGATGGGCAGTTTAAAATTGGAGCAAACGTAGTAAGTAAGTGGTAGCAGTATATATTGTAGTAGACATAATTTTTACTCGAATGCAATTTGAGTAAATGTGATTTCTAAACCCGAGTAGTGAATAATTAGTTGGCTTTGGTCCAGGCAACCACACCTAACTTACTTTACCTAAACTAACCTAACTTTATCTAACATAACCTAACTTAACCTGAGCTAATCTCAACTCACCTAACTTAACATGACCACACCTGATCTGTCTCCACTAAACCTTTCCTAATCTAATCCCAGCTAACCTCCCCTGACTTGACCTCACCCGTTTGTAAGCAACAACAACTCACCAAGATTCCAAGAATTCCAGCGTACTTTAAGGTTAATTATTGACTCTCAACTCCTACCCCAATCTCTATCGCACTCTGCCAAAAACACATGGTATTTTTAAATTTTTCCTTGGTGCAACCAATAAAATGATAATCAGTTTCCCAACCCCACCAACAGGCCGTGAGTGTGGTGCTCAATCTACGATATACTCTCCTTGGTTAGTCAATTGCAATATCAATATATGACCTGTAGGGCATTTGAACCAGGGACCTCTGGCACCCTAAGCGCAAATCACACCCCTAGATCAACAAGCCGTGAGTGTGTAGTCCTATCTACTATGCACTCTCCTTGGTTAGTCAATAACAATATAAATATTGGGCCTGTTTGTCATTTAAACCAGGACCTTTCGCACCCTAAAAGAGAATCATACCTCGCGACCAACAGGCCATGAGAGAGACCCCGAAAAATACTTTTATTATTCAAAACCTAGATTAAGGAACAATGGCGTTTACTGGAATCTAAAGTTATTGCGACAGCAAAACTTGAATAAGTCTGGCACAAAAGTTTCAGTTGAACGGGGAGCTCGTGGCTCATTTTCAAGAATATGGTTATATTTTATTATTGTTATTGATCACAAACGATCAACAGATAAATAGTTCGCAAGCTAGAGTATATTACTTGCTTAGTAAAAAAGAGAATTGTAACCAAGTACAAGAAGCAAAAGGTCATAAACACCAAACTCCACGTGGCGCATAAACTAATTGCAGCCAAGAGAAAATTACAAAGAGAAAGAATATCTATAATTCCAATAGTTACTGTAGTTAGTGGTAACAATTTGAACAAGAATCCAAACCATGGAGGCAGGAGGCACCCGTGGCCTCTAGAAAAAGTTATAATTAAGCGTAAATACAAAAAGAGAACAATTGTTGTGTTTAAAGTATACTAAACTTTTACCCAGCAAGGGGCTGGTTAGAAGTTTAGCGGAGGAAAAAACTAACCACACCTGAATTAAGCAAAACCATAATCCGTAAGCGTAAATTGACATGACCAGGTAATTTTACCTCGAGTAGGAAGTTTTCTGAGCGAACTGTACCCGTATTTAACAATTTAAAGGAGTTATTAGATCAAACGGTATGAACAACATGAAAAGAAGTTTCGCCTTGAACACAACGAATGATAAGGATTTTTTGAGCAATTCGCATGAAGTATTTGCAATTGTTTCGGTAAGTGCAGAAAGCAGTACGAAAAAATGGGGAAGGAAATGCCAAACATAGAACGCTCTTCGAGCAATGATACGCCAGCGACAAGTAATACTTGCAGGAGGTGACCGTGGCCAAAAGCCTAAAGCCTAAATGTTGAGCCGAGATCAAAAATGAGAGCAATCTTAATTCCTTCAACAATAACAGTGTTTAAGGACAATGCTACTAAAGATTGAAGATCTAAGACCTATTGAAAAACTAGTAGGAAAACCCCAAAAATATGTGAATTTTTCTGTTCAATGAATTAAGTGAGTTAACAACTTCCTAACTCGAGTGCCTTCATAATAAATTGTGACAAGGGATTTAGGTAAATATAAAATTAAAAATCCTGAATTTCTGGGCACATCAGGAAAATAAGAGTTAACCCGGGAGAGGTGGCGCTTACTTTAGCAACGTTAGAGGTGGAGCGGGGTCATTTCTGACCCCTCCCAATTATTTCTCTGTAGTAACGACAATTATTTCATTTATGCTACTGATATGATATGAAAACATTCACTGAACTAATAAGCAAGTATATTTGTCTAAAATGAAAGTCATGCACATATTATAAACGGGTATTTACACTATAATAGAAATGGTGCGGATCTGACAGGTAATCATCTATTTTAGCCTACTTTTCACATTTTGCAAAAATGAGGAAAAAGTAGACTTATGAGATCGATCCGGGAAAATGTGTGTCTGTCTGTCTGTCCTTCTGTCTGTCTGTCCTTCTGTCTGTCTGTCCGTCTGTCTGTCCTTCTGTCTGGCTGGCTGGCAGTGTGTGTGTATCCCCCTATCAACTCCTAAACGGCTGCAGCAATCGAAACCAAATGTAGTATGAGTAAAGATGTATACCGGAATATCTCAAGCCCATATTTTAAAATGATGTCAGTGCTACCAACTGCTGAAAAAACGCATTAGAAATTTGAGATCCATGTTGGATATCTCGGAAGGTATGCATAGGAGCTATTCCAAAATTAGCGTACATGTAGATAACACTATTTCAGTTTAATTTCCTGGAGGCCATTCGTGACAGTCTTGCCAGTCTTCTGATAAGTCCAATTTTTAAATGCATATAACTTCTACAATATCAATTGGAATTCAACCAAATTTCGTATGTGCTATGTGTACATAAACATATATGACTGAACGTATTCCTACTGCCAACTGTTAATAAATGCTCTCAATGTATTTTATCCAAATACCAATATATCAGAAAGTATGCAAGTCGACAGCTTTAAACTATGCACACGTATAGTACCTGACATTTTAGATTAATTTGGAGTAACTTATAGACGTCAGTTCTACCAACATGATTCTAAGCCTGCTGATAAGACCAATTTTTAAATACATGTAACTTCTATACTATCAGTTAGATTTCAACTAAATTTCGTATGTGCAATGTGTAACATAACAGATATGACTATAAGTATTCTTAAGAGCAATCAGGGATGCCAACTGTTAATAAATGCTGTCTATATTTTTTTACCCTAATATCAATATATCAGAAAATATGCAAGCCAACAGCTCTATACTTTGCACACGTATAGCACCTGACATTCTAGATTAATTTGGAGTAATTAATAAAAGTCAGTGCTGCCAACATGAATCTATGCCTGCTGATAGCTCCAATACTAACAAATGGATTTCATCCTAAATTGGCACAAGACGATATAATATTTCAGATTATTTCTGACCAGCACACTCATGACATTGTTGCCAATATGCTTTTACGCGTGCTGATAGATCCAATGTCTAACTGCATGTAACGTCCATTGGACTTCAACCAAAGTTTGTATTTTGTACCTTAAGAGATGGAACTAAGAATATATTCAGTCACCAGAGCTGCCAACTGCTCTATTAGGCTACATTATACCAGTTATATTTCCAACTAATTAGACATTTCGATAATACCAATTTAATTTCGTCATTATTCTAGATAGGTTCATATACTGTAGATTAATCATTGTCATGAATCTTAAATTTAAGAAAAGTAGGCTCATTAGTTCGTCACGGAACTCCTTGTTATGATATCTGATAATTCTTACTTCAGTTTGCCTGTTAACAATTTCAAAATTAATGATTAGACAAGTTTTAGATTAGGATTCTAGTTTTTCTCCAATGACACATTTTAGAGAAGTCTATTGTTGAATTGTAGTGTAAGTAAGGTACACATCCGCTGAGAAAGAGGCATATCATCGTCACTTTCATAATTTTCTTCTTCGACTGCACTCTGTTCAGTATCACTTTAAGATTCTGCTTTTTCTAGCCCATCTTCACTATCACTGTTTTCACCTCTGAATATTTCTTCCTCTTTGACATCTTGCAGAAGAGATAACACCCTGGATACTTGCTCTTCGTAGCTCAGACGATTCATAATGTTTTATTTTAACACTTAACTACAATCAATTCTTGTTCACGATCAGACAGTTACATTCTCAAGGATACACGCAAGACTGGAACAGCTGTTTACTCTGCCAGCGTTTCCTGATGGCGCGGGGTCTTTCAGAACACATTGCAACACGGCTCGACAAAAATACACTTGTCTCGGCCCTCAACCCTCCCACTAATAGTTTACTGCCCTCATGTGGGTAAAGTATGTGGCAGGTTTAGTCTGTGTGTAATAAAAGGTAGAAACCCCAGCTTAATGAAACTGCGTGGGCAGTGCTGGATTAACCATAGGGCACAATAGGCAATTGCCTATGGCACCCGGCTCAAAAGGGCCTCCAAAAAAATGAAAAAAAATCCCTCCAAAAATTGGGTAAAATTTGATTTTGGACGTTTTTTAAATAAAAGTCAAATAAATTAGGTACCGGTACGAAGAAAAAACAAAAAATGAGAAACTTAGAATTACAGTTCTAAGTTTACTGTTTAAAAGGTTTATACTTCGTAAAGTGCTGTTCTTAAATTCTCTCTGCCCGGGGTTTTCTTATAAACTTTATCTTCTTATTATACTTCCAATTCATAAATAACTTAACTATTGTTAGACACATTCCGAGTCAATCGAAATGTCAACTTTCTGTTCGCTCTATTGTTAAAGGATTGGAAGCAAAATGCCATGAATATTTAAATTAACTGATAACACACCCCCCCCCGCCATCCCCTCCACTTTATTAGCCATAGATTAGCTCGGAAAGAGTTTTTCCAAATTCTGGCATTCTGGTCTGTAGAGAAATTTCGGTAACAAGTAACGTGAGTAGTACGGAACTTCAGACTTCGAATATTGCGTAATCGCGATGACGTCATAGCCCTTTGGGTGACGTCATGGGCCCTTAGAGCGAGCATGTGGACTGCACTGTTAGCGTGGGAAGAGGTTGACCTTTTGGCTTGTTTATGCGATGGTGATAAAAAGTTAATGGGTGTTGACGTCATGGGGGTTGTTTATTAGGATGCTAACCGGCATGTGACGTCATGGGCCCTTAGAGCGAGCATGTGCACTGCACGTGTTAGCGTGGGAAGAGGTTGACCTTTTGGCTTGTTTATGCGATGGTGATAAAAAGTTAATGGGTGTTGACGTCATGGGGGTTGTTTATTAGGTTGCTAACTGTCATCTGACACCCGTGCGAATGTGAGCATGTGTGCCAGTGCGAGCGATCCGCACATGTGGCACGCAGCTGTTATGTTTTTTTGCTCGCGCCGGGTGGGCTGTGCGGAGAGGCGTCTCCTATCCACACATGTGGTGTGCAGCTGTTATTGTTTTTTGCTTAGGATGCTAACCGTCATTTGACACCCGTGCAAGTTTGAGCATGTGCAGCAGTGTGAGCGATCACGTGATATGCCTGCAGTGTTCGCGTGAGACAGAGTTGACCTTTAACGTCATTGGCTAAGAATGTAATCTTTGACTTCTTTTAGCAATAGTGAAAAAAGTGATGTTTGCGTTAGAAGCTTGTTTGCAGCATATGGTTTCTTGAGTGTAGGTGGGGGTGAAGGATATATAAATGGACGAGTGCGTGGAAGAGTTTAACTTTTACTTTTGCGCGAAGAGTGTGTGTGTGTGTGTGTGTGAAAGAAATAAAGAAAGTCAACGACGAGGAACAAATTGTGTGATGGATGCTCTAGTGAAGTTCAATAACAAGAGTTTAGTGCTTTTCAGTCGGTCAACACGAATGTACCCAAAAGAGATGGGTTATGCCCTAATCCTGAAATAAATTACATGCGATTAATAAAACACTAGGATGACCAGTTTCGATCGTCAAGCGATCATCATCAGATCCAATACACTTAGGCTATAAAATCTATGTTTGAAATACAGGTGAAAATATTTACAATATGTACAATTATTTAGTTGCAGTATTGGTACTGCAACTGTCAGTGTATGCTAAATGCAGTATATATGTTAGGTGAAATGCTAAATGGTGATGGCTATCCGGAGATTGTACTTTAGAGAGATTATATGGTTGTAAACTATGGTTAAACTATAAAATTTTAGGCTAACTACTTATCTGATTGTCTTCCGTACTACAGCTATTCGCAGTTTCCGTGCTCACTTGAACTCGCTGTGCGGTCGACTGCGGTGGTTATCTTAACGACTGGTTTTTCCCTGCCTTCCCCCCCTGTCCCTACGTGCTGTGGGGAGTGATCGCGATGTGTTTATGTGAGGTGTTGCCAACCTAGATAAGATGTATGTTATTGAATGAGGTGGATCTACAACTATTAAAGACCGTGGATTAGTCCTCGCCACGCGTGGAGCATAACCCATTCGAACTAAGCGTTGACGGTCTTATGAGGACGTCCCGGCACCTTTAATACTGCCTCTAATATGGGCCTTGGTTTATTGCAGAAGAAAAGTACATCGTACACCTGATCCAGATAACATTTACCTATTAAAAACCCCCTAATGTCCCCCCTTTTTTATCTAGCTTGGCTGTGTCGCTAAATTGTGTTTTGTTTCCGACAGGGTGTGTTTTTTAGTAGCGTGAAGAGGGGTGAGCTCTCCATGAACGTGTGTTCATTTAGATTGTTGGGATTGTTTCGTTTGGCTAGGTGTATCTCGATTGCTTCCTTTATGTCAAGAGCTCTGCCTTTCGATTCGTGATGGATTATTTTAAGGTCCGACTCTATGTTGGTAAAGCTATGCCCTGCGTCACACATATGTTCGCACACGGCTGAATGTGTTCCGTATCTTATCGCATTTCTATGTTCATTATAACGTGTGTCTACTCGCCTTCCACTCTGCCCGATGTAATTAGCTTGACAATCGGTGTCTTGGCACGTTATAGAATATACCCCTGACCTTGAATACGGGTCACGTTTATTTAGATTACTATTTAGGAGGTGCCTAGCGGTTGTGTTTTTCGTCGTGAAAGCTATCTTTATGCCTTGCTTTTTGAATAGGTTAGTGATTTTATATGTATTCGCATTCACATAGTTGAAACGCGCAAATTTTTTCTCATTACTGTCCGGTTTGGGAATCGTTTTATCTTTATTTTTATGTTTGGCTATAATTTGATTTATTTTGCTTGGCGAGAAGTTGTTTTCCTTTGCTATTTGCATAATAGTTCTTATTTCCTTATTATAGTTGTCTTTTGACATGGGTATGTTTAAAGCCCTGTGCACCATTGAATTGAAACCCGCTAGTTTGTGCGTACTGGGGTGATTAGACTGATTGTCGATTGCATGCGAGGTTTGTGTTGCTTTCCGGAATATGGAATATGAAAGGTCGTTGTCTTTACGTTCAATAGTTATATCGAGATAATTTATTTTCCGGTCTATTTCGGATTCCTTAGTGAATTTGATAGAATGGTGAAGACTATTAATGGAATGGAGAATTGTTTCTTCGCTTGTTAGTTCAGTATCGTAGATGCAGATTACATCATCTACGTATCTTTTCCATATTACTATTCCCTTTGTTGAAGTCTTTTCTAAGAACGCATTTTCTAGTGCATTGATGAAGATGTCAGCGATTAACCCACTTAGTGGCGATCCCATTGCTAGGCCTTCTCTCTGTGTGTATATTTTATTGTCGAATTGAAACACGTTTTGGGTGAGAACGACCCTCAGTAATCTCACAATCTCTTCAATTTCTTTTACCGAATTGTTGGATTTTAAGTTGTTTTCGATAGTGTTGATTGCTTCAATAATCGGAATATTGGTGTACATGTTAGTTACGTCGAAGGATACTAGCCTGAAGCTAGGTTTCATTTGTAGGGTGTTCAATGCTGTTACTAGTTCTGTTGTGTTCTTTACAGAGCTGTTTTTGTCGTTGGAAAGACGGCATTTTAAGATTTTTAGTAACTCTTTGCTGATTTTGTAATTAGGGGCATTCCTACAATTGACTATTGGTCTCATTGGGCATTCCTTTTTGCGTATTTTTGGTTGTCCCCTCAATGACGGTATTTTCGGGTTCATGTTTATTAGTTTTGATTTTTCAGCTTTGGTCAGTATGTATTCTGTTTCTTTTAGCGCACTTTTTATTTGTTTTTGGAATTTGTTGGTGGGGTCTTTTGTTAATTATTTCCTTATTATAGTTGTCTTTTGACATGGGAGTAGTGGAGTAGTGGGTGTTCTAACGCACAAGGTGCTCAAAAAGTTAGTACACACTTTTTGCTTATTCATATCTCGCGAACCCATGGTCCGATTTTGACAAATGAGGTGTCGTTGGACTCGGGCTGACGTCCTCTTTCCTATGGACCATGTATTATATTTTTCAAAGTTTTTTTAAAATTTTTCGTTTTTAAAAATAGGCTATAGTTTGAAAACTAAACATGATAGTACGTTGTGCCATGGCTCAAACGAATGGTCTTTATGACCTTTATATTTTGTAATAAAACTTTTTTAATTTTTATGTTTTTTTGAAAACACTCGAATTTTGAAAATCCTATATTTTGGAAACTAGGAACTCTACAAAAAAAATGTTTGACGTAAATCAATGATCCCTACCCCCTCTACCCCCCAAAAAAATTTCAAGTCTCTAGGATGAAAACCTGTAGTAGTGGGATGGGGACAGAGCTGGACCACTTAGCAAGTGGTGAGCCCCTGCGACCTTGGAATGGAAGGAGCCATGCTAGGAGGGCGTGCTTGGATTCGTTTTTTTCGTCTCGTCGTGCTCTTTACGGGAATGTCGGTGTCGAAAATGTGAAAATCTGGAAACACAGTCTTTTTGGGGTAAAAACGTGATTTTAGACTTTTTGCTATATCTCACGAACCAATAACGCTAGAGGCGTGTTCGACAGGTCCAAGGACTCGGGGTAACGTCCTCTCTGCTATGGACTACTCGTTATAATTTTTAATAAAATTGGAAACTCGGTTTTGGGGTAAACACGTGTTTTTTGTGATTTTGTTGATATCTCACGAAGCAATAACGCTAGAGGCATGTACGATGGGTCCAAGGACTCGGAGTGACGTCCTCTTTGCTATGAACTACTCGTTATAATTTTTAATAAAATTGGAAACTCGATTTTGGGGTAAACACGTGTTTTTTGTGATTTTGCCGATATCTCACGAACCAATAACGCTAGAGACATGTACGACGGGTCCAAGGACTTGGGGTGACGTTCTTTTTGCTATGGACGACTCGTTGTAATTTTAAAAAAATTGGGAAAAGCGATTTTGGGGTAAATACGTGTTTTTCGTGATTTTTGCAGATATCTCACGAACCAATAACGCTAAGGGCGTGTACGACAGGTCCAAGGACTCGGGGTGAAGTCCTCCTTCGAGTGTGGTAGATATTTTTTCCAAAAAAATTCACAAAGGGCCTAATGCCATACATGTTGAAAAAAACTGTTTCTTTTTCTTTGCCTGTTTATAATGTTCATGAAGCGTGGTGGTTGAGAGAGACGATACGGCTGAGTGTGTGTGTTTGACCGAACCTGTCGCTTAGCACAAGGGCCATGCTTAATAGAACAATCGCTATTTCGGCGGGATCGGTGTATGACAGACCGAGCGTGTGTTTTCCTGATATTTTACCTTTAACGTGTAAACGGTGATGAGAACTTGATTCTATGTTGGTCGAAGCGAGTAGAGAAAACAAACTTGCAAACGAGCAAGAGGTGAAGGTCATTTGAGCTTATAGGAAGGCTCCGGTCTGACTTGACAACAAGTGCAATGGAAAAAATGACCATGATGCTTCAAGGTGAAATAATCTGACCATCGTGGTGGCAGGGGAGTGTGAAAGGCATGCACACACATGTGAAACCACAGGCACGCTAAACCAGTGACATTCTGTCTTGCTTCGTACGTGACAAAATGCAAGTCCATGTGACATTTGATCTACCGCAGGTGTTCACCTTGGACGTTATCTGTCCAAGTGCATGATAACTGTTAACAAGTCACATCCTGTTTTGCTTCGTACGTGACAAAATGCAAGTTCATGTGAAATTTGATTCGCCACAGGTGTTCACTTTGGGCGTTAGCTGTCCACGTGACCGATAACAGAATGGTCAAAGCGTGGGAAAAAATGATTATACATGCAACGTAGCATATATAAAGACATGTCGTTATCATTTCCACTCTCACTTGGGTGGACTACCTTTGAACACATTGCGTTGCGTGAAACACTTGGTCTTGTTTAACAGTTTTGGTGTTGGTGGAAAATACTTAACCTTGTTGTGGGATAGGTATATACATATATATATATTTATTCATTTATACATTTATTGATTAATATATATATTTACAAGCAATTATTTATTGATTAGGTAATTAATGATTTTATTTATTTGTTTGCAGATAACCGGCATACCTTACATGTCTGAGGGAGAAGAAACCATTGCACTTTTGAGCCCACTAGAAGGGAAGAACAACAAGTCACTGCAAGTAAAGGTGAGATGATTTTTTTAAACTAACTTGTTTCATTTTTTTTGTTTTATGTTTTATTTTATGAAATGTATGTATTAACTTGAATTTAGGTATTTATAGCGGTTTATTTTATTTATTTTTAGAAACTTGGAAAGAATAGTCTTACCGACGTAGTAGTCGCTGAAAAAAAAACGAAACGCACTAAAGCGAAACCACTGCCAAAGAGTGAACTGTTTAAAACTCAGGTAAGTCCAACTTAAAAATGCTATTCCATTTTACCACTACTGAAAACTCGTAGACAAAAAAAAATTCATTACCTGTACATGACTGGGACAATGATTGCTTTCTTGATTAATGGCTATGTTGTTGTTGTTGACTGGGAAAAGTACAAGGCCATGTTGGATTTTCTAAAAATAAAAATAATAAATTTAATTTATGGGTGGTTCCCTATGGACTCAACGAATATCCACAGGTTTGAACATGATAATGTGAACAAAATGACATGACATTCATTTTGTTTATATATTGGTTAAAGGGAGGGTGGGGGAATGTAAATGACTGTAGCTTTATAAAAAAGAAAATAAGTACATGGGTTACTGTTAGTGCCAACATACAGTTTATTTTTAATGGTGTTTTGATATATTAATGCCAATTAACGTTAACGTTTTATTTACAAGTATTGATTGATTGATTGATTGATTGAGTGATGGGTTATTTTGTTTGCTTTTAGGTGTCGTCATGTGCCATTAACGTAATGAACAGACAGTGAACAAGCATGCATTATGCTTTAAAGTACTCTGTGCTCTTGTGCAATGTTAATAACTTACAATAAGAAAAAGTTTTATTATAACACATGGCGTTAGTACCAAATACAACAAGTGAGCAAGTTGGTTTACCACGTGGGTTAAATTTAAAATCAGAACATGATCGATGGTTAACATTTGAATCCTGGCCTGTAGGCTTTTTGTCGACGCATGAACTTGCAAAAGCCGTTTTTTTTTTTTACTTGAACCGAGAAGATGTGGTGCGCTGTGTGTTTTGTCGTATTGAACTTTCACACTGGGAAGAAGGGGATGATCCCTTTAGAGACCATTTGCGATGGTCTCCTCACTGTCCTTACATGCTTGGAAAGCAAGTGGGTAACCTACCCGTGCATTCATTTTACCGAACCACAAGGCCTTTGGCCGCTACTTACGTTGTTGAATCACAAATAAATAATAATAATGATGTATTACCAGTCAACGGTAGTGTCGATATATGTGGTCCATATGCCATAGACAGTGTTGAATTGGCGTGTGCTTTTGAAAAATTGGGAGTTTGCAAGACTAAAGCACTAGCACACCCAGAGTACAGCTCTGTTGAAAAACGTTTCGAATCTTATAAAAATGTTTGGCCATTAATATTAAAACACCTTACCAAACAGCTAAGTGAAGCTGGATTTTTTTATACTGGTGAAGGGGATAAAACAATATGTTTTTATTGCGGATTTGCTTTAAAGGATTGGCAAATGACTGATGACCCTTTAGTGCAACATGCTCGTTGGTTACCAAACTGTAAATACATGGTGTTGCTTAAAGGTCAGGAATTTGTGAACACTATTCGTAAAGAAAAAGTGATTGCAGCACAAGACATAAAAGTGCCTTTAGAGTTAGAGCACGCGGAGCAAATACATAAGGCTGAAAGAAAAGACTTGTCTCACGAACAGATACAAAAGTGTGACCAACAATTATGTAAAATTTGTTATCAAGATGAACTAGGTGTTGTATTTTTACCCTGTGGACACATGATAGCCTGTGTCAAATGTGCATTAAAACTTAACACTTGTGCTATATGCAGAAAAGTAGTATCTGCTACAGTTAGGGCATTTCTTGCATAACTAGTATAATTTATTCGCCATGCATAGTGCAAAATCCCTAATTGCACAATATTATTAAAACTGTTTTAGAGTGTAATAGATATGCTTTTGTTTTGTTTATAGACTACTACAATGAATGTTTTGAATGCTGTGGGACAATCATGTGGCTTAGAGACAAAGAAGCTCAGCGAATTGCCAACGCATATTCCATTCCGCATTATCAAGATTCGGAAATTGAAAACAGCATATGGTGATCGTGTACTTTGTGTATGTGAAAACTTTGAGACATTTCTGCCTATGCGGTTTAATGATATGTCGGAAAGTGTTTTTGATGAAGTCAATAATGCTGTGCAACCTGTACACTTAATTTATGAAGGTTTTAAAAACAATAGGTGCATGATTCGTTTTAATTAAATAAAAAAAGTCAAATAATAATGGAAGATATAAGTCATGACAATGGACTGAAAGAAAAAATATGTGTATAGAATAATAATGTCTTAGTGTTTAGTATTGTCTTAAAAATATTATCATGAAACCAAAAAATGTATATAAAGTTTGTAAATAAATGAAAATAATGGTACAATGTTGTTTTATTTTCTATAGAAGTCAGAATATTTAACATTGCAGAGTATACATGATTATGACAATAAAAAGCACACTTAATACAAGTCTTTGCCTTTACGATAGTGTGTTATAGTTTTAAAAACAAAGCTTGTTGTAGATCTTTTTTCTTCCACGGTAAACAATAGGCATGAAAACGTTATTGTCCTGTTTTGGATCATTATCACTATCATAATCATAAGCTGCATGATCTATATCACTATTATTATAATCACTATAATTATCCTCAACATTATCCTCAACATTACTAAAACCAGTTAAATATTCCTGGTCCTCTTCCTGTTCCTCTTCCTCTTCCTCTACAGTGTCCTCGTGTAGAGTCTGCGTGGCTTTTGATAATGTTAAGGGTTTTTTGAACATTGAATTATTTTCAATAGTAGTATTGTTTTGTAGCACTTGCTTTTTAACATTTTCATGATTTTCTGTTGACAGCAACAGTGTTTCATGCAGTACACTACATTGATGATCACTGACACTTAAAACCACACTATTTTTGCTTTTTAGCTCACTGCGACATTGTTTTGAACGTTGTTTTGTACAACGCCAAATAACAGTTCCATTTTTATTGGTTCGTTTCACAATATATGAATATCCTTTATAGAATGCATGAGGCTTACCATACCTAGTCACAGATACTTCCATATCAACTGTCAAGCTTAGACTAAGCTCTAGTAAAGACAACTTGGTAATAAGAACAATAAATTAATGTGCTAGCATATATGGGTGCAAATGTGGGAGCAAAAAAAAGTGGGAGCAAAAAGTGGGAGCAAGAATTGGGAGCAAAAAAGTGGGAGCAAAAAGTGGGAGCAAAAATTGGGAGCAAAAAGTGGGAGCAGAAAGTGGGAGCAAAAATTGGGAGCAAAAAGTGGGAGCAAAAGTGGGAGCAAAAGTGAGTGCAAACGTGGGTTCAAAAGTGAGTGCAAAAGTGAATGTAAAAGTGGGTGCAAGAGTGGGTGCAAGAGTGGGTGCAAAAGTGGGTGAAAAAGTGGGTGCAAAAGTGGGTGAAAAAGTGGGTGCAAAAGTGGGTGCAAGAGTGAGTGCAAAAGTGAGTGAAAAAGTGGGTGCGAAAGTGGGTGCAAAAGTGAGTGCAAACGTGGGTGCAAAAGTGAATGCAAAAGTGGGTGCAAAAGTGGGAGCAAAAAGTGGGAGCAAAAAGTGGGAGCAAAAAGTGGGAGCAAAAATTGGGAGCAAAAAGTGGGAGCAAAAGTGGGAGCAAAAGTGAGTGTAAAAGTGAGTGCAAACGTGGGTTCAAAAGTGAGTGCAAAAGTGAATGTAAAAGTGGGTGCAAAAGTGGGTGCAAGAGTGGGTGCAAAAGTGGGTGCAAAAGTGGGTGCAAAAGTGGGCGAAAAAGTGGGTGCAAAAGTGGGTGCACGAGTGGGTGCAAAAGTGGGTGAAAAAGTGGGTGCGAAAGTGGGTGCAAAAGTGAGTGCAAAAGTGGGTGCAAAAGTGAATGCAAAAGTGGGTGCAAAAGTGGGAGCAAAAACTGGGAGCAAAAAGTGGGATCTGAAGAAAGTAGGAGCAATTATGAGAGTAAATGTGAAAGGAAAAGTGGGAGCAAGTATGGGAGCAAATGTGAAAGCAAAAGTGGGAGCAAAAAGTGAGAGAAAAAAGTGAGAGCAAAAAGTGGGAGCAAATATGAGAGCAAAAAAAAAGTAGGAGCAAGTATGGGAGCAAATGTGAAAGCAAAAGGGGGAGAAAAAAGTGAGAGAAAAAAGTGGGACCAAAAAGTGTAAGCAAAAGTGGGAGCAAATATGAGAGCAAAAAAATGTGGGAGCAAAAAGTGGGAGCAAAACGTGTAAGCAGAAGTGGGAGCAAACAAGTGTGAGCAAATATGGGAGCAGAAAGTGGGAGCAAATGTGAAAGCAAAAGTGGGAGCAAAAAGAGCGAGCAAAAGTGAGTGCACAAAGGGGGAGCAAAATGTGTGAGTAAAAAGTGGGGTCAAATGTGGTGTTTTACTAAAACAATCCCCCCTAACCTAACCTAACCTAACTTTACTCAACCTAATTTCACCTAACCTAACTTCACCTAACCTAACCTTCCAACTCTCAGATCAAAAATTAAATTCTGGCTATAGTCGCGTTGGAATCCAAAACCTCTGGGATAACACCCAAGTATACTAGCCACTACACCGCGAAATGGGCAAATTATCATGCAACACAACACAAAAATAAAAAGTTTTCTGTAGTGTAACTCATTGGCTGACAATCATAGTTGAGAATTCAAACCCAAGACCTCAGGACTTTAGTTTTGAACATTATCAGAAATATTATTCCATTTACATTTTGCTGTTGCTTATAGTTATAAGAGTTGGCATTAATATGGGAGCAAAAGTGAAAGCAAAAAGTGGGTGCAAGCATGGCTGGTTGTAGAGACTTTCATATCAACTAATACACATAAATTAAATTTTAGTAAAGTGACTTGGCTAATAATAATAATAATATTAACAGTTTTAAAAAAATTCAAGGGGATTGATATTTTTCAGGGTGTAATTTCCAAAGTACTGTCAAGAATAATAATTACATGAACAGATTCCAAGAACTCTAGAGTGCTTTTAAGGTTAATGATTGGCTAGGAGTGAGATAGAGCTAGCTAACCTAAGTTAACCTCAGCTCAGTAAACCTAACCTTGTCACATGGCGTGTTCTACAAGTATAGACTTGCTTTGAGACTGGCTATGACGTCACAGATGAATGGCGGTGGGAGGCTGGACACGACTTTTTATTACCCAAAAACATTGTCCTTTTTGCCAGCCTCCCACCGCCATTCATCTGTGACGTCATAGCCAGTCTCAAAGCAAGTCTATACTTGTAGAACACGCCATGTGACAAGGTTAGGTTTACTGAGCTGAGGTTAACTTAGGTTAGCTAGCTCTATCTCACTCCTAGCCAATCATTAACCTTAAAAGCACTCTAGAGTTCTTGGAATCTGTTCATGTAATTATTATTCTTGACAGTACTTTGGAAATTACACCCTGAAAAATATCAATCCCCTTGAATTTTTTTAAAACTGTTAATATTATTATTATTATTAGCCAAGTCACTTTACTAAAATTTAATTTATGTGTATTAGTTGATATGAAAGTCTCTACAACCAGCCATGCTTGCACCCACTTTTTGCTTTCACTTTTGCTCCCATATTAATGCCAACTCTTATAACTATAAGCAACAGCAAAATGTAAATGGAATAATATTTCTGATAATGTTCAAAACTAAAGTCCTGAGGTCTTGGGTTTGAATTCTCAACTATGATTGTCAGCCAATGAGTTACACTACAGAAAACTTTTTATTTTTGTGTTGTGTTGCATGATAATTTGCCCATTTCGCGGTGTAGTGGCTAGTATACTTGGGTGTTATCCCAGAGGTTTTGGATTCCAACGCGACTATAGCCAGAATTTAATTTTTGATCTGAGAGTTGGAAGGTTAGGTTAGGTGAAGTTAGGTTAGGTGAAATTAGGTTGAGTAAAGTTAGGTTAGGTTAGGTTAGGGGGGATTGTTTTAGTAAAACACCACATTTGACCCCACTTTTTACTCACACATTTTGCTCCCCCTTTGTGCACTCACTTTTGCTCGCTCTTTTTGCTCCCACTTTTGCTTTCACATTTGCTCCCACTTTCTGCTCCCATATTTGCTCACACTTGTTTGCTCCCACTTCTGCTTACACGTTTTGCTCCCACTTTTTGCTCCCACATTTTTTTGCTCTCATATTTGCTCCCACTTTTGCTTCCACTTTTTGGTCCCACTTTTTTCTCTCACTTTTTTCTCCCCCTTTTGCTTTCACATTTGCTCCCATACTTGCTCCTACTTTTTTTTGCTCTCATATTTGCTCCCACTTTTTGCTCTCACTTTTTTCTCTCACTTTTTGCTCCCACTTTTGCTTTCACATTTGCTCCCATACTTGCTCCCACTTTTCCTTTCACATTTACTCTCATAATTGCTCCTACTTTCTTCAGATCCCACTTTTTGCTCCCACTTTTTGCTCCCAGTTTTTGCTCCCACTTTTGCACCCACTTTTGCATTCACTTTTGCACCCACTTTTGCACTCACTTTTGCACCCACTTTCGCACCCACTTTTTCACCCACTTTTGCACCCACTCGTGCACCCACTTTTGCACCCACTTTTTCGCCCACTTTTGCACCCACTTTTGCACCCACTTTTGCACCCACTCTTGCACCCACTTTTGCACCCACTTTTACATTCACTTTTGCACTCACTTTTGAACCCACGTTTGCACTCACTTTTACACTCACTTTTGCTCCCACTTTTGCTCCCACTTTTTGCTCCCAATTTTTGCTCCCACTTTTTGCTCCCACTTTTTGCTCCCAATTTTTGCTCCCACTTTTGCACCCACTTTTGCATTCACTTTTGCACCCACGTTTGCACTCACTTTTGCACCCACTTTCGCACCCACTTTTTCACTCACTTTTGCACTCACTCTTGCACCCACTTTTGCACCCACTTTTTCACCCACTTTTGCACCCACTTTTGCACCCACTCTTGCACCCACTCTTGCACCCACTTTTACATTCACTTTTGCACTCACTTTTGAACCCACGTTTGCACTCACTTTTGCTCCCACTTTTGCTCCCACTTTTTGCTCCCAATTTTTGCTCCCACTTTCTGCTCCCACTTTTTGCTCCCAATTTTTGCTCCCACTTTTTGCTCCCACTTTTTTGCTCCCAATTCTTGCTCCCACTTTTTGCTCCCACTTTTTTTTGCTCCCACATTTGCACCCATATATGCTAGCACATTAATCTATTGTTCTTATTACCAAGTTGTCTTTACTAGAGCTTAGTCTAAGCTTGACAGTTGATATGGAAGTATCTGTGACTAGGTATGGTAAGCCTCATGCATTCTATAAAGGATATTCATATATTGTGAAACGAACCAATAAAAATGGAACTGTTATTTGGCGTTGTACAAAACAACGTTCAAAACAATGTCGCAGTGAGCTAAAAAGCAAAAATAGTGTGGTTTTAAGTGTCAGTGATCATCAATGTAGTGTACTGCATGAAACACTGTTGCTGTCAACAGAAAATCATGAAAATGTTAAAAAGCAAGTGCTACAAAACAATACTACTATTGAAAATAATTCAATGTTCAAAAAACCCTTAACATTATCAAAAGCCACGCAGACTCTACACGAGGACACTGTAGAGGAAGAGGAAGAGGAACAGGAAGAGGACCAGGAATATTTAACTGGTTTTAGTAATGTTGAGGATAATGTTGAGGATAATTATAGTGATTATAATAATAGTGATATAGATCATGCAGCTTATGATTATGATAGTGATAATGATCCAAAACAGGACAATAACGTTTTCATGCCTATTGTTTACCGTGGAAGAAAAAAGATCTACAACAAGCTTTGTTTTTAAAACTATAACACACTATCGTAAAGGCAAAGACTTGTATTAAGTGTGCTTTTTATTGTCATAATCATGTATACTCTGCAATGTTAAATATTCTGACTTCTATAGAAAATAAAACAACATTGTACCATTATTTTCATTTATTTACAAACTTTATATACATTTTTTGGTTTCATGATAATATTTTTAAGACAATACTAAACACTAAGACATTATTATTCTATACACATATTTTTTCTTTCAGTCCATTGTCATGACTTATATCTTCCATTATTATTTGACTTTTTTATTTAATTAAAACGAATCATGCACCTATTGTTTTTAAAACCTTCATAAATTAAGTGTACAGGTTGCACAGCATTATTGACTTCATCAAAAACACTTTCCGACATATCATTAAACCGCATAGGCAGAAATGTCTCAAAGTTTTCACATACACAAAGTACACGATCACCATATGCTGTTTTCAATTTCCGAATCTTGATAATGCGGAATGGAATATGCGTTGGCAATTCGCTGAGCTTCTTTGTCTCTAAGCCACATGATTGTCCCACAGCATTCAAAACATTCATTGTAGTAGTCTATAAACAAAACAAAAGCATATCTATTACACTCTAAAACAGTTTTAATAATATTGTGCAATTAGGGATTTTGCACTATGCATGGCGAATAAATTATACTAGTTATGCAAGAAATGCCCTAACTGTAGCAGATACTACTTTTCTGCATATAGCACAAGTGTTAAGTTTTAATGCACATTTGACACAGGCTATCATGTGTCCACAGGGTAAAAATACAACACCTAGTTCATCTTGATAACAAATTTTACATAATTGTTGGTCACACTTTTGTATCTGTTCGTGAGACAAGTCTTTTCTTTCAGCCTTATGTATTTGCTCCGCGTGCTCTAACTCTAAAGGCACTTTTATGTCTTGTGCTGCAATCACTTTTTCTTTACGAATAGTGTTCACAAATTCCTGACCTTTAAGCAACACCATGTATTTACAGTTTGGTAACCAACGAGCATGTTGCACTAAAGGGTCATCAGTCATTTGCCAATCCTTTAAAGCAAATCCGCAATAAAAACATATTGTTTTATCCCCTTCACCAGTATAAAAAAATCCAGCTTCACTTAGCTGTTTGGTAAGGTGTTTTAATATTAATGGCCAAACATTTTTATAAGATTCGAAACGTTTTTCAACAGAGCTGTACTCTGGGTGTGCTAGTGCTTTAGTCTTGCAAACTCCCAATTTTTCAAAAGCACACGCCAATTCAACACTGTCTATGGCATATGGACCACATATATCGACACTACCGTTGACTGGTAATACATCATTATTATTATTTATTTGTGATTCAACAACGTAAGTAGCGGCCAAAGGCCTTGTGGTTCGGTAAAATGAATGCACGGGTAGGTTACCCACTTGCTTTCCAAGCATGTAAGGACAGTGAGGAGACCATCGCAAATGGTCTCTAAAGGGATCATCCCCTTCTTCCCAGTGTGAAAGTTCAATACGACAAAACACACAGCGCACCACATCTTCTCGGTTCAAGTAAAAAAAAAAACCGGCTTTTGCAAGTTCATGCGTCGACAAAAAGCCTACAGGCCAGGATTCAAATGTTAACCATCGATCATGTTCTGATTTTAAATTTAACCCACGTGGTAAACCAACTTGCTCACTTGTTGTATTTGGTACTAACGCCATGTGTTATAATAAAACTTTTTCTTATTGTAAGTTATTAACATTGCACAAGAGCACAGAGTACTTTAAAGCATAATGCATGCTTGTTCACTGTCTGTTCATTACGTTAATGGCACATGACGACACCTAAAAGCAAACAAAATAACCCATCACTCAATCAATCAATCAATCAATACTTGTAAATAAAACGTTAACGTTAATTGGCATTAATATATCAAAACACCATTAAAAATAAACTGTATGTTGGCACTAACAGTAACCCATGTACTTATTTTCTTTTTTATAAAGCTACAGTCATTTACATTCCCCCACCCTCCCTTTAACCAATATATAAACAAAATGAATGTCATGTCATTTTGTTCACATTATCATGTTCAAACCTGTGGATATTCGTTGAGTCCATAGGGAACCACCCATAAATTAAATTTATTATTTTTATTTTTAGAAAATCCAACATGGCCTTGTACTTTTCCCAGTCAACAACAACAACATAGCCATTAATCAAGAAAGCAATCATTGTCCCAGTCATGTACAGGTAATGATTTTTTTTTGTCTACGAGTTTTCAGTAGTGGTAAAATGGAATAGCATTTTTAAGTTGGACTTACCTGAGTTTTAAACAGTTCACTCTTTGGCAGTGGTTTCGCTTTAGTGCGTTTCGTTTTTTTTTCAGCGACTACTACGTCGGTAAGACTATTCTTTCCAAGTTTCTAAAAATAAATAAAATAAACCGCTATAAATACCTAAATTCAAGTTAATACATACATTTCATAAAATAAAACATAAAACAAAAAAAATGAAACAAGTTAGTTTAAAAAAATCATCTCACCTTTACTTGCAGTGACTTGTTGTTCTTCCCTTCTAGTGGGCTCAAAAGTGCAATGGTTTCTTCTCCCTCAGACATGTAAGGTATGCCGGTTATCTGCAAACAAATAAATAAAATCATTAATTACCTAATCAATAAATAATTGCTTGTAAATATATATATTAATCAATAAATGTATAAATGAATAAATATATATATATGTATATACCTATCCCACAACAAGGTTAAGTATTTTCCACCAACACCAAAACTGTTAAACAAGACCAAGTGTTTCACGCAACGCAATGTGTTCAAAGGTAGTCCACCCAAGTGAGAGTGGAAATGATAACGACATGTCTTTATATATGCTACGTTGCATGTATAATCATTTTTTCCCACGCTTTGACCATTCTGTTATCGGTCACGTGGACAGCTAACGCCCAAAGTGAACACCTGTGGCGAATCAAATTTCACATGAACTTGCATTTTGTCACGTACGAAGCAAAACAGGATGTGACTTGTTAACAGTTATCATGCACGTGGACAGATAACGTCCAAGGTGAACACCTGCGGTAGATCAAATGTCACATGGACTTGCATTTTGTCACGTACGAAGCAAGACAGAATGTCACTGGTTTAGCGTGCCTGTGGTTTCACATGTGTGTGCATGCCTTTCACACTCCCCTGCCACCACGATGGTCAGATTATTTCACCTTGAAGCATCATGGTCATTTTTTCCATTGCACTTGTTGTCAAGTCAGACCGGAGCCTTCCTATAAGCTCAAATGACCTTCACCTCTTGCTCGTTTGCAAGTTTGTTTTCTCTACTCGCTTCGACCAACATAGAATCAAGTTCTCATCACCGTTTACACGTTAAAGGTAAAATATCAGGAAAACACACGCTCGGTCTGTCATACACCGATCCCGCCGAAATAGCGATTGTTCTATTAAGCATGGTCCTTGTGCTAAGCGACAGGTTCGGTCAAACACACACACTCAGCCGTATCGTCTCTCTCAACCACCACGCTTCATGAACATTATAAACAGGCAAAGAAAAAGAAACAGTTTTTTTCAACATGTATGGCATTAGGCCCTTTGTGAATTTTTTTGGAAAAAATATCTACCACACACGAAGGAGGACGTCACCCCGAGTCCTTGGACCTGTCGTACACGCCCTTAGCGTTATTGGTTCGTGAGATATCTGCAAAAATCACGAAAAACACGTATTTACCCCAAAATCGCGTTTCCCAATTTTTTTTAAAATTACAACGAGTCGTCCATAGCAAAAAGAACGTCACCCCAAGTCCTTGGACCCGTCGTACATGTCTCTAGCGTTATTGGTTCGTGAGATATCGGCAAAATCACAAAAAACACGTGTTTACCCCAAAATCGAGTTTCCAATTTTATTAAAAATTATAACGAGTAGTTCATAGCAAAGAGGACGTCACTCCGAGTCCTTGGACCCATCGTACATGCCTCTAGCGTTATTGCTTCGTGAGATATCAACAAAATCACAAAAAGCACGTGTTTACCCCAAAACCGAGTTTCCAATTTTATTAAAAATTATAACGAGTAGTCCATAGCAGAGAGGACGTTACCCCGAGTCCTTGGACCTGTCGAACACGCCTCTAGCGTTATTGGTTCGTGAGATATAGCAAAAAGTCTAAAATCACGTTTTTACCCCAAAAAGACTGTGTTTCCAGATTTTCACATTTTCGACACCGACATTCCCGTAAAGAGCACGACGAGACGAAAAAAACGAATCCAAGCACGCCCTCCTAGCATGGCTCCTTCCATTCCAAGGTCGCAGGGGCTCACCACTTGCTAAGTGGTCCAGCTCTGTCCCCATCCCACTACTACAGGTTTTCATCCTAGAGACTTGAATTTTTTTGGGGGGGTAGAGGGGGTAGGGATCATTGATTTACGTCAAACATTTTTTTTGTAGAGTTCCTAGTTTCCAAAATATAGGATTTTCAAAATTCGAGTGTTTTCAAAAAAACATAAAAATTAAAAAAGTTTTATTACAAAATATAAAGGTCATAAAGACCATTCGTTTGAGCCATGGCACAACGTACTATCATGTTTAGTTTTCAAACTATAGCCTATTTTCAAAAACGAAAAATTTTAAAAAATTTTTGAAAAATAGAATACATGGTCCATAGGAAAGAGGACGTCAGCCCGAGTCCAACGACACCTCATTTGTCAAAATCGGACCATGGGTTCGCGAGAAATGAATAAGCAAAAAGTGTGTACTAACTTTTTGAGCACCTTGTGCGTTAGAACACCCACTACTCCACTACTCATGGGTATGTTTAAAGCCCTGTGCACCATTGAATTGAAACACACCAGCCTCGATCATTTCAACTAAACAAGCCAAAGCGCTTTGGATAAAAAACGAATTAAGATTTGCATACATAAGAAAGCAAAAAATTAACCAACAATTATACGACATTCAATTGCAACTAAGTAATTTCTGGCACGCAGCCCAATGGGACAGCTTCACCGAACACCTACATGACACCATCAAAATCAGAGCAACGAGGAAGCATGAAACGCTAGAAAATAAATTAAGAAAACTAGGAGAAACACATAACCATCAATCTAACGAACAACACACGAATAACAATGAATTCAATTTCCACAGCAGAGTAAACAACAGAACGAACGTAACCTTTTCTCAAGGTGAAATGAATATGTTAGACAAAGGTTTGAAATACAACTGCACAGACGCACACACGAACCACAATATAAAACAGTTAATCACAGATATTGAGATAGCCAGTCACAAGCTCCCAGCAGAAGACAGGGAATTAACCAAAAATCTCGCCACCAACGAAGCCAAAAAAATCCTCAAACGAGAGGGCGATAGCAATAACATTCAAAACAACAAACAAATCAAAGAAATAAAGTCGTTGAAACAAAAAATAAAAGAACATGACTTAATCATCACAAAAGCAGATAAGGGAAACACTACAGTAATTTTGAACAAAACAGAATACATTGAAAAAACAGTCGAATTCCTAAACAACAACGAAATCAAGGAATTAACAAAAGACCCCACCAACAAATTCCAAAAACAAATAAAAAGTGCGCTAAAAGAAACAGAATACATACTGACCAAAGCTGAAAAATCAAAACTAATAAACATGAACCCGAAAATACCGTCATTGAGGGGACAACCAAAAATACACAAAAAGGAATGCCCAATGAGACCAATAGTCAATTGTAGGAATGCCCCTAATTACAAAATCAGCAAAGAGTTACTAAAAATCTTAAAATGCCGTCTTTCCAACGACAAAAACAACTCTGTAAAGAACACAACAGAACTAGTAACAGCATTGAACACCCTACAAATGAAACCTAGCTTCAGGCTAGTATCCTTCGACGTAACTAACATGTACACCAATATTCCGATTATTGAAGCAATCAACACTATCGAAAACAACTTAAAATCCAACAATTCGGTAAAAGAAATTGAAGAGATTGTGAGATTACTGAGGGTCGTTCTCACCCAAAACGTGTTTCAATTCGACAATAAAATATACACACAGAGAGAAGGCCTAGCAATGGGATCGCCACTAAGTGGGTTAATCGCTGACATCTTCATCAATGCACTAGAAAATGCGTTCTTAGAAAAGACTTCAACAAAGGGAATAGTAATATGGAAAAGATACGTAGATGATGTAATCTGCATCTACGATACTGAACTAACAAGCGAAGAAACAATTCTCCAATCCATTAATAGCCTTCACCATTCTATCAAATTCACTAAGGAATCCGAAATAGACCGGAAAATAAATTATCTCGATATAACTATTGAACGTAAAGACAACGACCTTTCATATTCCATATTCCGGAAAGCAACACAAACCTCGCATGCAATCGACAATCAGTCTAATCACCCCAGTACGCACAAACTAGCGGGTTTCAATTCAATGGTGGACAGGGCTTTAAACATACCCATGTCAAAAGACAACTATAATAAGGAAATAAGAACTATTATGCAAATAGCAAAGGAAAACAACTTCTCGCCAAGCAAAATAAATCAAATTATAGCCAAACATAAAAATAAAGATAAAACGATTCCCAAACCGGACAGTAATGAGAAAAAATTTGCGCGTTTCAACTATGTGAATGCGAATACATATAAAATCACTAACCTATTCAAAAAGCAAGGCATAAAGATAGCTTTCACGACGAAAAACACAACCGCTAGGCACCTCCTAAATAGTAATCTAAATAAACGTGACCCGTATTCAAGGTCAGGGGTATATTCTATAACGTGCCAAGACACCGATTGTCAAGCTAATTACATCGGGCAGAGTGGAAGGCGAGTAGACACACGTTATAATGAACATAGAAATGCGATAAGATACGGAACACATTCAGCCGTGTGCGAACATATGTGTGACGCAGGGCATAGCTTTACCAACATAGAGTCGGACCTTAAAATAATCCATCACGAATCGAAAGGCAGAGCTCTTGACATAAAGGAAGCAATCGAGATACACCTAGCCAAACGAAACAATCCCAACAATCTAAATGAACACACGTTCATGGAGAGCTCACCCCTCTTCACGCTACTAAAAAACACACCCTGTCGGAAACAAAACACAATTTAGCGACACAGCCAAGCTAGATAAAAAAGGGGGGAAATTAGGGGTTTTTTAATAGGTAAATGTTATCTGGATCAGGTGTACGATGTACTTTTCTTCTGCAATAAACCAAGGCCCATATTAGAGGCAGTATTAAAGGTGCCGGGACGTCCTCATAAGACCGTCAACGCTTAGTTCGAATGGGTTATGCTCCACGCGTGGCGAGGACTAATCCACGGTCTTTAATAGTTGTAGATCCACCTCATTCAATAACATACATCTTATCTAGGTTGGCAACACCTCACATAAACACATCGCGATCACTCCCCACAGCACGTAGGGACAGGGGGGGAAGGCAGGGAAAAACCAGTCGTTAAGATAACCACCGCAGTCGACCGCACAGCGAGTTCAAGTGAGCACGGAAACTGCGAATAGCTGTAGTACGGAAGACAATCAGATAAGTAGTTAGCCTAAAATTTTATAGTTTAACCATAGTTTACAACCATATAATCTCTCTAAAGTACAATCTCCGGATAGCCATCACCATTTAGCATTTCACCTAACATATATACTGCATTTAGCATACACTGACAGTTGCAGTACCAATACTGCAACTAAATAATTGTACATATTGTAAATATTTTCACCTGTATTTCAAACATAGATTTTATAGCCTAAGTGTATTGGATCTGATGATGATCGCTTGACGATCGAAACTGGTCATCCTAGTGTTTTATTAATCGCATGTAATTTATTTCAGGATTAGGGCATAACCCATCTCTTTTGGGTACATTCGTGTTGACCGACTGAAAAGCACTAAACTCTTGTTTACTAAGGCAACACTGAAAATATGGCTTCAAACACCACAATGTTCACGGCTAGTCAGGCAAATCGTGAAGCCAAGAAATTCAAATCACTCAGGCTTAAACTCATGAATTTAGACAAGTCAATTTGGTTCAACAAAAAATGTATAGAACTAAACCTCACCCCTAAATACGTACCAATTAAAACCGTACCGAACACACCAGCCTCGATCATTTCAACTAAACAAGCCAAAGCGCTTTGGATAAAAAACGAATTAAGATTTGCATACATAAGAAAGCAAAAAATTAACCAACAATTATACGACATTCAATTGCAACTAAGTAATTTCTGGCACGCAGCCCAATGGGACAGCTTCACCGAACACCTACATGACACCATCAAAATCAGAGCAACGAGGAAGCATGAAACGCTAGAAAATAAATTAAGAAAACTAGGAGAAACACATAACCATCAATCTAACGAACAACACACGAATAACAATGAATTCAATTTCCACAGCAGAGTAAACAACAGAACGAACGTAACCTTTTCTCAAGGTGAAATGAATATGTTAGACAAAGGTTTGAAATACAACTGCACAGACGCACACACGAACCACAATATAAAACAGTTAATCACAGATATTGAGATAGCCAGTCACAAGCTCCCAGCAGAAGACAGGGAATTAACCAAAAATCTCGCCACCAACGAAGCCAAAAAAATCCTCAAACGAGAGGGCGATAGCAATAACATTCAAAACAACAAACAAATCAAAGAAATAAAGTCGTTGAAACAAAAAATAAAAGAACATGACTTAATCATCACAAAAGCAGATAAGGGAAACACTACAGTAATTTTGAACAAAACAGAATACATTGAAAAAACAGTCGAATTCCTAAACAACAACGAAATCAAGGAATTAACAAAAGACCCCACCAACAAATTCCAAAAACAAATAAAAAGTGCGCTAAAAGAAACAGAATACATACTGACCAAAGCTGAAAAATCAAAACTAATAAACATGAACCCGAAAATACCGTCATTGAGGGGACAACCAAAAATACACAAAAAGGAATGCCCAATGAGACCAATAGTCAATTGTAGGAATGCCCCTAATTACAAAATCAGCAAAGAGTTACTAAAAATCTTAAAATGCCGTCTTTCCAACGACAAAAACAACTCTGTAAAGAACACAACAGAACTAGTAACAGCATTGAACACCCTACAAATGAAACCTAGCTTCAGGCTAGTATCCTTCGACGTAACTAACATGTACACCAATATTCCGATTATTGAAGCAATCAACACTATCGAAAACAACTTAAAATCCAACAATTCGGTAAAAGAAATTGAAGAGATTGTGAGATTACTGAGGGTCGTTCTCACCCAAAACGTGTTTCAATTCGACAATAAAATATACACACAGAGAGAAGGCCTAGCAATGGGATCGCCACTAAGTGGGTTAATCGCTGACATCTTCATCAATGCACTAGAAAATGCGTTCTTAGAAAAGACTTCAACAAAGGGAATAGTAATATGGAAAAGATACGTAGATGATGTAATCTGCATCTACGATACTGAACTAACAAGCGAAGAAACAATTCTCCAATCCATTAATAGCCTTCACCATTCTATCAAATTCACTAAGGAATCCGAAATAGACCGGAAAATAAATTATCTCGATATAACTATTGAACGTAAAGACAACGACCTTTCATATTCCATATTCCGGAAAGCAACACAAACCTCGCATGCAATCGACAATCAGTCTAATCACCCCAGTACGCACAAACTAGCGGGTTTCAATTCAATGGTGGACAGGGCTTTAAACATACCCATGTCAAAAGACAACTATAATAAGGAAATAAGAACTATTATGCAAATAGCAAAGGAAAACAACTTCTCGCCAAGCAAAATAAATCAAATTATAGCCAAACATAAAAATAAAGATAAAACGATTCCCAAACCGGACAGTAATGAGAAAAAATTTGCGCGTTTCAACTATGTGAATGCGAATACATATAAAATCACTAACCTATTCAAAAAGCAAGGCATAAAGATAGCTTTCACGACGAAAAACACAACCGCTAGGCACCTCCTAAATAGTAATCTAAATAAACGTGACCCGTATTCAAGGTCAGGGGTATATTCTATAACGTGCCAAGACACCGATTGTCAAGCTAATTACATCGGGCAGAGTGGAAGGCGAGTAGACACACGTTATAATGAACATAGAAATGCGATAAGATACGGAACACATTCAGCCGTGTGCGAACATATGTGTGACGCAGGGCATAGCTTTACCAACATAGAGTCGGACCTTAAAATAATCCATCACGAATCGAAAGGCAGAGCTCTTGACATAAAGGAAGCAATCGAGATACACCTAGCCAAACGAAACAATCCCAACAATCTAAATGAACACACGTTCATGGAGAGCTCACCCCTCTTCACGCTACTAAAAAACACACCCTGTCGGAAACAAAACACAATTTAGCGACTCAGCCAAGCTAGATAAAAAAGGGGGGAAATTAGGGGTTTTTTAATAGGTAAATGTTATCTGGATCAGGTGTACGATGTACTTTTCTTCTGCAATAAACCAAGGCCCATATTAGAGGCAGTATTAAAGGTGCCGGGACGTCCTCATAAGACCGTCAACGCTTAGTTCGAATGGGTTATGCTCCACGCGTGGCGAGGACTAATCCACGGTCTTTAATAGTTGTAGATCCACCTCATTCAATAACATACATCTTATCTAGGTTGGCAACACCTCACATAAACACATCGCGATCACTCCCCACAGCACGTAGGGACAGGGGGGGAAGGCAGGGAAAAACCAGTCGTTAAGATAACCACCGCAGTCGACCGCACAGCGAGTTCAAGTGAGCACGGAAACTGCGAATAGCTGTAGTACGGAAGACAATCAGATAAGTAGTTAGCCTAAAATTTTATAGTTTAACCATAGTTTACAACCATATAATCTCTCTAAAGTACAATCTCCGGATAGCCATCACCATTTAGCATTTCACCTAACATATATACTGCATTTAGCATACACTGACAGTTGCAGTACCAATACTGCAACTAAATAATTGTACATATTGTAAATATTTTCACCTGTATTTCAAACATAGATTTTATAGCCTAAGTGTATTGGATCTGATGATGATCGCTTGACGATCGAAACTGGTCATCCTAGTGTTTTATTAATCGCATGTAATTTATTTCAGGATTAGGGCATAACCCATCTCTTTTGGGTACATTCGTGTTGACCGACTGAAAAGCACTAAACTCTTGTTTACTAAGGCAACACTGAAAATATGGCTTCAAACACCACAATGTTCACGGCTAGTCAGGCAAATCGTGAAGCCAAGAAATTCAAATCACTCAGGCTTAAACTCATGAATTTAGACAAGTCAATTTGGTTCAACAAAAAATGTATAGAACTAAACCTCACCCCTAAATACGTACCAATTAAAACCGTACCGAACACACCAGCCTCGATCATTTCAACTAAACAAGCCAAAGCGCTTTGGATAAAAAACGAATTAAGATTTGCATACATAAGAAAGCAAAAAATTAACCAACAATTATACGACATTCAATTGCAACTAAGTAATTTCTGGCACGCAGCCCAATGGGACAGCTTCACCGAACACCTACATGACACCATCAAAATCAGAGCAACGAGGAAGCATGAAACGCTAGAAAATAAATTAAGAAAACTAGGAGAAACACAGAACCATCAATCTAACGAACAACACACGAATAACAATAATTCAATTTCCACAGCAGAGTAAACAACAGAACGAACGTAACCTTTTCTCAAGGTGAAATGAATATGTTAGGCAAAGGTTTGAAATACAACTGCACAGACGCACACACGAACCACAATATAAAACAGTTAATCACAGATATTGAGATAGCCAGTCACAAGCTCCCAGCAGAAGACAGGGAATTAACCAAAAATCTCGCCACCAACGAAGCCAAAAAAATCCTCAAACGAGAGGGCGATAGCAATAACATTCAAAACAACAAACAAATCAAAGAAATAAAGTCGTTGAAACAAAAAATAAAAGAACATGACTTAATCATCACAAAAGCAGATAAGGGAAACACTACAGTAATTTTGAACAAAACAGAATACATTGAAAAAACAGTCGAATTCCTAAACAACAACGAAATCAAGGAATTAACAAAAGACCCCACCAACAAATTCCAAAAACAAATAAAAAGTGCGCTAAAAGAAACAGAATACATACTGACCAAAGCTGAAAAATCAAAACTAATAAACATGAACCCGAAAATACCGTCATTGAGGGGACAACCAAAAATACACAAAAAGGAATGCCCAATGAGACCAATAGTCAATTGTAGGAATGCCCCTAATTACAAAATCAGCAAAGAGTTACTAAAAATCTTAAAATGCCGTCTTTCCAACGACAAAAACAACTCTGTAAAGAACACAACAGAACTAGTAACAGCATTGAACACCCTACAAATGAAACCTAGCTTCAGGCTAGTATCCTTCGACGTAACTAACATGTACACCAATATTCCGATTATTGAAGCAATCAACACTATCGAAAACAACTTAAAATCCAACAATTCGGTAAAAGAAATTGAAGAGATTGTGAGATTACTGAGGGTCGTTCTCACCCAAAACGTGTTTCAATTCGACAATAAAATATACACACAGAGAGAAGGCCTAGCAATGGGATCGCCACTAAGTGGGTTAATCGCTGACATCTTCATCAATGCACTAGAAAATGCGTTCTTAGAAAAGACTTCAACAAAGGGAATAGTAATATGGAAAAGATACGTAGATGATGTAATCTGCATCTACGATACTGAACTAACAAGCGAAGAAACAATTCTCCAATCCATTAATAGCCTTCACCATTCTATCAAATTCACTAAGGAATCCGAAATAGACCGGAAAATAAATTATCTCGATATAACTATTGAACGTAAAGACAACGACCTTTCATATTCCATATTCCGGAAAGCAACACAAACCTCGCATGCAATCGACAATCAGTCTAATCACCCCAGTACGCACAAACTAGCGGGTTTCAATTCAATGGTGGACAGGGCTTTAAACATACCCATGTCAAAAGACAACTATAATAAGGAAATAAGAACTATTATGCAAATAGCAAAGGAAAACAACTTCTCGCCAAGCAAAATAAATCAAATTATAGCCAAACATAAAAATAAAGATAAAACGATTCCCAAACCGGACAGTAATGAGAAAAAATTTGCGCGTTTCAACTATGTGAATGCGAATACATATAAAATCACTAACCTATTCAAAAAGCAAGGCATAAAGATAGCTTTCACGACGAAAAACACAACCGCTAGGCACCTCCTAAATAGTAATCTAAATAAACGTGACCCGTATTCAAGGTCAGGGGTATATTCTATAACGTGCCAAGACACCGATTGTCAAGCTAATTACATCGGGCAGAGTGGAAGGCGAGTAGACACACGTTATAATGAACATAGAAATGCGATAAGATACGGAACACATTCAGCCGTGTGCGAACATATGTGTGACGCAGGGCATAGCTTTACCAACATAGAGTCGGACCTTAAAATAATCCATCACGAATCGAAAGGCAGAGCTCTTGACATAAAGGAAGCAATCGAGATACACCTAGCCAAACGAAACAATCCCAACAATCTAAATGAACACACGTTCATGGAGAGCTCACCCCTCTTCACGCTACTAAAAAACACACCCTGTCGGAAACAAAACACAATTTAGCGACTCAGCCAAGCTAGATAAAAAAGGGGGGAAATTAGGGGTTTTTTAATAGGTAAATGTTATCTGGATCAGGTGTACGATGTACTTTTCTTCTGCAATAAACCAAGGCCCATATTAGAGGCAGTATTAAAGGTGCCGGGTCGTCCTCATAAGACCGTCAACGCTTAGTTCGAATGGGTTATGCTCCACGCGTGGCGAGGACTAATCCACGGTCTTTAATAGTTGTAGATCCACCTCATTCAATAACATACATCTTATCTAGGTTGGCAACACCTCACATAAACACATCGCGATCACTCCCCACAGCACGTAGGGACAGGGGGGGAAGGCAGGGAAAAACCAGTCGTTAAGATAACCACCGCAGTCGACCGCACAGCGAGTTCAAGTGAGCACGGAAACTGCGAATAGCTGTAGTACGGAAGACAATCAGATAAGTAGTTAGCCTAAAATTTTATAGTTTAACCATAGTTTACAACCATATAATCTCTCTAAAGTACAATCTCCGGATAGCCATCACCATTTAGCATTTCACCTAACATATATACTGCATTTAGCATACACTGACAGTTGCAGTACCAATACTGCAACTAAATAATTGTACATATTGTAAATATTTTCACCTGTATTTCAAACATAGATTTTATAGCCTAAGTGTATTGGATCTGATGATGATCGCTTGACGATCGAAACTGGTCATCCTAGTGTTTTATTAATCGCATGTAATTTATTTCAGGATTAGGGCATAACCCATCTCTTTTGGGTACATTCGTGTTGACCGACTGAAAAGCACTAAACTCTTGTTTACTAAGGCAACACTGAAAATATGGCTTCAAACACCACAATGTTCACGGCTAGTCAGGCAAATCGTGAAGCCAAGAAATTCAAATCACTCAGGCTTAAACTCATGAATTTAGACAAGTCAATTTGGTTCAACAAAAAATGTATAGAACTAAACCTCACCCCTAAATACGTACCAATTAAAACCGTACCGAACACACCAGCCTCGATCATTTCAACTAAACAAGCCAAAGCGCTTTGGATAAAAAACGAATTAAGATTTGCATACATAAGAAAGCAAAAAATTAACCAACAATTATACGACATTCAATTGCAACTAAGTAATTTCTGGCACGCAGCCCAATGGGACAGCTTCACCGAACACCTACATGACACCATCAAAATCAGAGCAACGAGGAAGCATGAAACGCTAGAAAATAAATTAAGAAAACTAGGAGAAACACAGAACCATCAATCTAACGAACAACACACGAATAACAATAATTCAATTTCCACAGCAGAGTAAACAACAGAACGAACGTAACCTTTTCTCAAGGTGAAATGAATATGTTAGGCAAAGGTTTGAAATACAACTGCACAGACGCACACACGAACCACAATATAAAACAGTTAATCACAGATATTGAGATAGCCAGTCACAAGCTCCCAGCAGAAGACAGGGAATTAACCAAAAATCTCGCCACCAACGAAGCCAAAAAAATCCTCAAACGAGAGGGCGATAGCAATAACATTCAAAACAACAAACAAATCAAAGAAATAAAGTCGTTGAAACAAAAAATAAAAGAACATGACTTAATCATCACAAAAGCAGATAAGGGAAACACTACAGTAATTTTGAACAAAACAGAATACATTGAAAAAACAGTCGAATTCCTAAACAACAACGAAATCAAGGAATTAACAAAAGACCCCACCAACAAATTCCAAAAACAAATAAAAAGTGCGCTAAAAGAAACAGAATACATACTGACCAAAGCTGAAAAATCAAAACTAATAAACATGAACCCGAAAATACCGTCATTGAGGGGACAACCAAAAATACACAAAAAGGAATGCCCAATGAGACCAATAGTCAATTGTAGGAATGCCCCTAATTACAAAATCAGCAAAGAGTTACTAAAAATCTTAAAATGCCGTCTTTCCAACGACAAAAACAACTCTGTAAAGAACACAACAGAACTAGTAACAGCATTGAACACCCTACAAATGAAACCTAGCTTCAGGCTAGTATCCTTCGACGTAACTAACATGTACACCAATATTCCGATTATTGAAGCAATCAACACTATCGAAAACAACTTAAAATCCAACAATTCGGTAAAAGAAATTGAAGAGATTGTGAGATTACTGAGGGTCGTTCTCACCCAAAACGTGTTTCAATTCGACAATAAAATATACACACAGAGAGAAGGCCTAGCAATGGGATCGCCACTAAGTGGGTTAATCGCTGACATCTTCATCAATGCACTAGAAAATGCGTTCTTAGAAAAGACTTCAACAAAGGGAATAGTAATATGGAAAAGATACGTAGATGATGTAATCTGCATCTACGATACTGAACTAACAAGCGAAGAAACAATTCTCCAATCCATTAATAGCCTTCACCATTCTATCAAATTCACTAAGGAATCCGAAATAGACCGGAAAATAAATTATCTCGATATAACTGTTGAACGTAAAGACAACGACCTTTCATATTCCATATTCCGGAAAGCAACACAAACCTCGCATGCAATCGACAATCAGTCTAATCACCCCAGTACGCACAAACTAGCGGGTTTCAATTCAATGGTGCACAGGGCTTTAAACATACCCATGTCAAAAGACAACTATAATAAGGAAATAAGAACTATTATGCAAATAGCAAAGGAAAACAACTTCTCGCCAAGCAAAATAAATCAAATTATAGCCAAACATAAAAATAAAGATAAAACGATTCCCAAACCGGACAGTAATGAGAAAAAATTTGCGCGTTTCAACTATGTGAATGCGAATACATATAAAATCACTAACCTATTCAAAAAGCAAGGCATAAAGATAGCTTTCACGACGAAAAACACAACCGCTAGGCACCTCCTAAATAGTAATCTAAATAAACGTGACCCGTATTCAAGGTCAGGGGTATATTCTATAACGTGCCAAGACACCGATTGTCAAGCTAATTACATCGGGCAGAGTGGAAGGCGAGTAGACACACGTTATAATGAACATAGAAATGCGATAAGATACGGAACACATTCAGCCGTGTGCGAACATATGTGTGACGCAGGGCATAGCTTTACCAACATAGAGTCGGACCTTAAAATAATCCATCACGAATCGAAAGGCAGAGCTCTTGACATAAAGGAAGCAATCGAGATACACCTAGCCAAACGAAACAATCCCAACAATCTAAATGAACACACGTTCATGGAGAGCTCACCCCTCTTCACGCTACTAAAAAACACACCCTGTCGGAAACAAAACACAATTTAGCGACACAGCCAAGCTAGATAAAAAAGGGGGGAAATTAGGGGTTTTTTAATAGGTAAATGTTATCTGGATCAGGTGTACGATGTACTTTTCTTCTGCAATAAACCAAGGCCCATATTAGAGGCAGTATTAAAGGTGCCGGGACGTCCTCATAAGACCGTCAACGCTTAGTTCGAATGGGTTATGCTCCACGCGTGGCGAGGACTAATCCACGGTCTTTAATAGTTGTAGATCCACCTCATTCAATAACATACATCTTATCTAGGTTGGCAACACCTCACATAAACACATCGCGATCACTCCCCACAGCACGTAGGGACAGGGGGGGAAGGCAGGGAAAAACCAGTCGTTAAGATAACCACCGCAGTCGACCGCACAGCGAGTTCAAGTGAGCACGGAAACTGCGAATAGCTGTAGTACGGAAGACAATCAGATAAGTAGTTAGCCTAAAATTTTATAGTTTAACCATAGTTTACAACCATATAATCTCTCTAAAGTACAATCTCCGGATAGCCATCACCATTTAGCATTTCACCTAACATATATACTGCATTTAGCATACACTGACAGTTGCAGTACCAATACTGCAACTAAATAATTGTACATATTGTAAATATTTTCACCTGTATTTCAAACATAGATTTTATAGCCTAAGTGTATTGGATCTGATGATGATCGCTTGACGATCGAAACTGGTCATCCTAGTGTTTTATTAATCGCATGTAATTTATTTCAGGATTAGGGCATAACCCATCTCTTTTGGGTACATTCGTGTTGACCGACTGAAAAGCACTAAACTCTTGTTTACTAAGGCAACACTGAAAATATGGCTTCAAACACCACAATGTTCACGGCTAGTCAGGCAAATCGTGAAGCCAAGAAATTCAAATCACTCAGGCTTAAACTCATGAATTTAGACAAGTCAATTTGGTTCAACAAAAAATGTATAGAACTAAACCTCACCCCTAAATACGTACCAATTAAAACCGTACCGAACACACCAGCCTCGATCATTTCAACTAAACAAGCCAAAGCGCTTTGGATAAAAAACGAATTAAGATTTGCATACATAAGAAAGCAAAAAATTAACCAACAATTATACGACATTCAATTGCAACTAAGTAATTTCTGGCACGCAGCCCAATGGGACAGCTTCACCGAACACCTACATGACACCATCAAAATCAGAGCAACGAGGAAGCATGAAACGCTAGAAAATAAATTAAGAAAACTAGGAGAAACACAGAACCATCAATCTAACGAACAACACACGAATAACAATAATTCAATTTCCACAGCAGAGTAAACAACAGAACGAACGTAACCTTTTCTCAAGGTGAAATGAATATGTTAGGCAAAGGTTTGAAATACAACTGCACAGACGCACACACGAACCACAATATAAAACAGTTAATCACAGATATTGAGATAGCCAGTCACAAGCTCCCAGCAGAAGACAGGGAATTAACCAAAAATCTCGCCACCAACGAAGCCAAAAAAATCCTCAAACGAGAGGGCGATAGCAATAACATTCAAAACAACAAACAAATCAAAGAAATAAAGTCGTTGAAACAAAAAATAAAAGAACATGACTTAATCATCACAAAAGCAGATAAGGGAAACACTACAGTAATTTTGAACAAAACAGAATACATTGAAAAAACAGTCGAATTCCTAAACAACAACGAAATCAAGGAATTAACAAAAGACCCCACCAACAAATTCCAAAAACAAATAAAAAGTGCGCTAAAAGAAACAGAATACATACTGACCAAAGCTGAAAAATCAAAACTAATAAACATGAACCCGAAAATACCGTCATTGAGGGGACAACCAAAAATACACAAAAAGGAATGCCCAATGAGACCAATAGTCAATTGTAGGAATGCCCCTAATTACAAAATCAGCAAAGAGTTACTAAAAATCTTAAAATGCCGTCTTTCCAACGACAAAAACAACTCTGTAAAGAACACAACAGAACTAGTAACAGCATTGAACACCCTACAAATGAAACCTAGCTTCAGGCTAGTATCCTTCGACGTAACTAACATGTACACCAATATTCCGATTATTGAAGCAATCAACACTATCGAAAACAACTTAAAATCCAACAATTCGGTAAAAGAAATTGAAGAGATTGTGAGATTACTGAGGGTCGTTCTCACCCAAAACGTGTTTCAATTCGACAATAAAATATACACACAGAGAGAAGGCCTAGCAATGGGATCGCCACTAAGTGGGTTAATCGCTGACATCTTCATCAATGCACTAGAAAATGCGTTCTTAGAAAAGACTTCAACAAAGGGAATAGTAATATGGAAAAGATACGTAGATGATGTAATCTGCATCTACGATACTGAACTAACAAGCGAAGAAACAATTCTCCAATCCATTAATAGCCTTCACCATTCTATCAAATTCACTAAGGAATCCGAAATAGACCGGAAAATAAATTATCTCGATATAACTGTTGAACGTAAAGACAACGACCTTTCATATTCCATATTCCGGAAAGCAACACAAACCTCGCATGCAATCGACAATCAGTCTAATCACCCCAGTACGCACAAACTAGCGGGTTTCAATTCAATGGTGCACAGGGCTTTAAACATACCCATGTCAAAAGACAACTATAATAAGGAAATAAGAACTATTATGCAAATAGCAAAGGAAAACAACTTCTCGCCAAGCAAAATAAATCAAATTATAGCCAAACATAAAAATAAAGATAAAACGATTCCCAAACCGGACAGTAATGAGAAAAAATTTGCGCGTTTCAACTATGTGAATGCGAATACATATAAAATCACTAACCTATTCAAAAAGCAAGGCATAAAGATAGCTTTCACGACGAAAAACACAACCGCTAGGCACCTCCTAAATAGTAATCTAAATAAACGTGACCCGTATTCAAGGTCAGGGGTATATTCTATAACGTGCCAAGACACCGATTGTCAAGCTAATTACATCGGGCAGAGTGGAAGGCGAGTAGACACACGTTATAATGAACATAGAAATGCGATAAGATACGGAACACATTCAGCCGTGTGCGAACATATGTGTGACGCAGGGCATAGCTTTACCAACATAGAGTCGGACCTTAAAATAATCCATCACGAATCGAAAGGCAGAGCTCTTGACATAAAGGAAGCAATCGAGATACACCTAGCCAAACGAAACAATCCCAACAATCTAAATGAACACACGTTCATGGAGAGCTCACCCCTCTTCACGCTACTAAAAAACACACCCTGTCGGAAACGAAACACAATTTAGCGACACAGCCAAGCTAGATAAAAAAGGGGGGAAATTAGGGTTTTTTTAATAGGTAAATGTTATCTGGATCAGGTGTACGATGTACTTTTCTTCTGCAATAAACCAAGGTCCATATTAGAGGCAGTATTAAAGGTGCCGGGACGTCCTCATAAGACCGTCAACGCTTAGTTCGAATGGGTTATGCTCCACGCGTGGCGAGGACTAATCCACGGTCTTTAATAGTTGTAGATCCACCTCATTCAATAACATACATCTTATCTAGGTTGGCAACACCTCACATAAACACATCGCGATCACTCCCCACAGCACGTAGGGACAGGGGGGGAAGGCAGGGAAAAACCAGTCGTTAAGATAACCACCGCAGTCGACCGCACAGCGAGTTCAAGTGAGCACGGAAACTGCGAATAGCTGTAGTACGGAAGACAATCAGATAAGTAGTTAGCCTAAAATTTTATAGTTTAACCATAGTTTACAACCATATAATCTCTCTAAAGTACAATCTCCGGATAGCCATCACCATTTAGCATTTCACCTAACATATATACTGCATTTAGCATACACTGACAGTTGCAGTACCAATACTGCAACTAAATAATTGTACATATTGTAAATATTTTCACCTGTATTTCAAACATAGATTTTATAGCCTAAGTGTATTGGATCTGATGATGATCGCTTGACGATCGAAACTGGTCATCCTAGTGTTTTATTAATCGCATGTAATTTATTTCAGGATTAGGGCATAACCCATCTCTTTTGGGTACATTCGTGTTGACCGACTGAAAAGCACTAAACTCTTGTTTACTAAGGCAACACTGAAAATATGGCTTCAAACACCACAATGTTCACGGCTAGTCAGGCAAATCGTGAAGCCAAGAAATTCAAATCACTCAGGCTTAAACTCATGAATTTAGACAAGTCAATTTGGTTCAACAAAAAATGTATAGAACTAAACCTCACCCCTAAATACGTACCAATTAAAACCGTACCGAACACACCAGCCTCGATCATTTCAACTAAACAAGCCAAAGCGCTTTGGATAAAAAACGAATTAAGATTTGCATACATAAGAAAGCAAAAAATTAACCAACAATTATACGACATTCAATTGCAACTAAGTAATTTCTGGCACGCAGCCCAATGGGACAGCTTCACCGAACACCTACATGACACCATCAAAATCAGAGCAACGAGGAAGCATGAAACGCTAGAAAATAAATTAAGAAAACTAGGAGAAACACAGAACCATCAATCTAACGAACAACACACGAATAACAATGAATTCAATTTCCACAGCAGAGTAAACAACAGAACGAACGTAACCTTTTCTCAAGGTGAAATGAATATGTTAGACAAAGGTTTGAAATACAACTGCACAGACGCACACACGAACCACAATATAAAACAGTTAATCACAGATATTGAGATAGCCAGTCACAAGCTCCCAGCAGAAGACAGGGAATTAACCAAAAATCTCGCCACCAACGAAGCCAAAAAAATCCTCAAACGAGAGGGCGATAGCAATAACATTCAAAACAACAAACAAATCAAAGAAATAAAGTCGTTGAAACAAAAAATAAAAGAACATGACTTAATCATCACAAAAGCAGATAAGGGAAACACTACAGTAATTTTGAACAAAACAGAATACATTGAAAAAACAGTCGAATTCCTAAACAACAACGAAATCAAGGAATTAACAAAAGACCCCACCAACAAATTCCAAAAACAAATAAAAAGTGCGCTAAAAGAAACAGAATACATACTGACCAAAGCTGAAAAATCAAAACTAATAAACATGAACCCGAAAATACCGTCATTGAGGGGACAACCAAAAATACACAAAAAGGAATGCCCAATGAGACCAATAGTCAATTGTAGGAATGCCCCTAATTACAAAATCAGCAAAGAGTTACTAAAAATCTTAAAATGCCGTCTTTCCAACGACAAAAACAACTCTGTAAAGAACACAACAGAACTAGTAACAGCATTGAACACCCTACAAATGAAACCTAGCTTCAGGCTAGTATCCTTCGACGTAACTAACATGTACACCAATATTCCGATTATTGAAGCAATCAACACTATCGAAAACAACTTAAAATCCAACAATTCGGTAAAAGAAATTGAAGAGATTGTGAGATTACTGAGGGTCGTTCTCATCCAAAACGTGTTTCAATTCGACAATAAAATATACACACAGAGAGAAGGCCTAGCAATGGGATCGCCACTAAGTGGGTTAATCGCTGACATCTTCATCAATGCACTAGAAAATGCGTTCTTAGAAAAGACTTCAACAAAGGGAATAGTAATATGGAAAAGATACGTAGATGATGTAATCTGCATCTACGATACTGAACTAACAAGCGAAGAAACAATTCTCCAATCCATTAATAGCCTTCACCATTCTATCAAATTCACTAAGGAATCCGAAATAGACCGGAAAATAAATTATCTCGATATAACTATTGAACGTAAAGACAACGACCTTTCATATTCCATATTCCGGAAAGCAACACAAACCTCGCATGCAATCGACAATCAGTCTAATCACCCCAGTACGCACAAACTAGCGGGTTTCAATTCAATGGTGCACAGGGCTTTAAACATACCCATGTCAAAAGACAACTATAATAAGGAAATAAGAACTATTATGCAAATAGCAAAGGAAAACAACTTCTCGCCAAGCAAAATAAATCAAATTATAGTCAAACATAAAAATAAAGATAAAACGATTCCCAAACCGGACAGTAATGAGAAAAAATTTGCGCGTTTCAACTATGTGAATGCGAATACATATAAAATCACTAACCTATTCAAAAAGCAATGCATAAAGATAGCTTTCACGACGAAAAACACAACCGCTAGGCACCTCCTAAATAGTAATCTAAATAAACGTGACCCGTATTCAAGGTCAGGGGTATATTCTATAACGTGCCAAGACACCGATTGTCAAGCTAATTACATCGGGCAGAGTGGAAGGCGAGTAGACACACGTTATAATGAACATAGAAATGCGATAAGATACGGAACACATTCAGCCGTGTGCGAACATATGTGTGATGCAGGGCATAGCTTTACCAACATAGAGTCGGACCTTAAAATAATCCATCACGAATCGAAAGGCAGAGCTCTTGACATAAAGGAAGCAATCGAGATACACCTAGCCAAACGAAACAATCCCAACAATCTAAATGAACACACGTTCATGGAGAGCTCACCCCTCTTCACGCTACTAAAAAACACACCCTATCGGAAACAAAACACAATTTAGCGACACAGCCAAGCTAGATAAAAAAGGGGGGAAATTAGGGGTTTTTTAATAGGTAAATGTTATCTGGATCAGGTGTACGATGTACTTTTCTTCTGCAATAAACCAAGGCCCATATTAGAGGCAGTATTAAAGGTGCCGGGACGTCCTCATAAGACCGTCAACGCTTAGTTCGAATGGGTTATGCTCCACGCGTGGCGAGGACTAATCCACGGTCTTTAATAGTTGTAGATCCACCTCATTCAATAACATACATCTTATCTAGGTTGGCAACACCTCACATAAACACATCGCGATCACTCCCCACAGCACGTAGGGACAGGGGGGGAAGGCAGGGAAAAACCAGTCGTTAAGATAACCACCGCAGTCGACCGCACAGCGAGTTCAAGTGAGCACGGAAACTGCGAATAGCTGTAGTACGGAAGACAATCAGATAAGTAGTTAGCCTAAAATTTTATAGTTTAACCATAGTTTACAACCATATAATCTCTCTAAAGTACAATCTCCGGATAGCCATCACCATTTAGCATTTCACCTAACATATATACTGCATTTAGCATACACTGACAGTTGCAGTACCAATACTGCAACTAAATAATTGTACATATTGTAAATATTTTCACCTGTATTTCAAACATAGATTTTATAGCCTAAGTGTATTGGATCTGATGATGATCGCTTGACGATCGAAACTGGTCATCCTAGTGTTTTATTAATCGCATGTAATTTATTTCAGGATTAGGGCATAACCCATCTCTTTTGGGTACATTCGTGTTGACCGACTGAAAAGCACTAAACTCTTGTTTACTAAGGCAACACTGAAAATATGGCTTCAAACACCACAATGAAGTTCAATAACTTATCCACTTGTATTGAGTACTCTAATAAGAAACTAGCAGGACTAGTCATTGATTTACCATATGTGGTCCAAATTATTCGGCCTGTGGAGACGAGATATGGATAGTGGTGGACATTATCATTGAAGATGAAGTAACAAGTGTATTTCTTCCAGCAGTATTTGCAAAACTAAGCGCATCAGACATCGATCAACTAAACTCAATGGGAGGCTCACTGATGATGGTGTATTAGGGGTTGAAGAACCGCTCACATCAAGTCATTTTGAAACGGTACTCGGAGGCAAACTGATGACGGTGTATTTGGGGTTGAAGAACCGCTCACATCAACATGTTTTTAAAACAGTATTTTTTTGGATTATATATGTATTGATTGATATAACGATTAATATATTTATTTAGTTGCTAATTATTTCTTAATTTGTTTAATTTTTCAGATTATCTAAAAACTAATAAAAGGAACAGCATAATGAAGTGGACAACTGTTAATTTCCTGAGTGGAACTCAACATCGATCGCACCCGCTAATAGAGTATCATCGTGTATGCTTTCAACAGCCAGAAGAAGAGGAAGAAGATGATAATGAGGTGAGTCGTAATGAGAAAGCAGCTTGTTTTAACAAATGGACATCTTCGAGTGGAATTTCAACATTTTCAGTCTACGTTACTAATGTTAGCAAATCAGATGATAGTCAGCGAGAGGTGACAGAAACAGTTCTAAGATATCTATTGAAAGAATTATGTGAAGATGAACATATAATTGTTTCTTCGGATACAATACATTTGATGAGGTTTACAAAATTAATTTTCCATGACTTGTTACGATGAAACGAAATTGAATGAGTATAGAAACAAATTGCTTGGTAAACTTCAGGATGAATTTCCTTTTGAAGCCGTTCATTGTTCATTGGAGATTACAGGCAGTAATTTATATCAATGGCTTGAATATACTTTAAAAGATTATAGGTTTTTTGGTAAACCGATGTTACAGGAACTGCTGGTGGTGTATTAACAATAGTGCAAATTGGACATATGCTTAGACATCAGTGATGGTACACCAACTGTTGGTGGTGTATTAACATTAGTGCAAATTGGACAATTGCTTAGACATCAACAACAATGGCCTCACCTCCTAGCAAACGTAGAAAGGTTGATATTGTAATACACAATAATAGTGAAAATATAAGAAACCAATTGGACAATGCATTTGAAAGTGTTTCTACTTTTAGAAGTGAGCTAAACGGTGCTATGTCAGTATCATACCAAATAGGGGAAAACACTCAAACCGACTTGATTGAGAACAGTGATGAGTTGATTGAATGTTGGAGAGTTATTAGTGAGCACATATTGCAACAAGCTGTGAATTTCGAAGAAATTACAATTCAAATAAAGGATGAATCTTTCTTGAGTTGTGAGTTAATTGAAACGGCATTCAATTCTAGAGTGTACACACTTGCTGTTTCAAATGTTAAGAATGAGTTTTTGGATCCTCGCGAATTTTTAGCAAATGCTAATATTTGGTTTACAAAGTATGTTAAGAAAGCGTTAACTGTACAAGCTTTAAAGGTGAATTCAGTTTTGTGTGCACAATATGTGCTTCGCGACATATCAGAAACAAAATATTTTGCTATAAAAAATGAAGTAGTTTTCGAGTATACTGATTTAAATGAATTTTATAATAATCATATCATTGATGGTACATTGACAAAAATGAGCGAATTTGAAGCAAACGGTTCTGGGTGGGCTTTAGAAAAAATTCATAGTTTGAGAATTAATATAAATAAATATGTCGGATTTCAAGTAGGAATGTCCAATACTAGTCGATTGCCTGAAGTAATAGTCAATAAACATGCAGTGCTAAATTTGCATGATACAAAGGAAGCTTGTTTTGCGTGGAGTGTGGTTGCTGGTTTGTATCCAAAAACTCGAAACGTGAGTCATCTTTCTTCCTATCCTAATTACAGAGATGTTTTAAATTTAGATGGTATTCCAATTCCGATGGAAATGAAATATTTAAACAAGTTTGAAAACCAAAACAATATTTCTGTAAATGTGTATGGAGCACAATATGATGAAAACAATTGGTTATGTATGGGAACAAACGAAGTAAAAGGAAAAAACCTTTTAGTATTGTACCTTTGTATGTATCAGATAAAGTATATGAAAGGAGTGTGGACTTATTGATGTTGCAGATTGGAAACAGTGAAAGTTATCACTTTTGTTTAATTAGAAATCTTGCTCGCCTTGTGCGTTCAAGCGTCACTAGCATTCAGAGACGGATGTATATATGTAGACGTTGTTTGTCATATTATTTTATTGAGGATGAGTTAAATGTTCACTTTGCAGACTGTAAACAGTTTCCTGTTGCAAAAAGCATAATCCAACTGATGAACAAAGATTTGTTAATTTTACAGAATTTAAAGTTAAAGATACAGTTCCATTGAAAATATATGCAGACACTGAATGCGTTTTGACTCCAATTTCCTCTTGTTTTCCAAATAGTGAAATGCCTAACTCTACCTTAACACAGAAACATATTCCTTACAGCATTTCTTTATACCTTCATTGTAATTTTGATAGTGAATTGTGTAGTTTCAAACTCTTTAGGGGAAATAATTGCATTGAATTTTTTGTAAAGGAACTTTATAGTATTGTGGATAAACTTCAAAAATATTACTTATCGGCTAATGAACTCAAAGTACGCGATCATTGTCACATAACTGGAAAATATAGAGGAAGCGCACACAATCGATGTAATTTAAATTACAAAGTAAAAAAGGTCTTGCCTATAGCATTTCATAATGTAACGGCCTATGATGGACATTTTATAATTAAAGAAATTTGTGAGAAACAAGATGGAGAGGTGTTACATAATCCTGGTCGTATATGTTTGTTGGCAGTGAATATGGAACGTTATAAAGGGTTTACAAAATATGTAGGGGTTAAGAATGGATTCATTCAGTTAAGATTTATCGATAAATATAATTTCTTGTCCTGTTCACTAGATCAATGTTCATCTTCGTTAAGTGAAGATTCAAAGCAAATAACTCGACGTTATTTTAATGATGATGCACAGTTTCGACTTACTGCGAGAAAATGCGTGTTTCCATATGAATACGACACGAGTATGGATGTACTTAACGAAACTAAATTACCTGAAATATCCAAGTTTTATAGCAGTCTTTATGATCAAAAAATATCGAATGAAGAGTATGAGTTTGCTCAATCGGTGTGGGTAACGTTTTCCTGTCAAACATTAGGATAATACGCCGATTTGTATTTAAAAGTTGACACACTTCTTTTGGCGGATGTCTTTGAAAATTTTAGATCGAATGACATGGAAACTTATGTCATTGATGCAGCTCATTTTTACACTGCTCCATCTATGTCCTGGTGTGCAATGAAAAAGATAACCAACGTTCAACTTGAATTGCTTCAAGATATTGATATGTTACACTTTTATGAACGATCTATTCGAGGAGGAAATGTTCAGTGTATAACACGACATGCGATTGCTAATAATAAGTATATGAAAACTTATGATGAGAAAAAGCAAGAGTCCTACATAATGTACTTTGACGTTAATAATTTATATGGATATGCGATGATGGAATATCTTCCAACGGGTGGCTTTAAATGGGTTGCAAATGTTGAAGGGTTTGATGTTTTAACTATTGATGATACTTCAGAAATTGGATATATTTTGGAAGTAGATTTGACTTATCCTCGAGAGTTACATGAAAAACATTCAGATTACCCTCTATGACCCGAAAAGTTGACAAAGCTAATGGCTACCCTAGATAATAAAGAACGTTATGTTTTGCATTACAGAATGTTAAAGCAATGTATTCAACTAGGAATGACATTAGATCGTATTCACAGAATAATTGAATTCAATCAGAGCCAATGGTTAAAACCATATATTGATGTTAACACAGAGAAACGAAAACCTGCAAAAAATGTTTTTTTAAATAAATTGATGAATAATGCAATTTTTGGTCGTTCACTGATGAATGTGAGGAAGTTAAGGGACATCAAATGGGTCACCAAATGGCATGGACCTCATGGTGCTAGGTCTTTAATAGCCAAGGCTAATTTTAAACATAAAATTATATTCGATGAACAATGTATGGTCATCGAGATGAGCAGACTAAAGATTTTCACAATCAACCAGTATATGTTGGTGCATCTATATTAGATTTGTCTAAATGTAAAATGAATGACTTTCATTACAATGTTATTTTAGCAAATCCTGAATCAAATGTGAGGTTGTTATACACAGACACTGATAATTTTATGTATATATTCTATTTTGATATTTATGAGTTCATGAAACAGCATTCAAATTTGTTTGATACTGGAACCTATGAAACAAACAATCCTTTTGGCATTGTGAAACAAAATAAAGGTGAAATTGGTTTAATGAAAGATGAACATGCTGGAAGGATTGTTGAAGAATTTGTGGGGTTAAGACCCAAAATGTATGCAATAAAATTGTGTGATGAAATGAATAGCTTGTGTAAGGCTAAAGGCATTAAGAAGAGTGTGAGTAAAAGTATGAATATTGATGGGTATCGAAAGTGTCTTAATAACAGAGCTCAAGTCAACAAATTTCAAGTTTGTATAATTTCAAAATCTCATTCTGTATTTACTGTTCGGCAAAATAAGTTGGCAATTTCATCAAACGATGATAAAAGACACATATTTGAAAACGGAATTGTTACTTTACCATTTGGTCATTTTTCTCTGAAAAATGATTAGAAACAAATTTGAGATTAAAGCACTTCATCTCACTTTATTTCTTTCACACACACACACACACTTTTATTCTGTTAATAATACTAATTTTTGTGTGTTCCTTTGCTTATGAAAAAAAAGAATAAATAATAACCCAAATTTTGGGTGTATTATTTAAAACACCTCCCCCCCCCCACAATTCCCATTTTCCAGAAATATATATATATATATGTATAATTACTTTATATTACATATCATTTAGTAATGGTGCGTTGTAAGAGGAGCAACTCTACCACTCAATATAATAGATCAGGAAGTGGATCAGTCGTGTACTTAATAAAACTATTGATAATTTACCCGTGGAATTACACATCCCGGGATATGAATATTGTGGACCAGGAACAAAATTAGAAAAGCGATTGAGCCGTGGTGATCCAGGAATAAATATATTAGATAAAGCGTGCAAAGAGCACGACATTGCTTACGCAAAGCATAAAGATTCAAACAAAAGAAGAGAGGCTGATGAAATTTTAGCTTCAAAAGATTGGTCTCGTGTAAAATCCTGTGACGCATCATTAGGAGAGAGAGCGGCTGCACTAACATTCGGTGGCATAATGAAAGCTAAGTCTAGGATTGGAGGAGGTAAGCGAAACTTAAATAAAAATAAAAAAACAGGAAAAGATTAAAAAAAAAGAACATCGAAAAAGCAAGGTGGTATTTTACCCCTACTTCCGATATTTGCAGCCTTGTTGGGCTTGGGGGGTCTAGCAGGCGGAGCAGCCGGGGTGGCGTCTGCTATAAACAAAGCGAAAGCTGCTCAAGAAGAATTAAAAGAAATGAAAACACACAATCGAATAATAGAAGCAATGCGAGGAAAAGGAGGTCAAGGCATTTATTTCAATCCTCCTGCATACAAAAGATAATTAACCAAATACCAAATAAAGCATTAAGTAATTTCGATTTAGCTAAATACGCACATCAATTAAAGATTCCAAATTTCAGAGGAGTCTTTATGCGAGATACGTTACCAAGATATCCTCGAAAAAATGAAAACTGTATTGTTAACCTTGAACCGATGGATAAATCCGGTTCACATTGGGTGGCTTTCAGTAAACGAGGAAAATATGTGCATTATTTTGATAGTATTGGTAATTTAAGACCACCATTAGAAATTTTAACATATCGTAAAAATTGCTATCTACAATATAATTGTCATTCATATCAAACGATTACTTCTTCGATTTGTGGACATTTATGTTTAGTCTTCTTGTATTGTATAAATAAGGGGAACATTTCAACATTTCAAAGATGGCTTTCGAAAGACGGGAAACTCTTGAAGGTAAAGGCTCGAAGATTGATGTTACATTGGAGAACCCGATTCATCTTGTAGGAGTAGAGTTTTTGAAATAGGACTTGCAGGATTGTATACATCTAATTCTATTCGAAATGTTACCAACAAAAATAATAAATTTCGCATTCATTTTACTAATTTTTTATCAATTTATTTAGTGGTACCACCAGGTATTTATGAATTTGAAGATCTAGCCTCAACATTTTACGATTTACTTAGTTATCACTCATTGTCGAAAATTATACCAAAACATTTAGAAAAAACAAATATGTATGTGGAAGAGGATATAGACGGAAAAAGAGACAACCGTCTCGTTTTGTCTTCTCCGTTTAATATTGATTTCACTGTAGCCAACAGTGTAGCAGGGCCTTTAGGTATTGAAAAGAAAGTTTACCCTAAAGAGAATAAAAGAGAAATTGAAATTGATAGAAATAGAATCGAAAATGAAGTAATAATTAGCGACAATAATAACGTTTTGGCTATAAAGTTGAACGAAGCGGATAGAGCGATTTTAATAATACTCAATGCAAGCTATACGTTAAAACAATTAAGTGTAAAGATTAATGAATTATTAGTTGAACATTTATTAGGTGACAAAGACAAATTCCCATCATTTTATATTAATTATGATAAAGTCTTTTATCATTGTAAACTACATTCGAAAATGTTTGCTATAGATTTTGGTGTTGCAGATTCTATTGCAGATTTGTTAGGATTTTCTCATAAAAAGTTCGAGGCAAACACAACTCATCATTCTGAATATATGATTAAAATTAACACTGTTAATAGTATTCGAGTATGTTGCAACCTTGTGCTTGGTACGAGTTCTTATTTGAACCATAGACACATTATTGGTTTTGTTAAACGATGTCATAGTTAAGTTGTTAACCACACAAAATGTATAACACGAATGGTCATTAAGCTCTTTTTGAAGTCGTATTTATAACTGAAAATAAACATCAAATCCATTGCGATATCGACCGTTTTGTAAATCGCTATCTTTATCGATAACCAAAAAGCCAAACTTAGAGTTTTGCCAACAATACGAACAAATTTCAAAGAACTGATCATAGCTCATATCTGTATTTACATGATCGTTATATACATGACGCAAGGTTGTTCCGTCTTGTTTAAAAAGAATTAAAAAATTAGCGTTATCTCTAATTAGATGTTTAGGTATACAAGAATATGTTTGACAAAGATAAAATACGTCAACGACGGGATGACGACCTCTACTGAAATAATCTTTCATGTGTTGTTGTTTATTGCTGGCTACATCATCAAAAACAAATATAGAGTTTTTTCTAGCCATTTCTGGAGGTATAACTTCATCATTATCGGAAAAAATCTCTTTTTATTTCTTTTATGGGGTAAAAGTGAAAAAGAAAGCATAGTGTTTTACTACCGAACACTATTCGATGTATCATTTGCGGTCCATCGAACTGTGGCAAAACAAACGTAATGCTAAATTCATTATGTCATAAAAATGGAGTTCGTTTTGAAAACATTTATATTTATTCTAAATCACTTGCTCGACTAAGTAAATATTAGGATGTTTTGTTCGTTGTAACTCTGCTTCATAAAATGCCCCAAATATCGGCAATTTTTATTATCTTTTAAAAGATATGTTCGTGGATTAGTATTTTGAACTTTATAGATTGTAAATAATTCCGTAGTCCAATTAGCTTCGTAACCCTTGCTGACATGATGTTGCAACTAAATCGTATGTTGATGTACAGATCATGTGTCTATATATTTTTCCGCTCAATTCTCCGCAGCTTGTTGGAACACTTTAAGATATGAAGGCTCGGGTTCCTTTTCTACGTAGTACTTTGTTGATGATAAGCTAGAGCAATATGGAAATCAACTAACAACAATAACAAGTCCAAAAACTTTTTAATTCAACATATTTACTTTGAAGATCATATCATTTTTCACTATTTCATATTATATAATTAATGTAAACCACAAATGATCAAACCAACACACGCAAGAAAGAAAAGAATGATTGTACTTACCCGTGCACAAGACCAGCATATTCAACTCTGCAAACAACACATTTGAAAAAAAAAGTAAAATTAACTCCCTTCACCCACTGTCCATTTAAGTTCGATTCAACTCACAACTCTTGGATCCCCAACAAAAATATCTTCAAATTACAACATTGTAAGTTTTGTTTTTTTAATTCATCGCAAAAATATTATTGTTATTATTGTTATTATTATTATTAATGTGTACTTCATCGTCCACTTCTTCTTCCATGTTCTCTTCCACACGCTCCCCAACACTCCCATCTTCTTCTCTTTCTTCTCTTTCCTCTTCTTCTTCAGCTAGAAGAGGAGGAAAATAAGCCATAACATCTTGCAGCCTCAGAGTTACATCACCGTCACTGAACATTCTCAGTCTGTTTATCATAACATCTAAAATCCTGTCAGTTAATCCGTTAAAGAAAATTTCCTGACAGTAAATTTCATCTTTAAAAATTTCCGACATTTCAATGTTGATGAGTTGTTTCTCCAATGCGGCGATGCTTCTGAAGATAGTATTTCTTCTTCCGCTTTCCTTGATGTTGCAAAGACGTTAAAATTCATCCGCCTCGCTTGGTCTTTTAGGACCCTGACTTTTTGAGCTCAATCAACTTCTCTAACAAAGTGTTGCACAAAGACATGGTGAACTAGTGCATCATGATATAAAACTCGGTGTTATATACTATGAAGTTAAAGCTGCAAAAAGCTCTTTTAAACATTTCACATGGAGCTCTGGGAATCGACATCCAATCTCGTTCTCTCATTAAAAATTACAGACTTGACTAATGACGGCTATGAATCTAAAAACAAACACACCAAGATTCATTTCACACTTGACTTATAAAACAGCGTAACCAGATTGAGACCATGAAGCAAGCCGGAACACAAAAAAATGTTAACATCATTTAAATTAAACAGACATAACATAGCGACAACGAGTAACACAAGTTCACTCCCACGCTCTGGTGATATATGGTGTACTTAAACCCACTCTAGCTTTACGACACCACTTTACTTATTTAGCAAGCGCGAGCAAAAAACTTTTAACAGCTGTGCACCACATGTGTGGAGAGTGCGGGCTGCTCTCACGGCTCGCCCGCCCGGCGCGAGCAAAAAAAAAAAACAGAACAGCTGCGCGCCACATGGCGGGTAGCAAGCCAGCTATGTTGACTGCCTCGCTCGTACAGTCCCATTCAAAAAGTTATGACACCCAAGATTCTCTCCACTCCCTTGAGCAAATACCAAAATATAAATCAATAATCAATCAATAATTAATAGCCATGATACACAGCTGACCTCTCCATGCGAACACAAGGCGTGGTGGTCATCCTAGCCATTAACCAATCACCTGATCCCCCCTGGACCACGTGCTCGCTCTAAGGGCCCATGACGTCACCCAAAGGGCTATGACGTCATCGCGATTACGCAATATTCAAAGTCTCAAGTTCCGTACTACTAACGTGCTCCCGCTTGAGCTCAGTCTTCAAATCGACGGTTTTGTGATCGACAATTTTAATTCGTTAGTGTTCGAAGAGGATGGCGGAGAATAGAGAAGATTGGCGAGTTGCTGAAAACCAGCCCCAGGGCTGTTAACTTAAGAGAGAGTGTTCGATGAACAGTTTTATCTGTGCATCGGGTTGAATTAAAATCCCAACTCAAAAATGTATACACGTACATATTTGAGTGGTGCACAAAAAGGAAAACTTGCCAAAACAGAAATTACCGATAAAGTGTGGTGTTAGAGAAAGTGCCAAAACTGACTAAATTTTTCCTTCGGAATGAAACCTCTTCAAATTCATCGGAAAATCATGAATCTGCCACTGGTGATGGATCAAACGAGCAAAACAAAACGAAAACTGGTCACGCAGAAGACCCAGATAATGATCCGGTCATTTCAAGGTTTCAAACATCCAGTTCTTCTTTCGAGGATGAAAATGAAACTGGACAACCAAGTGCCGACAATTTGAACCGTTTCACTGATCCAGGACATTGGGGAAAATTAACCAGTGAAGACATACAGTCAAAATTTGACTGGACCGTTTGAATCGTCCAAGCGTCGATATGATAAGGAATGAACGTCAAGATATTGCTCCCAAAATGTATTCTCAGGAAAGTAACCGAATGGAGAGAATACAAAACGAGATTGGCTCATTTATTCACCTGCGAAAGGTAAGCTTTGATTAACAATTGAGCCCTGCATGTATTTATGATACATTGACAGTTTTTGAAATGTTATGCTACTTTTATAAAAACGATTGCAAATTATGTTTTTTTTATTTTTCTGTTTTTGGAATTCTAGTTCAGTTTTATTCGTTTCCAGACTTCAATAAGTTCTCCCTTATGTGTAACAACGCGGTATTTTTGATCACCATATGCACTTCTGGTAGCTTGGTCCAAATTATCTGCAACGAGCGTATCACGCAAAGTATATTAAAACGCAACCACAACTTTAGAATTTTTGTAGAGAATAGGATCAAATGTTTTAGATCATTTTTGTTGATCAGTTTGCTTTTTTCGGAATTTTAGTCAATCGTATTCGTTTCAATTTTTTAAAATTATTATATAGTATAAACGCTTTTATTTAACTTTACTTATGGCAAATCAAATCTTGCAACAACAATTTTCAATATTTCTATCTTACCAAAACGAATCAAATTTTCCATAGTTGTGTAACTTGAATTTAAAAATAAATTGTTAAAAAAACGCTCTTTTAGTCCAAAAGAAATACGACCATACAACAAAATTTAAAAAACTACAAAAAAAACTGAAGCGAAAAAAATACAAAAAACAGTCAAAAGTGAATAAAAAGTTTTAATAAACGTTTTCAGTAAACTTAAAACGCAACGCAAATATATATATATATATATATATATATATATATATATATAAACATATAAAAAATTAGGTAAATTTATTAAATTCATTGATATTCAATAAAAGATCGAAATTTTTATGATGAATAAATGATGGAAAATACATCGTTTTTGGAGGGGTACGATGCTACTATTTAATCTCCAGACTAAAAGGGTTAACATTTCAGTTACGGGTTTTATGTCTTGAATACCGTTTAATTCATTTTTGTTCTCAAATTACAATAATATTTTTTTGTTTTATTTTCAGGCCGAGTCTATTGCTTTTTTTTTGAAAGTTATTTTTGCCGACAGAAAAAACGAACAGACTTGTGTGTGAAGGGTATGATGATTGGAAGAACGTCGGGATTCATTTACAGCAGCATAAGAAGAATTTGAATCATCGGGAGAGTGTGCTCATTTACCTGAAAAAACGGAAACATGAAAATTTGACAGATCTATTCAGAAATGGACTACTTGAAGATAAAAACTATTGGCGCGATGTTATAAAACGAGCAGTTGCTGTTATCACCACTCGGGCAGAACGAGGATTGTCATTCCGAGGCACGAACGAGCACTCTGGAAAGCCGGATGAAGTGAATTATTTAGGTATACTTGAAATTCGTGGGCAGTTTGATCCATTTTTGCGGGATCATATTGTGCGATACGGAAATGCTGGAAAAGGTGTTCCTTCGTATTTATCCAAAACGATGGGCAAAAAGTTAGATCATACTTTTTAGAAGAGGTGTCTCTAGCTCTAAATTACAGCCTTTCCGTTGATCAACTCCCGACGTATCCCATATAGATCAATTGTCAGTTGTGCTCCAGTACGTTTCACCAAAAGATCACAACCCAGTTGAAAGGAACAGAAGGTCATGCTGGCGAAAGTTTGAAAACTCAAACTGTGAACTTCGTCACTGAAGATAGCGATTTGGAAATTCAAGATTGTAGAGGACAGTCCTATGACAACGCACCAAACATGCCTGGAAAGTATCAGGGTCTGCAAGCCAAAATATTAAAACAGAATAAATATGGGATTTCTGTTCCTTGCGGTACACATTCCCTCGATTTAGTTGGGCAATCTGCTGTTAAATGCTGTTTTTACGCAGTTGATTTTTTTCGATAATGCAATCATTGTATAACTTCTTTTCTGCAAACCCTCACCGTTGAGGCGTGTTGAATAATTATATCAAAAACGCAAAAACTTTGAAATCATTGTCAGATACGCGCTGGGAAGCACATGCTAATGCAACGAACGCGGTTTATGATTCGTTTCATAAAATTGTCGAGGCATTAGAAAGCATTGAAGATGACGAGTCGGAAAATAATGACACTCGATATGAATAGGGGTGCATCGCAAACAGAATGCAAAAATTCGAATTCGGGTTCATGTTAATTTTGTGGGATTCAATTTTGACTTCTATGCGTGCAACTAGTAAATCATTACAAGCTGAACAGATCGACTTACAAACGTGTGCTGACTTGTATAAAACATTAGACGAAAAGTTAGGCAATTTCGTGATAAGTTCGATATTTTCGAGGAAAAAGCTTAGAAATTGTTACCCGATGTATCGTATTCTAAAAATCGTCGCGTAGATGAAAAATACAACCGAACGACGGAGGCACTCCTGAAGTCGAATTTTCGCCTCGTGAGAATTTCAGATTAACAGGTTTTTTCGAAATCATCGATAAACTCAACGCCGAAATAAATAAAAAAGTGCAAATGTTTATATGGACGTTTCCAAGAAATTTGCATTTTTGAATATTTTATCAATGAGCGATGAAGAACTCTGTGAAGAGGTAAACAATTTGGTTGGTTTTTTTTGATAAAGATTTGGAAGAATTTTCCGCTGAACTGAAACATTTTAATTCTTATATACCTAAACAACAGATACACCGCTGCCGAAAAATCTCATAGTCAGTTGTATGAGCTTTTAATGAAAGACCAATTGGCAAATGTATTTCCGAATGTAGAAATAGCTCTCCTTATTATTTAAAATTTGATGATAAGGAACTGTACTGCGGAACGTACTTTTTCACAGTTGAAACGAATTAAAGTGCCTCGGAGAGCTACTATCCGACAAGAACGTCTGGACATGTGAAGTCTTCTCTGCATAGAATCAGATATTTTAAGAAAATCAGCTTCGATGATGTTATTGAAACTTTCTGCGAAACAAAATGCAGAGAAAAGTTTTTCTGAAAATGTACATATTGAACCCTTATTGATTTGCCGATCAATAAATCTTCATGGTTTTTATTATTATTATTATTACTGATATCCAGGCAGTACATGTTGGAGATTGACAAAGGGAAGACAGGTAGTGTGTCACAACGCTTGCAACAGAAGTAGCGTGGTAGTTATTCTTGGGGATGATCAGCTAAGCCGAGTTCAAGGACAAATTCAGGGTGAACGCGCATCCAAGTTGGTGTCATTATGGGCGTGCCAGAAATTAATTTCCAACCGATACACGATTGAATCAGCGAATCAGGAGAGAGGACGCCTAAACCACGCGGAGATTTGCGTACCAAAAAAAGGCGCTAAAACACGTGTATGAAGAACCGCCAATGCGATAGGATTCCGCATGAGTGCATTGAGACGTTTATATAAAAAGAAGAAGTTTGATACTAGTCCCAAGTCTGTGAGTTAAAAACTACAGATTATTTTCACAAATTGCCCCCACTCCACCCCTTTCTGTCAGTTTCTAATAAATTGATCGGTGATGAGTAGTTTGACACACAACTTTATCGGGCTCGGAGGAGCATTGTTCACGCCAGTTTTAGACACGATTTTATCAGGCTCTAGTGAGCATACTTCACGTCTGTCTGAACGAACATTTTTATTGCGCTCTTTGGAGCAGAGTTCATGCTTAGCGGAGGGAGATCTCTTGTAAAGATAAGCGCTACGCGGAAGACGTAATTTGTGAGACTTGTTAAAAGCCAGTTGCGTGGTGGACGAAGATTGTAATATTTTCTGTAAATTTTGTGTTATATTTTGTGTGATGTATATGTGCGTGTGAAGTAAGCAAATGCTTAGATAGGGCCAGTTCAACGTTAAGTAATCGCCCAGGACATTTTGAGTGAAAGTCAGTAGCTCATATCGATTCTAGCTAGGTAGAATAATAACTTTGAACATTTCTTTCCAAGAAGCCACGCCAAGATGTCTACAGGAAAGTTGATTGGTGGAATGAAGTGCTACGTCTCTACCAGAATGTCGACGATGAAGGAGTAGATTTCCCGTGGGGGAATGCATTGGGATGGAGGTTGATATTCTAAAAGCTGCACGGTGATGTACAAAACATTGATTTATTCAATATGTAGCTAGATTAGGCACGGGAACGTTGTAAATAATTTTATTCATGTTTTTTTCTTGTGTATTTAGATTTTTGTGCGCCGACACTGTTATATTTAAATGTACGTTGGCACGTGGCCAAAATGTTTGTTTGATTGTATATTTTTCTTATGAGTCATTATTAGTATGCACGGCGTGTGTATTTTGATTTTATTCATGCGAATGCGAAATTCGTCATGGTCGATAAATGGTGCTTTTATTCAAAGTCATTTTTAGTAAGAGAAGGGGGTAAAAGTTGTTAGATATTGTACGAACAGGTTTTTATTCATACTAGGGTTGCCGAGCGCAACAAGTTAAGATGTCAATGTAGAACACCTTAGTTCTATATTTTTTTGAGTTTTTTGAGATTCCTTTTCAGGTTCTTTGGTCACGGACTAGATTGGGAGCGCAAGTCGGTGGAAAATATTTTATGTCCTATATTTCAGGTTTCTGTCAAACCCATACGTGTGATTCTGGTGTGTGTATTGTGTCAAGGTGTGAGTAGTATGGGAATGTTCCCTTTGGATATTGCATCATCACGACCAGAAATTGCGTAATCGCGATGACGTCATGGGTCCTTAGAGCGAGCACGTGGTCCAGGAGCGAGCATGTGCACTGCACGTGTTAGCGTGGGAAGGGGTTGACCTTTTGGCTTGTTTGTGCGATGATGATAAAAAGTTAATGGGTGTTGACGTCATGGGGGTTGTTTATTAGGATGCTAACTGTCATCTGACACCCATGCGAGTGTGAGCATGTGTGCCACTGCCAGCGATTCGCACATGTGGTGTACAGCTGTTATGTTTTTTTTGTCCGCGTCGGGTGGGCTAAGCGGAGAGGCGGTTCCTATTCACACATGTGGTGTGCAGCTGTTATTGTTTTTTGCTTAGGATGCTAACCGTCATTTGACACCCGTGCAAGTTTGAGCATGTGCAGCAGTGTGATTGATCTCGTCTGCAGTGTTCGCGTAAGACAGAGTTGACCTTTAACGTCATTGGCTAAGAATGTAATCTTTGACTTCTTTAAGCAATAGTGGAAAAAAAGAAATGTTTGCGTTAGAAGCTAGTTTGCAGCATATGGTTTCTGGAGTGTGGGTGGGGGTGAAGGATATATAAATGGACGAGTGCATGGAAGAGTTGAACTTTTACTTTTAGCGCGAAGAGTGTGTGTGTGAAAGAAATAAAGGAAGTCAACGACGAGGAACAAATTGTGTGATGGAAGCTCTAACGAAGTTCAATAACTTATCCTCTTGTATTGAGTATTCTAATAAGAAATTAGCAGAACTAGTCATTGATTTACCGTATGTGGTCCAAATTATTCGCTCCGTACAGACGAGGTTTGGAAGAAAAATAGTGGTGGACATTAACATTGAAGATGAAATAACAAGTGTATTTCTACCAGCAGTATTTTCAGAATTAAGCGCATCAGAGATCGATGAACTAAACTCAATGGGAGGCACACTGATGCTGGTGTATTTGGGGTTGAAGAACCGCTCACATCAAGTCATTTTGAAACAGTACTCGAAGGCAAACTGATGACGGTGTATTTTGGGTTGAAGAACCGCTCACATCAACATGTTTTTAAATCAGTAAATTTTTTTTTGGTGAGTATTGGATTATATATATTTTATGTATTGATTGATATAACGATTGATATATTGTGCCCTTTTAGCAAGAAATATGCAAATCACAGTATGCCAGCATTGCTCAATTCGGGATTTTTCGGGGCTGCGGTAAGTTCTCCCACTCTGTGACTTACATATTTTGGATTAAATAGAGGATACACTTGCAAAAATAACAACAAAATCAACTCCTATTTTTACATATTTAATTAATCAAAATTATGGCGCTACAAACAATAAAACAAATAAACTACTGACCAATATCTTTCTACTTGTTCCAAGTGAACAAGGAATAGCATAAGAATAAAACAAATATTCTCTTTAAACACATGGTTTTCTTTAAAACCAACAATTCATGATTATTTTCACTTCCATAAAGTACCTATCTTAGAGTTCCATATAACTACGAGCTCCTTTGGCTCGATACATTCCCATAATAATGGTGTCATACTTTTGTACACCTCAAGAATTTATTTTTATCTTTTCTTATCATCAAAACAAATATATATTTACATTTCAGATTACATGTTAATTATTCACTTCAATATTTGGGCATTTCACATATTCTCAGTATTTACTATCTCTCTCAAGTTTTGCAAATTCACTACGGTGATCAGAAACTATTTGTGTACTCCAGAGTTATAAAGATTACTTGACAAAGTCAAAAACTATGATTACTCCCGAAATCTAGTTATCTTCACAAAACTCGTGGATTCCTTATTTTCCATACAACATTACAATAGGGATTTTTATTTAATTCATTTGTCTTATAAGACCATTATCACATAAGAAAACTACGATCTGAACTGGCAAGCGATAATATCAATCTACAAGGACCTCGGTTCAACGCCCGGGTCATTAACAACTTTAAACACCCACGGTGTATTTAACACTTCTTACAAGACGGTTTTTACCCACCCTCGCTCTATGAGGGTCAAGCCATTATACTCGAGCGAGATTTATGACAGGGAGAGCGGCTCCCTGCCTAACCTACGGTTGGAGCTCTCTTCAATGCTTTTAAAACAAACCTTCATTTTATTTACAGTTCTATGGAGAGACCTGGCATTTTAACTTCTCTTTTCACTTTCAACAATATTCTTTGGCTCATAAACCATTCTCGTAATCTTGGCATTTATTAATTATGAAGGGTCCTCGTTGATTGGGAAGAGTAATACACATTCTACGACGAATAATAAGGGGCTTCAACAACAAGAGGATTCTATGTTCGAATCTCTTAACATGCCTCGGGAACCATTTCCACATTGGAGGACTTATACAAGACGCGATTTAGGGTCTAGCCGTAGCTTACAGGACCTACGCTCAATAATACCATACATTTGCTCCCTTTTATATAATAACACACACATGGCCTCGTGATCTACGTCACAATTAGAGGACTTACAACATATCTCAATTCAATACAATCAACTACCCCTCATAAGTAATTTACCAAGTACATTTTAATTCCACGCATTCCTAACGTGACTTTTTATTTAATTGCGTTCCATTGCGCTACACATTACTTTACGGCCGAATGTCTTCCAAAGAACTGATAAATTTCATAGTAACAATTGATACATATCACAATTCTTATATTAATCTTTTCCGTTGACAATAAATCGCTCCATTTTTAAGAACATGCATTCACATCAGGTCTTATACATTTGTTAAGGCTTCAACGCTCTATATTTTTATATCATTCAATTTAATCTTTATTTAGATTTCTTTACCTTGTTATTCACATCATGTCTTCATTCCTTACAAAAGCTCAAAAGCTATTTCTTTCATATAATTCAAATTTACCTTTATGTAAATATCTTTGTTATAATTATTATTATTACGTTTGCTTTTATAACATTCGTCAAATACACTGACATTTTATTCCATGCATTTCCTCTACAGGATTTATTCTTTCACATAATTATTTATTATTTCTTAAAACTTTATTTTTGTTCAGATCGCGTTCTTATTTAGTTATTATTATTTAAAAACATCCCTTTTACTCAAAACTCCGGTGGAATTGTACACAAAATTTTCCCGACACCAAAACATAATGAAAATCTTTACTCACATGTCTATGGTCGTTTTCTGACCTTTATTCTCGTTCGAGGTGTCATTTTGGCCCACCTTCTTGACTTACTCCATATTGTACAAATTCATCTCGTGTACAAACATTTCTTGACACATACTCAATACATTTAACACTAGCAAAATTTTTGATACACTGGTGTATCCGTTTAGAACACACATTAAAACACTAAAAAATATTACTCTGGTACATATTATAACACATATCACTTTGCATAAAACGCTTTCACTTTACATAAAACACTTAAAATGATCCTCTTATTTTTTTTTCTTACAATATTTACACTTCACTTCCATCACACGGGCGTATCTCAACGATTTTGACGATTTCTGTCGGCTGTTGACGATCCCTGATGTGAATCCTATCGACCTGCATTGGACGTGTGATTTCACTCGTTCAAAGTTTCTCTCTCCTACAATGGAAACTACTGGTTTCAGTCTCTCAAAACCGCTTCTATTGTCTATTACTCGGCTTCACTTTATCTGCTTTAACTAGGCGATAAATGTCTTTACTTTGCCGTCACCTCTATTTATATATGGTGGTCTATCGCTCCCTATAGTTTCTATATCTTGGCCTCCCTTTGAGGACCGTATACTGTCTATCATATATTTTTTGACGTTTCCTCACTAGAGTACGTTTTCCCTCTGGTTTCGAACCTAAGTTCCTAAGTTCCTTTTGCTAGAACTTCTATCTTTCGCGATCGTAATTACTGTTTATTCTTGTCCTTTACAGGACTTAGTGTCCTTAACAATGTCTTTACTGGACATAACGCCGTTTTATTTGTTGGAGTTCTTATAACTTCGTAACTGTATCGAACTAGTGTTCTTCTGGAACTCGAAGTTCCCTACTGATCGCTGTATCTTACTTTGGCGATATTGCTTTAAAGTCCGTATACTTAGTGTTCTTTATAATTTAAGACTCTTTAGAGTCTCTAACTGCTAACCATCAGCGTAGCGTACTTATATCGTAACTGGTCTACACTCGGCGAACTTGTAGCATAGCCTCCCACAGGAGTATCTTGTCGAACTGTGTTTTTGAATTAACTACTTGAAATTGCAGCGCGAATGGCCTACATCAAGACGTGCTATGACGAACTGTGATCAAAGTAACTTCCCTAAGGTTCTGGATCGAAGTCTGATACAGCTTAACGCCCCCCTGGACGGACTAGTAACTGCATTGATCCAGCGTAACGCCCCCCTGGGCTGTCGAAAACTGCATGGTTATGATGCTCCAGCGTCACGTCCCCTGGACGGACTAGTAACTGCCTGTACGATGTGTGATGTAGCACAGTGACGTGCCTTCCGGCCGTTTGAAACTGCATGTACGATGCGATGCAGCACTTCCGCTCACGGAATGCTTGTAGACTGCATGATTGGCTTGGTGAGGCCAGGAGTTTTATACCTTTTAGTCAAAAAAAGATAAAATCCAAGTCCTTTTCGTGACCAACTTTTGAACTAATTGTCGCACAATTATAAAAATTATATCTCCAGAAAGCTCGTCTTCCAAACGTAAATTTATCTTCCTGTGCATGGAAATCGATCGTGCATTTCCGAGATATTAATTAATTTTTAGTCTTCAACTTGTGTGAGTGGTGCTGTTCATTTTTAATTCTCCCACTCCTTGGGTCCCGGTGAATTCCCAATGACGTATGCTGCATTTGCACTTTTCTCCTGGACTATTATTAAAAGCTTTTTCTTTACACAAAAATCTTTAATCCGAAATGATTCACCGTACTGTATCTGTTTACTTATTTTTATACTCGTAAACCGGTTAAATTTAATTATTCTTGTTCTGACTCAGCAGCGAGGTTGCCGTTTTCTTGCAACGTAAGAGCAATTTCCGAGTCAAGCTTCTTCGTCTTACATTCCAAACTTTCCACTAGTTCTATTAATATCCATGACTGGCTCCTTATAAATGTCAAGAGGCATGAGCTCATCTTAGGAACACCTGGTCCCAGCGCTTGCACAATGTTAGGCTAGAATCCTGGCTTGAAATCTCTCTCCGTTCCCTTAGAAACTGTATGTTTCTTTCATTCCTTTCTCAAAATACATGGATTAGACCCCCTTTGAGGCCATGGTACATGGGTTCAATATTTAGTTGCTCATTATTTCTTAATTTGTTTAATTTTTCAGATCATCTAAAAACTAATAAAACGAACAGCATAATGAAGTGGGAAACTGTTAATTTCCTGAGTGGAACTGAACATCGATCGCACCCGCTAATAGAGTATCATCGTGTATGCTTTCAACAACCGGAAGAAGAGGAAGAAGATGATAACGAGGTGAGTCGTAATGAGAAAGAAACTTGTTTTAACAAATGGACATCTTCGAGTGGAATTTCGACATTTTCAGTCTACGTTACCAATGTTAGCAAATCAGATGATGGTCAGCGAGAGGTGACAGAAACAGTTCTAAGATATCTATTGAAAGAATTATGTGAAGATGAACATTTTATTTGTTTCTTCGGATACAATACATTTGACGAAGTTTTCAAAATCGAATTTTCCATGACTTGTTACGATGTAACAAAATTGAATGAGTATAGAAACAATTTGCTTGGTAAACTTCAGGATGAATTTCCTTTTGAGGCTGTTCATTGTTCATTGTAGATTACAGGCCGTAATTTATCACAATGGCTTGAATATACTTTAAAAGATTATAGGTTTATGGTAAACCGATGTTTCAGCAACTGCTGGTGGTGTATTAACAATAGTGCAAATTGGACGTATGCTTAGACATCAGTGATGGTACACCAACTGTTGGTGGTGTATTAACATTAGTGCAAATTGGACAATTGCTTAGACAACAGCAACAATGACCTCGCCTCCTAGCAAACGTAGAAAGGTTGATATTGTAATACATAATAACAGTGAAAATATAAGAAACCAATTGGACAATGCATTTGAAAGTGTTTCTAATTTTAGAAGTGAACAAAACGGTGCTATTTCAATATCATACCAAATCGGGGAAAACACTCAAACCGACTTGATTGAGAACAGTGATGAGTTGATTGAATGTTGGAGAGTTATTAGTGAGCACATATTGCAACAAGCTGTGAATTTCGAAGAAATTACAATTCAAATAAAGGATGAATCTTTCTTGAGCTGTGAGTTAATTGAAACGGCATTCAATTCTAGAGTGTACACACTTATAGCATCAAATGTTAAGAATGAGTTTTTGGATCCTCGCGAATTTTTAGCGAATGCTAATATTTGGTTTACAAAGTATGTTAAGAAAGCGTTAACTGTACAAGCTTTAAAGGTGAATTCAGTTTTGTGTGCACAATATGTGCTTCGCGACATATCAGAAACAAAATATTTTGCTATCAAAAATGAGGTAGTTTTCGAGAATACTGATTTAAATGAATTTTATAATAAGAATATCATTGAAGGCACATTGACAAAAATGAGCGAATTTGAAGCAAATGGTTCCGGGTGGGCTTTAGAAAAAATTCATAGTTTGAGAATTAATATAAATAAATATGTTGGATTTCAAGTAGGAATGTCCAATACTAGTCGATTGCCTGACGTAATAGTCAATAAACATGCAGTGCTAAATTTGTATGATACAAAGGAAGCTTGTTTTGCGTGGAGTGTGGTTGCTGGTTTGTATCCAAAAACTCGAAACGTGAGTCATCTTTCTTCCTATCCTAATTACAGAGATGTTTTAAATTTAGATGGTATTCCAATTCCGAAGGAAATGAAATATTTAAACAAGTTTGAAAACCAAAACAATATTTCTGTAAATGTGTTTGGAGCACAATATGATGAAAACAATTGGGTATGTATGGGAACAAACGAAGTAAAAGGAAAAAAAACTTTTACTATTGTACCTTTGTATGTATCAGATAAAGTATATGAAAGGAGTGTAGACTTATTGATGTTGCAGACTGGAAACTGTGAAAGTTATCACTTTTGTTTAGTTAGATATCTTGCTCGCCTTGTGCGTTCAAGCCTCACTAGCACTCACAGAAGGATTTATATATGTAGACGTTGTTTGTCATATTATTTTCTTGAGGATGAGTTAAATGTTCACTTTGCAGACTGTAAACAGTTTCATGTTGCAAAAAGCATAATGCCGACTGATGAACAAAGATTTGTTAATTTTACAGAATTCTGAGTTAAAGATACAGTTCCATTTATAATATATGCAGACACTGAATGCGTCTTGTCTCCAATTTCCTCCTGTTTTCCAAATAGTGACATTCATAACTCTACTTTAACACAAAAACATATTCCTTACAGCATTTCTTTATACCTTCATTGTAATTTTGATAGTGAATTGTGCAGTTTCAAACTCTTTAGGGGAAATAATTGCATTGAATTGTTTGTAAAGGAACTTTATAGTATTGTGGATAAATTTCAAACATATTACTTATCGGTTAAGCCAATGTTAAAGATGACCGAAAATGAAGAAAGATTATTTTTGTCAAGTAAAATGTGTCACATTTGCGAGAAACCGATTGCAGATAATGAACTCAAAGTACGCGATCATTGTCACTTAACTGGAAAATATAGAGGAAGCGCACACAATAGTTGTAATTTAAATTACAAAATAACAAAGGTTTTGCCTATAGCATTTCATAATCTAACAGGCTATGATGGACATTTTATAATTAAAGAAATTTGTGAGAAACGTGATGGAGAGGTGTTACATAATCCTGGTAATATAAGTTTGTTGGCGGTGAATATGGAACGTTATAAAGGGTTTACAAAGTATGTACGGGTTAAGAATGGATTCATTCAGTTAAGATTTATCGATACATATAATTTCTTGTCCTGTTCACTAGATCAATGTTCATCTTCGTCAAGTGAAGATTCAAAGCAAATAACTCGACGTTATTTTAATGATGATGCACAGTTTCGACTTACTGCGAGAAAAGGCGTGTTTCCCTATGAATACGTCACGAGTATGGATGTACTTAACGAA